>CM024592.1:30485620-31085620 GCA_014182565.1 Eucalyptus marginata | reverse complement strand
CACTAGAAAGGGGGGTGAACAGAATAAGAATAAACAACAGATAGTATAAACAACAATGGATTTGGAACAATTATAACTCGTAATTACTCACCTAAGTTGAAGCAAAGCTCCATTTGGATCAATCTTGGTCAACAATTGTGGATTTGGCGAGGAACCGAGAGAGATAAAAACACGAACAAACAATCCTAAAATTTTGTCCAATTCGACTTAAGCAACCAAGAGAAAGCCCAAAACAGCGCCACTGGTGTCTAGGTAAGCTATCAAAACGAATAGCTACTAAAGAAACGGTTACTCACAGTGGTTTAAGTATATGCTTTTACCAATTGTGCATTGTAAGCAAAATATTAGTGTAATTAAACCAAGGATCCAAGGAAAACTGCAAAAATGGAAAGGGGGGCATATCATGGGTACAAAGCTAATTTTCAGCTTAATCAAGGACGTTAAGGATTCTTGCTAATGTGTAAGACTTCATGTATCATAAAGTTTAAACAAGCAGGGATATATATATATATATATATATATATATATATATATATATATATATATATATATATATATATATATATATATATATTCAGGAAAAAGCGATGCAATCACAAAGTTGTAAGGGAAAAGTTATTCATACAATATACTACTTGACATGGTATGTTAATTAGATGAGTACCCTCCTTGGATAAAAGGGACAACTTGAATCCTCGAGAATATAATCTGTTGGAGAACAAATACCAGCTATTCATTCCATCCGAAGAAAAGGAGGCCGCGGGATTCCATAATAGAAGCAAACAAATGCAAATTTTCCACACTCTTTCGCTGAAATTAAGGAGGCTGGTCCTACAGTCAAGTGTCACGGGTCGATAGTTTCCTTGGCCGCGGATCAACCCGTGTGGCGCCTGGCGAGCGGCACTCACTAGGCCAGCCTTCCTCCTATAGTTGTTCTAGTGAACAATATGACGAATAGCTCTTTTATACGAGATCGTACCACGCCCAGCTTTGCTTCGGCGTCTAGTCCATTGAGCGAGACAACAGCCCTCTTTAGGCTCGAAAATTGGTTTCGGCTTGCCCTAGTCTTATTAGGAAAGTGACATCTGTGACATCCTGAATTTCGACCTTGTCTCGATTTAATGAAATAGGCTTTTCGTCGACTCGCCTATGGTCCTTTTTCTCGAAGCTAATCACTCTCGAGTTAACTGATCTATCAAGTGAAGCTATTAAGGAATATAAACGCGGCAGACTTGAGAATTCGATCAAAATCGGCGCTGACCGTGATAATTGGCAAGAGTCACTACAACACCGTTATAATCGATTAGTGATCGGATATAGGTCGATTCGATGGAATGTCGTAATTAAATTGTGGGTGATTTCACATGATTGAAAAATTCGTGTCGAACGGTACTAACCCAATTTTCTGTCAATTCTGTACTCGGTACCCGTAATTGAAACCTTGAGATTTTTACAACAACCGAATGTCACCGACGAGTCGAAGATGCACAAACGTGGATCGAAAATTATCGACCACGGGTCAAACACGATAAAATCCCTAAAAGCTACTCGGTAGGTTGGGTCGCGCTAAAATCGCGTCCAGTCGATTTTAACCACGAAATTACACTCGGTTTCGGGAATTGAATGTTCGAGCGTGTCACGATTTATTTTGAAGACCTCGTCTCATCTTTTGAAGAAATTCCGTCAAGTCGGGAATTTGGCGGAAAAATCAATTTCGGCAAATTAGAATTTGTGAAATTCGGATGAACAGCTTGGGAGGCATTTTTGGGCTGCCAAAAGGGTTTAATTGGGAGAATTTGAAGCTTAATTCTTCATTGGTTGATACTTGGACTTTGTGGGCTGAATTAAAGAAATTTTGGGCTGCCAAATTGGATTAAATTGGGGAAATTCATAGGGGCTGCTGCTGTGTGAATTTTGGACACCAAAAACGTTTAAATTGTGAAGATTTGAGAGCTAAATTGCCATTGAAGGCTGCCAAGACTTCAAGGGCAGGAGACCGAGAGTGAGCGTGCCCCAAAAGGCGAGGGGCAAATTGGTACCTGAAAAACCGTCGAGGCCGAGAGTGAGCATGACTAAACTGCGAGCCTCGAGGACGTGAGTTGAGCGAGAGAGAGAGAGAGAGTTCGTGAGTCGAGCGAGTTGAGATAGAGAGAGTGTGCGTGAGTCTGGAGCCTGCTTTCGAGTTTCATTTATAATAATAAAAAAAATTAAATGGGTGGTTCCGCATCTGAAATAAGAAACCTAGCCGGTATTCACTCATTCAAGTTTTTAGGAACCGAAGATCGGTCCGGGCGGTTCTGATTTGGACGATTTCTTTTTGCTCATCCCTACTGCTAACAAGAATACTTCACTCTTTACCAAGCTTTCATGTCTAGTTGGTGTTGGGTGAAGGTACATTTCCAAAAAACTGTAAAAATATTATAAAATGGTCAAAAATTTCAGGGTGGAGAAAAGTGTCATAAAATTAAGAGTTAATATCATGAAAATCATCAAATTAGTATGTTTGTGATAAATTTATCCAAAATTAATTTTGATTGTAAATAACTTCAAATAAGTATACATGTGATGAGTTTGCCCAAAAATAATTTTTTGACTATAAAGAATCTCAAATTGGTGTATTTGTCACAAATGCACCCTTCATTAGTTTCTGTTAAATTGAATTAATATCACAAAAAAACTACAAAACTACAACACACGTGACAAATTAAGCATAAAACCTCACTATTATACCTGTCACCTATCACATATCTTCCGATTCAGAAATTTGACAGTAAAATTTAACGAAGACTAAATGATGATAAATTTGTCATAGGTATACTAGTTTGGGTTTTTTGTGGTCAAAAAATTAATTTGAAGTAAATGTATTATAACAGTACAAGTTTGGGTTTTTTCATGGTATTCTAAATTAAAGTATATCTAAACTAATGTATAGGAAGCAAAATCATGTCAGCTAGGACAGGTCACGGGACCTAGTCCTTAAATGAAGTGGTAAACACGAATGCTACTTTTAAAGGGCACAGTCTAACCAGGATCTCTACCAATAATGATGCTAAAAATATCAGAAAAGGAAGCATATTAAGTGCGTAAAATGTCAAGAGTTTCTCCACGTGCTTATATTTGCCAAAAGCATGCTCGTATGCCGGTGAAATTTAAGACAACAATCAAAATCTTTCATACGTATGCACCTCCACAACAGGCTTTGCCGCAACCTTGTACACTTGTTTTTGCGACATGGACTCGGCGAAAATTTCAACAAACTCGTGGGTGTGTGTATCCTCGTTAGTCTTCCGCAATTTCAACATTTGCAGCTAATCATGGTAATACATAGGACTTCAATCAGTGCATCGTGCAAAAGAACAAACCACCTGTATATTGCCAATGCGTCTTTTGCTTTTTAGGATCAATATACGTAAATTGTTTACTCTTAGATAAAAGTATTTTCTTTTGAGGAGCAAAGAGTATTTTCTTTCTACTTTTTTGCTAAAATTTATTATATTCTAAATGTTATGAAAAATTTGCATTTGAAGTTACGTGTCAACATTTAACTATCATAAAAGTTTTGAAAGTTCCAAATTAAAAGAAAAATAGGTCAAATTTTGTGAATTGCTAGATTTAGATTAAATAAAAAGTAAAACTCGTTTTAGATAATTACCAAACAATTCGCTTGGAATCAATTAATTATCTTTTCTTGAGTTAAATGCCAGTAAAAAAGTAAGACTTTGTAAGTAAATAGAAAAGGAATGAACCAATAAGATGTTGGGTCAGATCGAAAAAAAGTTTGCTCTTCTCGTGATGTTAGATTTGGGCCTTGTTAGGAGCATTCCTGGAAGAAAATCTCATGCACCAGAAAGATGAGAGAGAGGGTGACCATAAAATCGTCCAAGGATGTGCAGTAGTCATGGTGCGCAAAAGCTAATCGGAACCATTTGACCTGAATCTTTAATTTAAGGCGACGATTAACTATATAACATTTCTTGTAACAGTCGGGTAATTCTGATGCTCAACTCAATATGCCTAAAAGGGAATTTCGTTTTGTGTCAGTAAACATGTTAAGTCGATAACAAGTTTTAAATATCGATGGTAAGTCGTAAAACATGACCCTTAGTTATAAGCTTGGTTAGCATTTGTTACTTATGAAAGAAATAACTATTTTACCATCAACAAAGTCAATAACAGATTGGCACTTATTTTTAGATTTTACAAATAACCGCATAATTGTTTGTAAGTGACCGATCATTTACCAATCTAAACATCCACCAATCCAGTAGTAGAATACCACTTGTTTTTAGATTTAACAAGTGGGCGCGTAATTATTTGCAAGGTACCCATCAAATAATAATTTTACCATAAAAGACTTAAACTTACCACTTATTTTCAGATTTTACCATAATTTTGCCCATCAAATAGTGTTGATTGATCACTCATTGAGTCGATTAATGACACATCATCAGCTCTAATTTGAGAAAATTCCTTTAGTTCCCGAAGATTAATTCGCAAAAATTCTCTTTTCTGAAAAAGAAAAATTGAATTTTTGTGGAGTAAGTTGGAAAATGGGTTATTAACTTACTTATATACACACGCATAGTTGAATTAGTTTTAGCTTTTCTAAAGAACGTCAATGTTAGATAAGGGAAAAAAAAAGAAGTTTCTTATATTTTTTTGCCTGATCCAATCCCATATATATTTTATAAGCTACTTTGTGTGCAAAACCCTACTTCCTCACTTGCACGTCCCCCTAGCTCACGAGAAGGTGGAGAATTAAACTCCCCACCTTATCATTCCTAAATTAGAAGAGGAGCCATTGGGGCAATCTCTAGCGGTTGTGGTTTACAATTTAGAATTTAACTTTTCCTTTATTTTGATATCATTCCCTTTTTTCAATCGTAGAAACCTTTTAACTTTTTCACTATTTTGATATTATTCCCTTTTCTCGATTGACTTATGTTTTTCATCTGTCCACAATTATGATTAAGTAATTACATGTTTGCTAAACATATATAATTAGAGTTATTAGTACCTATTTATACGTTGCATGAATCCATTTTAATTTTTCAAAAAACATTAATGACGGACAATTAAGCTTTTTTATCTAATTAATGTAAACAATAAAGTAATATGTGCTGGGGAAATGGTAAAAGAATTGAGTTTTGTGATGGTATGGCCCAATCACAAAGCTTTGTTTTACCCAACTTTCTTATTGTTTATAGTTATCGATTCTGAAGTACCACACAGTGGGCCCATGCAAAATTCACGAATCGCGTCAGGAGACAATTACGCGAGAAAAAGGGAAAGAAAAATAAAAAGAAAATCAAAGGTAATACATAGTGTACTTGAATGCCATATGGACGCTCTGTTCAGCACTCATGCCAGATTTACATCAATGTGAATACGTGAATGTCAATAAAAAAATAGAAGAGGAGGAATTTGCACTCAAGTATGTGTACATGGGTCTGCACAAGTTTTACGTTACCTTGACTATTTCTATAAACAGAACTCTCAAGCAGATAACTCCGTTCCAGTATTCCCATATGAAGTTATGCACGAGAACTGTCTTCATCTGTTTTTCAAGGTAATTGTAGAGGGAATAAAATCCATGCTTTTGGAGATGATCATCTCACGGCAATGCCAACCGAAGCGACAAGCAAGCTCATCAGCCACATCGTTTTGAATGATAGAATTACGGTAGATGATGGGGATGGGGATGCGGGTTCCAACTCTTGACCAGCTTGAGGAGGATCGCTAGTTTCCTATCACAAGAAAACCAGAAACAAATTGAATTCACCGAGTCTGCCCTTAGCGTCAGCTTTCAATTGTAGAAATTACAAAACTTGAAAGATTCGTAGTGCAATTAAATTACAAACAAGTGATGAGCATAATCTTCAAGAAATGGAACTCTGCAGAACCAAATGCAATTGGCTGTATATGAGATGTTGCAAAAGAAATAAAGAAATGAATGGTCCTCATGTTGAATAACAAAAGGAGCTAGACATGCAACAAATTTCATGACACAGAAAGCTATATTTAAAAGATGAAACTATGGTTTAGAGAATCACTTTAACTGTTGGAGAACAAAGTTTAGGCCGTCGCACGATGAATATCTGATCGCCCGGTTTGTCTTCCTTGTAGGCATCCTGATTTCTATGCCAAGTCCATAATGCATATGTTGAATTCACAATCTGCGAAGGAAAAAAGCAAATATATTCTGCTCAATTGAACTATGACGTTACCAAGGTGCAGTCAAAGAAAAGTAATATGAACTTTTTGTAATTCATGCTGGTCCATCAACTGATTCTAACTGAAACAAAATTTCTCAACTAGAAGAAGAAAAAGGGCACTTAGATTGTCTAATCCAACAGCTCTTATTCAAACTTACATTCAGCTTTTGTTAGATATGGAGTTCATAGGAAGAGATGCTTCAGACTGTGAGGAGACATGGATGTATCTTTTCAGCTTAGGAAGCATGTTTTAACATGGCAAGAGTCACTTACAGCAGCAAACTGAAGCCCAGCTCAGTAAAAGTCGCTGTGGCCTCTCCATAATGACATGCCAACAATGTTCTATGTAGACTATTCATACTGATTAAAATCAGCAAGTGGATAGATGGTGATAATGATAATTTAAACTCCTTATAGGGTGCACATTGGTTTGGACAATTGGAATAAGTGTAAAAAAGGTGCATGACCTAAAATTTGACAACCGCACCTCAAGTATTCCATGTCCAAAGCTGCTTTCTCTGTACGCACTCCACTCAGGTTGCTTGCTCCAGCAGAATTTGCCTTTGGCGGGGCCAGTGGAGAAATTCAGATGACACAACCCTCCGAACTCAGGCATGTTGTCCTCAGGTTTAGGACACTTTCCAGGGTCATCTGCAAAATCAACATCGACTTTCTCGATATTGCCACCATCCCCAACTGTTATGTATACAGGACCACATGGGTCCAGTGTATAGTTGTAGACTCTGTTCATCCTCTCATATGCATGAACCTGCAAACCGGAACCTATTTCTCATGCAACAAACTGATAATGATAAAGAGGAAGCCACATAGTGTCAGTTCTTCCACTTGACTTTTGTATAAATGAAAATCCAAGAATCCAAATTCTCCTCTCTTGCCACTTTGATCTATGTCTTTATATTCTAATCTTTAGGCTAGTGGATTGCAATAAATAATGAAAAGACATCATGGTGAAATATTAATGTCAGGGTTGTCTGAGAAGAAACCGTATCTGGTAACAGAAAGAGAGCGTGTTGCTAGTCATACATGAACATCACATGCAATAGCTCTGGTTTCAGTTCAACATTGTTTCAACTTTCAAGATTCTAAAGTTAAAACGGGGATTCCAATGCCAGACTAAATAACAAGAACTCGCAAGAGGCGAAAGCATTGCAATGCTGTCATGAAATTATCATAAGTTCTTTCTTCCTCATGCAGGACAATAAGTGCACAGATTACAAGGAAAAAGAGCATTAAGTTTCAAAGTGCAAAAACTTTAAGCTTCCTCATGTTACGTACTTACATGGCCATTGAACACGATATCGACTTTGTATTGATAAAGAAGAGCTTCCATTTCTTGCCTCATGCATTCAAATTCCTGATAATGGGAGTTATAGCTATTGTACCACGGTGGATGCCAAGCAGCAACCATCCATGGGGTTAAACTGCGATTCACTCGATGCAAGTCATCCATCAGCCATGAATACTGAGCGCCTGAAAGGGCGAACTTATGTCAAAACAGTGTCAGAAGATGAAAGTTATAAATCATCCATCAGCCGGGTACATGGCTCTTCTTTGCACTGTGACTAAGTTGCAAAGTGTAATGCAGGATTTAGTCATGTACCAGTTGTGTTGTAGTCGACATAGGCTCCAAGCATAATAAAGTGTATTCCTCCAGCATTGAAGGAGTAGTAGAAACTGCTGTTGGAACGACTCTCCTCTGATGGAACGGCAAATCTTGTTAGGTACGATTGGAAGGTGTTCCCATCAACTTGGGGCTCAATTTCGTGGTTGCCTTCTATGACCATCATAGGCACTCTTGATGTCAATGGCTCCATGAACCTGAAATTGAAATTTGTTCATTCTTGGTGCATTCAAACAAGGAAGTCGCAAGAGCATTATTATGTGCAGTTGCAGAGACCATAAAAATGAACGGGCATACCAAATCATCCTTGCCATTCTACCTCTGCTCTAATCCATGTATAATGTAGATCAACAAACCAAACCATCAAGTATAAAAAGAGACAAAGAAGGCAACACTCATGCAGATACAACAATATCAAGTGTGAACTACATCTTAGAAGAAGTATATGGTATTCATATTGGTGCAGCAATGTTTGGTCTTTCTGACTTCAAAATTGTTTAGCACTTGCACCATGATGGAGATGCTTCATCTTAAGCTTGTATCACAAACTATACAGAATATTTGACTGGTCTCATAAAAACAGACCCATAAAAGGATGTGAAGGCGCAGAGGATTTACCTTCCCCAGCCATCCCAGCGAGGTTGATATGTCTCTCTAATGGGTGCATTTGGAAATGAACAAGAGAAGCATGAAGCGCCTTGTCCCCCAGTGGTGAGATACTGGTTTGCATAAGTCAAGTCTCCAACCATCAAAACCAAGGCTGGATCATTTTTGATCACATGATCTATGGTTGTCGAAGAATTGCTAGTGAGACCTAAATCTCCAATAACCGCTATACGGGTGGGATATGCATTGGGACTGGGTGAGGGCATGGTCTTGAAGGAATATTCGTCGCTCATTGCTGGAACAGAACTGTCGCCGCACTTAAAATAATAAGTCGTAGCAGATTTAAGACCTGTGAAGGAAAAAAAATTTCAGTAGAGCAGGGAATAAGTAATTTAAATTGTTATCAAGCAAACTGTCGGTATCATAAAATGGATAGACTGGTGTCAGCACCCGAGATAAAAGGAAAAAAGAAAAACCAGCACTGCCACATAAAATTCTTTTACATTTTAAATTGCAGGACAGCCTAAAGAAAATTTGTTAATTTGGTCAAAACCTAATGTTTGATGGAGGGTGAATTGGTAAAGCAAAGAGATCAATCTCTTTTCTATGCGATAGAACTATTAATGTATTAGTGTCTTCAGATTCTTCAAACTAACAATTGCAGTGAACACAGAAGGCAGAGTACTAAAGATCACTTACGAGCTTTCTTCTTGTAGAGAATCATTTTGCTGAAGAAGTACTCTTTATCAGCTTTCTTCTCATAGTGAATAAATCAATTGCCATATTGAATCCAAACATAATTGTTTTGTAATTTAGGCTGGTCTTCATTGTGAAATACTTATTACTCAAGCATTATCATACAAAATGCATGATCACCATCTTGATAACATGAGAGCAGCTTGCATGAAAAAAGAACAGGAAAAAATTGACGATAATAGGCAGCATGTGACACTAAGAAATTACAGATAAAATAGGGTCTATCAACTGAAACTTCTCATTCACCTTAAAGCATCTACCTGCAGAATCCATTGAATTCGATTAAAAAAGATGGTCCCTAGACCTTTTTCAGAAAATGCTATCTTAGTTCCAGTTGGAAGGGTAAGTTCAAAAGTAGAGTGGAGCCAATTACAGTAAATGAAGGAATTCATCGCTCTTATTTAAGGAATACATAACACCAAAGGGCAAAAACACCGACAATCCAGATCATGTTTTCCCATGTGTCAGGAAAGAGCTTTAAGTTATGTAATGGAAATCAAAAACCTTATGTCACATTTCACCAATTTCCAGTTACCTTCAAGTCTGACGTGATGAATAATGCCAGAAGTGTAATTCAAGAGCCCCTCGAATGGGTACAGTTGACTGTAGACAGCCGACATGCCGTCTTGCTTGCTTGTGTACTTCCCACTCTCCGTGCCATACTGAACTTCACTGGCGACGGATGATGGATCGAGTGGCGTGACATTCTTGCCAATCTGAGCATCCCCTTGAAGACACGGATCAACTCATTAACCCAACCAACATCGACATCTATTCCGACTTCTTCAAACATACAAACAAATAGATTTCACTGACCACCCCTGTACTCGATGAACTCATACGCAACGCATCACATTAGGTGTAAATGCAATACCAACTTGGTCATCGCAACAGTCCACATTACCCACATGAAGAAATGCACTAGATCACAAAAGCTAACCACTTGTCGAGTCTCTCGAGAAACACATTCCTAATTCCAAGAACCGTTAGAACCACACTCGAAGCTTGTACATATTCCTCAAGCTTGACCACTCTGACTTCACAAAACTGACAAACAACAAAATAGTGGAGGAAATCGAGTACCTGTGATCCAAGAGACCCACATCGAGCTAGGATCACTGGACAGCGCGAGCGAAATCTGCTCAGGGAACGAGGAAGTGACGTTCTTCTTGAGCCTCGGGTCATTCATCGGCAAGTCGTCGCTTCCCATGCGGAGGGACGGGTCGAGGCGGTGGGTGACGGGCTCGAACGGACCATCGAGGGTCGTGGGTATGGCGCCGCCGCCCTGCCCCATCACGGCCATCATGCCGCAGCTTCCGCGAGCGCGAGAATGGCGATCAAATGCGTCAGCACTTCACGGGCTTCCATAATTTCAACGTTTCTTGCTCTGCCCCCCTACTCTTTTCCGAAGGTTTTAGCGTTGGAAAAGCAGGAGGGTAATCATAGTTTTCGTACGAAGATTGAAGTGTAAGCTTTGGGATCAGCGGGAGGAATATGCCTTTGGTTTGGTGCCATATGCTTGTCTTGGTTTGGTGCCATGTGGTGGTGTTCCTAGGTTCGGGTGCCTACTGGTGATGTCTTAACCTGTCGTTAAACCTGACGGTCATGTGCAAACCTCCACGCCAGCATTCAACAATCGCTTGAAAAAAGGGTCAAATAACGCCCCCACCCTCTCATGTCGGATCCCGAGAGAGACGACGAATTGCAGGCAAAAGTGGATACTCTCGTATGGTATCTACGCTCCGCACGGCCCGACTCTATCGATGGCGACTTGATTTTCAATTTCTCATTTATTGATAAGAGATAATCTCAAAAAAGAAATTTTTAAGTTCTTTTCCGGTGGGCCATTGATATTCAAAAATCCTTTCGTCTCTTTGTTGAAGATAACGGGACAACAATTCACTGTGAACTAAACCCAATCCAAGGTCAATATCTTCTCCAAAACTAAACCAATCGAAGTCAACTTAACTCCAGCAACAATCAATCAATACAATCTCGCGATAAGTAAATATAACATCGAAAACCAGCAACAAATGTGGGAAGAATCACGGATTGCCCAAAAACTTTCACTAATCACTAAGAATAATATGACACATAAAGTGTTCTTACCCGGCCACACGCTAAACATTCAACATTAACAATACAACCGTATTTCCTCACCATAAATGTGGATTAATATAAACTGAACAAGAAAATCCAACTTGGAGAATTTGAAGAAAGTTCTTAACAAACAAAACCGATCAACTCATAGACCTCGATCTCATGAACAACATACTCAAATTTGAGGTAATTTCATCAACGTTTGGCCTTCGAATAAGGAGGTCAAAGCCACAACCCCCTTTTCCCCTTTCCTCCATGCACCCTCTCAATAACTCACTTTTCTCACTCTCTCACTTACACAAAGCAACTCCCATCTTTTCTTTTGATTTTTTGACTTTCACTCTCCTTTTTTTTTTTTTAATCTTTTTGTCTTGTGCTAGTAGGGCCCCACATAGAGGTGGACCCAACCAATAGATCTCTCCCTCCACCTCATGAGGAAAATTCCATCATGTCCGCTTTATTTCTACAAGAGTCAAGTTTCACCATGGGCAATGGTTTGATCATGATATTGGATCCATTGTCATCGATGTGAACTTTTTCAAGTAGGAAGAGCTTTTTTTCTAATTTCTTTTGGATCAAATGATACTTCACATCAGCATGCTTCAATCTTGAATATAACACCGAATTTTTGCTAAGATATATGGCACTCGTGTTGTCACAATGCATAGCAAACTTTCAATACTTCAAGCCTAACTTTGGTAGGAATTTTTGTATTCACAAGAGTTCCCTTCCTCCTTCGTGATAGCAATATACTTAGCTTTAGTCATAGACAAAGTAACACATTTTTCCAATTTTGATAGCCAGCAAATATTCTCCCTACTAAAATCATGTAAACTGATGTGGGTTTGCGAAAGTCAATGTCACTGGCATAATCTGCGTCTGAGTAGTCACTCAACTCTGGCTTTTCATTTCCATAACACAGATAGAATATGGAAATATCTCTAAGATATCTCAAAATCCATTTCATATAGTGGTTCAATGCTCTTTACTTGAATTTGAGAGAAGCTTGCTCACAACACCAACTGCATGAGCAATATTTGGTCTCTTTCTTCTCTTTCTCACTTGTAGGACAACTTTCACTACTCAACTTAAAATTTCATGCAAGTAAAGTATTTACTGGTTTACATATGCTCATGTTGATTTTTTTCATCACATTTTCAATGTACTTTTCCTCGAATAGCCGAAGTTTCCTATTCTTCCTTTCATTAATAATTCTCATGCCTATGATTTGCTTAGCCAATATGAGATCCTTCATTGCAAAAGCTCTACCTAGCTCATTTTTTAAGCTTTTGATTTTCTTAGCATTATGCCCTACAATCAACATATCATCCACATATAGCAGGAGGATAAGAAAATCATTATTTGAAAATCCTTTCATAAAGACTTAAGAATCGGAGTTGGGCTTACCACATCCGTGATCTTCCATGAATGATTCAAACTTCATATACCGTTGCCTTGGCACTTGTTTGAGATCGTGTAATTTTTTCGTTAGCTTGCATACAAGATACTCCTTGTCTTCGGCTTTAAAACCCTCTGGCTGCTCGATATATATTTCTTCTTTTAAGACTCCACAAAGAAACATTGTCTTTACATCAAATTGTTTAATTTTTAAATTCATGCTAACGGCAAACCTAAAAACAACTTGAATAGATGGTATATGTTACAATTGGTGAACAAATCTCTTCAAAATTAATTCCTTTCTTTTGAGAAAAACCCTTCACAACAAGCCTAGTCTTGTATTGTGTTTGTAAACTACTTTCTTTCGTATTCAACTTATATACCAACTTAGTTGTGAGTGTTCTTTTACTTTTACGCAACTTCACCAATTCAAATGTGTGATTCTCATGCAAGGATTTAAGATTTGCAAAACTTAATGCCACTCATTCTTTCAATCGCATGACATACTCTCTTCATTAGTTTCTAGCTCTCTAGCATTGGGGAGTAACACATACTCATATGGTTGATATATCTGTGAAGATCTTGGCTCTCTTTTAGATCTTCTAACTTGAGGTGGAACCGATTGATCTTGCTTAATTGACTCCACTAGCTCAATGGGCTATTCTTGCTTAATTGATCATTCTAGCTCAATTATTTCACTTGTCTTAGTTGAAGAATCAACATTTTGTGATGATTCACCATTTTCATGATTCCCATGATTTTCATGTGCTTCTCCCCCATGATTTCCACCCCATAACAAAAGGATTTGGGCTAAAATTAACAAAATGTTGAGTTATATTCTTTGGTCTCCTTGGCTTGTTGATGTTTTCAATGGTTTGATATCTAAAGAACACCACATCTCGGCTTCTAAATTATTTTCCAACTAGATCCCACAACATGTAGCCAAACTCAAGATTTATCAATTAATTTATAACATCTTGAAACACCTTGAAATTTGTGTTCCGACATGCTACTTCCCATCTCTGTATCTCAAATTTAGAAGTCTTTTAACTAGAAAGTCTTATTTTGTCGAGTTCTCCTCTCATAGAGATCTTATAATTTCTTCCACAAAGTGTCCACTTTTATTTCTTGAGCAACATAATGAGACACACTATCGTCAATCCATTGTCTGATAAATCCAACCGTTTTCCAATTCATTCGCTCCCATTCATAATCTTCCTTATCTCCTTTAGCTTCAATACCCTCAATGAGATCAAACAAATCTTTACAGTATAACATGTCTTCCATTTGAGGCTTCCAAATGGAGTAATTCCAAGCATATAATTTAAACATGATGCCACTCGTTTCTTCCATTTAACACTAGAATCTTAAAGTTAGCTCTAATATCACTTTGTTGGAGAGAACTGAGGCAACAATCCACTAAGAACTAAACTCAATTCAAGATTAATATCTCTCCCCAATTAAAGTGATCAAAATCAACTTAACTCCAACAGCAACCGGCCAATATAACATTGCAATAAGTAAATATAACGCCAAAATAATAAGGAGACAAGGCCAATGACAACACCAAGGTTTTACATGGAAACCTAATGCGGAAAAATCATGGACCGTCCAAAAACTTTCACTAATCACTAAGAATAATAGACCATACAAAATGTTCTTCTCTAGTCACACATTAGAGCCTCAACATTAACTATACAAATGTATTTCCTTACCACAAGAATAGATTAATGTAAACAGAACAAGAAAATCCCTACCACAATTGGAAAATTTAGAGGAAGTTCTCAATGAATGAAACTAATTAATTTGTAATTCTCGATCTCAAGAACAACATATTCAAAATTGAGCTAACTCCATCAACGTTTGGCCTTCAAATTCGGACAGCAAAGTTGCATCCCTCCCTTCCCCTTTTCTCCATGCACCCTCTCGGTGACTCACTCTCTTACTTGCACGAAGCAACTCCCTTCCTTTTCTTTGCTTTTTGACTTTTATTCTTTTTTATTTCCCTTTTCGTTTTATGCTAGCTGGCCACCCATAGAGGTGGATCTATCCAACACTCTCGTACGCCAATACCTTCCGTTCAACATTCGTCGTATGGCTATGAAACATCTGACACGGCGGCCTGCATAGTCCACTTCTCGTTTGTGATCCAGATGCATATTTCACGTCTGCGCGACTTGTGATATTTATCACCTCTTCCAATTAGTATGATCATTCCAAGAAAGCATTTGGTGTCTGGTCCGATAACCCTGCCTGTGAAGCGGGTTGATCTTCAGCTAATGTTGGGTGCATTACTTCTAATGAATTATCTAGCTTTTATTTTACTAAAGTGAACGGAATATAAATAGCTTATGAATACACAGCGGCATAAAGCATGTCTGAAGTCATGGTTGTCCAACGGTAAACTTTACACGATGCACTCACAAATCCACTTCATAGACATCTTCAATTGTAGGAGCACGAACACATAATCAACTCTTCATGTGGTATTGAGTGTTATCTACTCTATGCCTTATGGAACTTTATTAAAAAAAAAACCTTAGAGTGTGTTTGTTTTTAATGAAAATGATTTTCATTAAATGATTTTCTAAACCTTTATATATAATTTGCTGAAAGTGGATAATTAATGGAAAAAAACTTTACAATCAAGGAAAACGACCATCTTTAAAATTGAGAAGAATAATTTCTTCTTTACAATTGAGGAAAACGACCATACTTAAAATTGAGAAGAATGATTCCTCCATTCTTAAAAGAAGAAATCGTTCTTCCGAACTCTTTTTCCACATGCACGCTCACCAAGAGTTTCAATTTGCTTAATCTCTCTCTCCCACTCTCCATTCGGCATGTTTTGGCAAAAAAGAAATTGGTGGACAACCACAAAGATATATCTAAGGGAAAATTATCAAAAAAGTCATAAACAAATTGTACAAATGTCAATTCAATTTTAAACATTTTAATTTTGTTAATTTAATCATAAACTTTTTGACAATTTAGTCATTTTGCCTAATTTTGGGTAGAAATTGCTGACGTGGACACTAGCTATGCTATATAGGATAGTTGACATAAACATGGATAACTTTTTACAATTTTTTAATAATTTTTCTGAACTTTTATTTTGTTCTTTTATTTTTATTCTTATTTTTATGTCTTGACTTTACTAGCAAGGGCTCGCAGATCGTGGCCCCTCGCTTAGATCTAGCGAGGGCATCCCGGCCCTCACCTATGGCCGGTGGAGGAGAAAAAATAAGAAGGAAAAAAAGGAAAAAAAGGAAAAAAATAAATAGATTCATAAAAATTTGCAAAAATTATTTACATCATCGCAGGCCACGCTATGTCGGATGGTTAGTATCCACGTCAACGATTTCCGACTAAAATTAGCCGGAATAACTACAATGACAAATCATCAAAAAGTTTAGAATTAAATTAGTTAAATCGAAAAATTCATGACTGAATTAACATCCGTATAATAGGTTTAGAACTTCTTTTGATAATTTTCCCTATATTTAGTAGGGTAGACTGGGGACCAAATCTTCTAAGTTTATATGGGCACAAATTAATACCTGTTAACATCGAGAGAGAATTGTCTGAACAAATTTAAAGGCATCAATAGGCTCGATTTTTAGAGATAGAAAATAGAGATGCAAATATGCTGTATGGCAAAATATCTCTGACCATTGAGGCGGGGAGTAATAAACGGTCCACAGATATGAGTGGTACAATTTTTAGAGTCTCATATTTCCTGGCGCTCTTATTGGACTCGTCAGGCTACTTATCCCTTATGCTATCTGAGCGAGTACCAAACAAGTAAAATCAAGAGGTAACTCGTATTAAGTAAATAAATTGTAAAAAGTAAAAATTACTATCGAAATTCTAATATGGAGTACCCGAATAGTTGTAGCAGAATGGATACGTTAGTTGGGATGACAACCTGACGGGGCAAATTACATATTACCCTCAAGTTTTTAGGTTTCTTGCAAATTGCCCCTTGACATTTAAATATTTGCAATTTGTACCCTTAATTTTTGAAACTTCTTGCAATGTGCCCAAAACCTTGACTTCAACCAAATTGTGTGGGGATAATTGCCCAAGAAAGTTTAGACCTATTGTACAACAGCCAATTTAGTCCTAAATTTTTTAATTTGACTTTTTTTTTTTGTCAAACAATTTTTCAACTTGAGTCATTTAACCAATTTAATTCTAAGCTTTTTGACAATTTCTCAAAATAGTCCCACTAACTTTGGTCATAAATCGCTAATGCGGACATCGATCATCCTATATGACACAACTTGCATTGACGTGAATATTTTTGCAATTTGTTTAATTGTCTTTTTTTTTCCTGTTCTTTTCTTTCTTTCTTTTCTCCTATTTCAATCGACTAGTAGTGGGCGCCTTGGCGATGCCTGGTGGAGGTCGCCACATGGGAAAACGTAATATATATATATAATTAGCTAATACTACTTTTTGTTCATTTATTCAACAAATTTGATTGATTAATATGAGTTGATTTTCTATTATGATAAATTGATGAAAGAAAAGCTAACCCAATAGTTGGCGGCGGCAATAGCTCTAGCAAAAATGGAGAAAATTTCTCGTTTTAATTTTCGACTATAAAAAATATCTAAAAATGTTACAAAATTTATGTTAATCACGTTGAGGATGGTTCGAGACACACAAGGGCCCTGATCATGTTGCGACTCTTGACCAGTCCATGGATACCAACAGAAAATAAATATGCACGTAAAACAAGTACATGTGCAAGTATCGTTAACCAGCTCCCTATTAATTTTGATTCATTTCAATATAAACAAGAAATCAACATAGTCAATTGACTATAATATAAAATGTAAAAAAATAAAGGAATAGATTGATATTTGGTAACATATCAAAATAAAGAATGTAAAATTTATACATGAACAGTTTTCAAATAGAATTGAAGATAAATGGATTTCATGATAGAAAACAAGCCGATATTGATTGAACTAACATGTTAGTAATTTTTAGTCAAAATTGTCTGGAATGATTAAATTGGAAAATCATCAAAAAATTTAGAATTAAATTAATCAAATTGAAAAATTTAGTATTGAATCGGCTGTTGTATAATAGATTTTGGACTTTTGGGATGATTTCCCCAAATTGTGCTCTGATCTTCTATCACAGGACAACACCATGACTTATTTTGGAGGTGAAATTCATCAAATGAATATTTACATATTAAAAATAGGAAAAATTGAAAATACATTGCCCATAAGAGCATATGACCAAAATTTTCACAAGAGTAACTGATAAATCTAGTTTGGAAATGTGAAAAGTGTCAAAAAAGTTCTAAACCTATCGCATTTTGTGCCAATTCAACCGTAAACTTTTCAATTGAACTAATTTAGTTATAAACCTTTTGAATCTATGCTAGTTGAGTCCATCTAGATGATACAAACTGGAAATCATTGACGCAGATGTCAGCCATCTTACGTAGTATGGCCAACACTGATGTGAACATTTTTTAATAATATTTTAAATTTGTTATTTTAAAAAAAAATTATTTTAATTTTATTTTCCTTTTTTCTTGTTTTATTTTCCTTTGTCTTGCCGAGGTTGCCAGAGCTCGTTGACCCCTCGTCGGCCATTGAACGAGGGCAACGAAGCCCTCATCAGTCACTACCCCCTCACACGGCCTCAACTAATTGTGGACGCAGTGGAAGTGGGCCTTGCCCTCATGCCCTCAAATCTCGTTTCCTTTCTCTCTTTGCTCTAATCTGCACCTTTGAAGCCCCTTTCATTTCTCAACCTCGAAGCTCTCTAATCAACGCCACCTCACTCCCCCCGACCGTCCGCTCCCTCTTTTGCCTCCCTAGGACACCCACCCCCTCGTCCTTTGGCCTCCACTTGTCCAAGTCCTCCTCACTTGGCGAGGGCGCGGGGGATGAGGGTGAGGCCACCTTGCCCATTTGGCGAGGTGGCCTCACCTGCGCCCACCTCAACCTCGCCCACATTTAGACTGTGTTTGGAGGACCGGATAAAACTTTGAATAAGATAACTTTTATCATATTCAGTGTTTGGTAGAGTGACACGAAATCTGGATATGACTAGATATAGCCCAGATATAGTCTGGATAAAATAATCCCACCTAAGAGGTAGATTAGACCTAGATAGGATATGCAAAATCTAAAAATAAAATAAAATAAAAAAACCAAATTTCGGAATATCCACAAAAGCTTTTGCTATCCTTGCAGCTTTTGCCCTCCCTTCTCGTCATCTTTCTCCCTCTTCTTATTTGACTTGTTCCTGCTCTGTTCATATTCACAACTCATCCACATGAATACAAGAAAGCTATGAAAAATCCCAGAAATCCACCCTGCTTCACTCTGACTAGTGATCAAGGTTTTGATTCTAGTATGCATTTTTCACGCCTGTGTACAAGGAAGAAGTTGGGGACAATCCATCATATGTGGGAGAGCCTTCTTGTTAGCGTCTTTAATTCCTCTTCTTCTTCTTTTTCTTTTCTTTTTCCCTCTCTTTCTTATCTTCACTGTTCTTATCATGCCCTTCAAAATCTTGGTTGCAAATTGATAGCTTGACTTCTTAAAGATGTAATTACCATCAATGAAGAGTTGGCGTTGGTGGATTTAGAGATGAAGAGGCATTCTCTCGCGGGAGCCCACACATGAGGTGGTTTCGCTTGTCGAACAGGCTATGGGAGAGAGGAGCTTCCTCCAATTGTTAGTGAAATAGTGAAGGCATGAAGAGTGGAGGAGGTACAAGGATTATTAGAGAGAGATATTTAGAAGATTTTTAAAGATTTTTTAAAATTTCTATCTTGATTACACCATACACATGCTAAGATTTTTTTTTTTTTTTTAAATCCAGAGGATATTGAGAGAATTTTTAATCCTCCATTATCTATCTTATCCCAATTCAAATCCGAACGATCTAACGTAGCATTGAATGTAGGACTTTTGGGATAATTTCCCCAAATTGCGCTTCGATATTTTGTCACATTACAATGACTTATTTTGGAGGTGAAATTCATCAAATGTATGTTTTCATATAAAAAATAGGACAAATTGGAAATATATTGCGCGTAAGAGCATATCACCAAAATTTCGACAAGACTAATTGATAAATATTGTTTAGAAATGTGAAAAGTGTCAGAAAAGTTCTAAACTTATTACATTAGTGCCAATTCAATCCTAAATCTTTTGATTAAACCAATTTGGTCCTAAACATTTTGAATTTGTGTCAATTGAGTTTATCTAGTTAATTTAGGCCGGAAATCACTAACACGAATGCCAACCATTCTATGTAACACGGCCAACACTAACGTTAACATTTTTTAATAATATTTTTATTTTATATATTTTTTGAAAATTTTAATTTTCTTTTTCCTCTTTCTTCTTTTCTTTATTCTCGTCTCCTTTTCCTCTATCTTGGTGAGGGTTGCTAGAGCTTGTTGGCCCTCATTGACCACTGGGCGAGGGCCATGAAGCCCTTGTCGGCCGCTAGTGAGGGTTGACACTTGTGCTCGGCCTCGCCTAAATGTAGGTAAAGCGAAGATGGGCATGGGTGAGGTAGCCTCGCCCAAAGCTAGGCGAGGTGGTCTAGCTTTTATGCCCTAAAATCTCATTTCCTTTCTCTCTCTACTTTGCACCTTCAAAGCCCTTCCATTTCTGAACCTTCAAGCTCTTGTATCAACGCTGCCTCACTCTCCCCGGCCGTTCGCTCCCTCTTTCGCCTCCCAAGGACACCCACCCCCTTGTCCTTTGGCCTCTGTTTGTCCAAGTCCTCCTCACCCGGCGAGGGCATGAGGGGGGCGAGGGTGAAGTCACCTCACCCAAATCTAGGTAAGGTGGCCTCACTTGCGTTTGTCTCCACCTCGCCCACACCTAGGTGAGGGTTGCAACCTTCACTGGCTATGAAGCACCGACACTCTCTAAGAGCCTTCGTGTCATGTCCGACACTCTCGGACACTCTCCAACACGTGGTGAACATGTGTTGAAAAATCTGACACTTGGTCAACTTTCTCGACACTCTTCGACACTCAAGTTGGAATTCTAACATACGAGTTTCCGACACGTGATTCCGATATCGAGGTCAATTTTAAAAATTCAATAAATGAGAGGTCAATATGTGTGTGTGTGTGTGTGTGTGTGTGTGTGTGAAAATAAAACACAACAATAAAAATAATAAATGGAGAAAGAAGAAAAACCTAGTCTTCTCTTCTCTTCTGACTCCTACTTCCTGTGATACATAATTCACCCCTTAAGTTTTTTTTCTCCTCTTCCAACATATCTAACATGTGAGTCCAAAATATGGATCGCTTGTTTTTTCTCCAAGTTTTATGAATTATTGAAATAGAGTTGAAATTATCAAATTGAAACAATGAATGATATTAATAAATGACGGATTAATGTTTTTAGTGTATATTCATTCTAGGCTTTTTTAATTATTTATTTATCTATGAGTTTGATTCAAATTAATTTGATTGAAATAATCATAAAAATGATAATTTATTATGTATATATAAAAATATATATTTAAGATACAACGTGTCCGAACGCGTCAGAATTCTCTGTTTTTTTATAAACGACGTGTCGACGTGTCATGTCGTGTCGTGTCGCGTGTCGCGTGTCAGTGTCGGTGCTACTTAACTCACTGGTGATGGACAAGGGTTTTGCGGCCAGTGAGCTTTGATGACCCTCGCCCAGATAGAAGGAAAAAAAAAAGAAAAAGAAAACAAGGAAATAGAAAAGAAAAAGAAGAAAAAGAAAATTAAAGTTAAAATTTTTGAAAAATTTAAAAAATAATATGATATTATTAAAAAATTTCCATGTTAACGGCGGCCGTATTAAGTAAGATGACTAATATTCATGTCAGCAATTTCCAATCTAAATGATTAGATGAACTCAATTGGCACAAATACAAAATATTTATGACTATTGGCTCAATTTAAATTTTTGTGATTGAATTGGCACCCACACAATGAATATATGACTTTTCTGACACTTTTCTTGTTTGAAATATATTTTTGAGGCATAAATTTATTTTTTTCAAACATATATATAACCACTTATGATGTATATATAGTTGACAGAAATCTTCCATAATCGTCATGCGTATTCAAATGATGAGAGCTACAGGTAAAGTTTGGCTTGAGCCAATGTTAAAGGGCACATTACCACCAATCTCAAGAAATAAGGGAGCAAATTGCAAAATTGAAGTCTTGAGGAGCAACTCTCTTCAATTTCAAAATTTTGGGAGGCAAAATGTAGTTCGCCCGTAGGTAACCCGTTCCCACCATGCCGAAGATCTGAGCTGTTTTACGGATAGCTCGGATTAAGAAAGCATATAAATATTTTCACAAGTAAAAAGATGACAGAAATGATGGAAGCACATTTATCATTGTTGTCGAACCGATGGTCTCGTCAAAGTGAAATAAGGAATGCAGAAAACCCTAAATCAGTCGACCTGTAATGAGCTCAATTTCCATTGAACACGCAAGAAAACATCGCGGTGGACTTTTACATTTCAAATTCAACCCCACAGAACAGCCAAGCCTCTTGATTTTAATAAGAGTCATGAAAAGCAAGAGAAAAAGAGCGTCGTCGGCCCCCTGTGACCCCCATTAATTAAAGGGTGGTGAAACTGTGAAACTTTGTGAGGTGGGCATTTATCTCTCTACAGGCTCCTCTCTCTCTCTCTCTCTCTCTCTCTCTATAAGTCAAACGGCAAACTTGGGCCTTCATAACACGTAACTCCACTACCTTATCTTTTCCAGACAAGATCCTTCTCAAACCTCATATAACACCAAAACCCCACTTTGCTTCTTGTCCCATTACCATCTCTCTCTCTCTCTCTCTCCCTCCCCAATCAGGTTCCTGTTTTGTTCACATCACGACTCTCTCACCTTGAGTTGGTTTCATGAATTTGTCCTTTGACGCCAAACATGATAAATATTTGTATTGGATTAAACCAAATTTTAATTGCTTTTGGTGTAATTTGATGTGTTTGCTGCCATTTTCAGGTGTAAGGTCCAAGGTGGGTGAAATCTCACTAGGCTTTTCGTCCTTACATGAAGAACTGAGCTCTATAGGGTTTTTCTTTTGTTGAAGTGTATATATACATATATATACAAATGGAGAAAGAAGAGAACTACTCGGTACTGCAAACGACCCATCATTTGCATTTGTTTGTTAGTTTTCATTGACAGATCAAATCTTGTCAACATTGGATTCAGTCTCTCTCTCTCTCTCTCTCTCTCTCTCCTCTCTCTCTCTAGTGTTGTATTATTGCTATAAACATGAACAACTTCTCTTGCAGGCCATCCCAGATCATAACGCTTTCAACGACCAACATCAGCATCACCATCAGTTCATAAGGTCACAAGTCGGCGAAATCCCAGTACACCACGATGGCAGCGGTGGCGGTGAAAATAATGGAATGGTGGATTACATGCTGAGTCACCCTCCTCAACAAGGCCATCAACAATTGATATCTCCGCTTGGGTTCTCTGGCTCTGGCTCCCTTGACAAGTTGAGCTTTGCGGATGTGATGCAATTCGCGGACTTTGGGCCCAAGTTGGCCCTCAACCAAGCAAGTCACAACTCCGAGGACGAAGCCGGGATCGACCCAGTTTGCTTTCTCAAGTTTCCAGTTCTGAATGACAATAACGATGAAAGAAGAATCGATGATGAGGACGGAGTTAGGGAGGATCAAGAAGGTACTCAGTTTCCTGATAATGCTTCTGTGCAATTGCATTTTCTCGGGGAAGAATTGCAAAGCAACAAGAGTTCCACGGCAGCGGAGGCCAGCAAGAACAAGAGGAAACGGCCACGGACTAGCAAGACGAGCGAGGAAGTTGAGAGCCAGCGGATGACTCATATAGCTGTCGAGAGAAATAGGAGAAGGCAAATGAACGAGCATCTCCGGGTTCTGAGGTCTCTTATGCCGGGCTCTTACGTACAAAGGGTATGCAATAAAACACTTTATTTTGAAAGTCATGAAATAAAAGAAAGTAGCTGTAGAAAATATTTTTGCGAAACATTAGTTATATACAGAAATTATTGATCTAAGTATGCTTCATGAGATCCAATCTTTTGGATTGCGTAGAAAAATTTTTTCAACTCGTTTTATTGACACAAGCTGATCATAGAGAGAGGGAGATTTATCCACTAGGTCTTTTACTATGTAGGGTTTATACCTTGTAATTGCCTCTATCATCGTATATCTTATTTATGAAGCACAGTTAATAGATTGTTAAATCTTTCAATTCCATTCCATGCAAATTTCAGTTTTGTAGTCCAAAAGAAAAGGACAAAAAAATTCAAAGAAATAATTTGAGGGGTCTCGCTTAATCTTTCCATAGGGAGATCAAGCTTCCATCATTGGAGGTGCCATTGAGTTCGTGAGGGAGCTGGAGCAACTCCTCCAGTGCCTCGAGTCTCAGAAGCGGCGGCGGCTCTATGGGGATAGTGGCGGGCCGCCACCCTCTCTCCCTGTGCAACAGCCACCTCACCAGCCACCACAGCCACAGTTCTTTCCCCCGCTGCCCGGCCTCCCAAATGACCCGATCAAGCTCCCAGACTTCGACACTGGGCTCCATGAGGAGACGGCAGAGAGCAAGTCATGCATTGCCGATGTGGAGGTCAAGCTCCTAGGGTTCGATGCCATGATCAAGATACTGTCGCGAAGGAGGCCTGGACAGCTCATCAAGACTATTGCAGCTCTAGAGGACCTCCAACTCAATATCCTTCACACAAATATAACCACCATTGAACAGACCGTCCTCTATTCGTTCAATGTAAAGGTAATTCACTCACATACTTGAACGATATTAAATTTTTTTTTTGTGCTATGTCAAAATTTATGGAACTGGAATTATGTTGTGTACACTGGTCGATGTTGATGGAGGAATTTGTTCTACTGTAGAAATTGTGATGATCAGGTAGATCTTTCTGTGTTTCAATTGAATATCTTCTACCAAAAGTGACCGTAAACTACATGAAATTCACAATTCTGATCACTTCAACCGAAAGACTTTCAGGAAAATTTATGATTTCACTGGTCAGTTTCCTTTGTGTTGTTCTTGTGCAGGTTGCGGGTGAAGCAAGGTTCACAGCGGAAGACATAGCGAGTTCGGTTCAGCAGATATTCGGATTCATCCATGCAAATAGCGCGATGTGATTACGATAATACATCAACTAGTAAGAGAGAGAGAGAGTTGGCATAATGAACGTTGCATTATTTATCTATCTTTTTCCATTACATTCTGTTGTAGTTTTTGTCTTTTGACGCTAGAAAAATACTAGTGTATTACATAATTGTACTGGCCACAAACAAATTAATTACCTATTTTTCCGTTTAATATACTGCACTTATCATTCGGAATAATTATGGGCCAATACGGTGTTAGTAATATTTCCTATCCTCTCCCTCTCGGACACCCCTTTTTTTTGTGAGTAAATTTTCATTACGCCGTATCATATGATATATTGATGTGATCTCGCTAACCAAGTCATGAGGTAACTTTTGAAAGATATAATAAATGTGTGATGCAAAATGTAAAGAAACAGGTGCCGATTTTGAACTTCATATACGGTGCTAGATATGATATCATTAACCAAATCGGTTGGCAATGTTCAACATGTTCCACATGTGCAATCTTCAAAAGAAAAGATCATCATATGTATGAAACGAATGTAGTTATTAAAGACAAGATCTTACAATATTGTCGCTGGTTGAGCATTACTCACGAAAATAAATTCCTACCATCTGTAATTGAAACAAGTTCTTTTTAACCCTTGATCTTTTTGTCGGAACAAGATTTGGGATTTTAGTTAGAAATGATAGAAACATAAATACTATCCTATTAGTCTATTTTAATAATGTGCCACGAGAGAGACCACATTTGTGTTATTATAATCCACTATTAACTGCAAAAGTGTCTTAGTTGGTTCAACTCATTTAAAAATTCTTTCATCATATGATCATTCGATGTTTAATATGTTTATAGCGCGACCAAGAATTTCTTTCTTTCTCTATGTACTAACTTTCGAACTCTAATGTAAGGATAGACCCAAAAAAAGAAAAAAAGAAAAAAGTAATGTAAGGGTCAAAGATAGAACTCTCATAAATTCCTATATTCTCAAAACTATATATGTGAATAATTAATTAAATAATGACATCATGTCAATCTATGATGAGAAAAAAAAAAATCAGCTCGGTTGGGGTGATGAGTGGTCGAGGCGATCGATAAGATCTGTCGCCATTGTATGAGCTGCCAATGAGAACGATTAATTTTGTTGGTACACGAGAGAATGGAAAGTCAACGAGTTGTCCTACATAAGTACCTTCTTATAATTGGGTTGACCTGTCAGAAATTGTTTCATAGTTTTATTTTTTGGCTTTGAAATTGTCAGGCAACACTTAGATAAATGAGCCAATGCTTCGTGAGGTCTTTTTCTTTTGATGTTCGATATATTAATATTGATTTACCGTAAGTAATGTTACGGATTTTAATTGAACCTTAAAAAAATGTTATAATTAATACCAATACTCTGTTCATTTTATGAAAAATAAGTAATTTGAAATACATTTTTCTAAAAACGGTTATTTGTATCGTTTAAAAATAAATAAATAAACGAGAAATTATTTCATCATTTATGAAAATATTTAGATATAAATTGTTATCGACAAAAAAAAATGATTTTTTTTATTGAGCAATTATTTTAAGAAATACAAACGATCATCTCATATCTCATGTCTTTAAAAAATATTTTTAAATCATCCATTTTTGTAATGTAAATGAAACATAATTTTATTATTATATCATTTGATATCTCATGTTTTTAGACTTGTTCTAGGATGCCTCTTTGTCCTCGTCTAGCTCAACACACGAAACTTCCTCCCTCTGTGGGTTGACATGTGCACATGCTTGGGCTTTTGGCTTCTCTGCAAAGTCTAGTCACTACCAAAGACCTTCTTCTTTCGAAAGTCAAACTCTAGTACTGTCAATTGGAGCTTTCGAAAAGATAAATTGCGTTGTCCTTGTATGAGAACAAGAATTGCTTGGAAATTCCGCATGGACGCGTTTTTCCAACTTCTGTAGAAGAGTTGCGTGACGCATACTTGATACTTCATCGTGTTTTTTTTTTTTTTTTTTGGTCAGTAATACTTCATCGTGTTAAATGTGAACAATTCTGTCTTTATGCCAACTCGAGCTTTAATTTGACATGGTGAATAAGGTTTTGAAGGTTGAAGTTTTTGTGTTTTGATGGGCTTTCTTGGGAAACAATTCTCCTAGCAGACAACGGCTGATGAGTCCACAGGCGATAATCTCATATTGAGCAGACGAAGACGTCTAGATGGACTCATTTAAAATAGTGTTTTTTGAAAAAAATTTCCTGACCTTTAATTCCCCTTGAAGATGTGCACGAGAAACAATTTAAGTGGGAACTAGCGGGAACCGGTTTTTCTCTTACCTCACTTCATTACAATCTTATTAATTCTAAAATTGCATGTAGTATGTGGGAACTGGCGGGAACCGGTTTTTCATTTACCTCACCTCATTACAATCTTATTAATTATTAAATCTAAAATTGCATGTTGATGAATGACTAACAAATGCGTAATTAGAAAATCTTTGACAAATCTAAATATAAGTGGTTTATGTAATGTCTCTTTCCTCAATTTTAAGTTTTGTTTTGTTTTGTTTTTTTTTTTTTTAATCAGAATGGTAGAACTTTCATTCAACTAAGAAAAATAAATGAGCCCAAAAAATGAGCTTTAGTACATAAAAGGTCCAAAAGAGTTTTGGGAATGACGTTAGCAAATCTACATAGTCAGAGAGGAGGACTCAAATCTCCTATGGAGTAGAACTTGGGTTGCTTATGGCTTTTGCCATTGAAAGATTATTTGACTCAACAATTAGGTTCTCTTACTCTTTCTTTATTTGAATAAGAAATCTTAAGTTACATTTGATCGTCCGGTTTTCTAATCAAGATAAATTGGATATGATAAGATACAAAATCTAGGAATTTAGTTGTATCCTATTCATTATTTGGTGGTTGTATTATTAAAGTCGAATATATTCACATTATATCATATACATTATTTAGTGTAAATGAATCTAAAAGTTCACAAATGGAGATGGTACAAATTTCTCACGATAGGCACTCTCTTGATTTTTATTTTATTTTATTTTTTATTCTTCCTCTCTTTTTTAATTAATTTTTTTTTTTTCTTTTTCCCCTTATATCATTCTCTAATAAAATATTATTAAATATTAAAATGTACTAATATACTAAAATACTATAAATACCTAAAATATGTGATAAATATAAATATATGTTTATATATTAGATTTATATTATAAGATATAATTAAATTCATATTAAATATAAATAAGATTAGATTAAACAACTAAAATTGTTATTTTTTGTTATTTTGAATTTCATATAACATAATTAAAATGTTATCTATATTAAAATCTAATTTTAATTTTGTCAATTTAAGAAGTTTTTATACGAGAAAAATCACTTTCCTATTACAAATATTAGAGGTAAAAGAAATCATATCCATTTTTATCTTACATTTCTCCATTTTAAGAAAAGTAATTTTTTCTAACCGGAAATCATCTCATTAAAATTTATATTCGATTTTCATCGGAGAGCTAAGTTAGTTCGAATTCACCCCAAATGCGTCGTTATCGGGTGTTGGCCAAAATTGAACTTTCAATCGGCCAAAATACGTCGTTTTGGCATAATTTGAATTTTAATATAATAAAAAATTAATTAAATTAAATTTAAAAATAAATTTATTTAAAATATTTTAAAAAATAATTTATAGAAATTTTAAAAATGAAATTTTAAAAATTTACATAAAATTTCAGCCAGCCGCCTCCTTTTAAAAAAAAATTAGAATTTTTGTAAATTTGTAAATTTGTAAATGTTTTAAATAAATTTAGTTTTAAATTAAATTAAATTAATTTTTATATTAAAATTTTTACCACGTCAGCACCAAAACGATGTCATTTCAAGTGTTGGCCAAAATAGAGCCCTTAAATCGGCCAAAACGATGTCATTTTGGCATAATTTGAATTTTCATATAATATAAAATTAATTAAATTAAATTTAAACAAAATAATAATATAATTTATATTTATTTAAAAAAAAACGGAGGAGGAGGATGGCGGTGGCCGAGGGTAGAGCCCTTGCCACCGCCTCGCCTTCGCCGGAAGGTGGGGGAGGGTCCTGCTCCCTTTTTTTTTTTTTTTCAAAAAAATTTTAAAAATTTTAAAAATTTGATTTTTTTAAATTTTTAAATTTTTAAATTTTTTTAAACTTTGAAATTTTTTTAGTTTTTCAATTTTTTTTTTTTAGTTTTTTAAAAATTTTAAAAATTTTATTTTATTTTTTAAAAATATTTTAAATAAATGTAGTTTTAAATTAAATTAAATTAATTTTTATATTAAACTTTTTACCACGTCGCACCAAAACAACGCCGTTTTGCACTCGCTTTGTTAAAAAATTGACACGTCAGCGTTTTGGCCGGATTTTGGTTGGATTGGCACTCAAGTGATTTGCCCTTAAGTGTATCTTTTTTGTTGATATGCTAGGAATCGCGTTCCATGCCTTAATTCGTGAAAACCTTGTGATGAGATATGGATTCTAAGTTGGATGTGCCCAAACTTCTTTTGTCCAAGGACATAACAAAAATAGATACTTTGTCAACTCTAAGACACCATCACAACACAAAGCACACACCAGGTTTGGTAAAAAATTTTCTTTGAAAAAGATTGTCTTTATGGTAGGACGTTTGGACAAAGAGACTACATGAAAAAACTGATTTTGCGAGTAACTTTCATGTTCCAAATCCCTCTCCAAAGACTGCATGGTACTATGAAGAGGATGAGGCTAAGTTCTAATTGTTTTTGTGTCCGCATGCCCTAATTCAATTGTATCCACTTTTAACTGTATATATGCTTGACCGTGTCCCTATTCAAATGATTTGGTCTAATGTAGTTTGGGGTCTCATCAGTATTGATAGAAATTCCTTCACTATTTGTTCATCAAAACTATTTGTAAGAGGTTGAGTATTCCATTTATTATCCTCCCAATTTATGAAGTTAGCCACCAATTCCGATTCTCCTTAGGAGTAGGTCCTCTTATTATCCCCTTACTCAAGCACTTATCATCTTTGATTCATACTTTATTGTTATCTCCCATAGACCATTGTACTTGCTGAAAAATAGCATCTCTTCCCATTAAGATGCTCTACCACCCTCATGACGGTCTTATTCCTTTTCCCGCTTTCTAAAAGTCCCCATTGCAAAAATAAATCCCTTTAAGGACTTTGACTCCGCAGAGAAAATGGGTTTTGAAGGAATCTCCATGCTTGTTTATGTAACATTGCTTTGTTGAAAGTATTTAGATCTCTAAAACCTAGCCTTCCCAAGTCTCTTCTAGTTTGGAGAAAATTCCAATTTTTCCAATGCAAACCCAATTTAGCCATGGAATTTTTCCATGAAAATGCAATGATTTTCTATTCAACTTCCTTGCAAATAGACACGGGGATTTTAAAAATCGACATGGCATATCAAGAAAGTGCTTGAACCACCATTTTGATCAAATTTTTTTTACTAGCTTTGGATATTAATGATTCCTTCCACCCTTCTAATTTAGAGTTCACTTGCCCCAATATCCAAGCACATATTTCTTCTTTGAGACACCCCAATCCAACTAGATCCCAAGGTACTTTCCCATCTTGTCTATCACAAGAACCCTCAATTCTCTAGCTAAATTTTCCTTCAGTGTAATAGGGCATCCTCAACGAAAAAAAGATACCCAACTTATTCAGGTTGATTGCTTGTCCTGAGATAACATTACTGATTTAAGATATTGGCCAAGTTTTGACATTCTTATAACTTCCCATCCAAAGAAAATATAGAGTCATCCGCAAAAAAATAGATGAGAAAGTGTAGGACACCATCTAATCAACTGAATGCCTCTAATGTGTCCGAGATCAACTGCATTCTTAATGAGTGTGGAGAGCACATTGGCAACCAAGATGAAGAGGTAAAGGAAGAGCGGGTCACCCTATCTAAGGCCCCTTGATGGATGAAAAATTTGTAATGGTGGCCCATTAAACTTAAGATTCAAAGAAACAATTGTCATACACTTCATAATCCAATGCACCCACCTTTTATGAAACCCTAGACATGCCTCCAAGAAGTCCCACTCAACTTAGTCATAAGCTTTTTCCATATCAGCTTTAGGATAGCTTGAAATTTCTCTCTCTCTCTCTTCATAATTATGAGTTGGTGGAGCACCTCTTGTACAACTAGAATGTTATCTTAAATTTGCCTCCCACTCACAAAAGTGCTTTTCCATGTTGCAATAAGGTTTTGGCCACCAAGGCTTTAGACATTTCACTATCACCTTGGAGATAAACTTTATAGATAAAGTGGCATATGCTTATAAGACGAAACTATCCGAGTCTTTTTGGATTGGGTGTTTTGGGTATGAGAGAGATTAGAGTCCTATTAAAATCCGATTCCAGCCTCTTGAAAACAAAGAAGCCTTTTACTACAAAATGTCTTCCTTTGTGATTAGCTAATGGTGTTGGTAAAACAACCTATTGAGGCCATTTGGACTAGGACCTTTGAAAGGCCCCAACAGGAAAACCACTTTGTGCACCTCTTCCACGGTTACATGATCCACTAAACTATCATTTATGTCTTTCCAAACCACTAGGGGACATTGAGATAACACTAGTTGAATATCTCGACACTCAATTGGTTGATATAACTTCTCAAAATAATCCATTGTCATCTCCTTCAATTGGGTTTGATCCTTGATCCATGCCACTATCCAAGTCTTGCAACATAGTTATCCCTGTTCCTCTATCTTCTCTAGACAATGGTCGCATGAAAGAATTTGGTATTATTGTCACCCCATTTAAGCCAATTGATTTTGGACCTAATACCCTCAACACATCTCCTCTTGTTTCCATGCTTTCTCAATCTCCCCTTGAAGTTGACAAATCCGCTCCTTATCAAAGGAGCTAACAATATTGTTTATGTGCTATTGAATTTCTTGCTTTAAGGAGATAATTCTTTGATGGCCATGAGAGAATCTCCACTTAGTAAGTGCTAAAGACACATTCCTTATTTCTTGGAAAGGTTCACATCATTTCGACTAAAAGACACCCATGAATCAAAAACCACCATGCAAAAATTCTTCATCCTCTAGCCAATAAGCCTCAAATTTAAACTCCTTTTCATTTCACTCACTCTGCCTTAGAAGTTAACAGAAGTGGGCAGTGGTTCGAACCTATAGCGGATAATGCAAATGCTTTGGCTTCCGGAAACATTATCCTATAGTTCATGGTACATACTAGCCTATCCAATTTTTTCTTCACAAATTCCTCTCCTTCTCTATTGTTAATCTAGGTGATTCCACAACCCAACCCTTACTTTCCAAATCCATCAAGGAATAGTCATTTAGAAATTCACAAAAGGAATTAATTTTATAATCTTCAACAATCATTTCCCCGATTTTCTCCGAATGGAAGAGTACTTTATTAAAGTCCCCAACACATATCCACAACAAGTATTTAACATAAGTAATTCTCCCCATTTTCCCATAATTGTAACCCCTTTGATAATTCATTAAGGCATGTAAACACGTAATGCACATCTTTTTCCCACTTTCCACCTCACAAATCATATCAATAAATTCCGTATTCATTTTTACTATGTTAAGAGAAACATTGTCATTCCAAAATAATACGAAGCCTCCTACAATGCCTGAGGGATTCTCCATACAATAGTATGGAATTTTAGCCTCTTTTGAATCTTTTGAACCTTTACCTCTTGATTTTTTGTTTCCATCAAGAACACTAAACTAGGCTTTTCCTAAGCCATGAGGGCTCTATGCACTAAAATTATCAAGGGATTGCCCAAATCTTGACAATTCTAATTTATGAGCTTCATATGTCACTTGGTGGCTTATTAAGGCTAACCACTATAGCCCATCTCCCTAATCTGTCCACTACAAGAATTATATTATCTAGCAATTTAGTCTCATCAAATTCTTCTTATGTATTGGCTTTCAATCCATAAGGATAGGTACATTTACTTTTCTTACTTGATAAAGTTGTTGAGTTCATACCTAAAATCTTCATCTTTTAGGATTCTATGAGCCATTTCCCACACTATGAATCTCGTGGTTTGGAGGAGCACCAAGGGTCGTAGTATGCAGTTTGTATGCCACCTTCTCTCCTTCTTGGTTTCATTTACCCAAAATTCTAGATGTAACATTTGCCATAACAGTATCCATAACCTCCGCCACCCCTTTATCTTTGTTGTTATTATCATCTCAAAGAGAATCACTTGGCTTAAGCACTTTTGTCTTAGGGACAATTTTTTCCTCTCTTCTATCCTCTCTTGTTTCTCATAAAAATCTTTTCAAAGCAAGATATGTTCCCCAACTTCGGCTCAAAGCCATTGGTCATAGTACCTTTCTTCTTTTCTTTTTAGTTTGTCTTCATCATAAGGAGTCTCTGTGCAATACATGGCATGATGTCCCAACTTCCCGCATGAGTAAACTTTCTGAAATGTCCAACTAAATATTCTTCCCTTCCAGCTTGATTAGTTTCCCCATTTCTAAAGGTTCCAAAAGATTGATTTCCACTCTAGCTTTTCCAGCTCTAAGTGATGCTTTATCTTTAGAGTTGACTTTAACCTCAAGAACTCTCCCTACATTTCGAACTACTCTACAAATATCCTCTTATGTACCTCTTTCCAAAGGAAGATTGAACCCTTGGATCCAAAAAGCGCAAGTTGTGAAATCATAACAGTGAAGGGGAGTATTGGGAGCTCATGGTTTGAAAATAACTAAATGATTTGAAAACAGCCAAGGAACATTTTCTAATACTCAATTTTTCTCCCATTCGTTTATGAATTTAAACAATAACAGCCCTACTTCCCTTTGTGATATTTCTTCTATCTCTACTCACCAAGCCCTTTTCATAGTGCTCTAGAAAGCTGGAAAATTAATGGTCTATCAAAACCACCAAAATAAGTCTACACTCAGTCCACTATTTCCTTTAGTGTTTCGTCATCCCATATCTCTAGTTCCACTTCTGACCATAGTCCCAAATCTTTTGCAGAGAGAGGCTAGGCGAGCTACTTCTTCTCCCTCATTCACTTCCATAGTACCATAGATGAGTAAATCCTAACTAAGGCAACGCTAGACTTAACCACATGACACAATAGTAGGACCAGAAATTGCCAAAGCTAAGTCACTTAGAGGATGAGGAGGGTTTTGTTCTAGAAAAGCTAAGAATGAGAAGATTTAGTGGGGTCAGTATTTTCTTGGGAATAGGGCTGGGGAAACATTGAAAATGATTGTGTTTTATCAAAGGTTTTGTGAGGAAGATGCGGTGAAGAGAACCAACAGAAAGCTCATTTGATTTCATACTGCAGAAACCTCCAAAACCCATGCATAGGAGGTGAGGGGAAGTGGGAGAAGGTTAGTAGCAAAACACCCAAAAGGGCTAGGGTTCTGAGAAGGAGCTACCATGGAGGTAGAAGAAAACTCTCCAAGATTGAGAGAGAAAAGGGTGATAGATTGTCAGCCATGCCTACCTCCTTGTTAAGTTCACTCATTTCATTTTTGTCAAAAAGTTTGATTTTGTAGAATTGAAAGTCAAATATGATTTTCTTTGGAAAAAATTGGATTTAAAAAGTGGATATATGTGGTTGATTTGGCAATTAAAATATGACAGCCCAAATTTCCCTTCATCAAAAAGAAGAAGAAGAAGCAATAGCCAAGGTTATCTAAGGGTGCTTATGATATTCCGATTAATTTCCTTAGTAAATTCACTCTTTCACTTAATGGTAATCTAGCTCAAACCATATTCTAGGCTAATGCCTCTCTAATGTTACGTTTGGTTGGAGTGATTAGAAAAGTACGGAATTTTAATCAAATACTAAAGAAGATAAGAGATCAGAATTGGAGGAGGATGATGAGGAGCTAAAGACATGAGTGGAGTTAATTTTTTCTTTTTTGGGGGGTCAGAGAATGGAGTTAATTCAAGTGAAAGTAATTAGCTCCAAGATCATGAATGTAAACCATGATTAAGGAAGGTCTTATTTCTATGTGAACAGTGCATCTGCTACCAATGCAAGTTGCTTCTTTTATTAGCCAGATAAAACCACTGCATTTTCTTTTCATTATCTCTATGGTACAGTAGAATAATGAGTTTAATCGTACAGCTTCATTATTCTTGAGCTCAATTTGTTTCATGAAAAATATTTTCCTCATTCTTTAACGTTTAAATCGCTTAAGAAAATGAATCAAGGGTAATTATTTAATCAACAAATCGAAAATCATTCTCTATAGTATGATTAGACATTGACGTTTGTACCGAATACCTCGGCACTTAAACCGGACATCTTGACATTTGAGCACGGAACCCCGACGCCTATACCCAAATCCACCACAGTCTGGCTTGAGTCCCAAAAACCCGGCCCAAATCTCTTGAGGATGCGCTTGGGTCCTCGGCAACGCGGCTCGTTTACCTGGCTAGCACGCCCAAGTCACCGGTGCCTGTCCCCAAACTGAATTAAAATCTGGCCCGAGAATGAGGTCCGGGCAATTCGAGCAAAAGAATCTTCGGGGCGAGCCGGGTTGTGAAATGCAGTCTCCGGTCTCCACTGATTTGTCACTTCTCACTCATGACCCAGACCACCCCGCCAGAGTCCGGGCTATTTTCTTTCTCGAGGAAATGCGCCACCAAAGGAGATGACAATCGGAAAATAGCCTCGTCTGAGAAGCATCGTGGCGAAAAGAGAAAGAAAGATGTTAAGACCCCAATGAAACAACAAATCAGTCCCAGAAGAGACATAACCCATCTGACCAAAAGTACTGTTATGGCTACTTATCCATGTGCGGGAGTTCCACGTAATGAGAAAGCATTTTCTCCAAGTAATTGTCCATTGCTTGATAATAAAATGAACCACCGGCCGTGGTGACTCCGCTAGATAATAACTCCATTGATCCTTATCCAAAGGTGAGGGGTTCGAAACTATGGTGGAGCGTTTGACTATTTAAGTTGCCGGGTGGTAGGGCGTCACCAGGGGGTTTGCCGACAGGGTGGTAGGTCAGGCCCTCCGCTTGTTTGTTGTCTCCTGAGGCCATGGATGTAACAGTAAAAGGAGCTTCAGACGTAGGAACAAGGAAGGACAAAGATGTCCATCAGGTGAAGCAAAAGGATTATGCGGAGGTCGGTATGAGAAAGGCGAGGATTAATGCTGGCAATGGCTATCACAGCCTAGAGTTGACGTAGACTGTGGGACCACAAGAGTTTGGACATTATTAAACGAGTTTGGGAGTGAATGTGCAGAAAAAGAAATTGAAAGAGATATTGACAAGAAAAAATATTGGGAAGAAGAAAGGAAGCTTTTCCACGAGCAGGCACTTTCTTTTGTCACAAAAATGCGTCTCATCCAAGGAGAATGTATCCCAATATTAAATATTTTGAAAAGAAATTTAGAGTGGAACTTTTATCAAGAAACAAATGAGGAGATCTTGCTTTGTGTTTTCTACTTTGGAGCACAATTACGGCAAAATTTTGCAATTCAATGTGCAGGGGATCGATGCTCTAGGGAGTGGAAAGGTTCTGTTGTGGACCCAGTTGTTGGAGCATTCCTAACACAAAACGTGTCACACAAGAATTCCAGGTATGGCTTCCTTATGATTTCTTTAAGTAACGAGGAGTTTGAGAAAGAATGTTTTTTTGGCAAATTGATAAAGTAAAGCTCGGAAGAACATCTGTTTTGCAGCTCGTCCTTCATAGCACTTGCTGCAAAATTTCCAGATAGAAAGACGCAACAGGATTGTCATCACATTTGCCCAGAGAGCAGGAAGAAAAAGGCGTGAGCAGGTGCAGATTCAAGAGGAATGAAGATGTGTGAAGATATTGACAAGAAAATGTATTGGGCAAGTGTAAGAAACTTATACTCTAGAGGGAGACACAAAGAAAATTATGTTAGGCCTTTGGAATCATTGGATTGGGAGGCGGTGAGGCAAGCCGATACTACTTTTTTAGCTAAAATTCTAATGAGCAGAGGAATGCAGGATAAGCTTGCAGAAAGAATACAGGTATAAAATGTTGAAGGACGAAAAAAAACTTTAGCTAAAAGGTCATGTATTAAAACTTACACAATAATGTTAATGATAGCTGATGACGATTCCTTAACGTTCATAGGGGTTTCTTAATAGACTGTGTAGAGATCATGGGAGTATCAACCTTGAATGGCTAAAGAACGTCCCTCCTGAACTAGCAAAGTAAGATTGAGTGGACTTTATTTTACACTTTTATGCATGTTGGCACAAGTGAGATAGAGGATGTGACCTTCTGAGGAATAAAAGAATATAATTAGTTTTTTTTGCGGATGGTTACCAAATAGGGCTTTAGAGTCCGTTTGGTAATGTTTTTATTTTGAGGAACAATTTCTTTTCAAAAATAGTCTTTTTCTATTTCTGTTCTTTGAAATAATTTCTGAATAAAAGAACTCGTTTGGTAATTATACAAAAAAATTTTATAACGTAGTATTTGTTTTAATTTTGCTAGCCATTGGGCGGCGGTCGGTGGCCGATGGGCAGCGATCAACGACGGGGCAACCGCGAGTGGCAAGGAAGAAGAAGAAAAGGAAAAAAGAAAAGAAAAATAGACTTGTTTCTAGAAATTGTTCTTAGAAACGAGAAACTATTTTTTTCTACTTTTTATTTTTATTTAAATCTATTCTCTGATCACTTTTCTATTCTAGGGAATAGCAAAATTAGTTAAAGTTACCAAACGGATTTATATTATTTATTTTTTTATTCCAAGGAACAAAAGAACAGAAATTGGAAAAAATAGAAATGTTACTAAATGGATCCTTATTAGTCTAATCAAATGTTATTTAGTTACCAATGGAATGAAAATTTTACCTTTCAATAACCGAATAGTTAATTACTACTTGCTTTTAGATTTACAAATGCTTGCACACTTTACTAGTGGTCTCGATCAATGATTGCAATTTATGAATCACACCAACACGAAATGATTACATTTTTGTGAAACTTGACATGTTATGATAATTTATAAGTATAAGCACATTGAAAGTTCTAAAATTTGTCATGAAAGTGCAATTGAATTTTAAAAATTTCAAAAATGCAATTAAATTCTTGAACTTATCATGAAGTACGTTAAGTTTTAAAAACCTTTAAAAACTATAATCAAGTTCTAAAACTTATCAAATTTGTCAAATTAAGTCTTTTTGTTGATTGAATTTTTTGAAATTTTTAGGATTTGATTACACTTTCATAATAAGTTTTATGACTCAATTGTACTTTTTAAAAGTTTAAAGACTGGTTGCACTTTCTACAATTGGACTTTTGTGACAATTTTTATGATTGTATTGTATTTTTGATAGTTTTAGGACTCAATTACACTTTCGTAATAACATTTAGGACTTCTAGTGCACTTATCCCTAATTTATATGATATTAATAGATTAGTTGTATATAGTGATTATTTAACTTTTAGGCAGAACTATATGTGGTCGGCTTATTAACTTTTGCAATTGTTTGATAGGAAAACTTTATGCCTTCATGCCCATTTGAACGAATATTTATAATTGACAATCTGGACTGTTCATTTGAAAAAAAAAATCAAATACAAATTTACTAACTTGAAATGTTAAGGATTAAATTGGTAAATCGTTAAAAAGTTTATGACTAAATTGGTATAATTGAATGATTTAGGACTAGATTGACGTTCACAAAATAGGTTTATGATCTTTTGAATAATTTTTTTTAATCAAACTAAAATTTCTTTCAATTCTGAAGAAAGGCATGAAAAAAACATGGCAATATAACTACAAACCAAGAAAAATCCCAAACAATTGCGAAATAAAATAAGCTCTAGATAACAAGAATTATCATAACAAGGTTAAAGGTCACATGCTTAAATAGTAGATCACAAACCAAAATCGAGGCCAATAACTGAATTTGTATGTAGTAATGAGCACACATTGAAATTTGAAATTGTCGCTATAGTTTTACCTTATGGTGGTGCATGCCCAAGTTGAGTGTCCCTAACACCATTGCCATTCATATCTCCTTCGAAATTGCACTTGTACACTAATAAAATCGAGGGAAGTGAAATTCCCAAATCGTATAAGGAAAAGACCTCAAATCTACACTAGATTGAGATAGAAACCTCCCCAAAATAGGAGAGAGAAACTTTTAGATCTAGACTAGATCAAAAGAAAGAAGCTCATTAAAATGTAAGGAAAGTAAGAAAAAGAAGACGGAGAGCTAAATCACCCTATGAAAGAGAAAAAGAAAGGGGAGAGAGATCTAGCTCAAACCCTTCCCTTCCCTTTCCTATATGGAGAATGAAGAAGACGGCTATGTGAAGATGAGAGGGAAAGGAGAGAACCCTATAAAGGGGAAAGAAAAAAGATTTAAATATTATTTTATGAGATTTTTCCCGACAAAATTTAGTCCACTTGTTATTATATGATCAAGTTGGTGTATGCGCACCATATAGGACTTAAAAAAAAAAAAGAAATGAAATTCATAAGCAACATAACACCTAAAACTTTTATTTTTCTCTTTTAATTATCAAAAATCCAAATTGAAATTTACTATTTGTCAATTTTTATTAAATTAAATTAATATTACAAAAAATCACAAAAATAAATGAAAGAAAATCTAAATTGGTACACCTATTAATTATCACATGTCATCCAATTTGATGACAAAATTTAGTTGAAACTAAATAATGATAAATTTATTACAAATATGTATATTTGAGATTTAATTTGGGATAAATTTATCGTAAATGTATAAATTTTTTGTGATATTAACTTCAGAAAAATGGAGAAAAAGGAGAATATAAAATCCCAAAACTACCCCACGGCCATCCCAAATTCACCATCTAAAACCCACGCTCCCGGGAAAAAGGAAACCCTAGCTTCTCACACAGAACCCACCAGCCGCTCAGCAGAGACAGAGAGAGAGAGAGAGAGGGAGAGAGATGGTGTCGGGGTCGGGGATATGCGCGAAGAGGGTGGTGGTGGACGCGAGGCACCACATGCTGGGGAGGCTGGCGTCAGTGCTGGCGAAGGAGCTCCTGAACGGCCAGAGGGTGGTGGTGGTCCGCTGCGAGGAGATCTGCATCTCCGGTGGCCTCGTCCGCCAGAAGATGAAGTACATGCGCTTCCTCCGCAAGCGGATGAACACCAAGCCCTCCCACGGCCCCATCCACTTCCGCGCCCCCGCCAAGATCCTCTGGCGCACCATTCGCGGGTAATTTCGGACTTCTTCCTTGAAGAAAAAAAGATGTGGGTTCGAAGACAATGCTGCAATCGTTTAGTGGGATTGAGGGTGTTGTGAATTGGTAAAAAAAAATTGGTGTGAAGATGACAAAATTGTTTGTGGGTTGAAGTGTGATTTGGAAAGAGAGATTCTCTCCATTTGTGTTTGTGCTCATTTAGGAGACATCGGAAATTGACACTGGAGGGTCGTTGCTGTGTAGTGCTGCATTTGGTCATGTGGGAACTAAAATTTTTAGGCAGATGAGAGTTCTTGGAATGGTTTTGGATGATGTTCAGATGCGGTTGGTGGATTTCCTGTGGCGAGGTTTCTGTTGGCTTTTGCGTAGGATTCAATAGGATCCGTTTGAAGCTCTGTCCTTGTTGATATTTCTTTCCCCTTTTTTATGTTGAGTTCTAATGTCCTTGACAGCTTGATTCTCTGCTTGTGTGTTGACTCTGAAATTGCTTCTGTAACTTCTACACACTGCATAGCATAATTGCTCAGAGGAGAATTTTGCGCAGTCAATAAGTTTCTTGTCATATCAGTCCCTCCTATAATTGAACTGCTGTTATGTTAGGATGGTTCCCCACAAGACGAAACGAGGAGCCGCTGCACTTGCAAGATTGAAGGCCTACGAGGGAGTTCCTCCTCCGTATGACAAGACAAAAAGGATGGTCATCCCTGACGCACTCAAGTGAGTTGTGTGGCTAGGCTAGGTTTGCCATCTATTATGATTTTCCTATTTGCATTATCTGATTATTTTTTCCTTGAATAAGAACTGAAAATTGAGGGCTCTTGTTCAGGGTTTTGAGGCTTCAAGCTGGACATAAGTACTGCTTGTTGGGTAGGCTTTCCTCGGAGGTGGGATGGAATCACTATGATACCATTAAGGTGAGAACTGGCTACTTTTCTCTTTTGCATGCAGCCATCGCCAGATCCTTTTCAATCCTAAGAAGGGGTTTTGGCATGTTTCCTGTGATTTGTATATCAGCACTGCCATCACAATCAATGACTGTTTTCTTATTGGAGATTAAAAAAACATAATAGAATAAAAGTTACGATGCTGGTTCGAGTTTGTTTTGTAGTTGCCATTTATCCTGTATACTTGAGGTTTGAATGTAAATATGTATAGTGCTCCTTCTGTCTTCTAGACTTGTTTGTTAGCTTGACAGGAGAAGTTGCAGAAGAGGTTTAGTCCCAAACTTTTGCTGCTATTGTGACTTTTATTCTGGCGTGTTTGTACCGAAAATCCTATAAATATAGCAGTATAGTCTCCACAAAGAAAATGAAATAATTTATACCAGATCTACTATCAGGTTTGCAGAGGGCTTCTAGTTGTGGTCCATATACAGGTGTATAGGACACTCCGTGATGGCTCAATTTTAGTTCCATGAGCTTTTGAAATTTGAACTAGCAGCTATAAATTGGTGCTTCTGTCAGTGTCAATCAGGTGATGATCTAGGACAAGACAAATCATCTGCTGCCCGTTAATATCTAGACATATTGCTTCTCCAATTTAATTGTAAAGCTGCTTGTATTTGGTCATTGAGTGTTCTCTTTAGGAAAAAGAAAATTAAGTTTGCTACGGTTAATTTGATCCTTGCATTTCCAGGCTGAAAATCTCTATAGGCTAAATGTGCATAGCAGTCTGTATGGGATTACATCAGCACATGGAACTCTTTGTACTGCTACTGCATATGACTAAACTGATTATTTACTTGTTTTGTTCTATATGCATTGGTACACTGGAGTGTTTCTTGATTTTGAAACTTTAATAATGCAGAGATTTTGGTCCTGCAACTTTATGAGTGATGATGGAACCTATATGCGTTGACTTTTTTGTAGGAACTTGAGAGAAAGAGGAAGGAGAGGGCACAACTGGTATATGAGAGGAAGAAGCAGTTGAACAAACTGAGGGTGAAGGCTGAGAAGGCCGCGGAAGAGAAGCTTGGTCCCCATATGGAAATTATCGCCCCCATTACGTACTGATTAGTCTTGTAGACATCTGCACCAATTTCAGGAAAGAATTTGAGGTCGAGGTCTATTTCTTATGGTTATTTATACATGCTTGGTTGGCCAGCAGACAGCAGTAAATCATACTGGACAAGCAACAACGTTTGGAATTATCGCAATTTTTTGATGTGGTTGGAAAGTGGTTATCCAGAAACCGAGAGCTTAAAACAATCCATTGGTGCACGTTTGAGTCAAATGTTTGATCGAAGCTTAAAATAGCAGAGCGATGTACATTCAACGAAAGCTTCCTGCTCGGAGCTATTCTAGTCGGGAACCATGCATTTAACTGGCCCTAAGATCTAGAGGACTTGAGCGATTCCTTCGAATCTTGTTCCTCCGTCGTTTTTACAAAGACGATTGTGTTTTTGAAGTCCTTTCTCTTCCCTTCTTTAGACGATAAACATAGTGTAAACCCGACAAACAAATAAGAATTCAGATTAATCTACATCCGGTACTCATGCCATGGTCGGTACTAACAAAACTGAATTGCTAGGGGATGCAATGATAAAGGTCTGGCCACCTTCCCTTTCCAATTTGAAGATCTAGTTTTTCTGATGGGTACTGCCGGCTATCAAAAAGAATGTTCCACACCGAATTTCAATGGTCCCCGTTTGGCATTGAAAGCATTTTTAAGAGGCTGGCTTATCGTAGTAGACGAGAATGGCGAAGAATGGTCTGGATCTTATAAAATTTGATGCTCAAGAAATATTTCCCTTGAAATGAAACATCAATGGAAATTTTGACCATTCCCGATTCAGAAGTGCTTGTTGAAATGGTGTCATTCTTTTTTAGGTTTTAGCAAAAAAAAAAACAGAAGAAAATGAAGTATGTCCCCTACATAATCTCAGGAAAAAATTGAGCCAATTTGTTTTAAACCTTTTATATTTGTGCTAAATGAGTCCATCCGATTAATTTAGACCTGAAACCGTTGATGCAAATACCAATCGTTTATATGACACGATTGGAGTTGACATAGATATATTAAATAAATATATTAATATATATTCTTTTAATTAATTTTTTATTTTTTATTAGTTTTTTTTTCTTTCTTTTCTTTTTCCTTGTTTTCGTTTGTTTTTCTGCAATGGTTGGCAAGGGTTGTTAGTCCTCTTGCTGGCTGCTTGGTGAGGGCCGTGAAATCCTTGTTAGCCGTTGGTGAAGGTTGCAGCCCTTGTCTGTCCTTGTCTAGATGTGGGTGAGGCAGATGCGGGTGCAGGCAAGGTCGCCTCTCTTAGATCTAGGCGAGGCAGGTCTTCAATCTCTTGTAAGGTGAAGGACAAAGTAGCAGTAGCTCCTATAGAGGGAGGGACTTGTTGGAGGATCTAGAGAGAGAGAGAGAGAGAGAGAGAGAGAGGTGAAGGCTAAGGATTGCTCTTCGGTGATGAAGGGACCAAATCGAGGGATAAGTTTAGAGATCCGTCGATATTGATGCTCAAGTCCATGACCCTTGCTAAGGGCACGAGCAAGGTTAGCCTTGTCAATTGTTGGCAAAGGCGGCCTCAGCCTTGCTAGTCACAGGAGGGGCCATGAACATCTTCGCCCATGGCTAGCTAGGACCTAGCAAGGTGGCCTCGCTCACGCTTGCCTCCTCACCTACATCTGGTCAAGGCCAAGCGAGGCCACAACCCTCACCGTGTCTAGAGACGGCTTTGTAGCCCTTGCCTAGCAACTGGCGAGAGGGTTGACGACCCTCACTTGCCATAGAGGGGAAAAAAAAAGAAAACAAGGAAAAAGAAAATGATTTTTTTAAATAATTAAAATATTTACTAAAAATGTCCACACTAATGCTAGTCTTGTCACGTAAGACGTTTAGCATCCACATTAGTGAATTTAGCTTAAATTGGCCGGATGGACTTAATTGGGAAAAATGCAAAAAAATTAGGGAAAAACTATCAAAACCCCTAAACTTTGCCTAAAATGATAAATTCACCCCAAACTTTTTTTTTGTGACATGAAATATCCCGAAACTTGCTAAGCGTGACATATTTACCCCAAACTTTTTTTTTGTGACACAAAAACCCCGAACTTTCATTTGTGTGACACATTTACCCTAACTTATAGGGCATTTTGGTCTTTTTACTTTTTAAAATTTTTTTCTTTTTTCTTCTTCTTCTTTCTTCCCTTCGCCAGCCATGGTGGAGCCGGCCAAGGAAGCCGACTTCTAGCGAGGGCGGCCCTCATTAGCGTCGGCGAGGGCCGCCCTCGCCTAGGCTAGGGCTAGGGCTTGCGAGGGGCATCTAGGGAGGGCCCCTCGCTCGACGCAGCGAGGGTGGCCCTCTGTCACAAATTTTTTTTTGATAAATTTATCACTTTGGGCAAAGTTTGGGGTTTTTGGTTGTCTTTTCCCAAAAATTTATGATTTAATTAGTTCAATTAAAATGTTTAGGACCAAATTGTCATTAACATAATGAATTTAGGACTATTCTGATACTTTTTTGGCATAGCCCAAACCATTGATTAGATTAGGCAAATCTTAGGGATTTTCCAACTTTAGTAAGATGTTCTCCCCTTTTCTTGTAGGTAGGAACGCAATAATACCGAATAGGGGTGAGTATGGTTTAGGTGGGCAATTCTACCCTAGAATCGGAAATTGCCCACTAAGGACCGATTCGAAAAATTAGAATTGGGAACCACCTAGTGGTTCCATGGATCCACCCAAGAACCACACCGCCATTTTGGTCCGGTTCCCAAGAGGATCCATGGAACCGATCCCATTAAACTTCATGCACTCAGTGCATCCAAAAAGCAAAAGTAAAGCAAAAAATAAAGAGTTTCCATATTCTTAATTGCAAGATTAGTAAAAAGATTGGACTCATATTAAAAATTGAGAGTTGACGCCATGAGTCGATGGGCATTGAGCTTGAGAGTCAAGGCCATGAATGAAAGATAGAGAGACGACTCATATGAGATGAGGGTGAGACAAGACGAGCAGTTAATGGGTGTTGAGCTTCAAATCAAGGATTTTAGGGTTTTCATTTTTCTTAATTTTTTTTATCAGAAATATTTCTTAAATAATTAAATATCTATATTTATATATTATAGGTTTGGTCCGTATGGGTGGGTGGGCGGTACCACACCTAGAACCGGGAGCCGGATCGGTACCCATCGATTTTGATAAATTGGAATTGAAAACCGGACTAACTCCCTTGAGAATCGCCGGTTCCAATCCGGTCTGATCTAGTTTCAAGTGGTCCAAGCGATTTTCAATCTTTTTGCACACCCCTATTATTGGAGAAGGATGCGACACTTCTAGAAATGATGAATTTATTGAGATTCTGGGGCAAGAAAAAATGATTATCGGATGTAGTCCTGAGAATAATGACAATTTTCGGAACGATGAGTGGCGGGTCATTTCTTCTATACCAAACACTTGCGTCATCCATTGCTAAGCCAAATCGCGCCCGGCACAAGGCATGATTGCCTCTCTTGAGATCACGGTCATGGTCATCACCCCACTCAAGGCACGGCACGAAGAAGCGCTGCAGCTGTCGTTTGGATTCAGCGGCTTCCGAAACTCCATAGAACTCCCGTAAAATGAGGAAAGACGGTTCATTATCTCCCAAAAACAGTTGCCCCTTCAGCAAACCCAATCGAGCCTGCGAACTTCGTTTCAACAGACCCGATCAATGACCACCCCCCATAATGGGGCAAAGCGTATCCAGGAAGCAAACAGAACAAGAATCTTTCAGTAAAAGCAAAGGCAAGTGTTAGAGGGCATCATAAAACAGAAAAGAAGAAGAGGGAGAGAGTCAGAAGGAGAGGAAGATTAGAATTGGCAAAAGCAATGACGGTGCGTGTGCACTAGTGTACTTCCAAAAAGGGCACCTTATTTTGAAAAGTCAGAAAAATCACTCATTCGAGAAAGAGGTTTGATTGATTACAAGCAAAGAATGGTTAGTAAAAAGCCAGTACGGTCACTTGACTTGTTTAACCCACGTCTAGAGTGCATGTGTTTTGAGCTGCGATCTTCTACATAAGCTATGAAACTAGCGTATGTTATATGATATATCCCTCGGAAACAGTAGGGTTTCTATCTACTTAAGGAGGATCCACTGAAACCAAAAAGGAAACAGAACGAGGAAACGAGAGCGAATGAAGACGACAGGAATGGCCTCGATGATGACTTATGGCTTGAACATTGTGCATGTGTTTTGATGCTCTTGATCCTTAAGAAAGGAACCCCTTTTGTTTCTCTATAAGAAATGAATAATGTTAGTAATTAAAAAATTCATAAATGTTGTCTGAGCCTACGCAACATTTCTTAAAGAGTTGCCTAATTAAACCAAATTCATAAATGTTGTTGATTTAGTTGCCTAATTGTCGATGCACAAGTTTAATGTCATGTCTATACGAATTCCTAGATTGGTGCACAAGTTAAGAAGAGTAATTATTGTAGTGTTGTTTTCAAGAGTCTGTTCATATTTCTATGTTTTGACTGTTTGTATTCCTAGGTCTAATCAATGTTTTGTAAGTTTCTAAAATTTATATCTTGGGATGTTAGATACATTTAAGAGTCATTTAAAAGGAAAATTAAGAGTCATGTAACAAGATTAAGAGTCTCTTGTAATCATTTTCGATAAGGTGAAATGAAGGGGATCAAAAGGCCTATTCATCTCCAACTTAGGTTGTGTGAAAGGTGAGTATTTCACATTCAAATTGTCCTATCAAATAAGTGATCTGGGATTGAAAAAGTGATCACCAACTTTAATGCGGGTGCAAGATTCTTTGAGCTTGTTTTGATGTTTCGAGGAAATCCCCATTCCAAAGAGTCAAGCCATTACAACCTATGAAAAGACCGCTCTAATCTAGGACAACTGAACCTTCTCTTCTGGAAATGCTGAATTGGCACTTAACAACCTAAATGGAATTGAATTTGTTGTTATATGGTTCTTAAAGTTTTTCATGCAAACTAAAATGTAGAAAATGAAACAATGCTTCTTTTGTCGATGAGAGTATGGGATAGAAAAGATTGTGAAAAATTTACAGTGGTTGGACTTTTGAATCGACCTACTCCACTCTCTTGGCTCTAACAACCTATGACAAAGCTGAAATACACTAGTGCAATCCTTAAAGTCTTTGACAATGAATGAAGTTGCCTCTCCATGAGGGATTGTAACTCACTGTACAAGCACTCACAGTTCACTCAACGCTAAAAGTACTCTTTACTATGATTTGAACCAACATTCTCTTAGAGAATTTCAATCAAAATCACGAGGTTTTTCTCAAAGAATAAGCATTAGAAGTAAGAACAAGCTTTGGGAGCATTTTGATACCTATGCAACCCTTTAACTCTTGCTTTGAAGCATATCCAAACTTCCTCAGCATGTTGGGGATTTCAAATGTAAAAGTAGTCATTGCAAGGGTTGTTTTTAGGGTGAGTAGTTTCGGGTTTCGTCTAGGTTTTGTTCAAATTCTAGGTAAAACCTAAAATCTACTTGTTGGAGTAGGTTCCATAATTTTTGAAATTTGGAATCTACCTATATACCCAATAACTTGAAACCTATTTGTCATAAGTTTCAGGGTTGGTTCCAAAGTCCACTTGTACTTAATTGACCAATTGTAGTAAATCATGATCTCTAATAATTATTATTTGGTACAATCCACTAGTCACATCTCTAATTTCAACACACGGAGATTATGAAATATTAACAAAGTAAAAAGCTCAACTATGAATATCGTCAACAATGGAAACTAATGCCAATGGTTTTAGATTACATATTTATTATTGGACGTTATGGAATGTCGCATGATCATGTGAAGACAAAAACAAGAAAAATACAAACACTTGTTCTAAGTTTTAAGTTTCTGGATCCACCTGGAACTTTTAGCCTACCCATTGGAACAAGTTATTCAATTTTTAAAACCTAAAACCTATCTTGCATATCTTAGAATGTGAGAACCCAACCAGTGAACCAATTTAGTTCTAGGGTTCCAATTTTACTCTAACATCATGCTTACCCCTAGTTATTTTTAGCTCAGAATATTTACTTGGAGCTAATTAGTGATTCTTGCTCGAAATAGACCAAATTGCCTTTGCAAACTTGTTTGAATTCTTCATAAAGTTTCTTCATGGATTCCAAGGCTTGAGGTTTTCTCCAAAACACCAATTGAGTTTGAATCAGATCGATATTGCGTTGGGTCTTCATTTTCTAGTATGTTGACTATTATTGACTTTGTTTATAGCATGAGCTTTCGTTTACTTGTTGTTGTTGTTATTATTGTTATTGGGAAAAAGCCGCTCCAAATTATGTCTATTATGACATATTTATCTTAATTATTTTTTATGATATAAAAAATCTCAAATTTATATTCCCGTGACACATTTACCTTCCGTTAAATTATGTGTTGCTAAATACATTTGTTTTGGCACAACATAGTTATATCACAACTGCAGCTGTAACAAGTTAGTGTCTCTTGTTTTCCAAATGACGGCTATCACTGTAATAAATTATTCCATCATTTGTAGAAAGAAGCTTCCTCGTGACCATTGATTCATCATGATGAGATTATTCAAGAAGAAGTTTTCACTGCAATGCTATAGCCATTTGCAGTATGTCAAATAAAGGACCGTCCCTTAATTTTCAAGTCACCGACCCATTACTCCATACTTCACTTCTACTTCAACAAGCAATCAATTCTCTCATCATAATCAACATGAGCCCATCATTATTAATCCCTCCCTGAGGCCTACCAAGTTAGGCACCTGCACGTTCCACCTCCACTTAACCCCCCCTTTTCAGACAATTCATCTGTGTGTGTGTGTGGAAAGTACATTATAGTACTGGACGGTTCGTTTTCAATGATTTAGGGTTGTCCATGAATTTACCATGCTTATGCTTTCAAATAAATCACATTAGAGCTTATGTTTTCCTTACTAACTAATTAGCCTTCAATTTCATTTAATATGCTCATAAATGCCAACTCCTTCTGGTCAGTGATTTTCCCACACAAAAAGACCGTGTGAAACCAACATATACTTACCGACCAAAAAAAAAAGAAAACCAACATATGCTTTGTCCACATGTATAGTCGACATTATTCACCAGATTGTGATTATTACATGAGGGTTTATACCATCACGGACGCACTAGAATTTGGGCAGATTAGATAGTTGGATAACTCAAGGGTCAAGCTTTGATCAGCCAAACTCCCACTAACAATCCTCACCTTTATATATGATCCCAAAAGCTTCATTCAGCATATACAGTTAACCTCCCTTGTCAGTGATTCTTTCTTTGTCTCATCTCCCTCCAATTGCATTTCCATGGCTTCTTCTAGATTGATCAAATTTCTTCTTCTCTATAACCTTTGCTCATGGATTCTTCTTCTTTACCTTCCAAAATCCACCGAGGGACTCACGGACGATAGTGATTGGCTTCAGCGGATTGGCGCAAACGCAGTGCCTTACCGGACGATCTTCGTCGACTCATCCGGACGGCTTGGCAACTTCACCACCATACAGTCTGCCATCAACTCCGTTCCTTCGAATAACATTCACTGGGTTTGCATCTACATCAAGAAAGGGATTTACAGGTACTCTTTTACCGATTTTTTTCCCTCTCTAGTTTTTTTCACATTGAAATTGGAATATTCAAGGGGCTTGTCAATGTTCAAGCAGTACTGAATAATTTCATATCTTAATTAAGCATGCGTTGAAAATTGGAGAAACAATAGTCTCTGTATGGTATCATGGACATGACTTTTCTTTTAACCATATTTGTCGTATATAATACATTCATTAATTTCCTCGTATGTTATTAATCAAACTTTGAGAGTTTATCTTTGAAAGAATGTCACATCTAATGTATGTGTATTCATCCTAATGAAAGGAAAAATGGAAACATTACAGAGGTGTATCAAACTTGTGCATGGGTTGAGTGGAGTGGCTGATGTGAAAATGCAGGGAGAAGGTGAGAATACCGAAGGACAAACCGTACATCATACTCAAAGGACAAGCGAAGAGGACGACCCAGGTCGTGTGGGACGACCACGGCACTACCATCGGGCACAGCCCGACATTCACTTCCTTGGCTGACAACATCGTTGCCAAGAGCATCAGTTTCAGGGTAAGACGTAATCCCACGAACTAGTCAAGTTCAACAACGTTGCGATGTGTTGAACAGGTGAATTTATATATATGGGAAACAGAAGAATTTACGTAAATTTGCATACTAATGCTTTCCTTTCTTGCATTTTTTTTTTTTTGCTATAGAATTTGTACAATAATCCGATGAATAAGAAAAACCCTAGGGTCCCAGCAGTTGCGGCTAGGATTTCTGGGGACAAGAATATGTTCTATAGATGTGGTTTCTATGGTCTGCAAGATACACTGTGGGACGATCAAGGACGGCATTATTTCAAGCGTTGCACCGTCCAAGGAGCCGTCGACTTCATCTTCGGTAGTGGGCAGTCCATTTACGAGGTAAATTTGACTTTTGTCTTACAAACAACCTTATTTATATCAATGTGTGTACCTTAAGGGTGCATTTATTTTCCAAAAAAAAAAATAATTGGTTATACTACTTAGAAAAAATAGTTAATGAAAGATGTTTTCATTATCGATAATAATTTATACCTAACTATTTTCGTGAATGATGTAAATATTTTGCATTCATTCATTTTTGTAAGCGATACAAGTAATTATTTTTTGTAAAAATATTTTTTGCTTTTGAGTTTTTAATGAAATAAACTCACCTTCAGTAAAATTCAGCCAAGATTATTTGGTGTGTAAAGCAATCAAAGTTTTGGATGATGAGATCTTGAGGGTCTAATGTCGACCAAGAGAGTTAGGTGTCCATGCTATGGAATCCCTTATATGTAGATGCGGACGTCTATTCATTTTTTATGTTGCAATAATAATCATCATCATCATCATCATCAACGTTATGGTTAAGAAATTGGTCTCTCTCTGTTTTTCTTATCCTTTGGTTTTCGCATGCCACCAATTCAACGTCAAACCTTATGATACTTTAGTCAAGGTGCGATTATTTCATGAAAAATGAATGATTTGAAAAAGCCTTTTCTAAAAATTATTGTTTGTATCATTTAATATAATTAGTCAATGAAAAATATTTTCTATTCGATAATAATTTTAGTGTACACATTTTCGAGGACTATGAAAATATTCTTCATCCATTCATTTTTTTTAAGTAATATAAATGATGATTTTTAGGATAGAAATTTTTTTCCGAATTAATTATTTTCCATGAAACAAATAGAGTTTAGATTTAAACACACTTTACAAGGATCACTTAACTTGAACAAGTAAAATTACCAAAAAAGGTCATAAACATATTGCATTTGTACAAATTCATCATAAATCTTTTAATTGTGCTAATTTATGCCTAAAGATTTTCATGTTATGTCAATTGAATCAATCCGATCAATTTTAACCGAAAATTGCTAAAGTAAATGCTGTCCATCCCATGTGACATGGCTTGAGCTAACATAGACACTTTTAAATAATTTTTTGCACTATTTTATTTTCCATTACTTCTTTCCTACTCTTTCCTTTTTTTTTTTTTTTTTTGGGCTGAGGGTCAATCATCGGCCACAAGCTAGGACCAATGACCCTCATAGGCACTAGATGAGGGGCTGCATGCTCTTGCTTTGGTCGACAAGGGCACAACGACCCTCACCCGATGCCCTCGTTGACCATAGTGAGGGCTTGCAAGCCCTCATCCAATGGTCGGGGAGGCTACGCTCCTTCGTTTAGAGTTGGTGAGGGTTGGTTGGTAATCCTGGTTGGCCCTTCCCCCAAAATAAAAACATTAAAGAGAAGAAAAAGAAAAAGAAAAAAACTCAAAAAAATTACAAAAATTTAAAAACTATTCAAATATTATTAAAAAAATATCTATCTCAACGTCAATTATGTCACATAAGATGACCAATATTAATGTCGGTAATTTCTAATCAAAATTAACTGAATAAAGTTAATTAGCAACAAGTAAAATATTTAAAACTAAATTAGTACCTTTAAATTGTTTAACACTAGATTAACACAAATGTAATAGGTTTTGGAATTTTTTTTTTTTTTTTTTTTTTTTTTTTTTTTTTTTTTTTTTTTTTGTAATTGTCCCGGTGGGAGCAAGAGCACCTAAGCGATCGTTATCATGACCCTTTTCAATAGCAGAAGTATTTATCGGTTCCCCCAAGAGAGACGTTGGTCTAGCAGAAATAACTTTAAAAATGTTGACATGTGAAGGAAACTCGGACCTCATATATTTTCGAAATCGAGCTCGACTTCATTGACTCCTTTTACATATGAGTTTTCCACACGTCCGCATTATCTTGAATGAAGTTATGTTTAGGGTGATTTTTATTTTTAATCTTCCTAACATTTTCAACTTTGCTGCTTTCATAATTTGACTTTCGTTTTAGTCGAGAACGCCTTAGACCTTTCAATATACGTAAGTATTGACATGTGGAATTAAGTACAACTTTTTATTTCACAATCTTTCTAAACTCAAAATGTTTTGATCGCCCTTTTCCATTTCCTGCGTTTTGTTTTGTAGAACTGTGCAATATCGGTACTTGGAAGAGCCCTAGGGCCAGGAGTTTCAGGGTTCATCACGGCGCAAGGAAGAAGCAACCCACACGATACGAACGGGTTCGTGTTCAAGGAGTGCAATGTGTTCGGCTCCGGGTCGGCCTTGTTAGGAAGGCCGTGGAGAGCCTACGCGAGAGTTGTCTTCTACCGCTCCAATTTCACCGATGTCGTGCATCCTCGAGGCTGGGAAGCCGGGAATTTCGCCGGACAAGAGTGTGTCCCTCTATCCACTATGCCCTTTCAGCTAATTCGTCTTGAAAAATCTTCCAAAGTGAAAATTTGAGCATGATCCTTAAGTGCTTTGATCTTTCTCACTATATATCAATATTGACATAGGTTTGCATATTAATTTTTCATAATTCTTATGAACTCGAATAACATTTCAGATTCTCTTGAAAAAACATATCTTTTGAATTGGACAAAATTAGCGAATTTTGAATTGGATCTGTGGACATAGTCCATTTTTTGGGTTCCTATTTTACTCAATATTACTTGTGCTATTTTTTTTTCTAGAGTTCAGTGAGACCTTTGCTGTTGACATCAGTTCAGAAGTTTGCTTGTCCGCAGCTAACTAGCTAGTTTTGCATCCTCTAATGGAATTATTGAAGGTCGCTTTTTTTTTTCTTTCCTCTCTTTGATTGAATTGGATCAGGTCCCGATTGACATTTTCAGAATATGGATGCTACGGACCTGGGTCAGATACTTCACGGCGGGTGGGCTGGGAGAAGAAGATGAATCCGGCGGTGGTCGACCAATTGATCAGCACAAGTTTCATTGACTCCGAAGGTTGGCTAGGCGGTCAACCCTTCTAACACCATTGCTTATTTCTTATTTCTGTTTATTATTTCCTTCTTTAGGGCCCCATGACATCGTTACATAGATTCAGATTACCTTATGCTCAATTATTTTTCCCTCCTGTCGCGGAAATGAGTGGATTACTCGATTTGAATTATTGGCACGAAACTGGACATAAGTGGTTCAGAAGTTGGTGTGGCTGTATCCATCTTTTGGCGCATGTAATTCTATTTTTATAAGATTGTACCTGTGCTGAAGTTTCTTCGTGTCTGTTTCTCTTTTGCTGAGTCAAAGAATTCGTTCTGCAACTATGAAAACGGTCTACCAAAGAGGGAATGTCATGGAACCGAGCTTTATTGACTTGAAAAACCAATGTTATACAATATCGACCCGAACCAGTGAAGATTGACAGTAGCTTGAAGAATTGATAAATAAAGTAGCAGGTATGATCTATTGAGAATTGAGGACAGTTGTATCTTCGAGGATCAATATAAATAGCACAGCATCGACCCCCAACCATCCTCGACATCCTATTACCAATGAAACAGACATTTAACGGACCGCGCAGCGTTGTTCTGCATGTGAGATGTGACGCAAAAATGTATCGGCTAATGCTCTGAAACTCGAGATTGAGAGAACTTTTATCTGCTTTGAAGGATGCTGTATTTCCTTGACGAAACCCGAATCAATCTTCTCCTCCATCAAGGTGGCAGTGCTCTCTGAAACTTGAGCATGCGAGATTCCTCACTTAATGTTGTGAGTAGGAACGCTAAGATAAAATTTTGTGTTCTTAAAGTCATCTAAAAGAGGGTTGTATCCATCCTTGGTTCGTGTCCTTGAAGGTAAGCCAAATTCCGCCATGAATGAAGAAGTATCGAGCTGCAACAGAAAAGGTCACATAGGCAAATCATTATTGTGACAGCAATAATGCAAATTCATTTCAGCAACTAAGGCCAAAGACAGAATCAAAGAAATCCAACAGAGTATAGCGTGCCTTTCATCACCAAGACTACTTGAATAGATAGGGTAGAATAGTATAGCATTACTTATATATCCTGTACTGATCAAATTTTAAAACAGTGCATGTTGGACAAGACAAGATCAAATATAACATGCTATAATAAATAATGGTAATTTGACAGAGAAAAAAAGCTGCGGCTAAAAAGAGAGCCATGGCCTTATGAACTCTGTGACCCCCTCCAGGCCATGTGACCACTTTGAGGTGGTAGCCATCGTCCTTGAAGATGGCAACCACCTCGCAGTCAAAAGTGACTTCATCTAAGGTCACTGTAGCACCGATAAATATGGAGCGGTTCAGTCCCCACCCATCACTGCTTGGATAATGCAGTGTCCCTATGTGCAAGTTCTTTCACTCACTAAAGGTTACCTAGAGCGTGTTGCTGAATTTAGCATATGAACACAGTAAACTATTCAAATGAGTGAAATTATTGTGCAATTGATATCCTACACAATGAAGTTCTACTTTTACTCACATAAAACAATTTCTTCCAGTAGAAGCAGCATTGCTAAACAAGATAAAGTAGCATGAAAAAGCAGTCTCACTGTAATTGTTCTCCTCTTTTTTCCTTGTTTAGAGGAGGATGCATCTTCATGAAGTTTCACCCACCCTGAACAAAAATGGTCAATCCGTTCCAAAAGCCAAAAGTCGGTAGGGAAGAATATATCAGCATCACCCTGCATGAGAAATGCAGCACTGCATTAACGGTAGAATGATAGAATCATTAGCACCCCAATCTTTAGTACAATTAAAGTCTTGGACACCAATAAGACTCGTGATACAAGAATTTTCAGTACTTTGGTCTACCAGCTGAGCTATCCTGACCATTCCTTATCCTCATTTTACTAGACAATTTGGTTCTATGTCAAAACTAATTTATAATATACTAGTTAAAAATACATTTTTTAGTTGATAGTTATAAATTACTGTTCTAACAATTAGAATTTCTATATTCTAGAATGAATAGAATCTAGTCTGATTGATTGAGGAAACCTCTCACAAGAAAAATTGTCTTCAGAGTAAAATGACAAGGAACTGTGGCCCAAGGAGCATGGATCAACTTCAGGATATCATCCGAACTGATGCTTGACTAATGTTAGCACTAGCACATTAAAATATACTTTATGCATAGCCAAAAGGTGCATGATACTAAATTTAAAAAATTATACCTTTAATTATGCCTAGATCTAAGATTACAGCATCATGTGAAAGTTTAATAACTATTCAGATATTGAAACGTTGTGATTGCTGATTCTGGCGCTCCAAATCATTACTGTACAGATGGAATAAGCATTTCAAAATATTGATTGCTTGGAGTTGTTGTTATCACAGCTACGGCCAAACAGATTAAGAGACATTCAAGTATAGCTCATGCATACACAACTAAATACTCAAGGTTGGCATACTAGGTAGATTTCTGAATAATGAAACTAAAAGAGCACAAACAAACATTTGGCAAAATTTCCAAGACTAAAATGCACATTCCTGAATAACCTCCATTACTAAATTTACCCAATAGGCTTTGGCCCCCAAAAGAAGTCACTCATAAGGCTTCTTAAAGCAGGACTACGTTCATTAAGTTACAGCAATCAGTTAATATGATGTCAAGAAGCATTCCATGGTGACAGATTGCTGGGACCATTTAAAGTGATTCTATGAATTACAAACCTTTGCATCCAAATAGCTATTATAATCTGAGCTCCTCCCGTCCTTCTGCAGAACAAAAGCCAAAAATGGTTGAACTGTTTATTCCATGCTGTTAATAGAAAGTTTAAACAACCACTCCAGAACTTAAGAAAACTATATGAAAATAGCAATACAAATTAGTGGCTGCCAATTACTACATCAGAGGACAGACCACATGGATCCAAAACACAGTCTGCAGTCTGCTATGCTGTAAATTGGATTAAGATCCGTATAACCATCTTTGCAACACTTCAGTTTAGAATTTCATTTCAATATCCTCAGTAAATTTTTCTATTGCAGTCCTGCATAAGTTTATAACATCTGTCAATTTTTTTTTACCTACCACAGCATTTCTTCTTACAGTCCCATTATTAGCTCTTTTTTCCCAACGTACTGCATCTTTTGCAGAACTCAAAGAAACCAGACCAATTTGTCCTTTGAGGGGTACTAATCATAAGACATACTGATGTGGAAGCCAACGCGAACATCATTAGTATAGTTCATGGACAAATTATATGAGGAGGCACCACGGTCAAAGCATGCAACACGAGAATCAACTAAGGCAGCATGTGAATATAATGTCCGTGAGAAATAAGAATTGTCACTTGCGACTTGTCTCATAATAGATGCATGGCATGTAGATACAGTTCAATTCGAAGTTCGAAGCACTTAGACAGTCCACAGATAGCTTGAAATAGAATAGAAAAGCATGAGCAGCATCACACACATTACAGAGATTGGATGTACCTTTGTTGATACAAGAGGAGCTCTTTCACCAGGTATCCTTACATCAGGTAAGTAACTAAAGTCTGAAGCAATCAAAGACATCTTTGGTAGAGCATCGTGTACCACCTCAAGTAGTTTCTGCATATTCGCAAAGGCGGTGTCATTGCCTACTGGGTTTGTCTCCAAGCTAGCAGACTAGAAATAGAATGAAGTAAACAGCAGAAAGTATGCAGTTATGGTTTCCTACCAAGCAGCCCGTTGGCAGCCAACATCTTCGGGGTCTGGGAAGGATTTTGGACCACAAAGTATCTGCCATTAATCTTACACCACTAGGAGAAGCTGGTTTTTTTGCTGAATTCACGATCTCAAGACAATTCTTGATCAGTGGATCCTCCAATGGCTTATACAATTCAGATAGGGTTTCCCTGCATTAATTGTTTTGCAGAACTTGAGTCTCATCTCCAATATGCACAAAGTGGGAATCTAGGAGCTGATTAAATCCAAGGATTTTGTAGCCCAAACAAAAAGGGGATAAAAAGGGAAAATTATTAAAAAGCAATTACTACTAGGAAGTAAGTAGGTGGACCCAACTTGACCCAGAGAGAACTATGAAACCATATTTTCTGTTCTTTCACTTACGGTAGATAATTCCAATCTCAGTACCAAATAGATTTCAGCCTAAACTGATAAAAAGAACAACCAACTATCTGACAGATAAACATGACATTATTTAAACTGTGGAACTTAGTTTGGCCTAATAAAATGTGAAAGTGAGTCAAAAACAGAGTTTTGCAGAACTATTACTTTTTTTTTTCCCAATAATAGAACTGCTCCAGCAGTTGGCCAATCTATTTAATGAACCTCATTACACCCACGTTGTAAAATTAAGTCTTCAAAATAGCAAAAACACATAGCTAGCATGCTACTTGCAATACTCCAACCTGTCATTTTGTTTATTGACCCACACTTCCATCCATGGAGAAATTTGATTTTCTGCATAGATAAGATCATGTGGAAGATTATCAAGGACCTGCAAAAGAAAAGGAACCAACTTTTGCTTAGGTGATTACTCAACAAAGACCAAGGATGTAACTACTAGAAATTAGCAAAAGATAGAGCAAATGCAGGTGAAATAATTCAATTGAAGAAGCTATAGACTTTGCAAAGTGAAGAGGGGGCAAAAAGAAAAGAGGTAGTTGCTTGCAGCCAGATTGCAATAAAGAAGGGAACAAACAAATATTGGAAATTACCATTCTTAAGAAGAAGAATCTCATGACTTGAGCAAAAGAGGAGATACCTCCAAGAAGTCAAGCATACCTCAAGCATAATAACCCAACAAGGTTGTTCTTGACGGTCCCCTGTGACAAAGGCATATGAAATTGGAAAATCATCAAGATATGATTGATGCATCTCATTTGAATATATAGAGACACGTAGACTTGGGGACAGAAGCTTAGTTTAACATAATAGGAAGCACATAAGCTCACAAGCACTATAAGCCAGGATAGCCAACATCGGCACACTATTTATCATCCAAATCCAAAATTCAGGGGAAGAAACAAACAGATCTGAGAAGAATATAACACTCTGTTGCAAAATTTGATCTAGTCAGAAAACACACTTCGGATGCACCAGAAAGCACAATAGGAAAAGATTATGTGCCTTCACCAGAGACAAACAAAATAGTTCTCTAGTACATTGAGATAAAAAAGCGAAGATCAATAAGTCGGAAACTGAATATAAGTTCCATAAGGATCTCATTTTAAAATTAGGAAGCAAAGAAAATGTCTTGTCCCTGATGATTTGAGATTGCACAGAAGTTTTATTATACACCAATCCGGATGAATCCCTATCAAAGCACATATGATCTACAAATTTACTCTCAGTAAACTGACATAGAATGATATCTTTACACTATTCTAAATCCTTCACAGCAAACCTAGAAATACTGTCATTCTAATTCTCTGATCATAATTATTTAAACACTATCCCCGGGATGAGCAACCAATTTCAGCAGCATCAACACAAAATATTATCTAAAGATAGTAATGTTATGCTCTAATGAATGCGATTTGGAAGATGGCATGAGAAGGCTTTATTTTCAATTTTGATTCCTTTACCACTCAGATTCACGTAAAATGTTTCAAGTAGAACAATAGCTGACTCTCATTAAAGAAGTAAAGATCAATCAAAAGAAAAAAGCTTCCTACTTTACCCCATCCACTTCGGTCTGTGGCATCACGGCATTCCACCCTAAATTTTGAAGAGTGGCTGAGGACTTGTCCAACAGTTTCCCTCTGTATCTTTGCCAGGGAGGGACTAATTTCCACAGAGCTGCAAAAGATGTACAAAGTGCCATACTTATTTTATTAATTCCAGATGCAAAAGAATATTCGAAAGAAGGATGCTCAATTCTAGTCGTAAATGTCTCCATGCACATAAAGCAACTTAAAGCACAGACTGACCATACCCATAGGAACACATTTCAAAGCTAGCCTACCTCACTGAACCAACTTCTTCAATTATTACTTGCAGAAAATAGTGTAACAGAAAACAATTGTATTTGTGACTAGCATGATGGTTGAACAGCATTTGGAAGCCTAGTGGAACTATTGCATATAGTAAATGCTTGCTCGAAAACACGATGGACTTCAAGAGTGCGAAGAGCATTTTACCCTATCTTTATTTAATAGGATTCATGCCACCAAAGGTTTGTGTGATTCTTTGTCCTGATATAGTACCTTTCATCCATAGTCAACCATCCACTAGATTATAGGGGCTTGTGAAATTAAAGTTATCTTTCCAACTATTAATTGATACTAAAATCTCCACGCTTTTCATCTTTGGAAATGGTTGATGATGAGGTATAGTACAAGCAGAAGAAAACATTTCTGCATGCATGACCTTGAACTGTAGAGCAGTTGATGATTGCAAGAGGAAATTACATCCAGAGTCATCATTCTCACACACAGAGTTCATCTCAAACTTGTAGAGTGCAGACAATCATGCGCAAGATATGAACACAAGAGTGTACGTATAGTATGTGTCTGGATGCAAAAGCATTTACAAGATACACACAAAATATACTCTTTCAGTGCAGCCCATTATACACGATTTCAAGAATGAAAAGAATGGTTGTTGCACATACATATAAGTCATACTGTTGTAAACTCTTTCTGGTGCATTTAATTTCATGTAATCCATGATGCCCTTCGCACAAGTTCCTGATCCACCTCCAATTTCATATATCTGAAAGAATATCACAAAGTGCACATCACTTTCTTATATTAAAGAAGTAAGCAAGCAGATCTAAAGTCTGACAATTAAGGAGAGGTACTATGTCATCCTATCCAATAGACCAAAAGATATTCAATACTAATATGTTGAAAACCACAGCGACTTAACTTTGGTTCAAAATCAGGCAGGACATTGCAATGAAAATTTCAGAAGATTTCCAAAGCCACATCAACATAGAGGAAACAAAAGAAACAAACAGAAACCATTTCATCCATGTCAGGGCATCAACAGAAGTTTCATCCACCCAGGTGTAATGTAACATAAGTGCTAGTGGCTGAAAACCAGCATTGGATCACTGAGTTAGCAAGTGCACGTCCCCTTCTGGGACAATAGCTATGTGAAAGCTCTTGCTAAAACTATCCTAGTTGTTTATAGTGCTGTCCAAGGAAAACACTGATCAGGTGAAGGATGCTCTTCAAGTTTGTGACAGATGCACACTTGCACGGAAGATGCACCTGGGGAGAGATAGAGAGAGTCTCCACTCTGCCAGCAGTAGCTAAACTGCACTAATTTCATCCTTTTAGTACTTGATAAGCATTCATAAGCAGCAGTAGGAGTAAGTAAACTGCTTCATTGGGTAATCCCAGAATAGGCAACTCAGAAGTATTTATTGCACATTCAGGTAATCATCAAGTTGCAAAACCTCAAAATGCAAGCAAAATTGCCTCAAATCTGGAAGGTTGAACAGTCAAGCTGCAGTGCTAGTTCCAGTTCAGCAAGAAAGAAAACTCTTTAAGCAAGTGAGGAAAGTAAGGAAAGCTATGACCAATTCAAACCCTTCTTTGTGCTTGTAAAATTATAGAAGAAAGCAGGACTCAAAACTACTTTGGTCATGACCATTGTTGTGTAAATTAGGACCTTAACTCTTAAGGCTGTATGTCTTGGTTCACAAACTCAATGACAATAATCATTAATGTCATTGCCATTCTCGGCAGAAAAGATAAGGATACAAAATACAACATTTCCAATGGAGAATGAAATGCCATGAAGCCTGTAAATTCGACACTTAAGTACAACAATGGCCTTCGATGTATCATACACAGTTAAACTTCTAGCATCTAGCAACAAGAAGAAAGACAAATATGCACAAATAAACTTACTTTCAGGGGAACTGAAAGGTTAGCAGTGCGCATTATGGCTTCAGCGATGCCATGGGCATACCACGGCTACAAGAAGAGAAAACATAATTTAATCAATTTGCAAAATCCACTGGCAAAGAAGATAACCCAAAAAAAAATCTAGAGAAGAGCTCCAGATCTGACGTGAATGAGCATGGCATACCATGACGCGAAGAAACTACAAAAAACATGTTTATCAGCATGACAACTAGTCCTAAATCATCAATAAACCAGATAGATCCCCTAGAGGTTTTTAAAAACCTATAAAAAGAGAATCTTATATAAATTATGCACTTCACTTCAATAATGGATTCCATACAAACACAATGACGACCATTAGTGACAACCATATGATATTATGTTAAGTGTGAAGTCAGCATCAATTATTTGATAACAGTGATCTGATTGGCAATTCTCACATTGTAGTTCTCAAGCAAAATAGCACAACTCAAAGGGGTACCTTGGAATTCTCACATGAGTTCCCTATGTGAATGGAAACTAATCGATGACAGCTTTTCAACATCACTTGCAGTGCCTATTCTATGCACAACTATCCTACCTAATGCCCTTGCATCAATGCTCGATAGATTTCCCTTGAAGTCTCTATCTATTGCTTTGACGTACTTATGCCATTAAGATTGGTTTTGCCTTCATACCACTAGGATATCCATCTACTACTGCCTAGGGAGAGTGGAGTTGCTCAGCCCATCCAAATTACCACTCGAAAACTAAGCTTCTATGACGTTAGCCACTGAGATTAAAAGCAGTCAAACACTAAGACCAAATCAAAAAATGTCCAAACTTACTTATACCTCACATGATCATGTAAATACCACGTTCACCCAAGCCCAGCCTACTCTAACCATTAGATCATGTGGGCACCACGTGTGACCCATCAAATTCAATTGGTGAGATGCACTGAGCTCACATGAATCTAGTGCATGCTAGAAATTTTTCTTTGCATACTTGTGTGTGAATTATCACCCAGCCTCACCCTCCAAACACTAGGCACACAATCCTTACCCTAGAAAAAATTCATAGAGCATCGTGAATACATCAACACAAGTTTTACTTAATATACCTTGAAAAGCTCGACAGGAGTAAACCACGAAATATCACTTTGCCGGTAGATTTGATCCAAATGCTCCATGTAATCCTTCCTGCCTAGAATTACAATATGTCAGTATATGAACAGAAAGACAGTACCCATATTTATCATATTTTGTTTCCTTCTTGATATTACTATGTTGATCTTCTAACCATTGCGAGGAATAGCATAATGACTGAAGTTATTAAGGAAGTAAATTGAGTAGTTGAAATAAGACAGTTGAAAAGCCATGCATTTGTTTTTTTTTTTTTTTTTTTTTAACCGGCCAAAAGAAAGAGTAGTAAATCAAACTATCCCACCACCATCAAGAGACACAGCTTCATCTATCTAATTATCATAGGATAAACAAAACAGCATGACCCATACTCTGGTCAATGTAACTGATCTCCGAATACCAGTTTGTGATTTAACTTCATATGCCCCTACGGAGAAATACATGCACGTGATCAGAAGGATTGATAACAATATCATTGAAAGCCTGTGGTAAGACAGGCTTCAATCTACTGCCCAAATATAACATTCCAAAGCTTTTATACGTCCTCCGTCATTCGAGCGAGTAAGTCTTGGATAATTAGGTTTGACTTGAAAGGCTGACCTATATATAAAAGTTAAAATCCATCTTTACTCAAGCAGTGAAGTGCTCATACATCATCCTCAGTTCATTCTGCCACTTGCCTCCACAAAGGATAACTAGCAACTTAACCATGAGAGAGTTCTAATCAATGAATACATAAGCTTTTGACAAAACCATCACTTTCCAGCCAACTAACAATAACCATATTTTTGGAAAGGATACATATGCAATATCTTATTCAACCGCCTCGCACACAACGCATTGCACAAGGAACAGAACGATCTCCAGAGCAACCGAGAATCGAGGACTGCAAGCAAAGAGTTACCTTCGAGCTGATTGAACTTAATGCTCCTCCCCAGCACGCCGACGGAGGCCGACCGCTGAGAGAAGTAGCCATGCTTCGGGTCGTACAACGCCGAGCGTATGAAATCTCGAACCTGCACGATTAGAATCCCACCAAACGAAAAAAACCACGTGAATCCGGCGGACGGCGACGAAGTTCGACGGAAAACGAAACGCAGAGCGATCGGGAATGCGGTCTCACGAGGACAGGCTCGTCGCCGACAATGCGAGTGGAGAAGGGGGCACGAAGCGGAGGAGCTGAGACCTCGCATGGAGTCACTGCGCAGAGAGACGAAAATCAGAGACGGAGAAGAGAGAGAGAGAGAGAGAGAGAGGGAGAGAGAGAACCTTGACGGTTGCCGAAGGAGAGAGGAAGAAGGCGTTTCGCGGCGGGAGTGCGGCGGAGCACCGTCGATCGAGGGCGCCATCGGAACATCCTCGGCGGCGACGGCGGGTTTACGGCTCTGCTCGCAAAACCTCTCCCCACCCTCTGACCCTTTTTTCTTCATTTGTACTTTTCTTTTGTGTGTTTTTAGAAAATTAGCACGAATCTCACTTATTACAAAATATTCAATTCGGGCATTTTATTTTTATTTTCCATAAAAATCTTACTTATCCACCTTTTTGCTAATTTTAAAAGTACCATTGAAAATCTAAAATTATAAAAGTAAAAAATGCGCAACTACTTTAATGTTTTGTTGCTTTGAAATGTTTTAATTACTTTGTTCTAAAGGAAATTACAATTGGGAGAAATGCAAGATTTTCTTAAGAAGCCAAAAAAAAAAAAAATCTTAAAGAAGAAGATAAGGGAAAAAGTCACCAAAAACCTCAAATTTTGCTCAAAATGACAAATTTACCCTAAACTTTTTTTTGTGACATGAAGCCCTAAACTTTACTAACCATGACACATTTACCTCACTAAGGGTATTTTCATCTTATTTGTTTTATTTTTCCTTTTATTTTTCCTTTCTTCTTCTTCTCTCTTCCCTCCATCGGCCATGGTAGCGGGCCTCACCTAGGTGTTGCCCTCACCAGATTCGATGAGAGTGGCCTTTGCTAGGGCTAGATCTCGCAAGGATAGACCTTGCTCAAAGCTGGCGAGGGCCGTCTTCGCCAGATCTAGCACCCCTCGCCCTCACCGGCGTCAGTGAGGGCCTCCCTCGCCAGAGGGCCACCAGCGTCGGGCGAGGGGTGCCCTATTTGGTGAGGGAGGCCCTCGCCTAACTCAGCCAAGGGCTATCCTCGCTTGAATCCAGCTTACCTCCGCCATGGCCGGTGAAGGGAAGAGAGAAGAAGAAAAAAAATAAAAGACGAAAATGCTCTATAGTTTAAGGTAAATATGTCACACGGATATAAGTTCAGAGTTTTTTGTGTCACGAAAAAAAGTTTAGGTTAAATGTGTCACGGTTAGCAAATTTTTGGATTTTTCATATCACAAAAAAAAGTTCGGGGTAAATTTGTTACTTTGGATAAAGTTTGGGGTTTTTGGTGGCTTTTTCCGTTATGTGAATGAGTGAAGTAGTAATATTTTCAAGTGTTTAGGTTTCAAGATAAGCCAATATGTTAAATAAAATTCCTAATCATACTATAATCCCAAGTAAAAGGATCCGACAATATAGCTTTGAAAGAGAGTAAGCCTTCACTTATAAGACCATGTCATAAGCTTTTTCATCATATTATTATTCAAGGAAAAGTAGTAACCGATAAAAAAGAAGAGTGAATTGCTGTCCTATTTTTGCATATCTAGCAAATAAATGAACGAAGATAGAGCAAAATTTGGGTTTGTTTAACGGAAAATAAATGATTTGGAAAATATTTTTTTTAGAAATGGTCACTTAGAAAAAAAATATTATCATATTCACGAAATAATTAGATATAAATATTATCGATAATGAAAATAATTTTCATTGACTAACTATTTCAAGCGATATAAGTGATCATTTTTAGGGAAATATTTTTTAAATTATTTAGACCGGGATAGCCGGTGACCGAAATTTCATGCGAAGTGCAATGGTGTGGTTGGTTTATTTATCTGAGTGTTAATTAGTGCTAATTGAGTGATATTTATGATTTTGCCAATTTATTCTAGAATTGAGTATTTTCTGTTTTTAATTAGAAAATACCGAGCGTTGATTTATAATGCCAAAAATGTGTTTGTGGACTATTGAAATTAGGGAGATCTTAAAAAGGGAAAATATTGTATTTTGGCTAAGACCAACCGTGTACTCACGCATGATTATTTTTATCGGGAATGATAAAAAAAAATGGTGAAATTCTCAATTGGTGAGAACAGTATACTATATCAGCCTACGGGCCTCGATATATCAGCTTAACGCGAGCAGTATAATATCTATCAGCTTCGAGTAAGCATCATAGGTATACTATATCAGCTTGAGGGCTTTGATATATCAGCTTAGCGTGAGCAGTATACCTTAGCAACTTCTGGTGAGCATTGTCAGTATACTATATCAGCCTGAGGGCTTTAATATGTCAGCTTAGCGTGAGCAGTATACTTTATCAGCTTAAAGTGAGCTGTACTATCTATCTATCAACTTAGAGTGAGCAGTCCTTGATGTGATCAAACTTTATAGAGAGTATTGAATAGATTGACCGAGAGATGGTCTTGATGACATGGAATCAACTGGGTCGATTGATCGATGGTTCGATTTGATTTGATGATTTGAGTTGAAATGATTGGTTGAATATACAAATTGTACTGACTTGTAGGAAGAAACCGAAGCAAAGATAAGTCTTCTGACTCGTGCCTATGCTTAGGCAGCCCTTGTGGCGTATTTTCTTCTTAGTCAAGACTTAGGGGGTGAATTTGCTAAGATGTCGTCTCACCCCGTTGTGGGATAACAATTTCAAGTCCTTAGATGGCAACTCCTCCCGAGCATTTTGGACAGCCGAAGAAGGTCATCGAGTAGAAGTGTTTTATTCCGCTGCATGAAAACCCAAGGGGATGGGTCTATGAGCTTGTGAAGTCCATGGTCTGGGTTGATGCGGGTCTACCCAAGAAGGTACCCCATCAATACAGATCATGGTACCGTCAGGAGCGGAATGGACATAAAGAGGGCCCCATACCAGAGTCTGAAGTCCCTCTGTCGGTGCTGGAGGTTGCTTTTGGGAAAGGCACGGCTGACCCACTAGGTGGTTCAATGGTGGATCCGAACCTGTTGGATCCAAGGACACTAGAGTATTCAATTGAGGACTTGACTGATTAGGGGATCTGTAGCTTTTCCACCCTTTTTGCAGACTTTGTATGGCCCCGTTTAGTTCAGCATTCCCAAGGGGCTTTTAGCCCTGAAAGCCCTTTGGGAAAATTTTTTGGTGTTTGGTTCAGCATTTGGAGGTGTTCTTGGCCAAATGCTAACCTTTGAAATGCTGAAAGCCCAAAGCAGGTGGAGACTTGCTTTGGGCATTCAGCATTTGCGGAATGCTAGTTCTCTTATTAATGAATTTCTTTTTTCCAGACATATATGACCATATTTACTATCATGAAATGACTATTTCTAGTCAAATTTGTATGAGAGGAATTTGGTTTTATTTTTCTTAATGAGGACCTTCCTTTTTATATGCGGTGCTTACTCAAAAAAATTAGCATCCACAATCAGTCACTTCACTATCCACCGAATAAGTTCACATTTTTTTTTTTGTCTTTTTTATCTTTTGACAATCAATAGCCCAACTTTTTATCAATACACTAGAATGATCATTAATTAACGAAGATGATTAATACTACAATAATTATATATATATATATATATATATATTCAAAGTTGAAAACAAACCTAAAAGAACCCTAAGCCAAAAGTTGAGCTTTACATCTAATCTATAATCAAATTCTTTTAATATAATTTTTAAATAAATTTACTAATATATATCTTTTACATTACTCTTAACATGAAAATATAAAAGGTTATATAGTCATTGTTTCTTTTTTGCAATTTTAAAAATACTAAAACTAAAAAACTTAATTTGGTTACACTAAAGGGCTTTTCAAATATATGTTTACCAAATAGTCTTGCATTTTTCTAAATTACTTTTCAGTTATAGTTTACCAAATAGTCTAGCATTTCGAAAAACCCCTTTACCTCAAAGGTATTTGCATTCTCCCAAGGGTATTTCCCCAAAGTCGAGCCAAACGGGCCCTATATAGCCGGCTAGTATTGTATATGACTTGATGTTATGTATATAAAGGTGTGTTGTAATTCGGTTTTCAAAAATTGTGATCCTACTTTCCTATTCCATCTTGTTGTTGTTTGGGGATTATTTATTTGCTTCCGCATACGCATTATAATGAAAGGGTCGGCGATGCATCATGGGATGTTGCTATTTAATCGACCGCAAAAGGGATGAGCATGCGCTCGAAGATTGGGGCGTGACAAGCAGAACTTAGAATTGATGAAGAAGCTGAGAGCTGCAAGAAAGTGCCTTGTTGAACTCCAGCACTAGCATGAGCTAGAGAAATGTCCAGTTAGAGGCTGGTGGTAGGCACCAGTGGACCTACTCTCCTTGGAGGACAGAAATTTCGTAAGAGGAAGTACAAAGGATTAAGCAAGACATTAACACAAGCAATTGAAGACCAAACAACTGATTCTCATGGCAACAATTCTTACAATCCTCCAGGACTGTTTCCTAGGAAATTTCAATATCTTTGAAATAAGGTGTTTGATAATGTAATAAATGAGTCCATGCCGCTTATAATCTTGAAATAAAATGTGTTGCTCGATGATAAATTCTTCTTCCACATCCACTTTTGAGCGATCTCGATCAGTAACATATCACTTTTTGGAAATGCATATAATTGGTAAGTCAAAGGACTCAAATGTGGTAGGTTTTGCTTTGTAGATGCTTATCATTTTATTTATTGGAAACGATTGTAGTCCTTATATAACTTTTGGCAACAATATGATTAATTACTTACCTCTAAAGTAAATTATGTGTTTTTAAGGATGGAAAGTTGCGATGGTAACTTCCTCCAATTAAAGTAATTTGAATTCAAACAAATTAGCCCTTCTGCACACAAGTGCTTCTTATAGTATTAGTGAAAAAGATAAATACAATTCTAGCAAAAAAATGATAAAAGGCAAATATAAGTAAAGACGAAAAAACGAAATCAAAATATGGTGCAAACAGTCCTCATGTCCATCATGTCCTATATATTCCAACGTGGCTCAATGCACTTCTTTATGGCAAGTGATTTGAGAAGCTTCTAAAAGACACGCTAAAGTAGACTTCTTCGTAGACCCGGTAGTCCATTAGAGCTTGGTCTAGCCAACTTGGTCCCAAGCACAAATGGGATGACCTTGGTAGAAATTTTGCCTGATATACCAAATAAAATAGTCAAATAAGTCTATCTTGCATTTGACAAAAAGATTGATGGTCTAATATAACAGGACCACGAAATAAGTAACCTCTGGAAAGTGTTGTATGTAAACCAAGCACTTGCATGAAGTATAAATTTCAGCCGCACATTAGAGATTTAACGGTGAACATAGAAGAATTTACACACCAATGGTTGGAAGACCACATATGAAAAACATGCCACCTCAGTAGACGCCGATTGATATTATTAATACATTAATATCCTCTTGGTTTTCATGCATTACTGATCCTTAGAAGAATCTACACACCAATGGTTGTTTAATACTGATTGAACAGCCTCAATAATTAATTGCTTAAATAATAATCTTGACCCTCCTACTATCCTTTAGCTCCATTTCACTGTATTCGCATGTGAAAGAACATTTTCATGCTTGTTTTGAGGTTTTTCTATTTTGGCTTTTGCGTGTGTGGGGAGTTCGAAAGCTTTTTGGATTCTTTAGCATTCGGCAATTAAAAGTCCCAAGATCATTAATTAACAAAGTCAAGCATATATATCGGATTTAGACATTTGTAAAACAAAAACTACATTAGATTTGAAAATATGTTAAAAATAAAATTTAGTTGACCTCATTAACGAGGAGGAGCCAGTTTTGTAATTATTAGTTTTACGGTTATTAGTTTTATGGTAGATTCAGATTGATAAATCAAGCATGACAATTTAATTGATTGTGAGTTTACATAAACATATGTCCACAAAAAACCCTAGTAGACTTATGTAACTAGCCGAGGCCGGCGACCGGCCAAAAGAAGAAAAAAAAGAAAAAGAAAAAAGAAAGAAAATAAAAATAAAAATATTAAAAAATTAAAAGAAACAAAAAAAGAATACAAATTTACCAAACGTGTTTCTGTTCATTTTTTATTAGGAATAAGTTTATCAAACGCGTTTTTGTTCAAAATTTGTTAGGAACAGAAACATTTTTTTTTTTTTTTTTTTCTGTTCGTTGAAACAATTTTTAAACAGAAATGTTACCAAACGCACCCTTACAATTCCAACAACCTTAATTAATCAAAAGGACAGTTTTGTCGGCCAATTTGCATTACCCAAATTCCCAAAATAGCCCCACATGGAGTAGATTTTCTCAAATTTTCCTTTATGAAGTACAGTTCACACCGTCGAGCCCTTATCCTTTCAATCTACTTAGGGCGAACCGAGTTTTAACCCTCTGGATTTGTGCAAGTTATAAACGTTCGCGAGAAGTCGCAAAGTTTTCGGAAGTGCAATTCAACGGTACGATATAGGTAATTTCCGGTCATTGTTGACTCCACTGGCAGACTTATGAGGTTCATAGTGGGCCCGCAGCCTAAGTTGCAATTTTTTCAAATGTCGCTTAAGCATAAAAAATTTCAGAACTGTCTTTAAAATTCTTGGTCTACCAATATACACTGGATGGATATTATGTCGGAAAATGCTTATTGCTCAATTGCATTTTCTTCGCAAAAAATTGAAGACTTTTAGTGAACTTTTCTTTGCTAACATAGTTTTCTCCCTATTTTATCTTATTATTTTTTGACAACATGCCTCAAGAAGATTTGTTTTGATTAGTCGCTGGTGAAGAAAGGAATGTCTCTTATCGAACAAAATAAAGAATAAAAAGAAAAAGAAAGGAATATTAATAAATATGCTTACATTTAAAGCTACTTTAGCATCTCTTATAATTCTTCTTGGTGGTTCATTTTTCGTTCTCTTCTGTATGCGATGTTCTTGTCACCTGCGAAACATTGCTCTTTCCTTCCTTCTTTAACTCTCGGAAGAACCATCTCCTTTCTCCAATACAGACAATCAAAATGAAAGATCAAATAGGTAATCCTTAATTCCTTTCGCTAGGTAGAATTTCTTTTATTTTAAATGTTTAAATTCGTTCTTGTTTAATGTTATATATGTAGAATTGTCATTATGTAGAATTTATTCAATCATGCGAGAAGCAAAAACAGCAAAACAATATGATAATTTGAATTGTTTTTACTCATTCCAACAAGTAATTTTCATAAAAGATTGGTAAACGTAAATCTATAACTCCTAGGATGAAAAATATTGATAATTATATCATTAGAGTGTTGTGTGTTGGCTTAGCAAATAAAAAGATAGACTATAGTTATGCTTGTCACTAATGCTTCAATTCATTCGTGAAAAATAAATGGTTTGGAAAATATTTTCCCCACATATATCCCTTATAATAATAAATAAACAAAAAATATTTTTTATAGTTTTTTTTTTGGTAAAGACATTTTTTTTATAGTTAATACTCTAAAAAAACCCCAAACCAATATGCCTGTGATAAATTATCCCAAACTAATTTTTTGACCACTAAAAATCCCAAACTAATACACCTTTAACAAATTTATCCCAAACTGGTATAGTTGTGATAAACTTACCCTCTGTTAGTTTCCGTTGACTGGTATACTAATTTGGGATTTCATTCTTCGTTTGTTACAATTATATAATTTTTGTGATTTTTCGTGATATTAATCTAATTTAATGGATGATATATTTGTCACAAATATATCAATTTGGGATTTTTAGCAGTCGAATAAATTAGTTTTGGGTAAATTTGTTACAAGTGTACCAGTTTATGATTTTTTATAATCGGTCAGAATAAATTTATCGTAGATGTACCAGTTTGAGATTTTTCATAATAAAAAAATTAGTTTATGATAAATTTATTGCAGGTGTATCAATTTAGGGTTTTTTAGGATATTAAACCTATTTTCTATTGACTAATTAGCTTAAGTGATACAGGAAATCATTTTTAGAAAAATATTTTTTAAATAATTCATTTTTTGAATAACAAACGGATAAGTTAGGTATCTTCACGTTAATTGTTATTTAATTATACATGGATTTTTTTTCCCGATCCATAAAGTCTTCATGTCGCTAAGTATTAACAATCTTCTAAGAAATGACATTAAATGTCATGCTACAGATAAGTGCTTTTTTGTTCAGATTGATTGAAAGTTTTCGTAATTTAACAGATAAAAATTGCTTTATTAGAAGAATAAAGATCAATTCATAAACTAGAAAATATCACTGCATTGCGACTAAAAAATGGTTGCTAGAAACCAGGACTTTTGGGGACCAAAAGTTGGTCGACAAATGTTTTCATGACCACACAAATTATTTGGTAGCTAAAGGTTTATATGTTGCGACCATAGTATTTGGTCGCAAAAGTTGTAGTTGTGGTCGCAAATATTCCCTGAAAGGTGGTTTGGCCCCCACTTCTAACGACCAGAAGCCTAAAACCTATAACCGGAGTGTGTCGTGAATCCTTGGTAGTGACTTAGGTTGCACCTCACCATAACAAAGGAGCCAAAAAGCTCTATTGAGGGCTGCCTAACCCACTAGATGACCTTGCTAAGTTGATAGGATTGCATTCATTATATTAATATATCAATATCCGCATGCCTCAATCCCTCGGTTAGGGAGATATTTTTTCTTCTCCCTCCCGAAAGAAATATCACCGAATTTTACAGCTCAGAGTACAACTCTAACAGTTTAAGAAATTGCTAAGGTCTAAGTCGAAAAAGTCGTAAATGTAGTCGCTAATATTCCCCCAAAGGCGGTTCTGGCCCCGACTTCTAGCGACGAGAAGTGCTTTTGGCGACCGACTGAGCCATAATTGGTGGGTGGAAGTAATTTAGGTAACCTTCGAGAGATGAAAAAAAATGGCTCATTGGTCGCTAGAAGTCGTATAAGAATTTTTTACATCTTGCCTTTAAAAAAAAAAAAAAAACACGACACCTATTTATGTAGCCTTTTAACATCCTCATATATATAACAACACTCAATTCATTTAATCTCGTCCACCTCAACAGAAAAAAAACGTACGAATTCATAAATTCGCACGTCAACTCACCCACGAACAAACAATCTATATGTCACTTGTCCCTCTATAGATAAAAAATTTGTCATGACACCATTTTCTTGTTCTTAAAGTGTTATCCACGATCCAAAAAAGCGTTGGTGACCTTTCGGCTTGCCCGTTTCCTAATGCAATTTATTATAGATAAGAGATTGGTATGAAAATGACAAGAAAAAATTACCAATTGATTCTAAATCTATTATTTGAATGTCAAATTAATTCTAGACTTTCCAACTTCAACAATTTAGTTATAAATCTTTACGTGAGCTTTAAATATAGTCATTCAAATTAATTTTTGCAAAAATCACTAACGTAGCATCCAGTTGCTGCCGGCCATCCTAAGTAGCATGGCCGGCGGTACAACGTTTTGATCTTGTCTAAATAAATAAAGTCAAATTCTGGGTCTTTAGCATTAAGCATAAAAACAATATATTTAATCAATCATAAATTTTCAAAAATTGATTGCCATCATTCGTCAAATGTCATAAAAATTTTCATTAACAGTACGCAAAACTCGTGTGGTCATATCATAGGATGTAACCATACGACAACATTACCTCACTTATATAAATACATATGCTAGCAATTTTGTTAAACAGTCTTACTATATTCATCATTAACCTTGTATAAATATTTCTTACTAAATGGGACGTGGGTCTTATCAACATCTCACTAGTCACTTTTGTAACAGGCACAGCATGCCCTTGTCCTTCCTTCAAATCTTTATCCAACAAAGTGGGAAACATACTTTGCCATCGTACTTCACAAATTAGGTACAAGCGATTGGACACGAAGCTTGAAAAGAAGGTGCTCGAAGTGAAGAACACGTCATCATCAAGGCATAACAAGTTCCAAAGAATCGATAGCATCATCATGAAGTTTCCTCAATTCAAAGAGGGATTGAAGAATATTAAGGCCGTTTACCATCAATACGGTGAGTTTAACAATATTTTATTTTGCCCCGTATGTTCTTTTGTTATTACTAGAGTAAATGCACAAGTTGCATTCAAAATTATTTGTGTTATCTAAACTATCAATTAAAACAATATGACTTTTGTTTCCTAATCTTTGTGGGTTTGCTAAGAAACCCAAAATTGAGCTCATTATGTTTTTTTTTTCTCTTAATCTTATTTGGTAAAACTAATAAAATCCATGTTGTAGATTATCAACTTGTCTTAAGAAATTTACTTACAGTTAGATTACGATGAATATTTCAGGGTTATCATTGAGATAGTGAATGATGATGGCATAATCTAAAGTTAGAGCTATTAGATGAAATAAGTTGAATTTTATACTTGCTATGAACTATATAATTAATCTTTTGTTGTATTTATATGTATATAAATATACTAATAAATTTGAGTAATTAGTATATATTGCAATATCCTCTCACCTTTAAAGATATAGATTATATTGCAACACTATTATTAGATATGAAGGCAATAAATATTGCAACCTACTCCCTCATTTCTTCTTTTCATTCCAGATGAGGACTCAAACGGGAAAATCGATAAAGAGGAATTCAAGAAATGTTTGGATGAAGTGCAGCTTCATCTCCCCGAAAAGGATATGGAGGACTTGTTTCATTCTTGTGACATTGATAAGAACCAAGAAATAGAATTCACAGAATTTATCGTTCTTTTATGCCTCATCTATCTCTTGAGAGAATCTTCATCAACTAATGAGGTATTTATATCTCTAATCTAATCTATTTGGAAGCCCAAAAATTAGCAACAAACCATTTTAATATTGTATTATTAACTATGACAAGATTTTCCAGACGGAAAAAATAGGTTCACCATCAATACAAGCAACTTTTGATACGATCATTGAAGCCTTCTTATTTCTGGACAAAGATGGCGATGGGAAGTTGAAGAAGAAAGACGTCATTAAAGCACTGAACGACACCTCACCGAGGGAGAAATCTCCTCGCCACGTTACGGGGAAACGATTTAGTACAAACCACAAAACCCTAGCTATAATGCAAATATTGCGATACGATTCATTTCCCAGAATATAGTTGACATTGGTCTATTTTTTCAATGAGTGCAGAGGAGATGGATTGGGGTAGGAAAGGAAAAGTTAGCTTTAGAGAGTTCCTTTTCACTTTCATTGATTGGGTTGGTGTGGAAACCAACGGCAACGGTGACAGCTTCAGCTACCGCGATGTCCATGTCTACGGCGACGATCTTCCCTCGTGAACACCACTTGAGAGGTAATATTGCCCGTGACATTCATATATCATTAAATCACTGTACATGTGATTTGAACGTACAAGAAACACAATTGAAATGCTCTGTCCGTGTGTAGAATATATACTTGTCCCACCTGGGTTATTTTGTGCGAAAGTTATATCAACTAGTTGCTTTATCAAAGCACTTAGGTTTAATTTGAAGAAATATATCTATCTGGACTCATAGGAGGGATTTGCCTAGACATGTATTCGCTTTTTATATGCAATAATGCTTTAATTGCAGCTAAGGCGTTTGTCGAAGGGACACCAGAGAAGGCGGAGTCACCGTGGGCGTGTCGGTAGCTCGCCAGCGCTTGGAGTTTTCGGCGGGATAGGGCAGGTGTGTATCGAGCTTCTCTAGTGGTTAAGTGAATTTCTGCTTTTCTTAACCGTGTGCATTCTCTTTGGATATGTGTTTTTGTTACCTCCCCCAGAATTCGAGACGTGGATGAATTTGTCCTATATAATGGTTGAGAGTCTTGTCTACATATGGTTAAATTTCATCGCTGAAGATATGCTCAATATTCTCTGCCCAGATTCCTTTCTTTTGCCGAACGCACTCGCCCTCTTTTATGCACCGAATCAAACCACATTTATATTGTTTAATATTTCGTTCAACTAATGGGAAAATCCCATTGATTTGATTCTTTATCCACCTCAACACAAATGCACCAAATTTTGCCTTTTGCCTTTTCTTAAACCTCCCGTCAGTCTTTCACTTTGTCGAGAATCCTCCTCAACGATCAGGAAAATTGTCAAAAGGCCTAAACTTATTGCGTTTTTGTCAATTCAAGTTCTAAATCCTTTAATTTTGAATCAATTTTCAATTTTTGCCAATCGTAAATATTTTCAATTTTTTGCAAGGCGCCACTAATTAGACAAATTTTAGTAATTTTTAAAATATTTTTTAAAAAAATTATTGATTTTTGTTTTTATTTTTTTTTCTCTTCTTTCTTTTCTTTTTTTTTTTTTTTTTTGGTTCAAAGGATCGGCAGTGCTGTTAGCCACTGGCCTAGGGCCAATGACCTCCTTGCCATTGGGTAAGAGCCAACAACCCCTACCGGTCCCTGGGTGAGGGCCCAAAGCCCTTGTCGGATCTAATAAGGGCTCATGAGCCCTCATTGTGGCTGGCAAGGCCACATAACGCTCTTGCTAGTTTTAGCAAAGTGAGGGCATAGGGCCCCCCGTGTCACGCCCCGATCCTCAAGCGCATACCCATCCCTCGGTGGTCGATTAAAATCGCGACTTCCCAGGACGAGTCACCTATCTTTTCATTTTATTGCACATGCGGAAACGAATAACAAATCCCCTGACAATAATCATTTGGGATAGAAAAGTAGGATAACAGATTCACAAACAAAACATACTTTTATAAACATACTAAGTCATATACAAGAGTCTATATCCAAAAGACTTTGACGGACCAGCTCTCAAAAGAAACTGTCCTATCTTACTCACACCTCAGATCCCCTTAGCTCGGCTCCAAGTCCTCCACCCTACGGTCCTGAAAAGTTAAAGCCCATGATGGGGTGAGAAATAAATCTCAGTGAGTTCACGCTCTAAACCCCGATTATGAGGGTAATACGCCTAGAGCGTCCTAATCACACAACCACACAATTAGAACAAAGGACTTACCTCGCCTCAGTTCCATTCTACACATTAGCACAGTTCATATCACAACCATATGTATATAGCAATTTCACACATCAATTGGAACGTCTAAATCAATCACTACTCACACAAGCAAGAAATACCGACACACATCGGTCCATCAATTCAATCATAGGGGTCATAATTATATGGCCAAATCGTTATGACACGTCCCATTCCATACCACACAATTTTGTCCCATAGTCTGGCGTATCAATTTCACTCAACATGTGTTCCAATTGATTATTACTACTCGCACAAGCAGTTTTACCCAACACACGTCGGTCCTTCGACGTAGCCAGGTTTCGTCTCACTCCTTTAAGCATGGTTACATCTTCCGACACACACTGGGGATGGCATTCCTTACGGCATTTTCGAAGGAGTATCGGTCCAAAATCTACTGCGACCAACATCCACCGACACACACCGGGGACGACTAATATCCACCAACACACACCAGGGATAAGTAACGTCCACCGACACACACTGGGGACGGCTAACATCCATCGACACACACTAGAGATAGGTTCTCTTAACCAGCACACGATCATTCAATTCCGGCCAAGGACATTGTGCTTTGCACTCACATGTCTCAATTAAGATAACGACCTTGGCTTGTTTTCTTCTTATTAAAAACATCCAATGAAAATATCGTCGTAGGGTACACGGTCGATTGAACCCGAAAAATTCATATCTTCCTTTTTAAAAATTCATTTTCGATGTTAAAACTCGACACCTGGGATTTTCTGAATAAATCAAAATTCACAATTTTTGGAATAAATGACCAAAATTCCAAATCAGCACTCAATTTGCACAAATTAACACTCAATTGCAGAAATTAACCACACCATTGCAATCAAAGCCACGAAATTCGGCCTTTGGCTATCCCAGTCTAATTTTCGGAAAATAATAAATATATAATTAATTACTGAAATTAATTAAATAAATACACATTAATTCAATAAATAAAAACTTAGGCTAAAAATTGCTAATCTAACCACCTATTGAACTAATTAAATTACCCTAACCATTCTAATTACAAGGCCACACAATAAACTAACTAATTGCAATTTCTAACCAACTAATTAACTAATCTAACTAACCTAATTTAACTAAACAAGCAAACAATTAAACTAATCACACTTAAATGAACCTAATCACCCCTTAAACGTCATTAGCCTACTAAGTAGAGTTTAGTGCATAAACTCACCGGTTTAGTGCGAAAACCGATTCACCGTGACGGCGACGTGACAGCGGCCGAAACTCGAGCTCACAGCGACGCCAACGGGAGCTTGGACCGGGCCAAAAACGGCCCAACAAATCTCAACCTAAGCTAAGCTTCGGCCCTGATTTGGGGAGAGCTATGGGTCGGCTTTGAGCGGGCTTGCGGTTGGGCTCAACTGGCGAAGGCGGAACTGTGACACGGAGGGGGAAGACGCGAGGATGGTGGGCCGACTGAAATTGCTAGCATGGGCTGAAGTGGTCGAAGTTTTGGGGGCAGCGAAATGGAGATGAAGACAAATGGTTGCAGGGTCAATAAAACAGAGTCAGCTTCTGATGGCAGAGGAGGAACGGGCGAAGGGAAGGAGTTGCTGTGGTCACTGCTTGGGAGAGAGAGAGGGAACGTGGGGTTGCTTCGGTGGGATGGCAGAGGAGAAATGGGCGGCTGAGTCCGTGGGCTGCAGATGTGAGGGAGAGATAGCGCAAGTGGAGGACGCATAGCAGAATCAGAGGCAGAAGTAGGCCAGTGGCTTTGATGGAGGGAGACACATGCTGGTGGAGCTGCAAGAGCTACATGTAGTCGTCGTTGTTGGTGGTTGACCGAACAGGGGAGAAGACATGGACGTGGCAGCAAGCGGAAGATTGGTGGAGCTGAATTCGAAAGGGAGAGCTGCTTCGGTGGGGGGTTACGCTCGGGAAAAATGAAGAAAAGAGCAAAATGAAAGTGAAGCAGGGAGGTCGACAGCGACGAGGGAAGCAACTGGCAAAGCTTGCTCGAGAAGTCAAAGAAAAAAGGGAAAGAGTCAACAAGATTATCTCCTCCATTAAAAGCTTGTCCCCTAATTCTTTCTTGCTTAGAATTTCCACAAATTACTCAAATTGATGCCAAAAATGCAGCCTACCAACCAGCTTTTGAATTTCACTAAATAAGCTTCAATTTCTTCTCCGATTTCCCCAATTCGATGTCCAATTTTGCTAAGAATGAAGCCCACAAAATTTCCGCAAGCTCCCTTCACTAAATAGCTTGATTCAAAAGCCAAAAATCCCTTCAATTTGGCCATTTGAATTTCCGTTCTTTTCCGAATCGTCTAAATTGATTTTCCATAAAAATTCCCAACTTGACGGGATTTCTCCGAAAGACGAGACGATGTCCTATAAATGAATCATGACATGCTCAAACGTCCGAATCCCAAAACCGAATTTTCATAGTTAAAATCGATCGGACGCGATTTTAGTCCAATCCAACCTACCGAGGTAGCTTTTAGGAATTTTACCACGATTATATTCCTTAACTGCTTCACCCAATAGATTGGTTAACTTATGAGTGATCAGCTCAAATAAAAAGGACCATAGGCACGCCGATGAAAAGCCCATTTCGTTTTATCGGGATGGATAAAAAATTCAAGATGTCACACCCGTCGACCATAACAAGGGCAAGTAAGTGCCACAACCCCTCACCCACGGTTGGTAAGGGTTGTCGGCCCTCAATCAGTGGTTGGTGAAGGTCTTCGACCCTTAGCCAGTGGTTGGTGGACCCGTCGGTTCTTTGAACCAAAAAAAAAGAAAATTACTCAAAAAGTTAATAAAATTTTTCAAAAAATATTAAAATATTATTAAAAATTGTTTACATCAATGCCAACAATGCCATTAGGATGACTAGCATCAACATCAGTGATTTCTTGCCAAAATTGGTTAGATTAACTCATTGGTAAATTGTGAAAAGAGTTAGCACTTAATTGGTAAAATTGAGTGATTTAGAACTAAAATGGTAAAAATGCAATAAGTTAAAGACTTTTTAGATAATGCAACGTCATTGATTCCTTGATCCATTTGGCTTTTTTTGAGTCTCGTTAGAGCGTTCCTTATGTTGGACGTGGGTTTTCTCGCTCTCGTGCCCCACCGAACTTTGCTTTGCTCAATTTATGGCTCTTGATCCTGTCCCCTTGTGACCGCAATTAAGTGCGCAGAATATCTTCCTTGAGGACCGCATGTTTTCTCTTTAATTCATGGTAGAGTCCTTTCCAAATTCATACTTTGCGGAGGCTATTTGCTCCAGACCACTCACCTCCCGAATTCAGAACATCACATATATTGCATATATGATATCCGATCAAACGGAGGAAATGAATGGGTTAGGCCGAACTTCACTATCAAATGGGCTTAACCTTGAAAATTCAAATATTAGGAACTCCATGCTTAAACCCATTAGCACCAGTTTATTGGAATGCAATTCACGCGGGCTTATTTATTATAATGCTCCTAATATGCAAATACAAATCAATAATTTTTGTTAAGGGTCAAGACCACTCCTAATTTTTTATGCAATGAATGATTGTGGGTCATCAAAATTTGGGTGTCAACGAGTTATAATTAAAAACAAAATGTAATATCTTCACAACAAATGCGATCTTCCAATTACCTCTTGAGTACACACAAAAAAAAAAATGGCTGAAAAAGGAAAAGGGCAAATACCACAAAAATAACCTCTAAATTATGTCAATTGTGACACAAATACCCCATACTTTTTTATCACAAAAATCCTAAACTTTTCCACTATGACACAAATACCCCCAACTTCTTTTTATGTCATGAAAAGATCCAAATTTATACTTGCATTATATATACCATGTATTTTAGTTTCATCTTGGGTATATTTATTATATAGGTATAAACTCTATTTATGACAAAAACAAAAATTTAGGATATTTGTGTCTCAAGGGACAAGTTTAGAGGTCTTAGTGACACAAAACAAGTCTGGATTATTTGTGTCATAGTTTGAGTTTTTTGTGGTATTAACCTAGAGAAAAATAAACCAATTCGAGTACTGAAATAAGTATCAACAAATTCAAGGACAAAAATGTAATTTAACTCTCTGGTAGTGCATGGTTGTAATTGGCGAAGAAATACAAACTGAGCAAGATAAAAGATTGACTGTTTATCTATAGGTAGGAAACTATGACATCTTAGGATTCCCCGTCCAGAATATGCTATGCATAAAAACGAATTGAATTGACCAATCGCAAAACGTGATGTGGGTAAATTTAATTGGTGTCACGGCCCTGTAAATTGTGGCTAATCCCCACTCAATTATGTTTGAGTGTGAGAGTAATGCAATACGATCTCAAATATATTACGAAGATGGACAATATGATTCAGAAGAAGGCTGCTTCGAAAAATCACTCTCGTGATTTGAGAAGGGCCTCTGATGTCTATTCACAATGTGCGTTGGAGTCTTTGATGGTATTCTTTAGCCCAGGCAACAAGGCCTCATCTCCTGGCCTTATTCGCGATCAATCGATTCCCGACCGGGTCGATTATCTAGGCACAACGGCTTCTCATGCTGTTGGACAATCCCAATATGAACAAAGGGCCAACCTACGCGAGCCCTCCCGACAGAACTCAGAATTGAAGAAGAAAATGAGAGCTGCAACAAAACATGGGGTTGAACTTCGACGGGAGGTAGAGAAATGTCCAATCAAAGGCTGATGGGAGGTGCCGGTCGACCGACTCTCCTTGGAGGAGCTAAAACTTCATAAAAGAAGGTATGGAAAATTAATAAACAATTGGAGATCGGACAATTGATTCTCATGGCAACAGTTCCAACGATCTATGATTATTAGGAAAGTATGACGTCTTTGATATAAGGTGGTTTATCATGTAATAAGTGAGCTCATGCAACTTATAATCTTGAAAAAAAAAAAAAGTGTGCTGCTTGACCCACATTTGGATTATTGATGTACTTGATTGAAAAAAAGAAAGTTTAGGTACACGATTATAAAATGGACAAAAATATCAGGTACTTGCGATGTCATCATCCCTTAAACAAAGTTTTGTGTGATCTTCCAAGATATATGTCGTTTGGTGGTCAAAATAACATGTCTCTTTTTGAAAATATGGAACTTAAAATGATGCAATTATGATAATGGCACTTTTAACTATATTGTAGATAATAAATAGGGAACGAATAACTCATGTATACAAAAATTGTATTTACGTTGACCCGAAACCACATTCTCTTTTGTGAGCAGTGAGATACATTAATTTAGGATACTACCAAAAAAATGCTCTAGGGTTGGCACAAGTGGTTAGGATATTAAGAAATTTTCAACTCAGAAACCATAGGAGCATCTGTTTTAGTACCATCAATTGAGTGCAAACTGCTCCGAGTCAGACCAACTTTTATAAGCCAAAAGTCTGCACTTAATCAATATATGGGGCTTGTATTGTGTTTTATGGGCAGATGTTGGACAATATAAAAACTAATGTTGAAATCTCTTAGATTATTTTGGTTGTCAAAGTATTTGGGGAGTTGTTTGAGTAAATGTAGCAGAGCATCGCGGGATAAAGATCTTCAGGTGCTATGCTAATCTCTTGTGATCTAAACCTATGGAGATATCAAGTAGAGATATTCATGTTTCAGATGTTAAATTCACCGATAACTATTGAAAAGGGAGGAAACGCAGGGGGGCAAAACACAATATTAAGAGTAATGCTAGCATGAAGGCCACTGTCATTAGTAGGAATGACGGTGGCCTCTCGACCACAATTATCTCACACCAAGAGAATGCAACAGGCTAAGTTAAGGCCACCATTGACTAAGAAAGGGAAAAAAGAGCTAAATAGAGAAATAAATGATCCGCCCATTAGGAGGAGGAAAGTTACTGAATAACCAGACATTTAATTTGTCCCTTTTCGAATAATTAATAAGTAAATAATCAAGCAATATGCATTTAGTTCATTGAAGAAACGAGAAAATATCATTTGGACTCGTCTATATGAAAGAGTTTCTTTCGGCTGTTTGAATATTTTCACTTAACATATGAAAGTTTCTTTTAAACGGATATTAACTGAAATATAAAAAAAAAAACTCTTGTATATATCAAGCTTGTAAGATATCATGGATTCTTTTGTCGACTTCAAAATATATTAGTAGGATTTCTCAATAATTTCTCCCTTTTTATGGTGACAAAATCTTCCATGTAGATAATAAAATAATTGATTTGAATAGATTTGTGTAAGGATTGCTTGCAACAGTTAAGTCTTAAAAATATGAGTATAAGCGAGCAAGTGGATATAGTTTAAACTTGGATATCATCAGTTGGAATAAGACTATTTCTATAAGAGAACTGTAATATAATTTTGCAATATGTGAATGCAGTTTCTTATCAAACTTATTCAGGTTGTTCAGAGCGCAGAACATGGTCATGGTCCAGCTCTATTCTGAATGTTCTTCAGTGTATCCGGCAATATTAAAATTTCCTGTACTTCGCATTTACGGTATACATCCGACAGTCATACTATTGCAATATATACTGTATTCAAGAGTAGTATGAAATCTAGCATTGAATTCCCTCCAAGTCTTCACGGACTCCCTATTCTTCTAGAATTGTTCACATAGGCTCTTTCAGTCGTTTGAATCTTTTTGCTTAGCACGTCAAAGTTCCTTTTACACGGTTATTACTTGAAATGTAAACAACTCTTGCATTTATCAAGCTCATAAGATGTCAAGGAGTATTTTTTCAAATTTAGAATATATTAAGAGGTTTCTTTCAAGAGTAAATGCTATGAAAATTATATAATACAATCAGCAAAAAAGCAAACAGGTTATATTAGTGCCAAAATGGGGAAGCAATCTAATAAAATAAGATAAAGTGTATTTTTCTAATTTTAGGAAATGAATTTAGTTTATGAAAGATTTATATGTGACCATATGATACTTACGCAGGAACTTTACACGAGTGTCCTATCCTTTTTTATGATTAGTGTGATGGGAAAATTCCCTACAATATTTTGATGATTTCAAAATTATCTTTGGTTTAATATCATTGGTCTCGGTAAGTACGGTGAGTGATGTTTACCAGGATAAGGATCTTAACAAGAGGAGAACAAATCTAACATGATGACTAAACTCTTGGAACGTGATCCCTCAAGAAAGAAAATTAATTGGGGTAAAACAAAGAAAAAGTTAATCTTTTTTTCCCTTTTTTGGAAAAATGGTAAACTAAATAATAAATTAAGAAACATAATGAAAATGCTTATGTCACCTCCCGAGAAGTGCTTGCTTTATAGTTTTTAGTCAAACTATCTCATATGTCACTATTCTAAATGATGAAGTTCAATGGTAGTCTTTTGCTTGTTGTAACCACCTTTAAATTAGGGCTTCAAACATTGACCATTCACCTTGAATGTACCCTTGGTGTCATGTGCAACTTCACCTATTCCGTATAAGAATACCTATGTGACCATGAAATGCTTAGAACATCAAGACAGCAACTTTCTTGGAAAAAGTTTAAGACAAGAGTTATGAATTAAAACTTTTTGACCAATTTTGAACTCTCTTCTGAATATATACTTGTCATGCCATCTTTTTGCATGCTCCTTGTACAACTTAGAATTTTCATAGGCCTCATTGCAAAATTCCTCCAACTCATTCAGTTGCAACAATCTATTTTCACCTATAAATTGCATGTCAAAATTTAAAAATTTTAATGCCTAATATGCTTTACTCTCTAATTCCACTAATAAGTGACAAGCCTTCCGAAACATTAACCTAAAAGGAGACATCCTAATTAGAGTTTTGAATGCTGTCCTATAGGCCCAAAGTGCATCATCAAGTTTCATTGACCAATTTTTCCTAGAGGCATTCATTGTTTTTTCTAAAATTCTCTTGATTTCTCTATTTGAGACCTCTACTTGATCACTAGTCTAAGGATGATAAAGGGTTGCAACCTTATATGTGACTTCGTACTTATTCAAAAGTTCTATCTAATCCATAAATCGAATTTGAATGGATGATTCATTAATCTTTATCCCTTTTTTTTTTTTTTTTTTTTGCTTTTTCAGTTTCACTCAATTCATATATTTCTCTTAATAGAAATAATTGATTCAAACTATTTGTTATAAAAATGTGTCCTCCTATCACTTATGATTGCCTTAGGAGCGTCGAATCGAATAAAAATATTTTTCTTCAAGAGTTTGACCACAACCTTAGCATTATCTGTTGGCAATGCTGTAGCTTCTACCCACTTAGACACATATTTCACAACCACTAAAATGTATAAATTCCCATAAGAAGGTGTAAAAGGTCCCATGAAATCAATAACCCAAACATCAAATAATTGACACACAATAATATTGTTTAAAGGCATCTCATTTTTCCTTGAAATATTTCCGATTATTTAACACCTATCACATGAAGCTACATATAAGTATGCATCTTTAAAAAGTGTGGGCTAATAAAATCCAAATTATTAAATCTTAGTTGCAATTTTGGTGACACCAAAATGGCCACCTGCCTCTTCATCATGACAATGATGTAAAATGCTTACTCTCTCTTCGTCTGGAACACATCTCTTTATGACTTGGTCTACACATACTTAAAACAATAAAGGTTTTTCCGAAAATTAATTTTTACATAAAAGAATTTTTTTCTGTTGATATGATAATTCAAGAGGAAGAACATTACTTACCAAATAATTCACAAATTCAATGTACCATGGAATTTTTGTGGATTTGATGGAAAAAAATTTCTCATCAGGAAACTCTTCCAAAATTGGTCTTTCCTCTTCCTTTGAATTCAGAATTCTTGATAAGTGATCCATAATTAGATTTTCAGTCTCATTCTTATCTTTGATTTCCAAATCAAATTCTTGTAGCAGTAGAATTCACCAAATCAATTGGGGTTTTGACTCTTTCTTTTCAAGAAAATACTTAAGAGTAGAGTGGTTGGAATTAACTATAAATTTTGAGCCAATTAAATAAAAATGAAATTTATCAAAAGCAAAAACAACCGCTAAAAATTCATTTTCTATTGTTGAATAATTCAATTGTGCACCTAACAAGATTCGACTGGCATAGTATATGGTTTGAAAATTTCTATATTTCCTCTGTCCCAAAATAGCTCTCACTACGGAATTGATAGCATCATACATTAGCTCAAAAAGGTAAATCATAATCTAGTGCTACCATAATTGGTGCTGACATTAACTTCTCCTTTAAAGTGCTAAAAGTCTGCATGCATTCATTAGAAAAATTTAAAAGGAGCATCTTTTTCCAGAAGATTAAAAAGAGATTTAGCAATTTTTGAAAAACCTTTTATAAATCGCCTGTAGAATCCTACATCCCCCAAAGGTCCTTTGACAAGTTTCACATATGTTGGTGGAGGTAATTTTGCAATGACCTCCATTTTGGCTCGATCGACTTTATTTCGTTCGAGAAATTTTATGCCCAAGCACCATTCCTTCCTACACCATAAAGTAACACTTCTCCCAATCCAAAACAAAGTTAGTCTCCTCACATCTTTGTAAGAACAAAGTTGAATTATTTAACCAAGGATCAAATGATAAGCCAAAAAGGGAAAAATCATCTACGAAAATCTCAATATATTTTTCAACCATATTGGAAAAAATAGTCATTATGCATCTTTGAAAAATAACTGTGCATCACAAAGACCAAGGGGTATTCTTCTAAAAGCAAAAGCACCATAGGGACAAGTGGAAGTAGTTTTCTCTTGATCTTCTAGTGTAATAAGAATCTGATTATACCCTGAATATCCATTAAGAAAGTAATGAAACTCATGTCTTGCAAGTTTTTCTAACATCTTATCAATAAATGGTAAAGGGAAGTGATATTTTCTAGTGACATCATTCAATTTTCTATAATCTATACACATATGTCACTTAGTAACTATTCTAGTTGGAATCAATTCATTGTTGTCATTTTTCTTAACAGTCCTCCTTTCTTTGGCACAACTTGCGCAAGACTTACCTAGGAATTATCAAAGATAAGATAGATGATACCTACATCAAGTAGCTTAATTACGTCAACTTTCACTATTTCTTGCATCTTCAAGTTCAAACGCCTTTGAGGTTAGATAGTGGGCTTGCATTATTCTTCCATCAAAATTTTGTGCATGCAAAATTAAGGGCTAATTCCCTTGATATTAGTTATTTTCCATCCAATTGCATCCTTATGCTCTCGCAATACTCTGAGCAGTTTCTCCTTCATCAAATCTATCAAAGAAGAAGATGTAATTATGATAAAGAAGAAATTGCATCTAAATAAGCATATTTCAAATGAGAAAATAGGAGTTTGAGTTCAAGCATTTGAGGCTCTTCAATTGATAGTTTAGGCTTTGTTGTGTGTTATTCCAACTACTCAAATTTAATTGCCTTTTTCCTAGAATATGGAATTGCTTCTATAAAATTTGCACACTCCTTTATCTCTTCATTCTAAATTTCTTTGTCCTATTGAACTAAACATACTTCAAGTAGATCTTTAAAAATATTTTCTTGAAATATCTTATTCACCAATTTGTGAACTATCTCAACTCTAAAATAAGAATTATCTTCAAAGGAATATTTCATTACTTTAAAAACATTAAAGGAAACAAGATCATCTTGAACTCTAAAAATCAATTTCCCTTGTTGTACATCAATAAAAGCTCTTCCAGCTACTAGAAAATGTCAATCTAAGATAAGTGGTACCTCAAAATCTTTCTCCATGTCAAGAACTATGAAATCTGCAAGAAAGAAAATTTGTCAACTTTTACCAAAACATCTTCCACAATATGTCTTAAACATCTTCCACAATATGTCTCGAATATTTAATTGATCGATCAGCTAGTTAAAGTGACACTATGGTTGTTTTTACCTCACCCAATCCTAATTTCTTGAAAATTGAAATAGGCACCAAATTAAAGCTGGCACCTAAATCACATTATGCCTTCTCAACTTAAAAGTCCCCAATAATGCAAGGAATAGTAAATCTCCTTGGATTTTTTAACTTCGGAGGTAACTTATTTTGTGGGATGGCTGAACACTCCTTATTCAACTTCACAGTTTCATAATCCTCCAGCTTCCTTTTGTTTACCAAAATCTCCTTCAAAAATTTTGTATAGCTAGGCATTTGCGTTAAATCATCTACAAAAGAAATGTTAATGTGCAATTTTTTAAATACATCAAGAAATTTAGAAAATTTTATCTATTTTATGCTATTGGAGTCGTTGAGGGAATGGAATTGGTGACACATATTGCTTGGGATTCTCTAGAAAAAGTTTGTTCTTGCCTGCCTCCTTTGGTTGTTCATTGATCCCCTCTTCTACATCTCTAAAAATCTCATATTTGACATCCTCTTCTCCCACTTGTTTACCACTTCTTAGGGTTATAAATTTTATGTTTTCAATTGGATTTTTCTCTATATTGCTAGGCAAAGAACCCTATTGTCTTCCTAATATCATGTTTGCTAATTAATCCACTTGCATCTCCAAATTTCTAACTGAAGCCTCTTGGTCTTGAAATCTTACATCTGTGCTCTTGATGAAGTCATAAGTGGTGTTGGCAAGTTTGGTGACTATATCATTCAGATTTAACTTTGTCTGTTTTGACATTTTGAATCCCGGTAATGATTTAATCACATTTTGATTATTCCATGAAAAATTTGGATGATTGCGCCCACTCGAATTACGCATGTTGGAGTAGGGATTATTCTGTGACCTATTAAAATTCCCAAGAAATTTAGCATTTGCACTAGGTTGTTAAAAAGGGTTACCTACCTAACATTATGTGCTAACATATCCTCCACCACAAAAATTACATGTCAAATTCTGAACTTTCATGGCCAAAACACTTATGTTATCTAAATTTTTGGTGAACGCTTCAAATTGTGTAGCAATTGCAGTGAAAGCATCCACTTCATGAACTCCGTTAGCTTTTCGCATTAGTAACCTTTTAGTAGGTCACTGATAACTATTGAATGTCATCTTTTCTAATACATTGTAGGCTTCTTCTGTTATTTTATTAGTTAGAGTTCCCCCTATAGCTACATCAATCATAGAACAAAGATTTGTACTAGACCCATTATAAAAAGTTTGTACCTACATCCATACGAGTAGTCCGTGATGTGGACATCTCCTATGAAATCTGTTGAACCTTTTTCATGCTTCATATAATGATTCATTATCCATTTGCATAAAATTAGTAATATCATTATGCATATTTGCAAACTTTGCAGGTCAAAAGAAATTACCAAAACATTTATGAGCCATATCATTCTATGTAGCGATTGATCCTACAGGAAGAGAAGAAAGCCAACTCTTAGCTTTGTCTCTAAGAGAGAATGGAAATAATCTCAATCTAATAGCATCATTTGTAACTCCATTATATTTAATGGTGTCATAGATTTCAAGAAAAGCATCGATATGAGCGTTCGGATCATCGCTTGGTATCCCACTAAATTGTAGTGATTGTTGAAGTATCTAAACGAGTAATGATTTAATTTCAAAGTTGTTTGCTTAAATTGCAAGTCTCCCGATGCTTGATGTGGTGCCCCTAACTATGGTGCAGTATAATCTCTCACAAGTCTACGTGGATTTTCATTCTCACCATCTGCCATCTTCTTATCGTGATTTCTCTATTTCTTAGTCGCCCTTTAAATGTACGTTTGATTTCTAGATCAAACTCATTAAGTTCCCCTTATTGGCTATGGTCATAAACCAATGTACACCCTAAAAAAAAAACAATAAAAACGAAAGCTAAATTAAACAATCCCCGACAGCGACACCAAAAACTTATTCGTAAAATTCTAAACGCGAGTGAACATACCAAACAAGTAATATAATGATGAGAAAGAATATCATCCCATGAATATTGATAATTAATAAACTAATTAAATACTAAAAATAGATTAATTCAAAAATTTATCTAACCGATCAAAATAGAATTGAGAATAAATTAAAACTAAAAATCTTAAAAGCAAAATTAGAGACTAAAGGCAGTAAATCAATTAAATAAATATGTTAGAGCATTTGATTTCACCATAATTACTAAATATGAATTTTCAGATTATTATGCATACAAGAACGATATCAAACATATGATAACAGGATTTCCTAATTTATTTGCTATTATATCTCTAGGTATAGTAAAAATGCTCAGTTTATTAATCCACTATCTCTCTATATGAATTTAAAAAAACATAAGTGCATTAAAATCTATAGATATTCCCATCTTATAATGAGTCTTTTAAATCACCTTGTCACCGAAAACTACACAAATGACGCAGTATATCTCTATCCACATTTAATTAATAGTTATATATTATAAGAAGTAATTGCATATTATTACTTCTTAGTCTCAAACATGCACATCAAATCATTCAAGTGGTAGCCACTTACTTAAAAGAATTAAGCACAATAATATATAACTCACATATATGAAATCACTTGCACGCATAAAAATCATGAAATTAATATAATCATGGTTATGCTATATCGTAGTTCTAACAAAAGAAAATTAGAACATAATAGAAGAAGAAATAAAAATATAAATCAAATCCAATATCTTGAATCAAAGAACAAGAATTTTGTCATCACTTTTTATTCTATAAGGACCCGAGCCTCCCACTATGTAATATTGTCCGTTTTGAGCCTTCGGCCCTCACGGCTTTAAAATGCGTTACACAGGTTAGAGGGACCCAAGCCTTATAAACTAGCTCAGGACTCCCCCCCTAAGTGATGTGGGACAAGAGAGGGACCCATTCCCTGCGCACGTCCGGGGACCGAGGCGTGGACGCACCGCCATCCCTCCTCCCCGTGCATCGCCGCCTGGGCCATCACACTCTCCACCCCTTAGGAGCACAGCGCCCTCGCTGTGGCCCCACACACGGTCGGGAGTCGCTCTGATACCATTTGTAAGGACCTAGGCCTCCCACTGTGTGATATTGTTCACTTTGAGCCTTCGGCCCTCACGGTTTTAAATCGCGTTACACGGGTTAGAAGGACCCAAGTCTTATAAACTAGCCCAGGACTCCCCCCTAAGCGATGTGGGACAAGAGAGGAACCCCTTCCCTGCACACATCCGGGGACCGAGGCGTGGATGCACCGCCATCCCTCCTCCCCGTGCACCGCCGCCTAGGCCGTCAAATGTTCTCTCCATAATGCTTGAAAAACTCTCAAAATAATGAAAAATAATGTTTAAAAAAAAAAACTAGCTATCTATATTATCCTATTGATAGGATATATTCAAGAATCCTAACATAATGCAATTGCTTATTTTTTCGCATAATATCAAGGAACAAATCACGGAATCCTTGATTTAGTATCCATCTTCCAACATTTTTTTATTTGAATTCCTGAATGATAGAATTTTCCTTTTCTTCTTTTTGCCATTTTTTCCTTATTTATTTCATATCTCATTATTCTGCATAAACAATGAAGATTTTGGTAAATATAAGGAAATCTAAATATTTTCTAACGAATATTACATTATAAAGTACCATATTCGTTGCCTAAAATAGGTCAAATAACTCAATTATTATGGAGTTACCATATATCAAGAGAGAAGAACACTAGAAGTGTCAAAAGTTGTGTGTTAGTGCCAACAGTTTTCGTTGACTCTCTTAAGTGCCAAATTGAAGAAAAAATGACCTCTTGAGTGCCTCTAGCAAGAAATTTTGGCCAAAATGATTACGTAACTTACATAATTAAAATTTTAACATGAGTTTTCATATTTTATATAATAAAAAAAATTTCAATTCATGTGGACGTGCCAAAGAACCTCGCACAAGCCATCATGGCTAGCTTTCCAAAAACGACGTTGCCTGACTCCTGTTTCCTAAAATGACGTCGCCTGTCTTCTTTTTTGTTGTTGTTGAACCTGTTATCTCTCTCTCTCTCTCTCTCTCTCTCTCTCTCTCTCTCTCTCTCTCTCTCTCTCTCTATATATATATATATATATATATATAGATTTATGAGGAAACACAGATGTTGTCGCCATAGGAGGAGGAGGAGGAGGAGGAGGAGGTGCGACAGGTGGTGGAGCAAGCAAAGGAGCTACAAGACGTCGCCAGCACATCGAGCGACGAGTGGTCGTTACGGCAACGCACGCCCACGCTTGACTCATCCATTCACTACCTTCAGGCATCCATCAGTGCTCAAGCAAATAGTGAGCTGCTGGATTAGTGAGTCCTTTTGTAGTTACTGTTTTTGTCCCTCGGCACCCATCGAGTCACATCCTTCTACTCACGTGCCCGCCAATTCCAACAACGCAGCCACTCTCTACAAATTACCATATTCACAATCCATGATCAAGCGATCATATGTCAGTGAAATCCGGCCTTCTTCACTTGCAAACACAATCACACAAGCATTCCACTAGAGGCAAAGAATTTAGTTTGACCGCAACGTGCACTGGCTTCATGGAAAGGAAGGTGTGATTTTGGGGGAAAATTGAATTAATGTTTCGAATTTGGGAAAAAAACTTGAAAATGACATCGTTTAGGAAATAATATGCCAACAAAGCATGCCGACCCCACATCGGGTAAGATATATTAATAAAATATGGTTACATCGGATTTTCGGCAACCTAAACTGAAGTTGAAACTTAAATTATCTGAAAAAAAAAAACTTTTACTATTAAAGTGAGCACTGTACACAACTATTGGCATTTCTAGCGTCATTCTATCATATATCAAGCATACACGCTAAGTAAATTAAATGCGCACAATAACTTATCAAATTATGAAAGTGAGTTTCTATGGAAATATATTTAGCAATGTTTCTTATTATAAAAAAGAATTAAATCATGTTTCTTTTAGATTAGTAACCTTTTAAGAGGAAAAATGAATTTTTTTATCAATTAATAATTAGTTTTTCACATGCTTGGAGACTTCTCTTAAAGATCACTAAGCAACTTTTCCGCTCTAATCATTAAATTTTTTACATTGGAAAAGTGAGTTTATATTTATGAGTTGACTAGGATTTTGTCATGAGTTTGACATATTTACCTGACGAAAGGTAAATTTCGCCTGCCTACATATGGCTAGTAAAATCTCTACATTAATACCAATTTTCTTTATCAATATGTGAATTTAAGCATATCGGTGAATGATCTTTGCTTTGTGTTAGCTATATTCCCTAGAAACCATGTAATAATTAGATGTTAAAAATTTCAGTTGCATTATTTATTTAATGGCAAAAAAAATTCGTTCATCATCTCATTTACAAGAATGAGTCTATAAGATCAATTGTGACAAAACATATTCTTAAAGTGTTAAGAATATGTGTGACAGGTTTATAATTAGATTGAGTCTTTAAATGATTCCCAATCAATGAATCATTGTGAGGATATTAATGATCCTATTGAGACCAGTGTGTTCTCATGCTTTGCCATTGAGTATTGAATACCTCAAGAGATAATGAGTCACAAGCCAATGGGTATTGTGATACTCGATCTAGAACATAGGTGCTTATCTCGAACAAGTTCATTGAACATGACATGCATAGAATGATTAGCAACGTTGAAGCTTTTAGTTGCATTAATGACTAATCATTTGTCCTTAAACTTACGGCATGATGCTAACTTAAATGCTAAATGGTTGTGGTTAACAAGTGCGCATATTAACGCTTTGTCGAACCATCTCTATACTTGATTGCATAATTTGTTCACATACAAAGGAACATGCGTGCGCAATATGGAGTGTCTTCTTAATATATACATGCATATACAAGATAGAAGATTGATTACTTATATGATTTAATCGTGACATTGTATTGAAATCATCGATCGATATTGTAACTGAGAATGAATGATTCATGTCTCATAGAAATACATGTTAATTAGATTTGGGCGAATGATCGAATTGGTGGCTTGACAAACAACTCCATGGCCTTTGTTCGATCGAGACATAGACAGATAGAAAGATCAAATTACATGGTCACTAAAGCTGATGGGTTCATTATATTCTTGAAATGTTTACACTATTTGAATAGCCATGACATATTGCTAGATGCTACTCATGATTTCTAGGAACTGAAGATTAATCGGGACAATTAGTTCTCTTGGTTATGATAATATGTTTGTACAAGTCCTACTACCAACTAAGTGATGAACTTAGGAATGTCACACACCATAACCAATCTAGAATGATGTTTGAACAGGAGAGACTATACTGCAAATGTGTTTGCAATTGTAGCAATAAGATTGACTTAGGCCAAAGATTAAAGTTTTGAAATAGTTTTGGAACCAACAACAAAATTAAAAATCTGAAATAGTTTCAAACTTTATGGCCATATTAAAGATTTGATATAGTTTCAAACTTTACGGTCATATTAAAGGTCTAAAACAAGTTCAAAATCAATGGCCACATTAATGATTTGAAATGAGTTCGAAATCTATAACCGCATTAATCATCTAAAGTGAGTTTAGAATCAATATCCAAATTAAAAAATCTGAAATGGTTTCAGACTTAACAGCTAAATTAAATATCTAAAATGGTTTCGGCTACATTAATGTTCTAAATCATTTTAAAATCAATAGACATATTAGTGTTCCGAAATGGCTTTAGACTTAATGATGAAATTAAAGATATGAAATAGTTCCAGACTTAACGGTCACTTTAATGATCTAAAATGGTTTCATAATCTATTGACAGTTTAATCATCTGAAACAGTTTCAGAATCAAACCACCAAATTAATATTCTAAAACTATTTTAGACTTCACAATCAAATTAAAATTTTGTAATGGTTATAAAGTTAATGCCTGGAATAATGCCCTATAATGGTTATAGAATTAATACATAGAATAATGCTCTGTAATGGCTATAGAATTAATGCCCAAATTATTACTCTAAAACGATTTTAGAACCAATGTCCAGATTCATACTTTGAAGTGAGTTCGGACTTTATAGATGAATTAATGCTCTAAAACGGTTTTAGAGTTAATAAGCCAAATTAAATTAAATAAATGCAACCTGAGACTGGTTATAAAAGAAGATTGAGAGAGGATCATGTGATGATCGAATGAAATGATATTGATCAATTAAAATTATCACACACAAGAGTAATTGCTAACATAATTGTAGTGGCAATCTCTCAAATTTTTCTCTACCATTCACCGCGAGATTGGTGGCATTTATGTATTTGAGGTTTGACATTTGTGGGGCTAGAACTAAAGAACATTAGAACTATAATACTTCAAGGATATGAGGAGATCAGACATTTGCAATATGGATCTAAAGAATGTCAGAACCAATGATATAAGGACATCAGACGTTTGTGGTCAAAATCCTGAAAAACGCTTTTTGAGCACAATACAAGGGTAAAATGATTAGCTTCATTTTCATTTCTACGTACTTTTTATTAAAATGCACAAACAATGTTTTGGAGATACGTGTATGGGCATTTTTGCTTCCGCTACGAATCACTTCAAATTCAATTTTACCTATGCACATGTTCTTGTTTTTTAAAACAAAATCCCAACACTTCATAAAATGAGTAACTGTTAATTTTGATTCATCATGAGATGACTAAAGTTTTCTTTCCATCTAAAAGAGAAGCCTATTCAATCCTAAACTTTTTTTATTGTGTCAATTTATGCTTAAATATTTTGACAATTTGTCAATTTAGTCCTAATCATTTCAAGTGTGCTAATTTGGTCATAAATCTTTTGAAAATTTGTCATTTTACTCCTAAATTTCAAACAAATTACAAATATAGTCCTTCAAGTTAATTTTCATTGAAAATCTCTGATGTGGCAATTTAGTCAACATTAGTCATCCTACATAGCGCGATCAGCACTAATATGGATAATTTTTTAATATTTTTGTTTTTCCCAAAATTTTAATAGATTTTTTTTTCTTTTTTTTCTTCACAAGACCAGTGATCGACATCCCACTAGGCAAGGGCTAATAACCCCCACCAGCCCCAAGGTAAGGGTCATCACACTTTCACTAGCAGTGGGCAAAGGTCATAGCCCTTACCAAATAGGCAAGGGCTTGCAAGCCCCTGTTGTGATAGGCAAGGTGTGGCTAACGAGGGCACTGTGACCCTCAACTAGGCCCTCGCCAACCAAATGAGTGTGGGCAAGGGCTACAACGCCCTTGTTGTGGCCCGTAAGGGCCTAAGCAAGTGCTCCCAATGCCCTCACCATCTCCAGCGCTACGGGCGAGGGGGTAGCTGACCCACCCGATGGTGTTGTGGTAGATTCGGAGACCAAGTAAATAGGGTCCAGGGTAGAGTCAGCTAGGGACTTCTTTTTGAGACCTCGACTTTTTTGTGTATATAACCCTATAAGGCTGACCTACGTGTTATATAAGTGTGTTTGTGAAAATTTGATTGTCCTACTTTTCTATCCCATATTTGTGTTGTCTAGGGATTATTATATACTTCCGCATGTGCAATAAAATGAATGGCTCGGCGACGCGTCCTGGGACGTCGCAATTTTATCGACCACCGAGGGATATGCGCACACTCGAGGTTCGGGGCGTGATAGTTGTCGGCCACTAGGCAAGGGCTAGCGAGGGTCATTGGTCTTTGGGCAAGGGTCATGAGGCCCGTGCTGGATCTAGGTGAGCGGGGACGTTGAAACCCTCCAGGGGGCCTTCCCAGACCCCATTAGGCCTATGACGAAACCACGCCCTAAATCGATGAGATACCAATTGTGGTAGTTACTTCTTATAATATATAACTATCATTGACCAAGATAGTGGTCACGATGAGCTCATGGAGCTAGGGACTTCTGGGGACAAGGACGTCGGTACTCTGCCCAGTATACCCCCGCAGCTGTCCAAAACGAACCGGCCTCGCCTCCATCTAAGGACCTACAAAGATTAAGCCCACGACGGGGTGAGATAATGTCTCAACGAGTTCACGCCCTAAACCTCGATTAGGAAGGAAATACGCCTAGAGGCAGTTTGACCACACATCATACAAGACTCACATTGCCTCGGTTCCTTCCTACACGTCAGTACAATTCATATCACAGATGCATATAGTAAATGCACACATCAACTGGAACATCTCACTCATATCTCAATCAATCATAGGGGTCTCGATTATAAGGCCAAATCGTTATGACACGTCCCATTCCGTGCCACACAATTTTGTCTTATAATCAGGCGCATTTATCTCAATCATTCACGCATTCCAATTGATTACTTCTCACATAGGCACGTTCTACCCGATGCAAATCGGTCTTCCGTCATTACTGGGCATCGTCTCATCCCTTGAGCATGGCAACGTTTACCTCTAGACGGCATTCCCAAAGGAGCTTCAGTCTGGCCTCTACCGCGATCCGGCATCCGTTGTTAGGGGCATCCCATATAGAGGCATTGTCCACCCAACGCAAATCGGAGATGGGTTCTCATAACCATCACACGATCATTCAATTCCAGTTAAGGACATTGTGCTTTGCACTCAAATGCCTCAATTAAGATAATGTGCTTGGCCTATTTTCTTCGTATTAAAAATACTCAGTAAAATAATCATGTGGGTATATGGTCAAATTGAACTTTTAAAAAATTGATATCCCTCCTTTTAAAATCCAGCTATTTGATATACTACTTAAAAATATTTTTTGTGTCAAAACCCGACACCCGGTATTTTCTAATTAAATACCAAAATTTCATAATTTTGAAATAATAACTCAAAATTAATAATCATCACTCAATTGCACATATTAGCACTCAATTGCATAAACTAATTGCACCACGACAATCAGCACGAAATTCCGGTGACTGGCTATACCGATATAATTTTCAGAAAATATTAAATAATTAAATAAAATTGTAAATTAATTAAATAAATGCAAATTAATTCAATAAATCACTAATTAAGGTAAATATGCTAATCTAACCACCTAATTGGACCTAGAAAAATAATGCACTATACTAATTAAATAATACAATCTAATTAACCCTTAACTAATCTAATCTAACCACCTAATAAGCCTAATTAAGCAACTAAACCACTAACTAATCTAAACTAACCACCTAAACCAATCTTAAGCTAATATAATTATCCCTTAAACATAATTAACCCCCTAAGCAAGGTTTAGCAAGTAAACTCACCAAATTAGCGAGCAGGTGAGTTCACGGCGACGGTGACACGGAGGCTAGTCGCCGTCGGTGACACCCAACGAGGTCCGGAAGAGGCCGGAACTAGCCACGAAGTCTCAGCCCACAGTTGAGAGTTTGGCTTATGTCCAAGGCTGAAAGGGGCCGATCAAAGGCTCGGCTTGGTTGGAAACAGGCCAGGCTGCAACAGTGGGACCAGACGAGGTCAGGGACGGGCAAATGTGGTGGACCGACGGCGGAGGAGGCTCGATGGCTCGGGATGGCGGCCTAGCGGATGACGAACAACGGCCTGGACGCATGAGCGACAGGCGCGGGTGCGAGGGACGGCATGACGGCTCCGGCGGGCGTGCTCGGGCGGCGGCGGCTTCAACGGTTGCCGGCAATTGCTGGCTCGGCTTCCTCTAGTTCTCTACTTCAGTTTTCAGCAACAATGGAGAGGAAAGTTGAGGAAGAGGAAGAAGATGAGGCTGCAGCTGGAAAGGAGGGGACCACTTCAATGCTCACCAAAATATCAAGAACACTCAAGTATCAAGCCCCCAAAGTCCACAACTAATCCTCAGCCCATTTTCCCTTCACAAACTTCCCCAACAAGCCACCAAAGTGGTCCAAATGTTACACCCCACCTTGGCCTACGAATTTTGAACATTTCCCTTCCACTTCAACTCAAATCCTCTCCAATTGGACTCAATTCCAAAGCCAAAATGTCATGGTAGATGCCCACCTCAAATTCCACATTTTCCTTGCCAAGAGATCCACCTTGAACGCCAAAAATCCACACAAAAACGGCCCTCTTAATTTCTCAGTCCAATATCGTCCAATTTTGATTTTTCGCCTAAAATCTGGACTCGCCGAAAATTCTTCGGAGGATGAGTCGACGTTCCTAAAATAAAATTGTGACATGATAGAACTTTCAATTTCTGAAATCGGGTTCAATTTCATGGTTAATTTCAACCGGACACAATTTTAGTGTGACCTAACCTATTAGGAAACTTTTAGGAATTTTTAACGCATTTGACCCGTAATCAATTATTTCCGAGCCACATTATACATCTTCGACTCATTGGCGACTCTTGGTTGTCGTGAAAATCTCAAAGTTTCAAATACGAGCACAGGGTACAGAAACGACAGAAAAATCAATTTAGTACCGTTCGACGAGAATTTTACAATTAGGTGGAATCACCCACACTTTAATTACATGCCTCAGTCAAAACGACAGAAAATATGATGGTGCCATATTGACCCTTGTAGATTAGCACGGTTGAGTAGTCGATTTCTAGTCGAATTCTCAAGTCTGTTGAGTTAAAATCTCTTAGTGGCTTCACTTGATAGATTAGCTATCTCGTGAGGGATCAGCTCAGAGAAAAAGACTATAGGCGCATCAATGAAAGGCTCATTTCATTTCATCAAAAAACAGGGTTGAAAATCAGGATGTCATAACAACTATCATCGACCCTATAAATATAAAAAGAACAAAAATAATATAAAAATAATAAAAATTTGAAAAAAAAAATATTTAAAAAAATTGTCCATGTCAACCAATCACGTCACATTAGTAATTGTCAGTCAAAATTAATCGAAAAATAACAATGGTAATTCGTTAAAAGTTTAAGGACTAAATTGGTAAATCTCTAAAAATTTGAGGACCAAGTTGGTACAATTAAAAAATTTAAAACTAAATTGGCTCAATTGAAAGGTTTAAAATTAAATTGGCCGCCATATAATAGGTTTAGAACTTTGTAAATAATTTTCTCAAAAAAAAATCATTGACATGTTGAAAGTGAGAATCCTTCACTGGTGATTAGTAACTTTTCTAGAAATTGTAAAGCATATATTCAAAAGCATCCAGGATTAATTAGCAACTTCGACAAAGGTAATTTATTTAAGGATCTAGTAAGTAGCGATTATAATCCTTTAGAGCTGGCGCAATCCATTGTGGCTTCCCAGTTTCAAAGCTCGATGTCATTTGTTCATATCTCATCAACTACGTCCAAGTTATTCTAAATCAGGGCTATTTAAATTTTTGCAACTTGTGAGGATAATCATCCTTCCGCGCGTGAGGGAGGGAGGGAGGGAGTGAGAGAGAGGTCCAAACATGCTGACGTGCTATCCACACCACTTGCCCAGCATGTCATAGACAACTAATCAGAAATTGGCGTTTGCTCCAATTGGAAACTATTCCTCGAGGCGGCACCTTCATGTGATAATACTCTCATGGGGTTGTGTAAGCGCCTCCTTAGAATATCATAACATTCAATTAGTATATCTCTTTTATATTTTAATACATTTCCTGCTCCGGTCTCTTTCATTGCACTGTTATATCTCTTCCTTATATGACCATGAACTTGGAAGCGTCTTTTCCTTTTATAATACATATGCCGAAAGCCATGATTAGCACAAAACTAAAAGGGACAAACATAGGGAATAAACATTGTGAAATTATATGAAATCAATTGCATGCGGAGCACTTTGTGCTGTGTTGGAGTTGTTGTTATGGTATTATATATTTTAAATAAATTAATAATATCTTTTGTCATTTCGGCTGAACTAAAGAAACTTATCCTAATATTCACATGTCAAGGGGGGAATGAACGGTCCATATAAGACACCCATGTTCGAACATATCTTTAAATCTTTAAACTTCACAGCTCATCGGATGTAATCGAAGATGAGGTATTTTATTTAATACGTGTAATAAGATAATCATTACCTAATTTGCCATTAGAAAAGACGACTTAATTTGTTCCTTGTTTTAAGCTCAATTCCGTCGCTAACTCATATGGAAGACTAGTGGTCGCGCTTGGACCACCATAAGAATCACGATACATGGCACTTCCCCGTTCACAAGCCTTTCAAAATTAACACTTCTATATCACATTACGTTCTTTTCGCCCACCGAACCATGTCTTAGATTCCGTTGCCTTGGACCCACATTTTTCGTTTCTTTTTTTCAAATTGTGGTGAAAAAAATAAAATAATAACCCTTTGTACCTAAGCCCGGGAGCTAACAAGATTAGAGTAATGTCAAGATAGTGACAACTGTAACAGCAATGACAAGCATGCCTTGTTAAAATAGCCAAAAAGCGCATGCTTCAAAAACTCGGTCTTATTTTTATATGTTATGAGTAACTTGCAAATTGGTGGAAGTCCATGGTGGTTTCTTCCCCAAGGAGTGGGGCCAGTAGAACATAGTTTTCACAGGAAAAATATAAAAATTATGTTATTTAATACATTGCCGAAAGGGTGAGTAGAAATGAGTATAATATATGTTAAATATGTGATGTTGTGTTCATATCCGGCGGAGGCATGAAGAGTGACTTCATTTCTTATCTATTTCTTAAGTTTCTTTTCTTGAACTTTTGTCAACTTGGTTTTAAATCTAATTTTTTTCAAAGGGTGTGACTGGGGATCTTCACTTTACCTTAAGATTATTTTTCTGCATACAATTCCGGTGGGCATGAGATGCAGAATGTGCAGCCTCTCATCCCCGTTTTTCGACCGAATATGATTGAGAATTGGAGCCGATAAAACTATTTTGAAAGCATAAACTCATTGAAACAATTTTCATGGGCTTGCCAACAAAGTCCTCATCGCGCATATGTAAAAGACTACATATTTATCGTTTTAGGTGTTTCATATACATTTATTCCCTCTATTAGCTTCACAGCAAGCGTAATTGTCAGCAATAATTTACTGCCTCGGAGGTAATCCAGAGTCAAAGAAAAGGTCTTCAACCATTCATAGCGCCTTCTCTTTCTTTTTCACGATACTACTTTGGCAGATATTCGTGTTGTTGATTCGCCTCATAGCACAAACGTCATCGGTAGAGGTGGCAAAATGGGTCCATGACCCATTTTTAGACCCATATTTTTCACTTATGGGTCGTATATGGGTCATGAAGAGGTAATGGCCCAGCTAAAATGAGTTAAAGTGTTTTAACTTGAATTCTATATGGGTCGAAAATGGGTCACACGTTTTGACCCATTTTCGACCCATTTTCAAAACCTAAAAAGTTAAAAGTTAAAAACACATCAGCACGCTCATAGCTGCGCTTCGGCTTCGTCGACCCATTTTGGACCCACCTCCGCCGCTCGCCTCCTCCGCTCGCCTCCGCCACTCGCCGCCGCAGCTCGCCTCGACGGAGCTCGGGTGAGCCGCGAGCTCGCCGGCCTTGGCCGAGCTCGGGCTCGCTGGATCGGCGAGCCGCGAGCTCGCCGGCCGCGACGAGCTCGGGCTCGCCTGGATCGAGCGAGCCGCGAGCTCGCCGGCCATGGGCGAGCTCGGGCTGCTGGATCGCGAGCCGCGAGCTCGCCGGCCGCGACGAGGCTCGGGCTCGCTGGATCGAGCGAGCCGCGAGCTCGCGCCGGCCATGGCCGAGCTCGGGGTCGCTGGATCGGCGAGCCGCGAGCTCGCCGGCCGCGACGGAGCTCGGGCTCGCCTGGATCGGCCGAGCCCCGAGCTCACCGGCCGCGACGGAGCTCGGCGGCTCGAGCTCGCCGGACGGGCGGAGCCTTGATCTCGCCGGCTGCGGCTTGGCCGGTCACCGTCGACGGAGCAACAATGGAGAAGAAGGAGGAGGAAAAAGAAAGAAAAGAGAAAAGAAGAAAATAAAATAAATAATAATAATAATAATAATAATAATAATAATAATAATAATAATAATAATAATAATAATAATAATAATAATAATAATAATAATAATAATAATAATAATAATAATAACAATAATAATAATAATTTCAAAAAAAATTAAAATAATAAAAAATTCGATTTTTTTAATGATATTTGATAGATAGATATTCATACCGGAGAAGTATTTTTTTAAATAAAGCTCGATCTTTGTTTAGATTGATAAATAAAAATTCAAAACATTATAATGTAATTTTTAACTTGGTGAACTAAATGAATCAACCAAAATTAAAAACAATTACAATTAAGGAGCTATGCATTCTTGCATTCAAGAAGATTTATTTTAAACAAATATTATTTTCATGTCAATTATTAGCTCATCAAACTTTTTCTTATTAAGAGTTCTTCAAAAGTATTTTAATTTAAAGGTTTTTCACATTTTTTTATTTTATTTACTTTTTAAATTTAGTGTGAATTTTTATTTAAGTAACTAATGTGTTTCGATGATATGGGTCGGGTCGGATATGGGTCGGATATGGGTCGGGTCGGGTATGGGTCATATGATTTCACTACTGAGAATATGGGTCAAAACGGGTTAAATGGGTCAATATGGGTCGACCCATTTTCGACTCGACCCATACCCGACCCGACCCACCCATTTGCCACCCATAGTCATCGGTAACCATTCGCCTCCATTGAAGGTCACTACAAAGCTGAAGACAATAGCCTTCCACGACGTAGTTGTACGGTTTCACTCTTTTTTTTTTTTTGTAGGCATTATGCATTCGACTGCATTTCAAATTTCTCCTTCCTCTTCCCATGACCAAAAGTTGGGAGATATTCACATTTCAAGGAGAGAATCTCTCTTTAGGACAACGTCTGTTGCGAATGCGATGTATGTTGATCTAAAAAGAAGGAAAGAGTGACCAGAAAACAAAAGAAAAGAATCGTTTGATGACGTGAAATGATATTCTACTTTAGTACATCCATGATCCATCCGCCTTTATTATTTTTCTTTTTTACCTTATATCTTGTCGTTATCTTATCTCTACTTTTATCATGTCTCTCAATAGATTCTTGTTAGGCATCGGACAACGGACAAAATAAGATAAAGTTAAGTAGGAAGCATGAAACTGTATTTGTTAGGTTTTTATCAGTAATTTCATTTAAGGAAGAATCGAACTCAAACCGCTAAAATTTTTTGTCAAAATCAAAGCGTTGACCATAAATATTTGTCTTGCTCTTTTTTGTCTTTTCCCGTCTTGTCTAGCCTTAGTCAACAATAATCAAGGTTATGTGCTCGAGTTATACATATCATGTAAGCTCAAAAGAAAAAGGGAGGGGCCATTTCTACTGTAAACAAGTCTTTTATGGTTGAACTTTGTAAAGTCAAAATATCTCTAATATATGCATGAGTCATTGTATTAGTTATAAAAACAATAAATCATTAGCAATATGTCTAAAGTTTTAGGACCCTACAGATTGTTTGATGGGCCCTCCGAGTAGTTAGATTTTCCATGCTCATGTCTCCAAATCAATAAAAAATACACATACATATATCTAAAACATATATAATCATATATAAACAAAATGGAATTAAATCATACATGGAGAGAGCGTGAAAAAGGCCCTTCGGATTCCAAAAGGACAAAAAGAAAAACAAAACTAAAGGAGTTGGAGGCTAGGAAGGTAGTTGGGGAAGTCAGAATGCAACTGCATATTTTTTTAAAAGTTTAAGTAAATCGATCTAACAGGGATCAAATTAATGTTAATCTTATCATGACATCTTTCTAATCTTTTAATAAATTTGTTTGAAAATGTTCGTGGAAAGGTGCGGTAGAGCAAGTAGATGCGTCTAGGTCGAATTAAGTTTTCACCAGACATAGTTTCATGTGTATTCAAATGCACATAAAACTATTCATTTAGCATATTATATACATAAATTAGGGAGGTATGAGAGACACCATGTCAGCAAAGCAATTAAAAACTATTTTTGCATCATCTTGTTGACTCAGCCTCACCAGGGAGATAGAATATATTAAAATTAGTCAAATTACAATTTAAAAGGCACAGGAAACCCATCGGAGAAAAGCATGATCTATACATTGGAAAATTTTCTTCTAGATGCATATTGGAAAGTATTTACTACAATTCTTTTATGTCATGCCGGTGAAGTTTCAAAGGCATTCGATCTATGATAGAAAATTCATAATATTGCTATGGCTATGGTCGATGTATTGTCCGTGAAACATTCATAAATTATTTTAGGATCATATTTAGGTCCAAATCAGTGTAAAAAGATATTTGCACCTTCATCGTCAGATGTGTGACATGCATATTTAGAGTTAATTTTTTAACTAAGTTGTTCTGCATAGCGATTATTCAATAGTGAATGTGTGAAATATATTTTACAACCACGATGAGCCTAATAAAATTTCATTAACTTATTCTCAATATCAATTAATAGTCCCAAAACAGTCCTTAAAGACTTTCTATGAAAAAGAGGAGTATTTTTGCTCTGTCAATGATAAACTCTATGATTTATCCCAAAAAACAGGGAAACTTTTCAATTTTCGAACACTGAGTATATATGCTCTATGCATATATTCTTGTTCAATTATAAAGTGTCGCTAAAGCACGTTAACAAAAATCATTCCTTAGCTACTCCATGCCTATTCGCACATACAAATGTATTGAATCTGGATGCAAGAGATCATCAGCTCATTTATGATCCTTAACCTCATTAAGTGAATTTAACATTTTCTATGCAGAAAATTTAAAGGTGTGATGAATCATGGCCATGCAATGTACAACAGTTGTACGATTGAGTAATCAATTACGGGTGCAGCTAACAGCAACTTGTCGTCACGACTCTCAACTAATCTTCGTTAAGAAACAATTAAAAAAAAGCGGCTTGTGATGGACTTTATGAAGGCTTGTCTTTAAGCAAGTAGAGATAACGATTCCTCTTCTGCGGTTAAATCGCGTTCCACGTCTACTTCCGTTTCCATTTACAGATAGATGTATACTCGCACTTTATTTGTAGTTTTACGTTAGGGCAAGCATAAGGTGGAGGAATAAAGAACTTTGTGTCTTAAAAGGTGGTGGAAAAAGGGCAATAGAAGTGGCGCAATAGGAGGAACGTGACCTCGTCTTCGAGATCCCACTTTTTGTTCTGATTATTTTCATCCTTTCTCTTCCATCTAAGCAGCGAAGATCTGAAGTTTGTAATGGTATCAAAGTTCTTTGACACACCAAGATGTCCTTGAGGCTCTGTCTAGAGGACTAGAATCACCTAATCTGTTGCATCTCTTTTTGATCTTTGAGATAGATTCATAGGACATTTGGAAAGGTGAACCCAGAAGGGATTGATGGGATTGTACAGAGGAAACCACCCTTTCTCAAAGTCGAAAGATTCCCAATTATTGATGGGATTGCTGCATCTCTCCAGTTCTAGGTACTTATAAGACCTACATTGCAAACCTACATAACCATATAAACTCAATGCGTTTTAGAGCTAAAAGGACAAAAAAAAAATCGTAACTTTATTCTTGAAGATGTTTTTATCAAAAAGCTAGATGTTTGAGATTTTTTAACTATCCAATTGTCATTAGATGTAACGATCTTAAATAAGAAAGATGAATTTACTTACAATTTAACTAAAATTTATAATTGTTGAATATGATAAAGACCTTTCTTGTAAAAAAAGACGAAATATCATTTATTATTATCAAGTTGCGGCCAAATTTATGGTTGTCTCTTCTCTAGAACGGACAGCCAAGAGAAATGACCGCACAATGGAACGTTTGGATGAAGTTGGAACCCTAGAGAAGAAAGGAAAATTTGAAATCTGAGGGGATAAAAGTGAAACAAAAAAAGAATGCCCAAAGGGAATCTCTGCCTCCTCCCACTCTTTTGTGCTCCATTCCCTCCACACAGATGGCGCCAAGTGGCATAGACCAGGGCAAGTAGCTTAAGATGAGTGCAATGTGTCACCAACCCACGATGCAGATTCCAATCATTCCCTGCGCGCAGCAGATTTTGAGGTGGAAAGAGAGATGGCCCATGGAATGTCCCTCCTTTCTATTTTTCTCATTTTTTTAATTGTTTTATTCTTTTGCTATTTACTTTTTTTCCCTCAGTTTATACAGTTAATCAGTTGTTTTTGTGTCCCCCAGCTCAATCCCAAAAGACATCCTCCGGCGATGCCCCCAAACTCAAGCCAAACGAAGTATACTGCTGGGTCCACACCCTTGGTTTTCTAATCGCTAGTTTTCGTACCAGATCTAGAAAAAGACAGCTATTATTTTCTCAATTGTGCATAGATTGGAGACATTATTGTTAAGGTTGAATTATGGTGGAGCCTGCTGAGCTTTGTGATAACATTAACAATGCAAACCTAGGAAATGATTTAATTAGCGAGGGTATGTTTTTGTACTATTGACTCTAATTCAGCAGCAATCATGAGGGTTTTTCTTTAACATCTTGGTTGACAAATAGATATGTTTGTTTTCTCGTTTTGGTTGTCAACCATCCTCATATGGTTTAGACTAAGCAAGTTATCGTTTGTATAATATCATAAAAAATTGCAAGGGTAATGTTTTGTGATTGGATCGAACATGTATTGGATGATAAGGTTTTGTAATATGATATTCATGTAAAACAATAAGGACAAACACTTTTTGCATAATTAAAGATAGTGGGACTCAATGACCCCCTATTTTGTTGATGGATACTAACTGGAAAAGGTCAAAAAGCCGAAATCGAACATGTGGGTATCCGAGAAAATCACATGCGAAGGATTAAACTACTTGCAACTAAACGCCAAGAAATCGACTGGAGGCTGAGGACTCAACTTTTATGCAAAAGAAGTGGACTGCAAATTCCCCAAAGAACCGGTAAAATTCCTATGGGATTTGAACAAAGAACATCGATATTTATGCATTTCTAGCATTGTGATTTTTTTTTCCGCCGTGCCGTTCTGGGACTGAGTTTCTGGAATAATTTTCCCCTTAAAAGACACGTAGGTCCCACGTCATCCAGTGATTTATTTTATCTCTTCTCACATATTGGAGGCGCAGCTAAGGTTTTTCCGTGGACTCAAAGGCTGCTTAGTATGAATTAGAAGGATTAGAATGCCAGAGGAGAGAGATGCAAAAAGTTTGTATTATTCTTTTAGAAGTAGACGAAGCAGGGATCTGACTCAGATGATGACTCGATGAAGTGGGTGGCTCCACAATTTTCTAAAGCACTTTTGAGTAAAGCTTGGTTTATATAAAGTCTTGGACTTGCTCATTTTGCATCATTTCCTCTCTCTTACTCTACCCCAATCTTTTGTTTCTTTTACTTCCCATACATCTCGACCTCACAAAAATGGAGAACGAGATTCCATATATGGAAAGATTGTTGGTGCACAAGCAATTCTCATCATCAGCAGCATCACCATCATGTTTCAATAATGGATCATCATCAGGAAATGGATCACCAAGATCCCTTGTGGATCCGCTCTTGTGGGGTTCACTAGGCACGATCTCTTCACATGCCTACCAGAATGATTCAATTTCCAACGCTTCTACCGACAAAGTTCCATTTTCATGTGGTGGTGATCTCAAGGAGAGCATGTTTCCTTTCAAGGCATTCTTAAATCCACTTGCAAAGATTACTGCGCCAAACCCGCCATCTCCGTCCTCACAGGGCTCATCGTCATCGACATCGAGGGTCCCGAGTGATCTAACTTTGTCCTGGCAAGAACCCGAGAAAAAGACTCCATCAACGATGGATTTACTCGGAATGGACACAATTTCTGAGTCCATAGCATCTTCCACAAACAACCACCTGACTCAGCACGGTTATGTTCTGCGGCGACCTGGATCGGACTGGCCCACAACAGACCGAAGTTTTGACCATCTATCAGATCGTTCATCATCTAGCGTTTTCGGCGACTCTTGCTATTGGCTCAGCAATACCAAGATTCAGCCTATGAAGTACACAGTACGGAGATCTATGGCAAGCAAGAAGGAGCACAGGTCAACATCATCGTCTTCAATCTCTTCGTCAGGAAAGTTGTTCCGGGGAGTGAGGCAGAGGCATTGGGGGAAGTGGGTAGCGGAGATTAGATTACCAAGGAACCGGACAAGGGTGTGGCTTGGGACTTTTGACACGGCCGAGGAGGCGGCCCTGGCCTACGACACTGCAGCATACATGCTTCGAGGCGACTTTGCACACTTGAACTTCCCCGACCTCAAGCACGAGCTGGTCAAGGGCAATCGCTCCCTGAACAGCACCACAGCCGCACTCCTTGAAGCCAAGATCAGAACCATATCGCAAGGGGCGTCCTCGAGAAAGAAACTCCACAGAGGATCGCCGCCAAAATCCGTTACGAATAAGGAGGAATTTGCCAGCGAAAGCCCAAGCACCTCAAGCCCGAAAGACCCAATGGGAAGCGAGTGGCAACTTGAGTTCGAAGCAAGAGTTGTTGGGTCTGAGATGATGAGTATGAGCAAGAAGACACAAGAGGCCGTTGTTAGTGCTAGTGCTGATGCTGATGCCGTTCAACTTAGTAGAATGCCTTCATTGGACATGGAGATGATTTGGGATGCTATTTTGGTCTCGGATTCGTGAAAACCCTCACTTTTTACGGTCGGAGAAAAGGATCAATAGAATGGTTTCGTTGAAATTTCTTTCTTTTATTGCTTTTTCTGGATCTTGCTTTTTTAAGGATCTATACATGCTTTTTCTTAGAGCAGTACGATAAAATTGTGTGTCCAACTTTACAGATTCTTCTTCTTCTGAGCTTTTTGAAGTGTATCTTCAATTTCATTACTTATATTACTTTGAATTGTCCTAAAAATTGCTGTTTCACTTTCTTTGTATGGTCTTGGTATTTTGAGAGCCGAGTAGGACGAAGTTTGATCTTTGATAAATCAAGTTATTAGTATAGACCGGAAATATAATAAATCCAATGGAAAATTTTTAACTCTCTAGGAGAAGAGAGCTAAAGAGATATCAGAACTATTTGGCCAGAAAGACAGAAATCATAATTTATTTTTTTATTGGTAAAAAGGTTTCGTTACATCATTCAGTAAAACATGAGATATATACCTTCAGGCGACAAAAATTAGAAATTCAGAACTAAAAGCATAGATACCAATTTGAGTGTAGACCACACTACTTTCTTGTTTAGAAATAATGACAGTGACTATCTTAAAAGCACCGTAGAATCATGGGAATAGCTAATACTTGCTCTAGGAATTCACTTGCGTCACCAGTCATCACAAATCGATGGGTGTGCTGTAAAAGGATAAAAGTATTTTATTATTCATCTCATCATACAATTATTGAGATGATTTTCATTATATAAAGATATACCGTAGAATCATGGGAATAGCTAATACTTGCTCTGGGAATTCACTTGTGTCACCAGTCATCACAAATCGACGGGTGTGCTGTAAAAGGATAAAAGTAGGATACAAAAGATGATTTTTTTATAAAGATATTAATCATGGGAATAGCTAATACTTGCTCGGGAATTCACAATCATCACAAATCGACGGTGTCTTTGTAAAAGATAAAAGTATTTTATTATTCATCTATATAAATTGAGATGATTTTCATTGTATAAAGATATCACGGATGTTCCACTTTGTAAGGAAACAATACAACAATGGAAAATAATAAATGAAAATATCATTATATGACAATGTCAATTAGGGGTGAGCATCGGTCCAGGGTTGACCCTGGACCGACTCTGGACCAGCCCAATCCTACCGGTCCTGGTCTAGTTTCTAGGGAGACTGGGTCGGTCTTTGATCCTAGAATTTCTAGACCAGCACTATACGGGTCGGTCCTCGGTTCTAAAAGTTTTAGGTCGATCCAACTCAAACCAACCCGACTATATACATATAATATATTATTTATAATTTTTTTATATAGAAAAAACCTTAAAATAAATAGCGTCAACAACATTAAATAACTTTTAGTGAGGAGTTCAAGTAATCTTACATTATTTTTTAATAAATTAAATTTTTAATGTCTTTTACGGTATCAATAGTTATAATTTACAAAGGAGGAAAATGTTTTTTTGAGGAGTCCTCACGGTGTTCCAAAAAGGCATAAACAGCTCCTTATAGCATTCTCGTCTAGTATTCGTTCTCTTTTGTCTTATTTGTCCTCTTAGTCTTCAATTTGTCAAAATCGAAATAAACAATTTCTCTGCTCGCCACTCGACACTCGCCTCGCTCGCTTTGGGTCATTCATGCCGCTCGCCGCTCGATGTTCACTTGGCTTGTTACTCCTTGCTTGACATTCGATACTCATTCTATTCGACACTCACCCCACTTGACCCTTATCGCTTGCCTTTCTTAGCTGACATTGCTCATCATCGAACCCAGTTGGTCGGTACGGTCCTCGATTGCCCTTTCAAGAAGTATAAAAAATGAAAAAAAAAATTATTGGTCGGTCCTGGGTTGACTTGGAAACCGGACCGAACCCATTGGGTCAGTTTTGTCCTCAATCGTTTTTTTAAGGGGTACAAAAAATGAAATAAAAAATTATCGGTCGGTCCAATCCTCGGTCCCAAGCTCAATAGGGTCGGTCCTTGGTCTCAAAAATTGAGGACCGGTACTGTGCGGGTTGGTCCTAGGGTTAGGGGTGGACCGGCCCAACCCGGACCATGTTCACCCCTAATGTCAATCCCTTTATTCTAGTATCTCCAAAAATCGGCTTGTGATTTTAATTGTTATTTCTAGATTCTTTTTTCCTAATTGATAAATCATTGCCTTTACTCCCCCTCAAATTGGGAATAGGAGAATCCCAAATTCCCAATTTGCAACATAAGTTTTCAAATGCCTTTCTAGTTGATAGTTTCATGAAGAGATATGGTAAATGCATACAAGGAACATACTTAGTTACAAGTGTTCCAAGAGCCACTTTTTCTCACACGTAATGATAATCTAATTTCATATGTTAGTTCTTGCATGAAACACTAGATTAATCGATATATAAAGTGCATTGATATTATCACAAAATAATATTTATGAACTAGAGAGATGAATACCCAAATCTCATAAAATGAATGACATCCATGTAATTTTTACAACTGTCAATGCCATGCCTCAACACCAAATCGAGCAACCATACATTGCTTCTTAGTAATCCATAAAATACAGTTTTTTTTTTTTTTTTTTTGGTAAAGTAAGTATTGTATAGACTTTGCCAAACGGATATACAAGATAGGAGGCCCGGCACCTACAACCAAACACTCAAGAAGACAAAAGAGTACAAAAGAGTGTAAGGGTGCCGTGGTTCCAAAGAGAGAAACAAAAGACAATCAACACAAAGGATAGCCAAAACCAACAAACAGACAAGGGCAGCCAAAGTCAATCAAAGATAGACAAATGGAGACCCAAGCTTCATTGTAGTCTTCTGTTCCTAGGGTGTCTGGAACATGTTTGAAGGTTAGAGCCTTATCCTTAATAGCCTTGTGCAGATGCATTTTCAGAGCCGGGAGGTAGAGGAACTTATTTCATAAGATAATGTTGTTCCTCTCATTCCAAATGATGTATCATAAAGCTCCAAATGCAAAACGAGCCAGAGACTGGTGGAAGCTTCGATCGGCAATATGGTTATTAGCCCAATCTAAATTTTCCAACCAAGATTTGTTTTGCCAAGCAAGATTACATTTTGCCGCCCAATACAAGGCAAGTCTTCCCGTAATATGACAGCCAAAAAACAAGTGATCTATCGAGTTTGGACGAGACAAACAAAAAGCACATACTGCAAAAGGAATTCTGCCATATGAGAGTAAAGAAACCTGGGTTGGTAGACGGTTGCATGTGATCTGTCAAAGGAGATATTGATAGCGAGGAAGCATCGCAAAACTCCAAATAAAGGATGACCATGGCAATCATTCTCATGGTTAAGCACCGGGAGGGACCGACCTTTTGGGCAAATTAAATTCCATGTTGAGGCGTGACGTGGCCTTATCGGCGCTGACGTGGACAACTTTTAATAATATTTTAATATTTTTGAAGTGAATCTATCAAAGGAATGACCAAGCCATTGAAGGCAATCATTCTCATGGTTAAGCCTCGCCCATGGCCGGGGAGGGGATCTCCACGAGGTCAGCCTCGCCCCGCCGGCCTCGGTTCGCAAGGAAGGTAGACACAAAAGATAATGGGTCCATGCAAGAGAGACCTTTCGGCACAAAGGCAAAAGGTTTAGGACTTTTTGGCACTTCTCCCAAAGATAATGGGTCCAGCAGACCCGAAGCCATCCGAGAAATACTTGAACGATAGATTGCCGAATTCGAGAAGAATCTATTGAGCGGGCCTCTCAGATGCCAAGGATCATACCAAAAGAAAACCGATAAACCAATACCAATACTCCATCTAAAATGCTGCTGAAAGTTCTCACAAAGATCCAGCAACTTCTTCCATGCCCATGAACAACCGGTAGGACATGAAGCAATCCAAAAGTTTTTGTGCTTTAAAAATGTAGAATGTATCACTTGCACCATAGAGACTCTTTGTCAATAAAGAGGAACCAAATATGTTTAAGCATGGTAGCCTTATTACTTTCTCGTAAAGTGCGAATACCTAGGCCACCCTCATTTTTGGGCAAGCATACATCTTTCCAAGAAAATTTTGCTCCACCGGCACCTAATTCGGGACCCTTCCATAAAAATTGTTGGAATATTTGCTTTATATGATTAAGGACCAAGCAAGGTAGAATAAATACACTAACCCAGTAAACCTAAATAGAATGAAGTACCGACCCGATGAGCTGCAACCGGCCCACAAAAGAGAGGAAACGATGAGTCCACGATTGTATTCTAGCAGTAATAGCATTAACCAAGGCGATCGTTCATCCTTACCCAACCTGGTGGCAATAATAGGCACACCGAGGTACCGAAAAGGCAATGATCCCAACTAGAAACCCAAGCAGTTTAAAATATTGTCTCAAAAAGTCAAGGGGCCTCTAGATAAGAACATTTCACTTTTTCCAAAGTTTGGAGTAAGACCACTCCGGTTAGAAAATCTATCAATACCTGCCTTGAGGAGATTGATAGAAGCCATGTTCACCTCCACAAAGAGGAGAACATCATTTGCAAAGAAGAGATGGGAAAACCTAGTGGGCTTACATTGCCAGAAGAAACCAAAGTCCGGTTGACGGGTTTGCACATTCAAGATACAAGAGAGAACTTCCATGATGAGTGTAAAAATGTAGGGAGACATAGGGTCCCCTTGCCTTATACCTCTGCCACTTGGGAAAAAACCATGCAGTTCACCATTCAAAGCAATGGAGAATTTGGGCGATCGAATGCACACCATAATATGGTCAATCATCTCAACTGGGAAGCCAAAGGCTTGCATGGTTAATTCAATGAACCTCCAATCAACTGTATCATAAGCTTTATGGAAATCAACCTTAATGACACACTTCGGCCGGTATGGTTCGTGTTGGAAGTGACAGAACAATTCCTGGGCCAACAAGATGTTATCACTAATATGCCTATCCTTGACAAAGTCATTCTGAGGTAAGCTAATGATAAAAGGAAGCACATAAGACAACCGGTTAGCCAGAATTTTGGTGATGCATTTATAAATAGTGTTGCAGCATGCAATAGGACGAAAGTCACTAACATTTGAAGCATTGGGTATTTTGGGAACCAAGGCTAAGATGGTGGAATTGATCTCCCGCAGGATTTCACTTGTCAAAAAGAAATCTTTGACGGCCATTATCACCAAAGGACCAACAATCCCCCATGAGTGCTTAAATAAATCCACATTAAAACCATCGGGACCAGGAGCTTTGCTAGATGCAAGAGAGAACAAGGCATCCTGGATCTCCATATCAGAAATAGGCCGGGAGAGAAAACTAACATGTTCCTCATCAAGCATAGGAGTTAAAACCGCACGGATCTCCTCAATAGAGAGTAGAGGTAAAGGAGCAAAAGCCGCCATTAAATTCTGAAAATGTGAAAGAAAGAGCTGTTGCACTTCGCAAGTATCAGATATAAGGTTGACACCATCAGACACAGAGATAATTATGTTGTGAAGATGCCTCATGTTTACAAAGTGATGGAAAAATTTGGTGTTGAGATCACCTTCTTTAAGCCATTGCACCCTAGATTTTTTTTGTAGAAAGATTCTTCTTAAAGTCGCAGCTCAGAAAAGATCCTGAGGTGTTCCTTCTGTCATTAGCAAGTCGCTAGTTAAACGGATCCCGTTGAAGCGCATCCTGGGTGGCCAGTAGGGCAATCCTAGCATCAGCAGTCCTCGTAGACAAATATGAGAAAGATTCCCTGTTTAGTTGTTTTAGCCTGCACTTGAGAAGACAAAGCTTGCGGCAAAGAACATACATTGGCGTACCAATGAAATTTGTATCCCAAACCCGAGTAACCACATCAAGGGAATCCGGATGAGACATCAAAAGTTAAAAAATTTAAAGGGCTTGCAAGTCCTAGGAGTAGACCAGATTTTAATAACCATAGGAGAATGGTCGGAAATTCCAGAGCCAAAAATGAGGCTTTCAAAAAGGAATATTCAGCATTCCAAATAGAATTCACCAACACCTATCAAGTTTCCTTTGCTTATGATTGGCCTCGGAGGAAGTCGACCAGGTGTATCTATGGCCAATATATCTGAAATCTTCAATCCAACTTGATTTAGACAATCACGAAATTCATCAAAAGCCGGGATTCAAGAGTTTGAGCTCCCTATTATGTCATACACATCTCAGATCACATTAAAATCACCAAGAATGATCCAAGGGACATCCGAATGAGCCAAACTGGACTGATATAAATCTGTCCATAAAAAGTGTCTCAGCACAAAGGTGTGCTCAGATACACCACAGTAAGATAAAACTCCTTGCCAGAAGAGATGCAAGCTAACCGACCATGTATAGCCTCGGCGGAAGAAGCATACATAACAAAGGAGACATTCAATAGGGTTTCAACCCACCCAAATTCTGTCTCTAGGTGAGTGATCAAAATTGGTACAACAAGTCCATCTAGGAAGTAATGCAACAAACACCGAATGGAATAAAGAAGGGGAGATCTTTGTCTCTAAGATGCCAACACAACTCAGATTGTTAGTTTTAACAAAATTCCGACTTTCTGCCTATTTAGGGGGGTACCAAGTCCCCTAATATTCCACAAACCTATATACATATTAATATGTAAGTATAGAGGGGTAGTAGGGTTACCGTCGTTTAGCTAGACGCCTCCTTTTAGTCATTGGCTTGGGAGTAGAAGGCATAGGGGCAGTGCTTGAAGTCTGCAGGCTCAAAGTCTTTTGGGAAGCAAGCTTAGGCCCAATGTCATTATCATCCCGTGGGGCCTCCACCCGAGGAGAAAGGCCATCCGAGGAATGATCCTCCTCTTGCAAGCTATTGGCAACAGTTGCAGCGTGCTTCGATTCCTCATCCGAGCTAGAGGATGGAATGGAAGACGAACCTAGGCGGGACTCAACAATTACAGACGAAGAGGGGGCTCCAATGGTACCAAGATTCGGAAGCACCTGATCTTTCTGGGTAGACCGAGAAGTTGAAGGCGCTTAGCAACCACCGGAAGTGTCAATAATCTTCAATAAAGGAGATGAAAGAGCAATATCTAGTTTCGCAGCATGAGAAATGTCCAAATCCTTTTGCACTAGAGGTTGCTTCTTCTTTTTTTAGCTAAACTATTTCCAGCCTTCCTGTTGGTCACCCAAGTTCACTTGCTTGTCAGCTGTTGGAGTTGGGTCCTTGGCAAGGTCTTGGGGGGATGGTTCAGCAACCAAAGAGGCTTAGGGGGCCTTGGCAAGGTCATCCGACCTAGCTTGGGCCACATAATTGTGGCCAAAGGTACAGCAGGAGGGGCAAGAGATTGGCCTCCATTCATATTCAATAGAGACAGTGCGGGTTACCCCATTAGAGACAACATCAACTGAGTCATAACACACATGGTTGGTTGAGATCTCAACGCATACTCTAGTGAAAGAGATTCTCTTCATTTGCTCAATAAGCAAATCAACATAAAGAGGTTTACCCATTGCACTAGCTATAGCACTAATTCCAAGAGCCGACCAAAGGGAAAATGGGATATTCTTCATCCTAATCCATACCGGGACAGAGGATTGATGGTCCTTTTTAAGCTCCAGCATAGGGTGCCACTATTGTAGAATGAGTGGGACCCTAGCTACCATCAAGGGTCCATCGTCAAGTATTTTTCTACGGAACTCAAGGTCGAGAATGACAAAGAAGTAAAATCCTTCATCATTGGCCTGTACCTCAGTAACATGGGGTCCCTAGGCTTGCTTTAGAGCCGTCTCTATAAGCTTAAAATGAAGTTTTTTCCCAATAAAGTACCCAACTAAGCAATTGTGCCATTTGGGGTCGGTAGCTTGAAGAAGTTCTTCAAATATATTAACCATTGCCTTATTGTCGATAATAGTAGGAGGGACATAATGAGCCGGTAATCTTTAGAGGCTAACTTTGCAACATTCACCCAAGATCGGGTAGGCGGGCCTTCGAAACCGTAGGTTGCTGGATATCAAGCTGAGAAGACGAGGCCGCACGGGTAACGGACCTATTGCGGTTACAACTCCTTCTACCAATAGCGAGGTTGTTTGTCCTTTGATGGGCCTAGCTGGTGCATGGGTATTGCGGTTGAAGCCATGGTTTTGAAATGGGAGCAGAACCAGCAAAGAAAACCCACAAAAACTTAAATCTGAAGAAAAATAATTATCCGAATAGGTTGCGCCAACAAGAACGCTTCGATGGAAAAGAAGAGGAGGGAAGGGCAAAGTAGTCCACCAAAAACCAGCCCCAATGACCGGTTGGAACTCCCACGGACGAGCGAAAACCGATCGGTGGGAATAGTAGCACGAATCACCCGTTTAGAGAGAAAAATGAACAGTATACTGAGAATGAGCAAATAGCAAAGTTCCATAAAATACAGTTGCTACTTAAGAAAGTACAAAATCGAGTAGTGATCATCAAGTCAAGTGACAACCTACCATATCTACATCACAAAAGACATAAAAGTCAAAAGTTTACTTAGACAAGATTTTGCATGCCTCAATTTATTGTGTCATTGACATAACATCAAATCACTTCACAATTTAAAAATGACTCACGATGTTGATGCATGAATTGTCAGACAAAATTGACTACATATGAAATATCTAGCACTTCTAGTGTCCTTCTCCCCTAGTTTGCAAACATAAGACAAATGATTTTTGTCCTTAAAACCTAGCGGTTGCTCCATATAAACAAGATGTGCTATAACACCATGTAAGAAGGCATTTTTAACGTCCGGTTGATTGATGGGCCAACGTTTAATTTTAGCAATTGTGAAGATCGTTCTTATATTCATGGTCGAATAACTAGCAAGAAACTCTCAAGGAAATCTACTCTTGCTACTTGACTATATCCCTTGACGACCAATCTTGCTTTTTAATCTTTCTAATGTACCATAGGCCTTTAATTTTTGATGGGATGGTTAAGAGATTATCTATGGGTAAACTCTTCACAACTTATCAATGATTGTTATGGACTGGTACCAAGATCGAGTCCTAGACACGGCCTAGACTCCTACAGGAGGCAACAGTGACTTTAAAACCCATATACATCCCACAATATTAGTATTCGAAGGACTTGGAACAAGAGTCCAAGTTTTATTCCGATGCAGTGCCTCAAGTTCCTCTTTCATTGTTGTCAACCACCATGGATGTTTCAAAGCAAAGTGTACATTGTTCGGCTCCTTTGGTATAGAATCCATCATATGTAAATTGGCATATTTTGGATTAGACTTCACAATACCTGCACTTGTTCGAGAAATCATTGTGTAACATCCTCGATTTCAACCATTACTTTGGTTCCGATTAATAGGTTAAGGATCGACACGCTAATGCCAAGAATAAGCCGTAAGTCGACCCGAGGGTCTATTATGAGCCGATTGGCCTATTCAGGAATAGGTGACTAAAGAATCGGCTATACATGAATAAAGTATTTGACCATTGATAGGTTACTCAACTATAAAGATCGGTCACAAGATGATCACGCACCATCATGAACCGATCAATGGATGGTTATGGATCGATTCCGCACGGCCATGTACCAGTCACGGGTGATTCCACAAGGTCATTGTACTAGTCGTGAATGACCATGAACTGATTCAATGCAACCATGTGTCGAGGTGAATTGATCGATCCCATATGACTACATGCCAACCAAGAATCAACTATGGGTTGAATAAACTCAATGTAGATCAGTTTCAAATTGACTGTGAATTGTGGTATAGGACCCTAGACTGGCCATAAGACCGACCTAGGACCAGTTGAAAGGCCTAAAGATTAGACCTTTGATCTAGCCGAGTGCCCATTTTACACAATAAAAAGGATTTTCGAATTTGGTTCTACCGATTAAGCTCGGTTGCGTTCAGCTTCATCCAATCATGGCTTAGGCACGAACTTCGAACCAAATAAAGCAATCGGCCGTGGTTACACAGGAATAATTCCCACCTAATGATATGGTCTTCGAATTATATATTTTCCCATGGTGCATTAAATGACATTGGAAGCTAGTTAATATATGCAAGTGTTGACTTATCAAGCCACTTGGCACCAAATGATCTTGCTCCTTGAAGATAATCATTAACCTTGGGTTTTTGCACATAAATGAAGGATGAGTCACATGCCTATTTAAGAGACTTGGAGACCAAGTTTAATTAGTCAAGCTTCTTGAAAAGATAAGAATAAGGGCAATTAATGAGGGTAATGATTCATAAGGCATGGGAGTTCCTAACAACCTAGGACCATCATTGCCCTAAAATGAGTGTAAAAAGGGAGACAATGGGGGCAAGGAAGAAGGGCTACACTATGATATGAGAGTGAGGCAAAGTCAAGCCTTTCTTGAATTTAAGATAAAAATGTGTTAAATGCATTTGGACTCTAGCACATTAATACCAAGTTGAATCACTTGCTTAGGTGTCCCTAATTGTTTAGGGCTAATCATTCTCCTAGAATGAGACTTGAAGACCAAGTTGTCATCCAACTAATGTCTTCCCCAAATGCTTATTGACTTGAGATAATTGGAAACAAATAATGGAGCCTTTCAAGAAGCCCGTGGACGCTATTTATATAGAGGATTAGGAAGACCACTTCATTAATTGAGGATCATTATTATAGGGTGAGATGGACCAATTAGAAGTTTGACACATAGATTCTAGAACCTTTTAGGGTGATATCATAGCCTTGCCACCTTACTTATTAGACTTGCTGCCTAAGTCCTTGACATTAAAAAGCCTTAACAAGACAATTATTGGAGGGAGCTCTATAAATAGGGAGAGAACTCATTATTTCCCAAGGTTTTAGACACATAAACCCCTCTCCTTATGTGATATCCTGAATTTCGACCCCGTCTCGATAAAATGAAATGGGCTTTTCACCAACACGCCTATGGTCCTTTTTTTCTGAGCTGATCACTCACGAGTTAACTAACCTATTAGGTGAAACCATTAAGGGATATAACCGCGGTAAAATCCCTAAAAGCTACCCGATAGGTTAGATTGGACTAAAATCGCGTCCGGTTGATTTTAACCACAAAATTGAACTCGGTTTCGGGAATCGAATGTTCGAGCGTGTCACGATTTATTTTTAGGACCTCATCTCATTTTTTGAAGAAATTCCATCTAGTCGAGAATTTTTACAGAAAATCGAATTCAGCAAAATCAAATTGGATAAATAGGATTATTGGAAATTCGGATGGGCACCTTTAATTGGAATTTTGGCCACCAAATTGGATTATTGGTGAGGAAATTGGGAGAAATTCGTAGGGGCTGATACATGGGATTTTTGGGCTACTAAAATGGCTTGGTTTGTGAAGAAATTGAGAGGAAATGGCTGGGAAATTCGTATGGGCAGTAGGGGACCCATTTTTGGCTGTCAATTTAGTTGGTCTTGTGAGGAAATTGGTGGAAAATAGCCATTGGTGGGCCTAAGGACTTTAGGGGCTGGTTCATCATCATTTTGATATTTTGCATGCAAGCCTATTAGCTAAAACCTTGACTTTCTTTCCCCTTGTCCCCATCTCTCTTCCCTCTCCTCCCCTTCTCTTCTTGGACGTGCAACCAGCTCCTTCTTCTCCTTTACAGAACAACTTCTTCTTCCTTTGCACTTCATCTTCTTCAACTCCACTTCCCTCAAGCCTTTTTCCCCCTGGTTTTTGCTGCCGCTCGACTCCACAGCAACACCGCAAGCCGCCAAACCATCTGCTGGTCCAACAGCTCGTTGGTGTCGCCATCCATTAGCCGCGACGCCAAGGCCACTTGCTTCACCTCCTCCCCATCGTCTCGACCACCAAGCAGCCACCACCAAAGCCAACTAGCACCGTTCGACCACCAGCCAGCCCCTTGCCATCCCTATCCACCTAGCTCAGCCACCAACCACTCATCTCGATCCCGCCTCAACCCTTGCAACCCTCGAACTAGAACCTAGCAGAATCGGTTTTTCCAGCAAACCGTGGGGCTTGTAAGGCTGTTTTTAGCCCCTTCTAGGCCTCCCTTGGAGTCGCCGTAGACACGGGATCTCACTGCCGGTCACACCGCCATCATCATGAACCCGTTTGCTCACTAATTTGGTGAGTTAATTCCCTAATCCTTGATTAGGTTGTTAATTGCGCTTAGGGGATTAGATTAGTGTTAATTAGCTTAATTAAATTAGTACTAAGTGAGATTAACCTTAAGATGGATTAGTGTTAATCTATTTTTGTTATATTAGCCTTAAGATAGATTAGTGTTAATCTAATTGGTGAGATTAGCACTAATGAGGATGGATTAGTCCAATTCAATGGATTTTTCTCAAATCTAGTTTTGGACCCTTGTCATTTGCCATTTTTGTGGATAGCAATATCCTAAGATTTTGAGGTTTATTCCTTCTTGAAAAATGTTTTAAACATCTTCATATATAACATATATTTTACTCAAGATTTTATGGATTTAAAAGAATGAGATTTCAACTTTGTTAAAAACAAAACATAACCTTTGTTCTTGCTGGAACTGGTGACCTTTCGGGATTCTACGAATTTTCATCAAACCTTAAGGTTCTAATTTTAAAATGGTTCTTTCACAAAAGTTGTTTGTCACATCTTTTAGTTTAACATAGTCAAATTTCAGATCAAACAAACGAGTTTTGGATCTCTAACCAAGTTGGTTTTGGAAAATGTGATTTCTAGAAACGGACCCAGTTTTTGTACTGGATTAAGCGATTTACTGCACTTAATCTAGAAATATCTAGGTTAAGGTGTTTTTAAAAAAAAAAAAAAAAATGTTCGTTTATGTGTCCTTACATCATATGCAAATTTGGGAATTTTCTAAATTCATTTGATTAGGTTTCTAGATTTAAACTTGGAGACGCGCGAGTGGACCATTTCTGCCGGTAGTAGTTCGTGATTGTTCTTGATGCTTTGATTGCTAGAAATTACATATTTGGTAATGTGGTTGACTTGTGATATGCTTGGAACTTGTGTGTGATGAGATTTAAATGGTTATGCTATGATGATGGTTTATGGTCATGGCAAAGGATGGCTATTGAAGGGTGATATGTGTTGTGTTGAGGAAACCGAATGGATTGTGAGTAGGTAAAGAACTAAGTGCTACACAATAACGAAACTTCATGTGAGCCACCACTAGAACCTTGTATCGTTGCTTATTATAGTCAAGGGCTAAGTGCTACATGGTGACTTGAGTCACATGGGAGCCACCTCTAGAGCTTTGCATTATTGTCATGCATAGTCGAGGGCCAAGTGTTACATGATAACGTAATTTCGTGGGAGCCACCTCTAAAGCCTTGTACTATTGATATATGTGGAAAATGACTAAGTGCTACACGACAAAGAAACTTCGTGTGAGTCACCTCTAGAGCCTTGAGCTATTGTTGTATATGGTCGAGGCTAAGTGCTACATGATAGCGTAACTTCGTGGGAGCCACCTCTAGAGCCTTGAGTTTGAATATTGAGTGTGGATTGAACCACCGATATGAGTTATTCGCGTTTGATTATGGGACGAAATTGTGTGGCATGGAATGGGACGTGTCATAACGATTTAGCCTTATAATCGAGATCCTTATGAATTGATTGATGAGTGATATGATGCGTTCCAGTTATTGAATGCATTTATTGTATGCATAATTTTTATGAGATGCACTAATGTGTAGGGAGGTGTTGAGGCGAGGTAAGTTCTGAGTGGTGTATGTTTAGGACGCCTCTGAGTGAATTCTCGTCTTAATCGGGGTTTATGATGTTAATTCACTGAGATTTATTCTCACCCCGTCGTGGTTTACAATTTTTCAAGTCCTTAATTTGGAGATACCGGATCCCGAGCTAGAGTCAAAGGGATCCGGAGTATAGGTTATCCGGTAGTTCTTTTGGGATAGACATTTAGTGTACAAACCTGTAAGACTGATTTGGCATGTGTATAAAGTGGTTTGTGATAATTGGCTTGTCTTTCCTCTATCCCAGTATTTGATGGTTGTCAGGGTATCTATGTATTTTGCTTCCGCATGTGCATAAAATGAAAGAGTCAGTGACGCGTCTTGGGAACGTCGCAAAATTTTAGTCGACCACCGAGGGATGTGTGCGTGCCCGGGGTTCGGGCGTGACACCTTCCCCTCTCCATCACCAACCGCCTCTCCCTCTCTCTTCCTTTGGCTTTCTCTCTCCTAGGCATCCTTCAAGCCGTTGTTCGCCAACGCCATTTGGGCCACCGTGAGGCCACCGGTTTAGATAGTTGTAAGTGAAATTAATGACATTTGATTAGAGCATTGTGTTATGCTATTTCAAGCATGTAACGAGTCCTTGTTTGAAATTGTTTGGAACGTTGTTCTTACTTGATGAGGTTCTGCTAATGTCTTGTTTGGGTCGGTTTAGACCGCGATTCTTGTTGGATGAGTTTCGGTCCTTACTTGTTGAGCTTCAACTCGTGCTTTTCCTTGAGTTGCTTTGGAAGAAGTTCAACTAGTGTGCTTATTTGATTTACTTCAGTTATGCTTTGATTCAAACCGATTTGGAAAACGTTTTTGTTAGACCTTGTTATTTTCTTACAAAACTATTTCACTCTATTTCACAAGTGCATGTTATAGTTCACATCTTGAGCTCCAAAAATTGTTTTTCACAGAGCTAAAATGCAGATGCCCAAATCCAAAAGGTCACCCTACCATTTTTCTTTTATAGAAAATGCAAAATATTCATCAAATGACCAGGAACCTAGATGGTTTGTCCATGTTCTATTGCAAAATTGTATGGTCCGTTGGATGCATTTTTTTGATAAACTATTGCATTATACAGAGAAGCCCAACACATCGTATATGAGCAGAATCAAGCTTTCCCAAGATCCGTTTGGTCCAATACTCATCGAGAAGATATGTCATTGGATTATTCCCACACATAGAAGGCACAAATGATGAAATCCATTAGATCCTAAAAGAATGTAGACGAAATCAATAAAGATATTGGTTTTTTCCAAGACACTTGGGATTTTGGACAAATATGTGTGGAGCCTTATCTTGATGACACGTGTCAGGAGGTTTGCGACTCAGAAGAGGAATTCTAATTTGGATATACACTATTAACCCATCATATATAAAGAAATCTTGCCAACTTATTGTGAGGAAAAAATTCAATCGGAAAGAATGGAATTGAACTTTCAGATTTGAATATATTGTCTTTAAAGAATTATTTATCCCACGGCATTACTAATGGTTACTAGCAAAAAATTTTCAAACTACAACAAAAGTCCCAAATGAGAATACCAAATAGCAGTTTTAGTATATCTACAAGAACTCTCAAATAAAAAATATTGAGACAGAAATGAAAAATTTAAAAGAGATTTTTGTTTTTTTTTTTTAACATATACTACCTTTTCTCTGAAACATTCATTTTTTAACGGATACCATCTTAAAAGACAAACTGTAAATATATTTTCGTTAGAACATGCAATCAGTTTTAAAATTTGATTATTCGAACAGTATGCTGGACAAGTTCCATACTAGATCAAATTGCACATAAAAATATATAAAAGACCAACAAGAACCTAACTTGCACACATAATTAGCACCATAGAGACATCAATATGTGCTAATCAGCAGAGAAGCGTTCCCAAAAAATATATATAACGTCTTTCAAAGTAAGGTCAACGCGTCACTTTTAAATTGGATCAGGTATTACCCAGGCAGGTTGCATAAGAAGAGATTTGACCAAGAAACATAAAAAATTCTTGCTTCTTTCTCTCGAAATCCAGTTTAGCGTGATCCAACATTTGTCGCTCTTGTCGCAAATCTTCCAGCAGTTTTTCCCTTTTCCACTTCAAGTCCTTCATCCGGTTTTCTATCTCATGGTAATTTGTAGGACGACTGGATGCACCTGATGGTACTGGAAATCTCACATCCACATCCTCCCTTAAAATTGATATGAGGGACAAATGCAGCAGAAGAAAATTTCAGTTATTTTTAGCCAGAGAAAGAAACACACTCTACAACCTGACTAAAAGGAAATATTTTAAAATAGTAGATACTTTCCTAACACACGAAAACGACAGAACTTTTTGTAAATCTGACCATAAATGCATGCAAGTCTTCACATGTAGCTGCAAGCATACTCAACTTAATTCTTCTGAGAATCATGTTCAATACTCGAGCAAGACACAATTTTGTATCAATGAGAACATAAATGATTAGATATGAACTGACGTGATCAAAGAAGCCATAAAGATCAGGAGGGACCGTGAATGACCATTTTATGCAGATTTTTTTTTTTTTTATATAAAAACAAAAAAGACCTTAGCAATGTGCAGGAATTTCTTACAAAAATACATCAGGATTTGTAAATGGATGCAAAAATGATGATGGGCAAAGTTGTCCTACCGCTTGCCTAGGGAATACATGCCAGGAGCTCTGATTATTCCACCATCCAAAGAGATGGCTCCATCAGTAATTAAAGGACGAGCACGTAGCATGTCCACCCTTGTGCTATATACTTGAGTCCGAGAGAAAAGGTGATAAAATAGAGTTTCCCTGAGACCATGACCACTGGGTATTGAACAAACCAAATGGGTGGTTTCTATGTTGACCATATTGACTGCGAAGTCAAGGAAACCACGCGGGCATTCCCCACTCGGTAACCTGGGCTTAAAGAGATCAAGCCTCCTCTGCGAATCATCGGCTACAAAATCACCAATATATGGTCTGACAAAATTAAATGAAGTAAATTAGTTTCTGTAAAAGGTTAAACTCCGCACTGTCCATCAAGACAGATAAGAATCACACCTTAGATCTTCTAAGCAAATAAACAGAAATCTTCCATTTGAAATCCTCCCGATGGAAGAACCTAGTCCATGAAGACCAGCACTTTCATCAATACTGCCTGCTCTATCATATGTTACTAGAGCCTTGAGGCCTTCTCGAGTCTGGCAAACAATGGCAAGCATGTTCTCCGCTCCTAGATACTCAGAAAGAAGCCTAAACCCCAGCCAAGGAGAATGATGAATTGAGATTAGAGCAAGATCATGAACTAAAGCAACACATTCATTCCAGTAAATGCACCGACAAGTTCGAGATGATCAGAAATTGTGAGTTTGAACTACCCCTAATTGCAGCCATTTCTCATGAGCATTCATGAGACAAGGCTCACTGCTTCTCTTACAACAATCCTAAATATTGGCCTCAAGAAATCATCAAGTGCAGTAACTTCCAACCAAAAAACAGAGTTTCAGTTACTTGCAACAAAAGGAATTTCAGTTCTAACTTCTAACTATTGATGACAAACTGTACAAACCTGCTAAGATTTTCATCGTCGACTTTGCCTAGAGTAGCAACTATGCCAATGACGTCCTTGGATAAAGCAAGAATGGGAGCCTGAGTGCCATGAATATTTTTAAGTTGGCACCAAATTCCAATGGCAGATTTATCATGCTTCAATATTTGCTCAGTTGTTTCATCCTCACCTCCATTGGAAAGGCTACAATCTTCAGCAATAGGTGCAGCAGAAGAATGATACATCCCAAGAATGACTGAGAAATGATCAGTCAGCAAGAAACATGTTAGAAGACACCATAAAAATCAAAGAAGTGGCCACCACGCTTTGCTTTTCCTTTGAAAAACTCTATGACCTCACTCCACTTGACGACATGCATACTATGCTAACCCATTACAAATATATGAGGCTGTCTTCAAGGTCTTGCCCTCTGATTCATTCAAACTCATATTCTGTATCACAAGTGACCATATTGCAAGGAAAGAAGCCAGATTTCGACTTCCATATAAAAAGCTCTGAACGGTCTAATAGGCATCCATGCCGCAGGCATCAGATTTCAGATAACATACCTCGCTTTTCAAGAATAGAGTCATATAATATGTTGCTCTGAGCCCTCAGAGATTTTATTTTATCCTCGTGCTGTTTGATTTTAAGACCGAGAGACTGCAGATCATTGTGAAGTCTCTACAGAAACACAGGTGAATATCAGTTGGATTGACCTAGATGTAGATAAATTTACAACTAGTATGACTCTCCAAGAAACTCCCCAGCCATTTCAAATACAAACCTTAGAACTGTTAATTGATGTATATGCCTGTAAATCACCTCCACTTGGCACTCTGCTGTTCGCATTAGCAGATACTTCATTCTGATCAACAACCACCAGTGCCAACGAGTCTTGGCCAGGTAATGCTGTTGTGTTGACAGAAGGCTGCAAAGTGGTGGACATCATCAACTAATTATGTGCATCTTTGCAAACAAACAAGCTGAAGAATGCAGGTCATGTGATATGAAGTAAACTTGAGCTGTAAGTATCAAAATAAGTATATAAACATCACTTGTACACAGAGAAATTCCGGGAGACGGTGCATAATTCGAGTGAAAACATTTGAACTTTTCTTACTTCAGACTGTCAATAGTACCATAATGAGTTACAAAATATGTGCATGGATAGTTTATTTCTCATGTGACTGGAGAACCCGAAGAACAGGACTCTTGATACTTGAACTCATAGCAGTATCTGCCCATTTCTTTCCGGTAAGGTCAGCAGATCGTCATGATTGCAACAATAACTTTCTTCGTTGCATCAGAATCAAAAGTTCAATAAAAAGTGTGGAGCTTATAGCAGTTTGCATATTCAGCTCGCGTTCCAAAAATGACATGCAGCTTTTCCCATATTGATAAATAGCAAAAAATCTAGGTGACAAATTGGAATGGCAATGTTCCAACTTTAAAATGATCTTCCTAATCAATGAATGTAACCGACTAAGGGAGGTCATCCACTTTATACCCATAATTCACCAACATCCATTCAGCGAGTGCTCAGTTCTTTCTGCAAAATATGCATTAAATTCCGGCCAAGCTCCTAATTTTTGTTGAGATTAAATATACTTAAGCAACCGCACGTCTTACCAAAATTCACTCGAAACACGATACAATATTGCAAACATAATTACAAGTAACCTCTATAACTGTTAGCAGAATTCTTCCAAGTGATCAACCACATTGCCAAATCCAAATACAAATTTCCAATTGCGATCCGAATTTCCGACAGATAACATCGAACTCCCATGTATATGAAATCATCCACAGCCAGCTCCACCATGATTGTATACTATTTGCATATTCAAAAATCTTTCGGGGCAATTAAAAAAACCCAAATACCTCCGAAGGTCAAAACGAGGACATGCAAGCACGAAGTAGACACAAAAGAATCGGTATCTTCTGTGACGATAACGCAACTTGTCGAGAAATCGAAACTCTCGAGACAGTCTAGTTAATTTTCCCGTTAATGGTACATACATTTTTTTTCACAGCGATCAAACACAAGGCAAGAACAGGTAGCGAAAGATTGCGTCGAGTGGAGTGCGTCGCTCACCTGGTTGTCGTTGTTTGACTGAAACGTCGACATGGCAAGAGGGTTCAGTTGAAAATGGGGGCGCTCTCTCTCTCTCTCTCTCTCTCTCTCTCTCACTCAGGTACGACAGCTCACGAATGGACAGGCTCTCCAAGACCGTGCAGACGTGCAGACGTGCAGACGAGCAGGGTTTTAAATTCGGACAATTTTGTCAAATCTCAGTTTTTTATTTATAATTTTAATTATCAAAAACGAGAGTTTAATTTTCGGTCGCCTGCATTAATAACTAGGATAAGATACTATATAAAATCCAGATATTTTACTATATAAGCTAGATATTTTCATATCCTATGATCTGTATATCAGTTTAAATGATGAATATACCCTTATGTGCTGCCTATGAAAAGATACCACCATTCTTATCATCATTACCTGCCATATCCAATAAAAAGGAAGGAAAATAGAAAAAGAACTCTCAAATCCGACCACTTTTAAAACTTCGCATATTAATTGTTAAAAAGAAATGTCATCGGTCAAGATGTAAGAAAGGTTTTCAATTTGAGGAAAATAAATAGGAAAAAAAAATGTTCCTTTTTCTTTAAACCTTGCTCATAACATTGGCAAGTGAGCCAGTGGAACCAAATTATGAAGTCAAAGCATACATTAACAAAATTGAGCTACTATTGAATGATTTTCATGATAGAGAATGAACATTATTCTCCTCTAAAATTAATACAAACATGAATGCAAGACAGAGACCACCATTGTCACTATTCTTAATTGTTTCAATGGTGAAGGTGACAAGCCAGCACCTTATTGCACCTGTCCAATAACCAGAGAAAAAAAATCTTACGACACAACTCTTACAACAATGGCAACAAATGATTCTTTAATAATGTCAACTCACATACCTCTTCATGTCCTCCACTTACACTCCACTCATTGAATATATGTACTGTCAAATTTTGCCTCCATGTCTTCAAATAATCCGACAGTTCAATAATATCAATAGTTTCTTCATCTTTGATGGTGCATCTGAATGTTGAGGAATTATTCACTATTATTGTGATCCATATTTAATAAGGAAAAGAGCACATGAGATACTAATCAACAAGTGAGATAATAGCAAAATCCATTAAAACCCCATGATATAACTTTTATCAAACCAATAAAAGCAAAATAAAAACATAATAACGTAGGCCTAGGGTTGGAATGGGAGGGCATAGATCCTTACTGAATCAATTCATGATCATTGCTGGAAATGCACAAACTGAAAGTATTGCCAATGGTTTCTCAGATTCATTGCTTAAGAAATTAAAAATACACAAACGAAAATGGTAAAAATTATCATAGTTCTCTATTAAAGAAAATAAAAAATGCACAATTCGGAGACATCTACCAACATCAATATCTAAGCATTAAATTAATTTTTATTCTAAAGCCATAGAATTGAATATGATAAAAAAAATGTAAATAGACTACAACAACATCGACAAGATAAATCGGTTAGAGAATTCCAAATCTAATTAGAAAGAGAAAGTATGATCTTTGACCTTCGCAATTTGGAGAAGTATAATTTTCAGATTTTTTTACCGCTTCTAGATTCAACATGAGCTAGAGAGCTACAAAGGAGAGAGAGTTTCGTCTTTCTCATTATGGAGGAAGAGAGGCAAAGAATAGGATTTTTCTAGAAAATAGCTTTTATACCATGGGCACCAAAATCTATCTCGGCTTTTATCCTGAATGGAAATGGCAAATGGATGAAATGGGTTGGATTTGGTTGAGTTATAAGTGAATTCAACCCAAATTCACCCATTTAACTCACAAAAACCAGAATAAGAACAAGACATGGATAGCAACGACTTGCAACCGCATGACAGCACGGCATGACAAACAGCAAAGCGGCAGCAAAGGCAGCATAGGGCAATGGCGGTGAGCAATTGAGAGGGAGAGAGGGAGAAAGGTGTGAGAGAGATAGAGGGAATTTGGGGGAGAGGGGGGGCGCATGAGTGAGGAGAGAGAGGGAGAGAATTAGAGGAAAAAGTAGAACCTGCAAAATAAGGCACTGTTTGGTAACCATCAAAACAAAGGCTCGATTCGATTTTTTATTTCGGTATCGTTTAGGAATAGAATCACTTTTAGTAAAATTTTTGTTTCCGAGAACAGATTTGGAGTAAAATCAAAAATCAAAAAAAAAAAAAATTGATTCTTATTCCGGGAACAAAAAAAAAAAAAGAATCAAAACCAACTATTCTTCTTCTATTTCCTTCTTCTTCCTTTCTTCTTCTTCATCGACCGCCATCCCGCGGTTGCTGTCCACCGCCATCGCCGCCGCCGGTCGCCGGCAACCGGTCCGCAAGCTCGCCAAGCCAGGGCGAGGTCCGGCAAGCTCGCTAGAGGCAAGCCCAACCATCGGCGAGGCGGGCAAGCCTCGCAACACCCAGCCCCGACAAGGTCGGCCTAGCCACCGGGCAAGGCCGGGTGAGCCTCGCCCGCCTAGCCGCCGGCCTCATCAAGGGCCAGCGACACTCCGATGAGGTCATTGGCCCTCGTCGGCCGATCACCGGTCCAATCCAACGACCAGCCACAAGAAGAAGAAGAAGAATAGGAGAAAAGGGGAAAAAAAGTTTAAAAAAAGTAAAAAACAAAAGAAAAAAAGTAAAAAAAAAGTAAAACAATTATTTAAAAATTAAAAGAAATTGATTTGGAATATAATCAATGAGCACGGTACCAAAAGCAATTTTATTCCAAAATCAGAAATTTTGGATAGTTACCAAATGGCTTAAAATGCTTAGAAATTGTTTCCGTAAATAGAATAAAAAAGAATCATTTCCGATCAGAATATGTTCCCGAGAATAAAATCGTTACCAAATGCGCCCTAAGTAGAAAGAAAAGAGAGAAATGGGCCTTCCAAGTGCAGTAAATGCAAGCTCAATTACTAGACTTGTAATGATGAATTTCCTAAACTTTTTTTTTTTTTTTGTCAATCATATTCTATTCCTACTCTAACTCTCACTCTCAGACTTTTGACATGCCTCCTTGCAAGGCGTGGGAGTCGAAACCTACTCTTGAAACTAATTCGTCCCCACCCCAACCCCCCTTGAGAAGGTGGGGATTCGAACCCTCCACCTCCCCCTTCTAAGTTGGAAGGGTGGCCAGTAAATTTCCTAAACTTGGTGAGCAAAAATTGATCTCCACCTTGCAAGTGTCACCCTATGCTCTCTTCTTGTCCAAGCTTGTTGTTCAATCTTCAATTAACAATTAATGCTTATTTGCAAGAGAACATCTAGTTACCCCAAACTAGATTTGTTCCTCCTCCTCTTTCCCTAGTAAGTGGTGCCTTTCCCTCCTTGCAAGGCCACTAGATTTTTGTCTCATCTCAATTTAATGTCAAGAAGCTAAATTGGTCTCATCCCTAGGGTTATTAAGGTCTATGTCCATAAATTAGCACATTTTTCCAATCAATGCACTAATAGACTAACCTCCAAAATTCTAAGGATGGTTTAAATCTTGCAAGACAACTTATCTTCTAATTCATTCCAATTATGTGTGTAAAGAGGGGGGTCTTATTAGCTTCCAAGTTCACTCTCAAAATACAAAATCAAGATGATAAGGCATAATAAAAAGGACTATATAATTACTATCTTAATGGGACAGAAATATCTTGAGATCATTTACGATTGACACTCGTAGTCAGACCGGGTCTATGACTAAGTTCAATTGGAAATGGCCCTAACGCCTACGCTAATCAGGTGGCATTAACAATGCTCGCACGGCTAGACCTAAACTGAGTTCAATGTCTATCCGAGATTCTACGCAAAACCTATGTTTGAGCCTAGTCGATCCATGAATGACCTTCGGTTGATGTAATTGTATAGGATTGATCGACTTGTCTTGGCTCACGGTCGCATGAAATTGGATTAGGGTCGTTCACGATCGGTACAGTGATCATGCGGAGTCACCCGTGACTAGTATATACTCGAGCTAAATCGATCTATATCCGTCCATTAATCGACTCATGACAACACGTGATCATCCACATTGATTTTTATGGTCATATAGTCTTTCATGATCGCATGCTCTAGTCTAATGTAAATCCTGATCTTGAGTCACATTGCCTTAAGGGCGTGTTTGGTAACAATTTTGTTCTCAAAAATAGATTATGATCAGAAATGATTTTTTTTATTCTGTTCTTGGGAACAATTTCTAAGTATTTTAAGCTGTTTGGTAACTGTCCAAAATTTCTGATTCTGGAATAGAATCGTGTTTGGTACCGTGCTCATTAATTCTGTTCCAAATCAATTTCTTTTAATTTTTAAATAATTTTTTCCTTTTTTCCTTTTTTTTTTCTTTTCTTTTTTCCTTTTTTTCTTTCTTTTTTTCCTTTTTCTTCCTATTCTTCTTCTTCTTCTTGTGGCTGGTCACCGGACCGGCAACCGGCCAAAAGAGGGCCGGCAACCTCACCAAAGCGTCGGCAGCCCTCAGCAAGGCCGGCCCTTGTTGGCCGAGCCTCGCCGGTGGGGCCGACCTCATCGAGGCCGGGCAAGGCCTACCCGGCCACCGGCGGGGCTAGGCGAGCCTCACCTCCCAGGGGAGGCAAGGCTCGCCTAGCCACCGGCAAGCTCGCCGGACCTCGCCCTAGCCTGGCGAGCTCACCGAACCGGTTGTCGGCAGACAGCGGCAGCAGGCGGCGGCGGACAGCGGCGAACGGCAACCGCAAGATGGCGGTCGATGAAGAAGAAGAAGAAGAGTTGGTTTTGATTCTTAAATTTGTTCCCGAAACAATAATCAACTTTTTTTTTTTATTCTTGATTCTATTCCAAATCTAATTCCATAAACAAAACAAAAATAGAAATTTGTTCCCGGGAACAAAAATTTTACCAAATGCGATTTTGTTCCCAAATTGCTCTCAGGAACAAAAAATTAAAATCAGGCATTGTTTGGATGGTTACCAAACATACACTAAACAGCCAACTGGCTCATGAAAAATCTCTAAGATTGACTCACAGCCTATTCTCGTTATTAGCATACCGATCCTAAGTCCATCTGTCGTGCTCGAGATGGGAGTCCGAATCAAAGATGTCGCAATTTTATTTTCATCAATTCCTCATTTGCTGAGATGATTTTTCTCTCCTGTTCATTGAGGTTGCATTAGCACTTAAGCGGTTCAAGATATCCCTTTGAAATCTTGCCACAAAATCGAGTACACGAAACTACCATGTTATATGCCAAAAAAGGACCTTATTTCATCAATGGGCAGGGATCTCTAAATTTAAAGTATAAATTGATATTTTCAGTACATCCTAATTCGATTTGATTCAATTCAAAGTCTATATGATATTTATGCATTCACTGAATCTGTAAAATTACTTAATCGAAAACAAATTTATTAAACTGTCGCTGAATCTACGCATTTTTCAATTAAAGAAAAAAGAACTTTTTTTTCTCATGACATTGTGTGTTTGTTAACAAATCTATATGTTCTCTGGTGCATGCATTTCGATTTTCAAACCAAATAATTTTATTTGCTCAATTAATAACTTAATTCCATCATTTTCTTATCAACTATTACATATGCGTAAGAACATTGCAAATAAGCCTCTTTAACCTTTTTATTATTCATCATTTGAAAGATTACTTATCTGATGTTCCGGGCAGTATATCTTTCACAAAAAGTATTGAAGAAAATTTAGGCGGAAGCACAAATGCTCGCTTAAGTTTGCAGAGCTAGCTCTTATTGATGAGAAGATTCGTATGAACTCCTGAACTTCTCAAGTTTCTATGAACCTCGGGCATTGTCCTTGACGCTGCATCTCGTGGAATGTTTGAAACTGTGAAGTTACTACACGTTGAGAATTTTTCGAAGTTGATGGGGACACAAATTTCACAAAAGAACTGTTAAGAGAAGTTATGAACAGATCGTATGTTGAGTTGTCTAGACTAGTGAAAGCATACTACATCCCATTTTTTATAAACGATATTGGGATGAAACAAAGCCAGACGACGGCTCACCGAATGGTTACCAAGATGTCTATCCCCAGATGGTTCTGGAGATACTTTTCTTCTGCAAAGGGAACTCCAGTGGTTCAAGGTCAGTTCACCTTCGTTGTTTGCCAGCTTTTTGTGCTCTTTAATTTACATTTATATAGTTTTTTTTTGTTAACCGAGGAACCGCCGGAGATCACCCTTCGGGTATCACACGACCTTCCAGTGCCCGGTGGCACCGTCGAGCCTCGCCACAAGCCGCTATTTAGACGTAAATCTCGGAAGAGATTAGCCCAAGACCCCAACACCAAGACCCCCACTTCAGACACTTTAGCAACAAGAGGATTTGAACCCTCGACCTCTGCGATAAGGAGAGAACTCACACCAACCGCGCTGCCCGTGATTGAGTACATTTACATAGTTAGGGCTCTTTATTTTTCTTTTCTAAAGGTATTAAAAGATAGGAGCGATCCTTCTCATAAAAGTTTGGAACATATTTTTGCCTCTACATTAATAGGCGTCCTTTATTTTTCTGAAGGTACTCAAAGATATATACGAGTGATCCTTATCATAGAAATCTGAAATTGCTAGATGATCCATCAACAAAAGAAAGGCAAGCAAAAAATGCTGGGAAGGCTCTGTAGAAAATCAGCAAGATTTGCTCAAAGAGGCAAGCAAATAGATCACAGATACATTATCATGATGCAGCCTCGTTGCAACTCTCATCACAACGGTAGTTTTTGCAGCGACTTTTACGGTACCTGGAGGAGATGATGAAATAGGAATCCCAATCTCTCCTAGTTTTTGCAGCAACTTTTATCAGTATCCGGAGGAGATGAAGAAATAGGAATCCCCATCTCTCTAAAGAAGAGCTCATTCATGGTATTCACTGTCGCAAATGCTCTTGCTCTCACTCTCTTCTCCCTTGTCCCATCTAGAATCTGCAGGCAAAAGAATACGATAGAATCCATGACCCAAAAAAATTGAGAAACCAAAAATTGCATAATCATGTAACTCAATGGTAAAAAATCATTTCAAAAGCATATAAATAATGCAACTCAATAACAAATCCCACATGCATGTGAACAAAATATATACGGCACCCCACTACATGAGAATAGGCAACTTCTGAGGCCAACATCAATTCTCAGAAACAATACAATTTTGCAATTAAGCCATATTCAAGTTTTCATGTCGAACCATCATCCTGTGCACATTAGATGCAGTTCAAAGGATCCAACCAATAAACATACCATCTCTTCACCAAAGTCCACTAAAAAGTACCTGGATAGTTTAAGATGGCTTCCACTCTATCTAGCGATGCTTGCAACTGTCCAGAGTTCATGTTGAATAATGGCTTATCAGAACCAAGACCCCTGTTAAATAAAACACACAACTTGAACCATGGAAAAAATTAATAAAAGAGCGACATATGTAATGGAAGTGAATTACCCACACCGTAAGATCACTGTATATTATTAATTATCATACTTTGTACTAGCAGAATTTTAATTCATGACATCAAATAGGTGATAGAAATAGAACTTTTTTGGATGTTATAGCTCATCTAGTTTCTTCCAAGAGTAAAATAGTGGAATTGAGAAGGAAGAAACTTACCCTGTGATTTCTGGAAGAACATAATCGGCCCTCCACCCAAATCGAAAATCTACACCTGGACAAAGTCCAAGAGTGGTCTTGTTTCTAATTCGAGAGACACCATCTCCACCAAAACATGTGGTGAGCTTCCATTGCCAATTAATTGCATTTAACTGAAAATTGTGGCCTACACCAACCTGTAATTTTCAAAGACTATCAAGCTGACTCCCCAAAAGCATTACCAATCATTGCTCAATAGCCATAAAAGTTCTGCACCAGCACAAAACAGAGGTGAAATTAAAGAAGCCTCAAACCTGGAGATTCAGGAATTTTGTGACAGAAATCTTTTTTGAGAGAATGCGCACATCTTGATGTATAGGCTCATAGACAAATTTCCACCGACGATCTGGGGATAGAGGCTTGAACACGAGCTTTGCTTGAAAATCATTCCTTGGAGCATTGTAAAACTGAATCAAAATGTTAAATCAATAATGTCATAATGAGGCTACATTCCATAACTGCATTAACTGAATAAGCAAAGTTAAAATCCGGCCTTAAGGCTCCAACAGAAGTTTTGATTGATGGTCAATCCTTGGTGCACTATCAGACAGACCCAAAGTGTCAAGAACCATGAATCATAATGAGTCAAAAGGATATACACATAAAAATTAAAAACAAATATATTATCAATTGTTCCGCTAAGCTGAAGTATGGTGAACAAGGTCACAGAAATCAAAATACCCGATGAACTAAAATTGCAGTCAGAGCTTAAATGAAAACAAAAGAGACAACAACAAGAAGAAAGTCTAGGTTCATCCACTTTATCATGTAAATATTACTGACAGAAGCTGTATTAAGGAAATAAGGATGAAGTAGTGAGCACAAAGCCAAGCCAAGCCAAGCAATGTATTTACAGAAATTATATCAAGTAGCATATGTCGATAGAATCTATGTAAATGACTGGAAAGCTGTAACATCCTGTGTGACAGATCTTATGCAAGTTTGATTAACATACTCAGCCAAGTGAGGTTGAAGCTCATGGAGATCATACAAAGAAAACTCAAAAAATGCTCCTGTTAATCTACTCAACTTCTAACATCTTCACTAATCAAACGTTAGTGACAACCATAACAAAACCTCATTTAAAACCATGAAAGCATGGATTAATATCTGAACAGTTCAACACTCTCTGGATTCTCGCCCACATGTGAACTGACATCTTGACTTCACAGAGCCCCAAAATGGAGTTTTACGCACGGAAGCAAATGAGAAGCCTTGAGTATTTATAGTTCACGAAGTTGCCATGTACTTTTTCAGGTCAATCTATCTGAAAAACTTAAACTAGATGTAGGCATCACTGAAAATCTTTCAACATTTTCAATTCTCTCCATGTGCATGTTAGAAGAGTAGTTACTAGCTTAGGCAGCCAGAGCAGCAATCTCTGACATCGACTAAACAGCAAAGTTGTGCCAACCGCACACTGAAATATCTGGCACTCATCTTCAGGACCAAAGAACGAGTATGCCAAATCAAATCAGACAGGAACCACATCTAATATGCACACCCAATCAATCCAAGTCAGCAACATAGTAACCAAATATAAAACGAACGAGATATTCGCGATTAAAATTGGCAAATGACCTCAAAACGAAACATTTCATTCATTCCTTCCAACCCTTTGGCGAAAAAGGTTTGCTTCATCTACCCAGAGCTCTCTCAACAAAATTTAGCTACTAGATCACCCTTTTTCACTCATCCAGGGCAATCATACTGGCCAGAGAACAAACTTCAAATATGTGGCAACACAAACGCAAGCAAAATTCAGAAACATCAGAAGAGACACCTCCAGATTAACACCGACTCGGAGTCCCCGAATTTCTTTCCGAAACTTGAGGACCAACTCGGAGGGCATCAAATCGATGTTGTACCGTTCGTCCCACGAGGTGGGTTCTTCGCTGGCTGGGTTTGTCTCCATGTTCAAGCTCTCGACACTGCAAAAATCAATGAAGAACAGTTCTTTTTAACGGTACAAGAATCGCCAACCCATTTCACTCAAGACCCAACTCTCCAAATCGAGAATTCGATACTCATCACTAATTCGACACTTCTTCGGGAGACGACACAGCCCACGTGGAATCAGTTTTTGGGTGCCTTGCCTTGCCATGAACGAAGCTGCTCGGCATCTGTCAAATTAACCTCACAGTTCGCGTCAAAACAGGGGACAAGAGTCTGAAGCATACCTTCGAATGGACTCTTTTGGCGACCATCGAACTGTTGTTGAACGGCGAATCAAAATTGGGATGCAAGGTCTCAAGCCATGAGAGGGAAAATGATGGTGGTACCCGGGCAATTTGGGGTTTGAGTTGGCTGAGCCATGTGATATACGTCTCATACGAGTTATGAACGAGTTTCGCTGAAAAAAGGGAGAAATTACTTACTCGGCCAAAAGAATGTTGCGTTTTTTTGTAAAAGAAAAAAAAATAACAACATTATGTCCTGACGTGTAGGATACTGAGTAATCACAGTTAAAAGCTATTAAAAACCTTAGACTACGTTTGGTCGTCGGGATAATAATCAGGATAGAATAAGATAAAATAAGATATTAAATTATTTGAATAATAAAGGCAAACATATCTAATCCTATCAAGTATTTAGCGCACTTCAAGATAAGATTAAAAAATAAATATGATATTCATTTTAAATTAAAAAATTAAAAAATAGAAAATTCAATTAATTAAAGGCCATGAAAAAACCCTAGATCTAAGATTGTGGCCACCTCTGCAATGGGCACCATTGAAAACAGCAAGCACCAATATCGCCGTGCAACACGACACAAATCAATAAATCTTAGACTACGACAGAGAGGATGGGTGGAGGAATTTTAGGTGACCACTAGAGTAGTCTTTGCATTGCCTCAAATCGATCGACGCCCCAAGTTGTTAACGATACTCAAGATTTATAGTTGCTTCACCACCATCACCATTTTCCCATCTTTCCTTGAGATGTCCAACATACTTCATAAGGATTTTAGCATTGTCAATGAAGTGGTGCAGGCAAAGCCAAAGTTTCAGCCATCGATGTTTAAGGTGGCACAAGCAATGCTTCAATTAGTTCCGCAGATGCCTATGAGAAAACTTCTACCCTATTCGTCTCAAAAAGCCACTCTTGGTCATTAGATTCAGCAAGTCCATGATCCAAAGGAAGGGGCACCCAATTGCTGGCGTACGAGAAGCGAAGATGGGAGAAGAAGTGGAAGAAGAGGGCTAACAATGAATCGAAGAGGCAGAGGCATCTATTTGACATAGATGCTTATAATATATTCTCTTTTTGTTAAGTTCTTTCTTTCCTTAAAAAAAAAAAATTCTTATCCAATCTGGGCTTATCCCACCCCCTCCCGGATTTTTTATCTAGTGTTTTATCCAAATGTATCCAGGTTTGTCTAATCCGGTGGACATTCCCAAATATCGGATAGGATAACAAATTATCCTATCCAGACTCAAATCCACACTACCAAACGTAGCCTTAAAGTATACCCAATGGATTATATTTACCTTCAAAAAGGTTTGGTTATCAAAAATTCCAAACTTATACTGATGTAATACATTTACTTTCCGTTAAAATTCTATCGAGGACCATTAGAAATCTGCTTACATGAATATTAGAAAGCAAATAGTATTGGTATGGCATTCACGTGATTTAAGTGAATAAAAAAACGATGATGTTTTAGTATGTCACAAAAGCACAAGTTTCAGTTTTTTATGTCATAAGAAAAATTTTAAAAATATATAATTTTGAGTTTTTGAGATCACAAAAAAAAGATAAGTGTGTTACAATAGGAATAATTAGGGCTTTTTTTTGTGAATGATTTCCTTATTAACCATCAAATATGTGAATGCAAGCTATGCCACAGTTTGCGAAAAGATTAATACCATTAAATAAATAAACTAGTCCAATTTTACATAAAATTCTCAAACTAGTACATAAGATCCCAAATTGCTAACGAAGGATAAATTTTGGGCTAAATGTGTCCTAGATACCAATTTCAAATTTTTCGTGTTCATGAGGACATTATTCAATTAGTCATAAATATATTGTATGGATAATAATTCAATCATAACTTTTCTAATTTTATCAATTTAGTCTTAAATATTTTTACGAAATTTTAATGTAATTATTCTAGTCAATTTTTACTAGAAATCACTAATGTATCCCAAGTAGGACAACAAATGATGACTAGATTGCTATATCAGTTATTTCCAATAAAATTTGATCATAATGACTATATTGAAATTTCATGCAACTATTTAGAATTAAATTGGCAACATTGAAAAGTTTAAGACAGAATTGGCATTCATACAATATATCAAAGATTGGAAATGTAACTTTCCCTTAATTTGGGTAAATATGTCATGGGTATCGATTTGGAATTTTTAATGGTGTTAATCCTTCACAAAATGCATAACACAAATATTATGCCATGCCTCTAGAGCTTTTCTTACCGAATTTATAATTTGGTGAGTTGCGATTTTGAAAGTTCACTGCTACAGAGTCAAAAAAATCAAAGCCGTAGTAATGAAAATATTTATATTTGTAACATCCAATTTTAGGATAATAGCTCTGACTAGACATCAAAATTCTAATGAAGTTCTCATTGCTTGAATAGTCTACTTCCCCAGTGAGATCAAACCCCGCCCCCCCCCCCAAAATCATGAAAGCTCAGGGAATGGATGATAATTATAATGTATTATCAATATTAGGTTTGAAATAAAAATTTGTTTGGTAATGCAATTTCATTTTTATATTTTTGGAATAAATTTTTAATTTAGAAATAAATTTGGGACAAAAAATGAAAAGTAAAAATCTTTTATCGTTCATTTTTGTTTCATTTTTTATTTTTAAGATATAAAAGAAAAAAAAAAAATCTTCATCATTCCTCCTCATTATTAGCCAACCACGCTCACCCACTGCCGGGTGCCTCCCCCCACCACTCATCATAACCACCTATCCGTTGCTCAAACATCTATCATCAACGCTCGCTGTTCTCAATCGTTAACGTGGATGTGAATTGTCCTATGTAACATAACTAGCACTTACGTTGACAATTTTTAATAATATCTTTTTTTAGTTTTTTCTTTATTTTATTTATTTTTATTTTTATGTTTTCTTCATCACTTTTCTTCTTAGGGTGGTTGGTCCCTCACCAACCACTGAGAAGGGCCGCAACGCCTCGACCATTTGCGGGCAAGGGTCATACACCTCTCTCCACCTCACTCGTAGCCACGATGGCCTTCTAGGCAAGACCTCACTTGTGGACATGATGGCCTACTAGACGAGGGTCACAATCACTGGTAAGGCCCTAGGCTAAGCCCTCGCTAGGCTGCCTAGTGACACTCGCTAGCCACAATATAAAGAATATAGAAGAAAAGAAAAAAAATAATTCTAAAGAAATATTAAAATATTATTAAAAATTATCCACATTAGCATTAACCATATCATATAGGATGGTTGATGTCCTCATTGACAAAATTAACAGATTTATGTTTGAATTGATAAAATACAATACATTTTAGATTTTTTGGACAATTTTCCTCTTCTCTCATCACCAAAAACTTGAATAAAGATGACACAACTTTTGCTAAATTAATAAGCCACATTATCAATTGTGCTTAACTTTTATAAGTAAGTGAATTACATCGGCAAAATCTTTATGACATGACAAGTTGTTTAACATAGGTCTCTTGTTGAGCCAATTTTGATAAATTGAAGTACTTGACTGAGCCCAAAAAAAATTAGATATTCAATTGTAAAACAAACAAAAGTTCAGGTACTTGCTGTGTCATTCTCCATTGATAAAGTCTAATTTTTCCCTAAGAGTTCTTCACATTAATGAAGTCTATTTTTTACAGGGTTCCCTAGTTTTTCATGGGCCGGATCAATCGGCGGGTCGAGCTAGAAATCAGGCTAAAAGTTCTCGACCATAATTCCCAATGATTCAAAAATTGTTAGCTCGACTAGCTTTAATGGATGGCCAGGCCTATCATAAAGTCTATTTTAATGAGTCCTTGAGAAATCCTAATATTTCTAATGCTTTGCGATAAGGAAGTGCTTTTAGCCACTTTGGAATATATAGGACACCTTAGCTGTTTGAATATTATTTTCAATAATGTATGAGCAAGCACATTCAAATTTCCTTAACTGGAGGGAGTTTAACATGGTAACTTGACATACTTAAAAAGACATTTTTCTGTGGAGGCAAATAATTAATCCTATTGCTGCCAAAAGTCATATAGGACCCCAGCCATTTCTAGTATATCCATCTAGAGTGCAAAACCTACCATATTTGAGTGATTTAACTTACCAAATTTACACATTTCCATATATTCATATCTTACCAATTAGGTTTGCTTAAAAGTGGATGTGCAAGAAGAATGTATAATCAAACAACATGCTTTATTTCAACATTATAAGAAACATGGGCTCACTTATTACGATATCAAACCACGTTATTTCAAAGACATTGAACTTTCCTAAGAATCAATCCTAGGAGGATCATCAGAATTGTTGTTGTGAGAATCAGTCGCCCGATCTCCAATGGATTGGATCAACGTCTTGCTCAATTCTTCGAACCTTCTCTTGTGAAGTTTCAGCTCCTCCAGGGAAAGTTGCTCGATGGGTTCCTCCCACCAGCCTTTGACCGGACATTTCTCTACCTCTCGCTGGAGTTCAACCCCGCGCTTTCTTTCAGCCCTTATTTTCTTCTCCAATTCGAAGTTCTGTTCGTATAGCTCACGTAGGTTGGCCCCAGGTTCGTCATGAGATTGCCTAAGAGCATGAGAAGCCGATGTGCCAAGATCTTTGACCCGGCCAGTAATTTTAAAGCCACGAGAGCAATTTTTCGGAGCAGCCTTCTTCTGAGTTTTGTCCATAGTCGTAATGTATGTGGGATTGTCTTGTATTACTCTCGCACTCGCACATGATTGAGTGGACATTAGCTACAATTTATAGGGCTGTGACACCAATTAAACCAATCCACGTCTCGTTCTACAACTGGTTAATTAAATTTTCCATGTATACAGCATATTCAAGATAAAAAGTTCTAAATTAATAAACTTTCCTATTTTTAGATAAATACTCAATCTTTCATCTTGCTTGTTTTACATTTCTTCACCAATTATGACCACACCTAAAAATTATCCATGAACTTATCTAATTTTTGACAGGCGTAATTCCCAAAAAAAAGAACCAACTTTATCTTGAGGGACAATTCTGGTTCAAACTTTTTTTGTCCAAATCTGGCCCCATTGACTTGGAATCTTAATTGTCCAATGTGACTATTCCACCTTAGCAATAAATTCACATCGCTTGCTAGCTGGACTTAAAGAACTATTCATTGTCTTCTTTTCTAGGTCACAACTTGAAAAATAACGGTGAAATTATTTATGGTCTCCTTTATTTCACCAATAAGTCAAAAATATCTCCAAATTGAATCTCACCGCCTAGCTTTTGCCGTTTCATCATAATATAAAGTTGTCGAGCGCCACCCATCAAGAGACGTAATGGATGAAATCCATCAAGCTCACAACCACAACCTTTTTTTTTTATAAAACAAGCCCAAGCCCTTCCCTGAAACTTCAAAGTTTACTTTGAATGGACATTAATCAATTGATCTCATTTAATATATTGGGCTCTAGTGATGGACATTAATAATTTGATTTTGTTGGGAAGTATAGTGAAGTAGATTTTCAAGTGTTGCCCCGCCAAAGTGCTTATAACAATCTACAAGATCTCAAGCTTTGATTAACGGAGGGGAAATTTGGGGCTCCGGTAACAATAGGTGATTTTTATTGAGACAAAAAAAAAAAAAAAAAAAGTTCGAGCCAGAATTGTAACTCAAGATGAAGTTGGTGCTTTTTTTTTTTTTTTTTTTAAAGTATTAGCCCATTTTTAATAGGTACCAATGATACAATTTTCTTGGTATGCACTTTAAAGATTATGAATGATCGGTTTTAAGGTGAATAGGTTCTGAAGAAATTTAGAAGAAATTACTCTGACTTTTATTCTCCAGAGAATATATAATTACATGAGGCATCTAGCTTTTTTTATAGCTGCTAGTTGTAACAAAAAAAAAAAAAAACAGCACATTAAAACATAGGAAACAAATTCCTAAAAGCTAACAAACAACATCTTGAAAATTTGGAAAATCTAAAAAATCTGGAAAATCTGGGAAATCTGGAAAATCTAGAAAATCTAGAAACAAAATAACCACACTTCTACTGCTAACTAGAAAATCCGATTTTGATTTTCAACACTCCCCCCTCAAGCGGGGTTATGAATGTCTATCATACCCAGCTTGCACCTTAGAGTCTCAAAACTATTTATGGATAAAACCTTGGTCAGTATGTTCGATGTTTGATGATTGGTTGGAACATACAAGAGCTTCAAGATTCCTTCCTCGAGTTTTTCTTTGATGAAATGTTGATCGATCTCCACATGCTTTGTTCTATCATGATGAACCGGGTTCTTGGCAATCTCAATAGTAGTTTTGTTGTCACATAATAATGACATAGGATTGGTATTAGTGAATCCTAGTTCATTTAAGATTCTTCTCAGCCATATGCCTTCACATATTCCTTGACACATTGCTCCAAACTCCACTTTAGTGTTGCTCCTAGCAACAACGGGTTGCTTCTTGCTTCTTGCTTCTCCAAGTAACCATGTTGCCCCACACGAAGGTACAATACCTTGTTGTCGACCTTCGGTCCATGAGAGATCCAGCCCAATCTGCATCCGTGAATATCTCCATGTTTCTCTCCTTTGTTTTCTTAAAGTAGAGCCCTCTTCCAGGACTTCTCTTAAAGTACTGTAAGATTCGAAAAACTGCATGCATGTGCTTCTCTCTGTTGGTCGATTCATGTATCTACTAACCATACTTACTGCGAAACCAATGTCTAACCGAGTATGCAAGAGATAGATTAGTTTGCCAATTAATCTTTGATACCTCCCTTTGTCTGTTAATGGTCATTTTTCTTCCATCTCAGTTTTATTTGTAGAATCCATAGGTGTGTTAGCTGGTTCGCACCCAAGCATACCCGTTTCCTTCAAAAGATCAAGAGTATATTTGCGTTGGGAAATTGCAATTCCTTTTCGTGACCGAGCTACCTCCATACCTAGGAAGTATTTGAGTTGACCTAAGTCTTTAACCTCGAATTCTTCTACCAAGATATTCTTCAGTTTTCCAATCTCCTCCAGATTGTCACCAGTTAGGATTATATCATCGACGTATACAATCATTATTGCTCTTCTACCTTCAGCTGATTTCTTGACAAACATTTCATGATATGTTTGACATTGAAGGAAATTCAACTTCTTAACAACCCTTGTTAACCTCTCGAACCAAGCACGAGGTGATTGCTTTAGGCCGTATAGGGATTTCTTGAGTTTGCATACCTTGTTGAAGCTCTCTTTAGTGTCAATTCCCGATGGAACCTCCATAAAGACTTCTTCCTCCAATTCCCCATTCAAGAAGACATTCTTTATGTCTAATTGATACAGGGGCCAGTCCAAGTTAGTTGCAAGGGAGAGCAACACTCGAGTGGAGTTTAGTTTGGCCACTAGAGCAAGGTTTCTTCGTAGTCTATACCATATGATTGCATGAATCCCTTAGCAACCAACCTTGCCTTGAAACGATCAACACTACCATTAGCATTGTGCTTAACTGTAAAGACCCACTTACATCCCATCAATTTCTTCCCAGCTGGCAATTCTATATATTCCTAAGTATTATTCTTCTCAAGTGCATGAATTTCCTCAAGAACCGCTTTTTTCCACTCGGATTGAGCAAGTGCTTCTTGGATGTTCTTGGGAATTTGAATGTCGCTCAACATTGAAACAAATGCCTTGTATTTAGGAGACAACTTTTCATAGACACAAAATTGTTAATGGGATGTTGAGTGATTTGTCTCTTCCCTTTCCTAAGAGCAATGGGCTGATCAAGATCATCAAGTACAACAAAATTTTCTGAGCTTGTAAGAGCATTACCTTCATCTATTGTGGGTCTTGAATTCAGCTTTGTCTTGTGTAGCATCTTGAATGGGTAGACACAAAAGACCTTCGGATGTTGGATGACTCTCAGATGTTGGAATGGGTAGACACGGAGGACAAGCAGAATTGGTATTTGTTTGTTGTGACCCGAGTGAATGAAAAGTGTCTCAAAAATAATATTCCTCACAACTCTCCCCCTGAATGGTATTTTTGGAGTGAAAGGGCTGGTGCTCAAAGAATGTAACATCCATGGTGGTATAAAAACGCTTTGTTTGTGGGCAATAACACTTATATCCACTTTGATTTGGAGCATATCCTAGAAACACACATTTGAGGGACTTAGGATTTAACTTGCTACGATGTTGCTGATTTATATGAACAAATGATGTGCAACCAAATACTTTGAGTGGGATATGTGAGGCAAAACGAATATGTGGGTAGGTACGAAGTAGACTCTGAAATGGTGTTTGGAAATTTAGGACACGGGAAGGCATACGATGAGATATGTGGTTGTCAACACTACTTCTCCCCAAAAATGTTTAGGAACATGGGTGGCTAACATAAGAGAACAAGCGACTTCCAAAAGATACTTATTTTTCCTCTCTGCTACTCCATTTTGTTGTGGAGTGTCTACACAAGAGCTAATATGTATGATCTATGTAGCACCGACACGCGACACGCGACACGACACGACACAACACGTGACACGTCATTTCTTAAAAAGTAAAGAATTTCGACACGTTCCGACACGTTAAATATTAAATAAATATTTTTATATATAAATGCATAAATAAGTAAATAATAATAATAAAAAGAGTCTAGAATTAGTCTATACTAAAAACATTAATCATACATTTGTTAAAATCATTCATTCTTTTAATTTGACAAATTCAACTACATTTCATTGTAATAAACCATAAAACTTGAAGGAAAAAACAAGTAATCCACATTCCACTATTAAATTTAAAATTTAACAATAAGCAAGAAAACAATCAACATTCCATCAAGTAATATAACAAAAAGTCATTCATCCACATTATCCACTTCTTCTGCAAAAAAAACAGATTCCATCTCCGGCTCATCAAGTGAAAGATTTGCAACTTCAAGCACCCCAACATCTTCAAACGAGTCAAATGCATCTCCACCAATATCCCACATCTTAGTCTCTCCTTCTGCATATTGTGGGCTTTTTCTTGATAGAAGACGAAGATTGCTATGAATAAAAACCAAATCTTCTGCATGTTTTGGGGTCATCTTATTTCTTCTTGCCGAGTGCACAAATGAGTAAGTACTCCAATTTCTCTCAGCACATGATGAAGAAGAAGGTTGTGCAAGAAGCTTTAAAGCTATGCTTTGAAGTATCGGTGCACATGCACCATGATTGACCCACCAAGCCTTAGGATTCATAGAATATCGATTTTGAATGGAATCAAATTCTCTAAAATCCCCATTTTTACTTGCAAAATCTACGTACTCTAGATTCACCTTGTTGCGCTCATCCAAGTTAGGAAAGTATTTCTTGAAGCATTTCAATCTTTCTTGGTTGATCTCCTTGTTCTTGTATGGAGAAATTCGAGTAGGATCTTCGTCAAGCCATTGATCGCTATAGTACCTTTATTTAATAAAATGAAATAAAATTAGAAAACAATAATAAATAAGAGGAGCATTATATTATCATGTTAAAGAAAGAATAACTACTAAAGCAATAATCTCATATAATTTTAGAACTTACCTAGGATTTAAGGCATGTGCCAAGCAATGAAGTGGAGTGTTGTTCTTTGTCCAACGATCTACAAGAATTGTGTGAATCACCTCATAAAATGTGGACTTCTCATCTAGCCTCTTCACTTCATGTGCATATATAACTTTCTTCACTTTTTCGATCATCGAACCCCACATATCATAAACTAAGTGAAGACAAGGCTTATCGGTGTCACAAACTCTAAGCATATCATAAATAGGAGCCGTGAAGCAAAGTATATAATCAATCAAATCCCACCAAAAATCATCCAACACCTTCTCCTTGACAAACTTAGCTTTCTCTTGATTAACATCTCGATAGATATTCCATTTGTCACAAATCACCATGTTTTGAAGACCACTTTTTATCAACTTGAATCTCTTAAGCATCACAATCATCGAAGCAAAACGTGTATCCGCTACAGAAAGCAACTTCAAGGTAACAAACTCATTGTATATTGCTAATCTCATAGAATGGTTCATGATGAAATGTTTGATTTGCATAACTTCCTTAACAATATCTGAAATCCAACTACATTCCTCATAAACTATTTGATTGCTCTCCATATTTTTTGCAGCACAAATATTCTTCAAAGCTAGATTAAGGGTGTGCACCACACAAGGCGTCCACATAATGGATGTAAATTCCTGCTCAATGAGTTGTCCCGCGCCCTTACAATTTGAAGCATTATCCGTAATTACTTGGACCACATTCTCATGCCCAATTTCATTGATAACTCCTTTCAGCAAGTTAAAAATGAAATGCATATCTTTTGTTTCTCCCGAGCAATCAACCAATTTTATAAACATTGGCTCTCCATCCGATACCGCCATGAAATTAATAAGCGGTCTTCTATGTGAGTCGCTCCATCCATCACTCACAATACTTACACCCTTCTCCTTCCACATGATTTTGATAGGTGTACACAACCTATCAATATTTGCCTTCTCCTTTTGCAACAAAGTGGTCCTCAACAAATTATATTTCGGTGGTACATAACCCGCAATATTATGATTAGCGGCATAAGTGAAAGCGGATTGAAAATAAGGATTCCTTGCTAGGTTAAACGGCAAGCCTGCCGAATAAAACATCCTAGCAATCTCACAATCTAGACGTTCCCGTTGAGTCATATTAAATGCATTTTCAAGTGATTTTCCACTCCCACTTTCACCTTTCCTTTTTTTGGAGTTCAATGATAAATCCATTCCATCACGACCACCACCACTAAGTGAATAACTAGCAGGAGGCAAAGATACATTTCTAGGTGCAATACTCATTAATTTAGTATTGACCTCTTCCTCTAATCTTTCCATCTCCAAAAGATCTTTTTTTTCTACTTTTGTGCACTTTCCAATCCCTTTTCCACTTATCATCATCAAATGGCCCCTCACTCTCGTATATGAACTCTTAAAATCTTTTTGACAAAAGTTGCATCTCCAAGACAAATTTCCCCCCGCATCAGTGTGATTAACTAACTTAGTAACATACCTCCATAATGGTTGTTTTACAACTTCATTGCTAGAGGTAGCTTGTGTGCTTGAAGTACTACTAGCCATGTTTGAACTTGAAGACATTCTGCAAAAAAAAGAAAAGAAAAAATAAACATGTTATTATCAATTGCTATAAGGTTTCAAGTTGGAAGCAAGTGAACCAACATCAACGCCAGTCAAACACCTAAGAAGAAAAAAATCAGAACAAAGCATAATTCATATCGCCTTAAAAATCGAGCTAATATAGTTGAAATCTCAACAGGATAAGACTCATGAACTCAAGACTTGGGAGTTTGACAAGACCTCTAACCCTAAACCAACATTCAGAACCCAAACAATGAGGCATTTCAGTTTGATTTGTTGTTGTAACAAGCAAATGAATCGTAGAAATACAAATAATTCTCAACAGTCAAGCTCTTGATCTACCACTCTTTGAATGGGTACCAATATATTGTCATTGTGTAAGTTTTTACTTTCATTTCTTCCACGACCATGAACTTCATGTTGCTTCTATACAACACCAGAAAAAAAAACCATGATAAAATTTTCTACAACTCTTGCTAGTTCTTAGACAAGTTTCAAAAAAGATATATTCTATATACCCCGAACATTACAAACTAAGCACTTAACCAAATACATTGCTGCACAATCTAAACACCTAAATGCACAAACTCAAATCTAAGGACATCGCAGGTTCTTGTCCACTCCTGAGTCCTGACATGTATCGTTTCAGAATACATTCAATTTGATCGCCCGCCAATGACGAAATAGATTGCACTACCTCATGTAGCCCCCTTTCCTAAACCAACATTCAGAACCCATATGCATATCATAGATTGCACTAATTGTATGAATGATAATGCTTTAATATCAATTACAAATCAGTAAATCGCCCAAAAAATAAGAGAACTCTGTAAAGGGGAGAAACACATTCGAACGCTAAGAAACAAATGAACGAAATTCCAAACTATCCCCTCATGCATTAGCAGCAAAAGCAGGCCAATCAACCACAGAAGTTTTGACTTTGAGTCCCACGAAGTATTCTTTGCTTTGCATCAAGAGAGAGAGAGAGATTTTGACACCAAATGCAACCCCGAAATTGAAACACAAGCGCAAAAGACGAGTACCCACCTCGGAATCAATACTTCGAATTCGAAAAGTAGCTCAGATTTATGGCGATGGTCGCGATGGTAGAGAGAGAGAGTTTCCAAGCAGCAATCGGAACGGACATAGCACCAAAATCTTAAAAAAGAAAGAGAATGCGAAGCATCAGTTAGTGAGCAATCCACCGAACAAAAACAACAACAACCCAGGGAGCGAAACCGGCACAAGAGCGCCGGAGATAGAGAGACGGAAAGAGGGTCCGAAAAATCCCCCTTTCCCCGAACTAGGGTTTGCCAAAAAATCCCAAATCTCAAGATGCTAACCTGAGGCACGGGGGCTACGGCGAGTCGGCGACTGGTGGGGTGGGCTGCGCGGCCGACAAACACCGGCGACACTCACGCGAGAGAAGAGAACCAATCGTATGAATGATAATGCTCACAATCACTGCTCAGGCTTGTTTGCTTTTTTGCGATTGAAGAAGATGGAGAGAAGAGTCAAAAGACTAAAGTGAAGAGTCTGAAGAGTGAAGACCCGTGCGTGTGAGTGCGACGACGTTTTAACTTTTGTTTTTTTATTTTATTTTTATTTTTTTCATATATTTATATTTATAGTCCAAAAGTTTTGAAAATTTATAAAAATAACCCCGTGTCGGAGTCACGTGTCGGAGTTTCCGACTCGCGTGTCAGAGTGTGTCGGATGAAGTTGACCGCGTGTCGGACACGTGTCGGAGTGTCGGACACGACACGAAGGGTCCCGGAGAGTGTCCGTGCTTCATAGTGTATGATACCATGGCTATTTAGATATGACCCGAGCAGTGAGTGGAAGTATTCTCTCCCATTATCTGTTTTGAAAACTTGGATTTTTGTGCTGAATTGGGTTTGGATCATTAGGTTGAAGGTTTGAAAAATTTGGCCAATATTTGATTTTTCTTTCATTAGAAAAAGCCAAGTGAGTCTTGTATGATCATTAATGAAAGTAACAAACCACCTAGAACCAGAAATGTTATTGACACGAGAAACTCCCCAAATATCGCTATGAATCATGTGAAATGGATGAGAAGACTTATAAGGTTGCAAAGGGTACAAATTGCGAGTATGTTTGGATAATTGACACACCTCACATTGAACAAAGAAGGTAGCAACCTTTTTAAGTACGAGAAATTTGGATGACCTAACCTATAGTGCCACAATCTTACGTCCCTCTCTTTTTAGCACAAGATGCTACACATGACATCTTCTTGTTTTTCCATTCTGAGGCATTAACTCACAGAAGGTAGAGGCGCGAATCCATCTTAGCACTGCCAATCATCATCCCCGAGTTCAAAACCTGAAATTCACTTGAGTGCGGGAAAAATTTAGTAATGCAGCCTAAATCTTTGGTTAACTTGCTGATGGAGAGAAGATTATAGCTGAGTTTGGGAATAAATAATATTGAATTCAATGTTATATCTTTTGAAATAACCACCGATCCAACACCAGCCACCTTTGAGCAAGAACCATCAGCAATTCGAACACTAGTGCCATTTTGACATGGATTGTACTCGTTGAACACCGTGATATCTCCGGTCATGTGGTCGGATGCTCCTAAGTCTACAACCCAAGAGGTGATTTTCTCCTGTTTAGCACTAAAGGCATTTAGAGAATTACCTCGTTAAGCTATCGTTGCTATACTAACCTCTTCTGGATGGGTTGCCTTATGAACTGATTCTTGTAGCAACTTTTTTAGCATCTTCAGCTACTCTTTGTTGAAGGGACTCGAATCTACCGAAGCAATTGTTTCGGTTTGGACTACGTTGCTTCTGCTCTCTCGATTTTGAGTAGGATGTGAGGCTGATGGCTTCCAATCATCTGGCCGACCATGAATTTTTCAGCATGTGTCTTTTGTGTGACCTGTCTGTTTGCAATGATCACACCATGGACGACCACCCCTTCGCTGGTTGTTGTTGTTTGATTGAGTGCCTTGACTGTAGGATGGTTGAGATCCTCGAGCTATTAGAGCAGAATTTGCTTGATTGGTTTGGTTGTTTGAAGAACCAAGCATCACCTTTCGCCGAGTCTCTTCTCTCCTGACCTTAGCAAAAACTTCTCGTACACTAGGTAAGGGCTTTATGCTCAGAATTCGTCCACGTACCTCATCAAGCTCTTGATTTAAGCCTAACAAAAATTTTTAGATGCGTTCTCGATCTTGAATCCACTTGTACCGCTTGCTATCTTCAGGACAACTCCATATCATATCTTCCAGCTTGTCAAGTTGCTACCAATGACATATGAGTTGGTTAAAATAATCAGTGACAAAATATTCCCCTTGCCTTAGGTCATGGAAATGCCCTTGATCTCGAATATGGCCGAGGTGTTATCTTTGTTTGAATAAGTTTCATGAACAGCATCCCAAATCTCCTTTGTTGTCTTGTAGTACATGAAATTCTCCCACGTTTCATTCTTCATTGAATTTAGCAGCCAGCACATCACCATGTTATTTTCCACATTCCATGTTCGATAATTTGGGCTCGTCTCCTCAGGTTGTACGATAGCTCCAGCTATTAGAGCAGAATTTGCTGGATTGGTCTGATTGTTTGAAGAACCAAGCATCACCTTTCACTGAGTCTTTTCTCTCCCGACCTTAGCAAAAACTTCTCGTACACTAGGTAGGGGCTTTATGCTCAAAATTCGTCCACGTACCTCATCAAGCTTTTGATTCAAGCCTAACAAAAATTTGTAGATGCGTTCTCGATCTTGAATCCGCTTGTACCGCTTGCTATCTTCAAGACAACTCCACATCATATCTTCTAGCATGTCAAGTTGCTGCCAATGACGTATGAGTTGGTTAAAATAATCAGTGACAGAAGATTCCTCTTGCCTTAGGTCATGGAGAATGCCCTTGATCTCGAAGATGGCCGAGGTGTTATCTTTGTTTGAATAAGTTTCATGAACAGCATCCCAAATCTCCTTTGCTGTCTTGTAGTACATGAAATTCTCCCTATTTCATTTGTCATTGAATTCAGTAGCTAGCACATCACCATGTTATTTTCCACCTTCCATGTTCGATAAATTTGGGCTCGTCTCCTCACGTTGTACGGCAGCTCTAGTTAGGTAATCTTCTTTACCTTTTCCACAAACGAAAATCATGACAGAATGGGACCATTGATTGAAGTTGTGACCGGTAAGTTTATGACCGGTGATAAGAAGAGTTCCACCTTCGGATACATTGATAGGTTGGGTAATGTGAGGAGAGTTCTGAGCTCTAGGGTCTAAGGTTACACTCTCAACCTCGCTTGCCATGGTAGCTCTAGGGTATTTTGTCATGGTGGAAATACTTAGAAATATGGTAGAAAAGAATGGTTCAGATCGAGCTTTGATACCATGAAGAAATTTAGGAGAAATTACTTTGAGTTTTATTCTTCAGAGAATATATAATTACATGAGGCATCTAGCGTTTTTATAGCTGCTGGTTGGTAACAAAAAAAAGAAAACAACAGCACACTAAAATGTAGGAAACAAATTCCTAAAAGCTAACAAACAAAATCTGAAAAATCTGAAATCTGGAAAATTTGGAAAATTTGGGAAATCTGGAAAACTGGAAACAAAATAACCACACTTCTACTTGCTAACTAGAAAATTCGATTATGATTTTCAACGGGTTCCACAACTAAAATTTGAAATCTAACCAATTATAGTCGATTCCCAATTTTTGGACCCTAAAACCTACTTTGTTTATCTGATTCAGTTTCAAGGTCTACCTCAGAACTTATTTTATCTTTTTTGTTCCTTTTTTCGATTCATTTTTTATAGTAGAATAGACTATGAGTAACAAAATGATTTTTTTTTAAAAAAATGAACAATAGAAATTTCTATCTACCAAAATCAACAATCTATAAAATAAATACATACCATAATTATAAGCGATAAAAAGTTCAAACATGTAGCATAAAACATAAATTATAAAACTTAATTCCCCCATTCATCCATAAAAATTTAGGGGAAGAGGAGTGCTGAGGTTAGGATTTAGGGGAAAATGACATTAGGTTTTAGCTTTTTAACTTATAAAATCGATCCGAAACCAATTCCAAATTAGGGTGGTCCAGTCCGGTTCTCAAGTGGGTATCTACTCAAAACCTGTTCCTGGACCGATTCCAAAAATTTAGAATATGTTCTTGAATGGAACCGATTCTCGGACTTGTTTTTCGAGCGGTCTAGTCCGATTCTTGGGTAGAACCGGTTTGGCTACGCACCCCTACTAAAGATGATTGGAAGAGCATATTTGTGTAATACAAATTACATTTTGTTACAAAGAAAATGTAATGCCCAAGAGTAATATCCTTATTTACAAAAATCAAATAAATATTAATCGATACCATCAATAAGAGACACACTCTCTCTCTCTCTCTCTCTCTAGTCACTTTTCTTCTAGTGAAATGCTCGTTGAAAGTCGACAAATCGAACGCGCATTGTTGTAAATATAAATAAATTTCTCTAAACATCAATTGATTTTCATTGTAAGGGAGTCCATTCAGAACTTATGAGCGTGTTTGTTCAAGTGAAAATGTTTTCCGCAAATTCATTTTTGGACTTTCACACATTTAATTTATTGAAAATGATTAATCAATTGTAAACCATTCATGGCCAAGGTAAATATTCGTGCTTAGAATTAAGAAAATGGATTTCCTACTCTTGGAAAGGGAAAGAAGAAAAGTCACTTAACGAATGTTCCTATTCACTTTGTTGACTTTTCTTCTAGTGAAATGCTCGTTGAAAGTCGACAAATCGAACGCGCATTGTTGCAAATATAAATAAATTAATGGACAACAAAAAGTGATGAACGAATAAAAACAACAGCCGAAGAGAAGGCCTCAAATCCGATTCTGTAATGTTTCAAAGACTCAGTCCAGCCCATTCTATTCATCGGACTAGTCAGTCGAAGCACATCAATTTCGGTCTACTTTTGACCAATTCAATTGGGCCCAGATCAAGCCCATTAATCAAGATATTCATGTTAATTCCCTCATCTCGGCCCATTATCCAGTGATTATCTTCGTCGTTCCTAAGAAGCTTTGTCCGACCCTGCTTCGTGACCGTGAAAATTGAAGACCCGCAATCTCACTTGAGATCCTCAGCAAGCTCCGATTTCCCGTCGGTGGAACATTTAAAAGCTTTGACCGACTTCGTTGCCAAGTTTTTGTGTTTTTTTTTTTTTATGTTTTGGTGCGATCTTGAAGAATTGCATCGCATTCGCTGAATCCACCGCTTACCATGCCACATCACATCCGTGCTCTTCAATCGAGATGTTTTCGCGCTTGAGCTTCACATCTATGCTTGATCAATCGAGTTTATTAAAAAAGGAAGTCCTTCAATCTCCGGACTTGGAGCCGTCCAGCTTAAAAAGCTGAGTTCTCTCTAGTTCTTTAAATTTCTGTTTCTTGATTCAATCAATCGCACTAAGTTCTCTGTCCTTTTCTGAATTTCCTGGGGCTTCTTCATCAATTTTCTTTATTCATCGACCTCTAGACACAGTTAGTCACCGCCATAGGCGCTCCACCGTCACCGGATCCGTCCTAGCTTGACCTCCTCTGTTCGGCTTTGTTTTGCAGCCAGCTCATTGGAAATACTCTCGACTCGTTTAATATTCCTTTGCCGGCTCCAACGTTCGACGTAGATATTTTCAACACCACCGCGCTCTAGTTTGATCACCTTTCGCAGTCTACGTCTGCAATTCCAAGGTAATTTGCCTTCATACTCTGCTTTGGTAAGACTGAGGCCAAGAAATTTGGTTGTGGTTTGTATGAAAATAGTCTCCTATTGAGGATCTGTTGGTGACTTGAGCTTGTTTGGATTATGTTGTGATATTGTGATATGGTTAGTTGTGAATTGCTGCTTCATTGTCGCATACAAACTCACAATCGAGCATTGAGATGCCTACCACCTGCTCGATTAAATTCCTGAACCGTAGTGACGCACTTCTTTTCGATATTCTGATGATTGCTTGGCTATGCCTTCTTCGATCCACAAGTCTCTCATGGCGTATCATATTTGTTTGTCTCATATTTAAACATTACTTTTCGTCTTAGATCTATTAATTCTCGTTTGTTAAGTCTTAGTTGGTAACGAATTATGCTTCTAAATGGTTGGTAATAATCATGAGATTAGTAATTTGGTTAATTCTGACACTTGTAAGCGTAATTAGCTGGGAGAGAGTCCAAAACCCTTTGACGAAAATCTTGGCTCCGTTGAATGCTTAGTTATCAATTGTTGCTCATAACACGCATGTATGATTATTACTCTATTACTCCATTTGATGGGAGAATTACCAAAAAAGTCCTAAACCTATTGCAATTGTGCCAATTCAGTCCTAAACTTTTTTTTTTTTTTGTCAATTTAGTTCTAAACCTTTTACAATTGTGCCAATAATTGGCCGGTTGGATGCTGACGTGGACACTGGCCATTTGGCAAACGCTGACATGACAAATTTTTAATTTAATTTTTAAAATTTTTGAATTGTTTTTAATTTTTGAATTGTTTTTTAAAAAATATTAAAAAAATTGCCACGTCAGCATTCGCCAGACGCTGGTGTCCACGTCAGTGTCTGGCCAACCAATTTTGGCCGGATGGACTGAATTGGCACAATTGTAAACGATTTAGAACTAAATTAGCCAAAAAAAAAATGTTTATGATTAAAATGGCACAATTGCAATAAGTTTAGGACTTTTTTTATAATTCTTCCCCATTTGATTGTGTCAGTCTTGTAATTAAATAAGTTTTGAATGGTTGTAAGAGAGGATCTTTGTTTGAATACATGCTATGTAACGACTCAATCTAACTAAAACGGGGAGTGTTTTTGAGAACCAAAGAGTGGCTCTTAGTGGGCTTCTAGAATGGCAAAAGAGGTGAGAATGAACCAAATTGAGCATTGAACGAGAGGAGAACGATCCTTAGATGTGTGTATGCGCGCATACGTGTGTGTGAAATGGGATTAACTCACAGAAGCATTTCCTTGTAGGCAGCCCAAGCACAACAAATTTTGTAGCAATAGCTGAGTTCATATGCAGAAAATTGCTTAAGAGTTTCTAGAAAAATGTTCTAATCCTTTGTGGTAGAATTCTAAGTTCATTGTTCATTTGCCTTTCAAGAAAATGAAGATATCAACCCAATGAAGGCAACTCATTTAGGGATGAAACCAAATAATGCAACTTTAGCTATTCAAGAATGCCAACAGTTAGTCCAATATGGACTAAATGAGCCACATTACTCTCAATGGGCAAGTGAAGCTTTTTATGCCAATAAAAGAGCTAAGAAAATAAAGGAAGGAAGAAATATAAGTTTCTAGCAAATTAAAGTTTCCAAGAAGAAAGGAAACGATGCTTTATTTGTAGACAAAAGTGGTGTTTTGTTAAAAGGTGTCCAAGGTAGTTAAGAAGAATAAGCACATCAAGATGATCCAAAAGCTTGAGAAACAATAAATATTTCTCTTGACGATGATGATCTTGAATCCCTTTTTCTCTTGAAGATGAATCATAAGGACACCACCAGTGCCATTGGAACTTTTGAAGACACCTGGATCCCTAGAGTGCCAAAATTTGGTCTTAGGGAATACTTAGGTGTTAAAAGTTAGGAAATTTATATTTAAGTGCCACAATCGGAGCAAAATAGATCAGTTAAGTGACAATGACAATTGAATTCAGCCAAAATGTTGATGTAGCAATTTTCCAGTGAGACAAATGCAAAATGCTGATGTGGCTAAAGAAGTTAAAAACGACGTCTTTTTGCATGCTAATGTGGCTATATAAGCCAAAAACAATGTCATTTTGCTTCAGTTTGAATTTTAATATAAATATTAATTAAACTAAACTTAAAACTAAATTATTATTATTTTTTTTTAAAAAGGAGAAGTTGCAGGTGTTGGGCAAGGGCCATGCAAGTCCTCGTCCCTTGTCACCGAGAAGGGCTAGCAAGTGTGGGGGGAAGGGTCCGACCCTAGCCGACCCTCCCCCATCATCGCCAGCCCTTCCCGACGACAATGGGGAGGTGGCGTCGTTTTGGCTCTTTTTTATTGCCTCAACTCTCCAGCGTGCCAAGTAGGCGAATCATATTATTAAAAAATTGTCACATAAGATTTGCTGTTGGGGTCGTTGAATTTGGTACTTAGGTGTCTCAATTTTCATAAAAAGTTGCGTTAAGGTGTACTTTTCGTAACTTTTGGCACTTAAGTGTCCATCCGTGTCCATTTTTGACATTGGTGCTGCTCTTTTACCAACTTTTGAAAGTAAAGATGAAACATTCAATGAAACATTCAATGCCTATACTTTCTCAATTTAAAACTTCCTCTGGAGCCCATAGACTTACTAGTTAAAACCACCTTTGGCAATTTAAACCTTGAAAACCTTATAAATTTCGAGAGTTTTAAAATCACTTCCTCTTATAATCCATATATACCCATGCATATCATACGCAATAAGTACAATATGCCTCTCTAGGTTATGGCACTCATTGATACTGGAGCTAGTGTATCTATCTTTGATCCCAAAATTCTTCCTGAAGAATTTTGGGAACTTCATAACAAACGCTTCCAATTTGCATCTAGAACATAATTCTCTTCAACAGTGAGGAGCAAGCTAATTAGTTTTTCCCCAAATGCTCTATTACTATTAGAATCCTTGATTCCTCATATCTCAATAAAGATCTTATAGTTGGATGGGATATTCTCAACCAACTCCTTGCTCTTCGGATATTTCAAAATGGTCTACATTTCAAAGATCAATTCAAAGAGTTTATCAACATCCAAAGGATGTATTCTTTGCAGACAGCCCAAGTAGAACCAATTTTGCAACAATTGCTAAGTTCATGTGCAGAACTCACTAGGAGTTTCTAGAAAGATGCTCCAATCCTTTGTGGCAGAGTTCTGAGTTCTTTGTTCATTTTCCTTTCAAGAAAAATAAAGATAATAACCCAATAAAAGCAACTCAAGCTGAAATGAAACTAGAAGATGCAACTTTAGCTCTTCAAGAATGCCAATAGTTAGTCTAGTAAAGACTCATTGAGCCCTCTCACCCTCAATGGACATGCGAAGTTTTTTATGTGACCAAAAGAGTTGAGCAGAATAGAGGAAATAAGAGATTGGTAATAAACTACCAATCTCTAAGTAATTTCCTACAAGATGATAAGTTTCCTCTGCCTAAGAGAAAGGCTTTGTTTTCATGTCTGAACAAAGCCAAAATCGACTCTAAGTTTGATCTCAAGGCGGGAATTTGGCAACTTAGAATTCAACCTAAAGATTGCCACAAGACAAGATTTTGCATTCTCAATGTCATTATCAGTGGAAGGTACTCTCTTTTGGATTAAAAACTGCACCTTCTCTCTTCCAAAAAATCATGTGCAAGATTTTCCAACTAATTAGTGCTTGTTCTCAAATTCCAATTGATGATATCCTATTATTCAATCTCGCTGTAAATTACTAGCCTAGTTTGCTCATTTTATCAAGTAGTATGTCATAATGCTTTCCACAAAGGAAGACGGTGATAGCCTAGAAGGAATTAAATTTCTTGGAATGCATCTTAAGGATGGTTCTTACTATGAATGGGAGCATATTACCAAAGAATTACTGAAATTTCCTTATGAGAATTTATCCCCCAAGCAAGTATAGCAATTCTTGGTAAAATTAATTACTTGAGGAACTTTGTGCCAAAAGTTTCAAAGCTTATGCACACAATGTAGAAGATACTCAAGAAAGATCCCTCTCTTAGAAAAAATCTTAGACCACTGTGATTAAAGCTCTAAAGAGAAGCTCCATAATATGCTTCCATTGCAAATTCCTTCCGATGATCAAAGGATTCTCTAGGCATATGCTTGCGATAAATATTGAGCAACCATTCTCTTAGAAGAAATTGAAGTTAAGAGGCGTATTTGTGGATTCAAAAGTGGAAGGTTCTCATATGTTGAAATGCTGTCACTCCATTTTAAAGGAAATTTTAGCCGTTAAGTATGAAATTAAGAAATTTAAATTCCATTTTATTGGTTATCATTTTCTTGTTGAAATAAATGTCTTTCTTCAACTTGATGATGAACTTTATGTTGAATGTACGCCCTAAAGCTACTATGTAATAGTTACATGTTAGGGATTTCGGTTGTACTATCATTATTATTATTTAATTAATGGTAATGACGTATTCATTCATTTGTCCAATTATTTTACATTTATGAATGATTCCATAAGATCGGTTGCAACAAGACCTATTCTTGAGACATCAAAAATATATATGACGGGTTCATAGTTAGGCTGAATCTTTAAACCGTTCCTGATCAATGGATTATTGAGTAGATATTTATAATCATGTTGAGATCGGTGTGTTCTTAACTTCACCATTAAGTATTGGATATTTAAGGGAATGATGAGTCACATGTCATTGGATATTATGATGCCTGAGTTAGAACGCAGGTGTTTGTATTAGACAAGTTCACTGAATGTGATGCATATGGAACAATTAGCGACATGGAAGCTTTTAGCGTGGTCAATGTCTAATTGTTCATGCTTTGGTCTTATGTAAATAATCCTTAGACCTGAGGCACAGTGTTAACTTGTGTGTCGAACAACTATGGTTCATGGATGCACATAACGCTGAGTCGTTGATCCGTCTTTATACCTTATGGTCATAGTTTGTTCATATACGAAGTTGCACGTGTACGTAATATGGAATCTATTTCATTGTTACATGCAAGCTATAATAATGATGTCCTATGCAATCTGATTATGACAATACATTGAAATCCTCGGCCGGGGCTGTAACCGAGAATAAATTGTTTTCTCTCAAATAAAATGCATGTCAATTAGATTTGTGCATGTGATCGAATTGGTGACTTGACAAATATTCCATGGTTTTTGTTTGATCGGGACATAGTAAGACAGAGGGATTAAATTACACTGTAGCTATAGTTAACAGGTTCAATATGTTATTAAAACATTCACACTATCTGGGTAGCCAAGACATATTGCTAGATATCAATCATGGCTTGTAGGACCTAAAGATTAATCCGGACAATTAATTCTTTTGGGAGTACTAATATGTTAGTACAAATTTTACTACTAGCTTAGTGATGAACCTAGGGATGTCACACACCATAAACAATTAGGATAACGTGGAACAAGAGAGAAATAATATTGCAAATGTGTTTGCAATTGCTGCAATCGAATTGTGTCGACTTGAAATTAAATTAAATGAGATTTAATTTAATTTGTATTATAGTCACGAGCCTATTTGCATATGATGCACATACATGCCCAAAGTGAATATATGTTAATGTATTCCCAAATGTACATATAAAGATTATGTTCTTTTTATTTTTAAAGGGGATCGATTAATTAATTATTTATTCGTTTAATTCATTAATTAATCAATTAATATATATTTTAAATGCGTTTTGAAAAAAAAAAAAAAAAAAGATTGCTGAAAATAGAGCAAAAGGTGTGTGTGTTCTTGTGTTTTTGAGACGCGAGAAAAAGAGGGATTCTCTCTCGTTCGGGCCGTGACTAAAACATCAAGGATACGACAGATTGTCTTCACGAGATTGCTAGCACGATCATAGTGGTGATATCCGAAAGTTCTCTCTTCCATTCGACATCCATTGTTGATGTGTTTGAACTAGAGGTCCGACGTTTGTGGGACTCGAACTATGGAACATCCAAACCAGTTCGTATAAAGCGCGCTTCGAGAGGTAATTCGTTTAACTCCCTTTTATATTCAGATTTTTGATTAAAATGCACGAACAACGCCTTCAGAGAATTATATAAAAAATGTCATTTTTGTTTCCGCTGCATTCTTTTTATTAATTTTACTTATACATGATTCATGAAATCCTAACAGTGATATTAGAGCCAACCTTAGGCGTTTTTCGTGCGTTTAATTGATTTATAGTTCAAAGATATTTTTGCGTTCTAATGGCCAAATTTTTTTTTTTTTTAAGAAAATCTCTTGCTCTTATGTGGCCTATAGAAGTTGATTAATTTATGTGATATGTTTAATCAACTAAGCAAAAATTATAACTAAATCAATTTTGAATCAAAAATCCGTTACTTGTTATACTTTGTATTAATATTCTGCGAATGATTTGTGATTGTGAATTTAAAGTTGTTAACGCAACTTCCGTTCAGAATAATGCTCATGAACTTTGTTTCATCGATTTGATTTCTTGATGTAATTTGCGTTGTTCGACTTTAAATTTGATTAAATGTAGAATTTTATCTATGCCTTCCGGAGCTTTAAATTTTGAATTTATGGCTCGTAAGGAAGGGTGGTGATCATGGAAAAATCCCTTATCATTATGATTGTTGTATGGATGAATGTATGATGATAACATGTATTCTTTTTGGGGATGTAATTATTAAATGGAGGCTGCGTCCTTCCTTTTATTTTATTTTAGTTTTTTTTTTCATGAAATGTAATTTTAGCATAGTTTAATATGTCAATTGTTGATGTAAATGCTACGAGAGAAGAGGAGCCATTGGAGGAGCCATTAAGCCGAGAGCTCTATGGGCTTGGTCTTTGAAGAGTTCAAAGATTGAAGAAGAAGTAAAGAGTAGGTCCCTATTATTAAAACATTAAAATGGCTAAATGGGTCTCTTTGGCTTGAGACCCATTGAACCATAATTCCATGATCACCATATATGATGGATGTTTATGTGATATCTATTTATTTATTGTGTTTATGTTATCATGCATGTTAAACCGGTTAATGTGCAAAGTGAGACCGTTAATAACGACCCAAATCTCCTTATTAATAATATTAAGTCGAAATAGGTTTCGGACTCGTGGCCTTCCATTGTTGTGGTTTGATCCTATATTATAGTGGTTAACTGACCGGCTATGGATACATAGGGGTTAATTACCATTCTTAATATTGGACCACTCCATTATGCATGTGATGCTATGGGGTTGGAGCCAATTGATTTCTAATAACTGTCAGGTGAGGGAATCGTTTGTGCTTTCAATACTTACATGAGATGATGGACTAGACTTAACTATGATCATGATGCCAATAACTGTTAGGTGAGACTTTCATGGTCTAGAGGCCGAAGTTATGATTGGGATTCGCATATGATACGTTGAACAAGTTGGTTCGCTCACTAAGTTCATTGAACACCAATAACTCCTAGGTGAGGTGGGCTTTGGGCTAGTGGGACTCCAATCCCCACTAGTAATCTTTACCCAACAAAGATTACCGCTTCCTATCTTAAGGAGTATGGGATTCAAATATAAATTTAGTGGGAGCATCTATTTCATTTAAAGGCCAAAGTGAAATAGTTATTTTGAAAGATACAACGGCTAACAATTTATTTTCTGCAACAGATATATTATTACTTTGAAAATGGTGACCACAAACCCACTCACTTCTATACTTGACAAGAATTGTTTGATTGACCCAATTTCTCTGACCGAGTGAGGAATTTGAGAATTTTTCTCAATTTAGAAAAAATTGGGTATGTGCTTAATGAAAATATGCCAACTTCATTTCCTAAGGGTGGGACCCAAGAGGAGCGTGTCACTTATGATAAGTGGCTTGATGATGACTTCAAAGTTAGGTCATATATGCTTGCTTCGATAAATAATGAATTATAGAAGAAGTATGAATCTATAGAAGATGCTAGGTCGATCATTTTGCACTTAAATGAATACTTTAATGAGAATGGTCAAACCTCTAGATATGAGATATCTAAGGCATTGTACCATATGAGGATGGCTAAAGGATCATTAGTTAATGATCATGCTTTGAAAATGATCTGGCACATTGAAGAATTGCTTAGGCTAAATCTCGTTATGGACAACGAGTTAGCTGTGGATTTGATCCTCCAATCTTTACTCAATTCTTTCTCTGGTTTTGTCCAAAACTTCCACATGTATAAGATGGAGAAAACTCTCGCTGAGTTACATAGCATGCTGGTAGCTTATGAGAAGGAAATGCACAACATGAGACCAAATGTAGTGGCTATGGCTAAGGCTTCTTCTTCAAAGGGTAAGACTATTTTAAAGAAAAAGAAATGGAAGAGGCCTATCAAACCTATTGTGCAACCAAAACCCAAGATTGATAAAGGGAAATGTCATTACTGTGGTGTCAAGGGGCACTGGAGGAGGAACTATAAGAAGTACCTTGTGAACTTGAAGGTCAAGCCTAAGGACCAACCTTATGAAGGTATGGTGTTTATGCTTATTGAAACTAATCTTATGGTTAGTGCTGAATCCAGCTCATGAGTTCTAGATTCTACTGCAACTTCACATATTTGTATGTCTTTGTAGAATCTGGAAACAAGCAGGATGCTAGGGTGAAATGAGATTGTCCTGACATTTGCCAATGAGCAAGAGTTGCTGCATTAGCTATAAGGACTTTTCGTTTATGTTTGCCTTCTGGACATGTATTGGTTTTAAAGAACTGTTTGCATTATGAGAATACTGTTAGGAACATCATCTCTATACCTCGTTTGGATAAAGAGAATTATGAATTTTCTTTTGCTAATGATGTATGTTCTATTTATCATAATGGAAGATGTGTTGGTTCTAGCTTATTAACTAATAATCTTTATATCATTATAATGTCCGGTAATGCGATTACCTATATCAATAAGCAAAATAAAATTGATATAAATGCCATAACTAATAGACGCCCTAGAGATAGTCCAAATAAAAAGTATGTTTGGCATCTCCGATTAGGTCATATTGGAGAAAGAATTAACAAGTTGAGCAATGATGGGTACATTGATCCATCAAATTTTGAGTCATACTCGACTTGTGAGGCATGTGTTCTAGGAAAAATGACCAAAGCGCCTTTTGTGGGACATAGTGCACGAGCTACTGACATATGAGGATTAATACATACAGATGTATGTGGACCAATTAATGAAACTGCTAGAGGTGGTTATAATTACTTCATTACATTCACCGATGATTAGTCACGGTATGGTTATTAATACCTCATGAAGTATAAATCTGAATCCTTTAAAAAGTTCAAGAAATTCAAGGCCAAAGTTTAGAAACAAACAGGAAAATATATTAAGGCTCTTTGATCGGATCAAGGAGGTGAATACCTTAATACTGAATTCCTGGACTATCTTAAAGCGAATGACATTTATCACAATGGACACCTCCTGGAACTCCAAAACATAATGGTGTATTTGAACGAAAAAATCGTACTTTATTATATATGGTGTGATCTATGATGAGTTACATCGATTTGCCAATATCCCTTTGGGGATATGCCCTTGAAACAACTATATATATATACTGAATAGAGTGCCATCCAAATCTGTTCCAACTATGCCCTATGAGATATGGCATAGTAGGAAACCTAGCCTTAATCATATTAAGATTTGGGGTTGTCCAGTTTTCGTGAAAAAGCTTAAAATGGAAAAATTGGAGGCAAGATTTGAACAAGGTCGCTTCATTGGATATCCAAAGGAAACTCTTGGATATTATTTCTATTTTCATTCAGACCAAAGAATTTTAGTGAGCAAGCATGCTTTTTTTTCTGGAGAATCAGTTCGTCCAAAAAGGTGGTGCTAGGCGGAAAATAGTCTTACAAGAAGAAAATAATGAAGTACCAAATAATCGAGTTCAGATACCAATCTCTGATTTAATGGGAGCTTTTGATACACAACCTCTTAGGAGAAGTGCGAGAACGTCTTGCCCACCTGCTCGTTATAGACACTCGGTTGATCATATTGAACCATTATTCATTGTGAATGATAGTGATCAACATGGTGATCCTAAAACCTATGAGGAGGTGATGTTGGACATCGATTATGGTAAATGGCTAGAAGCCATGAAATCCGAAATGGATTCAATGTATTCCAATGAAGTTTGGACTTAATAGATCCGCCTGATGGTATTATACCAATTGGCTATAAATGGATCTTCAAGAGGAAGATGAATGCTGAAGGTCAAATTGGAACTTATAAAGCATGGCTAGTGGCAAAAGGATATCGTCAGAAAGAAGGAATTGATTATGACGAAACTTTCTCACCTGTGGCCATGCTAAAATCCATTCGGATTATGTTGGGTATAGTTGCACACCTTGATTATAAGATATTCCAGATGGATGTCGAAACGCCTTTTCTAAATGGTTTTCTCGATAAGGACATCTATGTGGCATCCTAGAATTTCATGAAAATCCCTAAGTATGCCATGAGCCATGGATAGGCGATGGAGGCACCGTTATTGTATTTTTGTAGCCCTTTTGATCCATGGTTTGCAATGAGATTTATGGCCAAGTTTTTAAATGGATATTTTTTTTAGGAAAGAAAGTTCTATCTTTGGCCATATGTGTTATAAATTTGGAACTTATGGATTTATGATTGCAAGTATTATAGCCATTTAAATTGCAATTTAGTACTTTGATTAAATAGGAATTTAGTTGGTTTTTAAAAGGGTCGATTTTGGATTATTTAAGCTTGGGTCTTAGGCCCAAGAGTGTTGGGCCTAAGATGGGCCAAGATGGCCGGCCCATAGAGCCAATGAAGGGTTGTTGGTCGCACGAAGGAGGGGGGGGGGAAGTCCGGTTTGCATGCCTCCCCCCATTTGTCCCATGAAGATTGCCAAGTGGCAAGCCATGCAAAGCTAATGATGGCTAATGATGGAGGGAAGGAAATTAGGGGAAAGGTGACCGGATTAAGTGAGAAAGGGAGATAGAGAGAGAGAGAGAGAGAGAGAGAGAGAGAGAGAGAGAGAGAGAGAGAAGAGAGAGAGAGAGGAGAGAAAGAGAGGAAGAAGAGAGAAAGGAAGAAGGGAAGGAGGAAGGAGGAGGGGCCGTGCATCGCCGTCCGTCGCCGCCGTGTCTCGCCATTGTGCTCATCGTTTGCTCGGTTTGGAGGCAAGTGGGATCCTATGATCTACTCTTGCATGCTATGCTTGGTGTGTGTGATTGATTTGTGATGATTTTTGGAGGTATAGGACGTGAAAAATTGAAGTTATAAGAGTGATGCTCTAGTCTAGTGTGCTGTTCTTGAGAAAAACAGCTTGACCTAGGATATTCTAGTGACTCGCATGTGATGTTCTAGTTGAAGTTTGGCTTTGACCTCTAAATGAAAGTTGTAAAGGACTTCTTGGAGTATAATATACTCAAATTTGGGACAAAACAAATAAGTATAATGGGTGAAACCATTGTTCTTTGGAAAGACTAGATCTGGAAATTTTGGTACCGACCCTTGATGAATGCATGGACGGTAAGGCAATCTTGTTGTTGAAATTTCACTTCGATTTCTTAACAAAAGTTGTAAAGGACATCCTGGGGTTTTGACATATAAAAAATTTAGAGAAAACAAACAAGAATAGGTAGGTGAAATTGTGGTCCTTTGGAGATGGTTAGATCTGGAAAATTTTGGTACTAGGAACAGGGGTTTTAACCATCTGAAATTAATTACCTAGGACGAATCTGACTTCGATGTCTTCATGAAGTATCTACCTTATGGTTTTGGCTATCACATAGTAGAATTTCATAATTTTTGAAGGTCATTTGGGTATTTAATCGGAAATGTTTCTAAAACTTTGCAATCTGATGTGTTCGGACTTTGTAATGTTGCAATGCGTGGTATATATCGTTTTGTATGAGATTCTTTTGGAAAATTGTTCTGGATGAAATATCTCTCTTTATGTCTTTCCTACAACATATCCAAATTTCATAATTTTTGAAGTTCATTTGCCTATTTAACCAAAAATGTTTCAAAAACTGTGCAAGTTGAATGGACAGAATAGTAGTGCTGTGATAAGTGGTCTATATTGAAATTATATGGGGATCTTTTGGTGTAGTGTTCTGCATGAAATATCTGCTTTTATGTCTTGACTATCACATGTTCGAATTTCATAAATTTTGAAGGTCATTTGGGTATTTAATTAAAATGTTTTCTAAAACTGTGCAAGCTGGATTGTGCGAATTTCAAATGTTGTTATGCATGGACTATTCTGTTTTGTATAAAATTCTGGTGGTGTTGTATTCTTTATGAAGTAAATGCCTCTAGAGCTTGTCTTTGATGTATTAAACTCTTAGAAATTATTAGAGCCAATCACTAAATTTTAAAGAAGTGTAAATTAAAAAGAATGTATTATGTTTCTAAAATAATAGTAATAATCCATGAGTTTGCCCCATGAATTGTATTGTTTCTAAGTAATTGATCTTGCTGCACATGTGACGATATATTGCATTACATATAAAATCAAAAGCTGAAATTGACCTTGTTGCCATCATATCATGTGCCATGTTGATATTGTGACACAATTGTGAATATGAATTATGAAAAATGAGGATACCGTCGGAGGTCTGAGCCGACGATACCCCGGGAGTGTCGGGATGCTCGGAGGTGAGTGCCGGATGCCGGAGGTGTGTGCCGGATGTCCGGAGGTGTGTGCCGGAGGTTCCTTGCGATGCCAGGTTGGGTGCGAGCGATAAAATGTGGGATGCAATTACTGATCCAAGGAAAGAAAGATGTGGTAATCCAATTTAAAGATAAAAGGTTCAAATAAATTCATACATAGTATGGTGACATGTATGCATGGCTGTATGATGTTATGTGAATAAGTGCATGGTGGTAAGTGCACATAGTATGGTGACATGTATGCATGGCTGTATGATGTTATGTGAATAAGTGCATGGTGGTATGTGCACATAGTATGGTGACATGTATGCATGGTTATATGAGGTTATATGTATGAGTGCATGGTGGTATATGCACATAACATAATGACTTATACACATGGTTGTTATGATGTAATGTGCATGGCTGAAATGTGAGGTATGTTTAACATGTATGAACTATATGTACTCTACCATGATTGTTCTGATTGATGCATTGAGTAGTTTAGTGGATCATTTACCTGCTGAGTGGTTGTACTCACCCCTTTTGGGGACTAACATTTCAAATTAGAAAGATGCCTCTCCCTCCGGTCACGCGCGGTACCTTTTATGGCCTTCCATCTGACGTGGAGGTCGAGTGTATGGACCATATATGTGTCACCATTCCTGGTCTAGTGTTCAATCGGGTTCGTGTGCTGGTGATGTACGACGTGGGCCTGGCTGGGGGCCCGGTCATCCAGGAGTTCATGTCTATCCACGTCCGTCGTGACGGAGTGATGTTGGGGATGTTGCTGCCGCCACCGCTCGATGCACCAGGGAGGGTGTGATGGCCCGTGTGAGGAGTGGGAGCTGATAATTTTTTGGAGATAGCCAACACTTGTAGATGGAGGGTGATACGTGATCGATTTAGGGGGTCGAGATCTCTCTTTTGAGTTGTAGCCAAGTTTAGTGAAAAACCTTGGCTTTTTGGTTGTACCGACCCAAGATGTCCATAAAATATAAATAAAAGTGGCTCGGCTTTATGCTTTCCTTCGGCGTGTAGTTGGTGTGCATTGTATCTTCAAACCGAGAGTGGAGGGATGGTGAGACTCGTCTTTATTTTCACTATGAGCTGCGCTTAATTCTTTTTAAAAAAAAAATGCCCATGAACTATGGTTCTTCTTTAACCCCGAACAAAGATAAGTAACTAGTATTAGATAGGTATCTGTGGCGACCCTTTGTTGTTTGGGGGTGCCAGAGTGGTTGGTATCAGAGCAAAAGGTTTATATGTGGAGTGATAAGGAGCCTCATTTGGAAATTGAGGAAGGTAATGACAATGCACACCGTAGGATACTGATTAAGAGTGGTTGACTAACTTCGAACAACGGGTGACAAGTATTCGCCCGTAGATTCCCAGTCTGTGTTATAAGTTGCTTTTAGGTGCAAGTAACATGGTTATGTTACTTATTTTTCTTAGTTGCTGTTGCTTTTAATGGAGACTTTGAGTCATAGATATTTCCTGAGGCAAATGCTTGGAAACTGTAGGAAAATCATGGTGCATTATGGAAGTCATCATCCATCGAGGGTTGAAGCCTCTGCAGCAAGGGCTGAACCCCGAATGGAAGATATCCTGCAAGCATTGGCCAATATTGGAAATCTGATGGAAAGACAAGCGCAACAACAACCTAGAGTAGAACGCCGTACTCAAGGACTGGTGGAACAAATTTTGAAGTTGAAACCACCTAAATTCAATGGAATGGGAAGTCCTAAGGAGGCGGAGCATTGGGTTGATGGGATGGAACGAATTTTCCGATTGTTGGATTGCAATGATGCTGAGAAAATAACTTTGGCAGAGTACCAGCTAGAGGGAAATGCAAAGTTTTGGTGGAGAGCTTCAAGGGACACAATCTTTCCACCAGGTACTAATGTTAATTGGGACGAATTTGTCAGAGCTTTCAATAGAAAGCATTTTTCTGACTGTGCTAGTGACAAGAAAATTACAGAATTTGTTCAGTTAGAACAAAAGGAGCTGGTAGTGGATCAATATGAGGCAAGATTTTCTGAACTGTCTAGATATGCTCCTAGATTAATTGAAGATCAAGAAGAAAAAGCTAAAAGATTTTTGAAGGGATTGAGAACTAACATAAGGAAGCAACTAGTGCCTTTGAACATAAGAGATTATACTGAGATCTACGGGAGGGCGCAGTTAGTGGAGCAGGAGTTAATAAGGGAGCAGTCGGAGTATAAGAGACAGTCGTCTTTTGGTGATATCGGACGGGGTAAGAGATCCTATACAGGTCAAGGCCAGACTTGGGAGTCTAAGAATAAGGGCAATTTCGGGAATTTTGGAAAAGCTAAGGGTGGCCTGAATCTAGGAAAAGCATCTTATCAAAATGAAGAATGTCGAAGGTGTGATGGGCGACATGGACCAGGACCTTGTAATGGGCGGCTGAAATTCTATGGTTGTGGACAGGTAGGACACCTTAAGAAGGATTGTCCACAAGTGAGGTCACGGACAAATATCAAGTCAATGCGACGAGTACCACAACGTACTACTGGACCATATCCACAAAGAAATCCACAGAGACCACCAGCACAAGGAAAAGTGTATGCTGTCACCCAAGAGGAAGCAAAAGCTTCCAAAAATGTTATCTTAGGTATGATTCTCATAAATGGCAAGAAGGCTTATGCATTGTTTGATACGGGTGCTACGCATTCATTTATGTCTGAAAGATATAGACTGTTGAGTAAAATAGAAACTACATTCCTTGAGACACCCCTTTGTGTTTCTACACCTTTAAAGAATATGGTGTTGTCTATGCTGGTGTGTGGAAAGTGTAAGATAACAATAGGAGGAAGGGATATGGATATAGACTTAGTCGTAATGGCTATGTATAATTTTGATGTTATCATAGGAATGGATTGGCTTCATAAGTATCGGGCCAAAATGGATTGTTATAGAAAAGTGATCCAATTTATTTTACCTGATCGGTCGGATTGTGAGTTTCTGGGATGTTAGACCAACCTGTCTATAGCACTTATTTCAGCAGTAGAGACCTGTGCGTTACTTGATAAAGGATGTCAAGGGTACCTAGCAATAGTTAAAGATTATACCAAGGAAGAGCTTGAGCTTGATGAAATTCGAGTAGTAAATGAATTTCTCTTGAGGAGTTGCCTGGATTACCGCCGGAAAGAGAAATTGAGTTTGAAATTGAATTAATGCCTGGAACAGGACCAATATCGAAAGCCTCGTATAGGATGGCCTTAACGGAACTAAAGGAGTTGAAGGTGCAACTGCAGGAGTTGCTTGATAAAGGATTCATTAGACCAAGTGCTTCACCTTGGGGTGCACCAGTTTTATTTGTGAAGAAGATGGGTTGATGCGCTTGTGCATTGACTATAGGCAACTGAATCAAGTGACCATTAAAAATAAATATCCTTTGCCTAGAATTGATGATCTATTTGACCAACTCTAGGGAAGTTTGGTCTTCTCTAAGATTGACTTAAGGTCGGGATACCATCAGCTAAGAATTAAGAAAGAAGATATTCCTAAGACTGCATTTAGGACTCGTTATGGACACTACGAGTTCCTTGTCATGCCATTTGGATTAACAAATGCACCAGCTGCATTTATGGATCTAATGAATAGGGTATTTAAGCTTTATTTAGACCAGTTTGTGATTGTCTTTATCGATGATATCCTAATTTATTCGGAAGGGCCTAAGGAACATGAGCAACACTTGAGGATAGTTTTGCAAACTTTGAGAGATCACAAGTTGTATGCCAAATTCAGCAAGTGTGAATTTTGGCTAGACCGGATAATATTTTTAGGACATGTGGTGTTAGGAGGAGGAATTGTAGTGGACCCGGCGAAAGTTGAGATGGTAATAAATTGGTTAAGACCAACAACACCCACCAAGATACGGAGTTTCTTAGGATTGGCTAGTTATTATCGAAGGTTTATTGAAGGGTTTTCCCGATTGGCAGGTCCCTTAACCAAATTGACACGGAAGAACGCAAAGTTTGAATGGTGTGGGGACTGTGAAAGGAGTTTTCAGGAGCTTAAAAGGAAGTTGACCTCAGCCCCAGTCCTGACTATTCCATATGGACCTAATGGTTTTATAGTGTATAGTGATGCATCTCACAAAGGATTGGGATGTGTTTTAATGCAGCATGGCAAGGTCATAGCCTATGCATCTAGACAATTGAAACCCCGTGAACTGAACTACCCAACGCATGATTTAGAATTAGCAGCTATAGTGTTCACTTTGAAGATATGGAGGCATTATTTATATGGGGAAAAGTTTGAGATTTATATAGATCATAATAGCTTGAAATATCTATTCTCACAAAAGGAGTTGAACATGAGACAAAGGAGGTGGATGGAGTTGTTAAAGGATTATGATTGTGAGATACGATACCATCTAGGGAAGGCAAATAAGGTAGCGGATGCTCTTAGTCGTAAGTCAGCTATGGAGATGGCCAGTTTAAGAATGGCGGAATGGAACTTATTAAAGTCCGTAGCGGACTCGGAGTATGAATTAAAAGTGGATGGCCTTATCGGTATGCTTAGAGTATTAAGGATTGAACCTGAAATTATTCAGAAAGTTAAGATCCTGCAAGAGTCTGACTCAGAAATTATGAAAGTGAAAGATGCAGTGTCTTTAGGAAAAATACCGGAATTTCAAGTTTCTGAAGATGGAGCGGTAAGATGCCAAGGACGACTCTGTGTTCCTCACAATGAAGAAATGAAGAGGGAAATTCTGTCGGAGGCACATAGGAGTAAGTATAGTATTCATCTAGGTAGTACAAAGATGTACAGGAATTTGCGTCAGCAATTTTGGTGGAATGGTATGAAAGCTAATACGGCTAAGCATGTTTCTCAATGTTTGACATGTCAACAAGTGAAGGCGGAACATCGCAAACCTACAGGACTCTTGAGACCGTTAGACATACTAGAGTGGAAATGGGAGCATGTGACGATGGACTTTGTGCAAGGACTGACAAGGACATCAAGTGGTCACGATTCTATCTGGGTAATAGTGGACCGTTTGACTAAGTCTGCCCATTTCTTAGTAGTCCATAGAAACTATTCAATGAATAAACTTGCCGAAATATATGTAAGCCAAGTAATACGCTTATATGGTATACCTGTAACGATCACCTCTGATCGAGACTCTAGGTTTACCTCGAACTTTTGGCGGAGTCTCCAAAATGCTTTAGGGACAAAGCTTCAATTCAGTATTGCTTTTCACCCTCAAACGGATGGACAAACAGAAAGAGTGATCCAAACTCTGGAAGATATGCTGAGAGCCTGTGTTATTGACTTTGGAGGAAGTTGGGATGAAAATTTGCATCTGATAGAGTTTGCATATAACAATAGTTTTCAGAAAAGTATAGGCATGGCCCCATATGAAGCGTTATACGGAAGAAGATGCAGGACCCTTGTCTGTTGGGATGAAGTAGGTGAAAGAAGATTGACAGGACTCGAATTGGTACAAGTTACCATTGAAGCCGTCGAGATTATCAGGAAGAGACTTAAAACAGCCCATATTAGACAAAAAGGCTACGTGGATAGGCGTAGAAGGCCCCTTGAGTTTGGTGTGGGAGATCATGTATTTCTCAAAGTATCTCCAATGAAAGGAATATCTCGATTTGGAATGAAAGGAAAGTTGGGTCCCAGATTTGTTGGACCTTTTGAAATACTTGAAAGAATAGGGGACGCGGCTTATCGTTTGGCGCTGCCTCCTAATCTAGGAAATTTACATGATGTGTTTCATGTGTCGATGCTGAGAAAGTATCAGCTAGATCCTGGTCACATACTCGATCATGAAGCCATCAAAGAAGACAAGAAAGTGCGATACGTTGAAGAGCTGGTGCAAGTGCCGGACAGAAAGGAGCAAGTCCTTAGGACCAAAACGATCCCATTGGTTAAGATATTATGGCGACATCACGATATGGAGGAAGCCACATGGGAGAGTGAAGACCAAATGAAGGAAAAGTACCCCTACTTGTTTCAAGAGGTATAAGTGATGTCTAATTTCGAGGACGAAATTCTCTATGGAGGGGAGAATTGTAGCATCCTAGAATTTCATGAAAATCCCTAAGTATGCCATGAGCCATGTGTCACGGCCCGTGAGAATGCAAAGCCAAGAGGGTTCTTGAGGACGGGCGTGACACATCCGACCCTCGACCTATATCCCGGAGACTTAGAGTATTCTCGAGTATACTCCTGGGGCGGGTAAATATAGTATTTGTACGCATAAGTTATAAATGCGAGTAGCTGGTAGTTGGGAGTAAATATGGGTAGTTGGGGAGGTGCAATCTCCACCGTTAGATCTAAGAGAGATCTACGAATACGGTTTGCCGTGTACTTGTATATAAAGGGGTCTCCTCCATTCTTTGTAATTCATTCACAAGCAATACGAAAACTAGAGCTTCTCTCTCTAAGAGTTTCTCTCTCTACATACGAGTCTTGTGAGTCGAGTGTTGAAAGGCTGCTTAGGGATAAAACCTTAAGGCCGCACGGGTCAGCCTACGTGTGATCGAGAGTGAATCGATCGGCCCGTGACAAGTGGTATCGGAGCTGATTGTGATCCAAGCGCAAGTGCAATGGCTGATCCACGATCTGATGAGGCGCTCGCCATGGGTGGTGATGGTGCTGATCGTGGGCGGAACGCCGAGAAGGTTGGTGCCAGGGGGAAGAAGACCCGTGGTGGTTCGAGGGATCCGACGGGGGATCTTGCACAACGGATGGCGAAACTAGAGTTGTTCGTCACCGATGTCCAAGGATCGGTCGACGACCTGACCCAGATCGTGGACGGAGTTGACGCCGGAAGAGAGGAGCTATTTGCGGATGTGCAAAGCTCAAGACCGGCATGGGAGAACTTCGCCACGAGTTGCTGGGGACCCTACAGGAGGAACTCGCGCAACGGTACGAACCCTTGGAGGCCACGATGGCGGCCATGCGCGCGGAGATAGCGGAGCTTATGGGTAAGCTCGCTGAAGCACAAGCTGCACGCGTGAACGGAGTGATCACGGTGCAAGGTCCACGAGTGGACATGCCGAAGCCGAAGGAATTGCGGGGCTCACGGGTGGCCAAGGATGTGGACAACTTTCTGTGGTACATGGAACGGTACTTCCAGGCCATGGGAATCAACGACGACCAAACACGGGTAAACACTACATCGATGTATTTAGCTGATAGTGCATTGTTATGGTGGCGTCGTCGATCGGATGATAGGTGCGGGAATCCTATCGCGACCTGGGTTGGTTTTGTCGAAGAGTTCCGACGGAACTACTTTCCCGCTTACGCGGAGGAAGAAGCTCGTGACGAGCTGAAGCGTCTCGAGCAAAAGGGTGGTGTGTGCGACTACATCAAGCGGTTTTCGGAGTTGCTACTCCAAATCCCCTCGATGAATGAAGTTGAAGCGTTTCACCAGTTCATGGGTGGTCTCAAACCATGGACAAAACAAGAGTTGAAGTGGTACAACGTGGGAGATCTTACTACGGCCATGACCGTAGCCGAGTCACTCGTGGAGTACAAGGCGTCGCCTTCCACATCCCGACAGGACACTTGTCCTAGGGACAAAGCCACTGGTGGGGGAGATCGGGGGAGATACAACCGCCCGACCGGAGGTAGACCACCACCAGCTGGTCCTCATCCTCATCGGGCTCATGCGGGGCCAAATGGAGGAGGGCAAAGGAAGGTACGCTTGTATAGCTGCTTCTTTTGTGACGGTCCGCACATGGCGCGGGATTGCCCGAACAAGGCCAAGTTGGCCGCTCTTTGCAAAGAAGATGAGCCAAGAGAGGAAGCACGGTTGGGATCGCTGCGACTCATTGGCATGATCAAGGCCAAGAAGGCGAAGGAGCCTAAAGGCTTGATGTTCGCGGACGTGAAGATCGGAGTGACCACGGTGAGTGCACTCGTGGACACGGGAGCATCCGACATCTTCATCTCGGAGGAAGCCGCAAAGAAACTTAACCTAAGGGTTGAGAAGGGAGCCGGTTGGCTCAAGACGGTGAACTCAAAGGAAGTCCCTGTGATCGGGGTTGCGAGGGACGTGGAGCTACAACTCGGATCATGGAAAGGCAAAGAAACTCTAGAGGTAACTCCACTTGACGACTACGATATTGTCATTGGAATCAAATTCCTAGATAGAATCCATGCAGTTGTAGTTCCCTTTGCTGAGTGCATATGTGCGTTGGACAAGAACTGTCAATGCGTGATTCCGGTCCATCGTGAGTCGGATCGTGATCGGAAGATGATCTCGGCCATACGACTCACCAAAGGAGCAAGGAAGGGTGAAGTGACCTTCCTGGCGGCCTTGAAGATCGAGGACGACAAGGGTGAAGGGAAAGAAGTCCCGACGGAAGCAACCCAAGTCCTCGACTCATTCAAGGATGTCATGCTTTCGGAGTTGCCAAAGAAGCTACCACCTAAGAGAGAGGTGGATCACCGGATCGAGCTAGTGCCTGATGCTCGACCGCCTGCCATGGCGCCTTACCGTATGGCGCCGCCCGAATTGGAAGAGTTGAGAAGACAACTCAAGGAGCTGCTCGACGCGGGTTTCATATGGCCGTCTAAGGCCCCGTTCGGTGCGCCGGTCCTATTTCAGAAGAAGCACGATGGGTCACTCCGGATGTGCATCGACTACCGGGCGCTAAACAAGCTGACTGTGAAGAACAAGTACCCGATCCCGCTCATCGCGGATCTCTTCGATCAACTTGGTGGAGCTCAGTGGTTTACCAAGCTAGATCTCCGATCGGGCTACTATCAAGTTCGGGTTGCTGAAGGGGACGAGCCAAAAACAGCCTGCGTGACGCGGTATGGATCCTACGAGTTCCTAGTAATGCCGTTCGGCTTGACCAACGCTCCGGCTACCTTTTGCACAATGATGAACAAGGTACTCCACCCTTTCCTAGATAGGTTTGTAGTGGTTTACCTAGATGATATTGTGATATATAGTCGAACGTTGGGAGAACACGTCGAGCACATAAGACAAGTCTTCCAAGTCTTGCGTGAGAACGAACTATATGTTAAGCGCAAGAAGTGTGCCTTCGCCCAAAAGGAAGTTCCGTTCTTGGGGCACATCGTCGGAGGTGGGAGAGTGCGAATGGACAAGGCGAAGATCCAAGCAATCGTCGAATGGGAGCCACCGATGAAGGTGCCGGCATTGAGGTCATTCCTGGGCCTCACCAACTATTACCGACGGTTCATCTGGAGCTACTCGAGTATCACCGTGCCACTCACAGACCTGCTGAAGAAGGAAAAGGCATGGGAGTGGACGGATCGGTGCCAAAGAGCCTTCGACCGATTGAAGCAAGCCATGACCGAGGAGCCGGTGTTAGCGTTGCCCGACCACACCAAACCCTACGAGGTAGAGACCGATGCGTCGGATTATGCGATTGGTGGTGTTCTTATGCAGGATGGACATCCGATGGTGTTCAAGTCCCGAAAGTTGAACGACACCGAGCGTCGATACACCGTCCAGGAGAAGGAGATGACCGCGGTGGTGCACTGCCTTCAGACATGGAGACACTACATCCTGGGATCGAAGTTCGTCGTAAGGACGGACAACGTGGCTACGAGCTACTTTCAGACCCAAAAGAAGTTGAGTCCGAAGCAAGCTCGATGGCAGGATTTCGTAGCGGAGTTCGACTACGCGTTGGAGTACAAGCCGGGGAAGGCCAACTCCGTGGCAGACGCGTTGAGCCAAAAGACGAAGCTGATGAGCCACACAATGAGTCGACCAAGCTGCCCTTGGGTCGACCACATCAAGGAGGGGTTGACGCATGATCCAAGAGTTCAAGCCCTCATCGGGTATGCCAAGGAAGGTAAGACTCGACAATTTTGGTGTGAGGACGAACTCCTCTACACCAAGGGAAGGTGGCTGTACGTACCTTTCTATGGGAAGTTGAGGAAGGAGATCTTGCGCGAGTGCCACGACTCGAAGTGGGCGGGTCATCCAGGGATCCACCGCACATTGGCCCTCGTCGAAGATCGGTACTATTGGCCACAAATGCGCGACGACGTGGAGGCGTACGTGAAGACTTGTTTGGTATGCCAACAAGACAAGTTGGAGCAATGGTTGTCGCCGGGTTTGTTGGAGCCACTTCCCATTCCAACTCGTCCATGGGAAAGCATTTCCATGGACTTCATCGTCAACCTACCGAAGTCCGAAGGGTGTCGAACTCTAATGGTAGTGGTTGACAGGTTCTCAAAATATGCAACCTTTGTACCTGCAACAAAGGATTGCCCGGCCGAGGAGGCGGCCAAGCTGTTCATGAAGCATGTGGTGAAGTATTGGGGAGTGCCACAAACGATCGTGAGCGATCGGGATCCTCGCTTCACGGGACGTTTCTGGTCCGAGTTGTTCAAACTGTTGGGGTCGGAGCTGAATATGTCAACAAGTTTGCATCCCCAAACCGACGGTCAGACGGAGCGGGTCAATGCTCTCATGGAGATCTACCTTCGACACTATGTGAGCACGACGCAAGTGAATTGGGCAAAGCTAATCGATGTAGCCCAGTTCTCCTACAACCTACAGTGGAGTGAGTCGACCGGCCAGAGTCCGTTCGAGGTTGCCACTGGGCAACAACCGAATACCCCAAGCGCAATCGCTTCGGGTTACCGAGGGAGTAGTCCGCCCCTGTACATGTTCGCCAAAAACATGCAAGAAGAGGCGGACTTGGCACGGGTGTGTCTACACAAGGCCTCCAAACGCATGAAGAAATGGGCGGATAGGAAGCGACGACACGTGGAGTTCCAAGTGGGAGACCAAGTGTTGGCCAAGCTGCACGTGGTTCTTCGACACAAGGACGTGCACAAAGGGTTGATCCGTCGCTATGAGGGGCCATTTCGAGTACTACAACGGGTTGGAAAGGTCACATACAAGCTAGAACTACCACCGAAGCTAAAGGTGCATCCGGTTTTCCATGTAAGTATGCTTAAACCCTTCCAAGTTGATGAGGAAGACCTGGATCGAGGGGAGTCACAACGAGCACCGCTCGGGGCAAAGACCTCGTATGATTGAGAAGTTGAAAGCATTTTGGCGGATTGAGTCATATTGAAGAGGTATTGTGCGGCCAAGCGCGAATATTTGATCCGATGGAAAGGTCTTCCGGAGAGTGAAGCTAGCTGGGAACCCGAGGAGAGTCTTTGGCAATTCAAGAAAGAGATCGAAGCCTTTCATGCCGAAGACGCGACGAGGGCGTCGCCTGATTAGGTGGGGGAGAATGTCACGGCCCGTGAGAATGCAAAGCCAAGAGGGTTCTTAAGGACGGGCGTGACACATCCGACCCTCGACCTATATCCCCGAGACTTAGAGTATTCTCGAGTATACTCCTGGGGCGGGTAAATATAGTATTTGTACGTATACGTTATAAATGCGAGTAGCTGGTAGTTGGGAGTAAATATGGGTAGTTGGGGAGGTGCAATCTCCACCGTTAGATCTAAGAGAGATCTACGGATACGGTTTGCCTTGTACTTGTATATAAAGGGGTCTCCTCCCTTCTTTGTAATTCATTCACAAGCAATACGAAAACCAGAGCTTCTCTCTCTAAGAGTTTCTCTCTCTACATACGAGTCTTGTGAGTCGAGTGTTGAAAGGCTGCTTAGGGGTAAAACCTTAAGGTCGCACGGGTTAGCCTACGTGTGATCGAGAGTTAATCGATCGGCCCGTGACACATGGATAGGCGATGGAAGCACCGTTATTGTATTTTTGTAGCCCTTTTGATCCATGGTTTGCAATGAGATTTATGGCCAAGTTTTTAAATGGATACCTTTTTTTTAGGAAAGAAAGTTCTATCTTTGGCCATACGTGTTATTAAATTTGGAACTTATGGATTTATGATTGCAAGTATTATAGCCATTTAAATTGCAATTTAGTACTTTGATTAAATAGGAATTTAGCTGGTTTTTAAAAGGGTCGATTTTGGATTATTTAAGCTTGGGTCTTAGGCCCAAGAGTGTTGGGCCTAAGATGGGCCAAGATGGCCGGCCCATAGAGCCAATGAAGGGTTGTTGGTCACACGAAGGAGGGGGGGGGGAGTCCGGTTTGCATGCCTCCCCCAATTTGTCCCATGAAGATTGCCAAGTGGCAAGCCATGCAAAGCTAATGATGGCTAATGATGGAGGAAGGAAATTAGGGGAAAGGTGACTGGATTAAGTGAGAAAGAGAGGGAGAGAGAGAGAGAACGGTTCATCCGAGAGAGAGAGAGAGAGAGAGGAGAGAAAGAGAGGAAGAAGAGAGAAAGGAAGAGGGGAAGAAGGAAGGAGGAGGGGCCGTCCGTCGCCACCGTGTCTCACCATTGTGCTCATCGTTTGCTTGGTTTGGAGGCAAGTGGGATCCTATGATCTACTCTTGCATGCTATGCTTGGTGTGTGTGATTGATTTTTGATGATTTTTGGATGTATAGGATGTGAAAAATTGAAGTTATACGAGTTTTGCTCTAGTCTAGTGTGCTGTTCTTGAGAAAAACAGCTTGACCTAGGATATTCTAGTGACTCACATGTGATGTTCTAGTTGAAGTTTGGCTTCGACCTCTAAATGAAAGTTGTAAAGGACTTCTTGGAGTATAACATACTCAAATTTGGGCAAAAAAAATAAGTATAAGTGGGCGAAACCGTTGTTCTTTGGAAAGATTAGATCTGGAAATTTTGGTACCGACCCTTGATGAATGCATGGACGGTAAGGCAATCTTTTTGTTGAAATTTCACTTTGATTTCTTAACAAAAGTTGTAAAGGACATCCTGAGATTTAACATATAAAAAATTTAGAGAAAACAACCAAGAATAGGTAGGTGAAATCGTGGTCCTTTGGAGATGGTTAGATCTGGAAAATTTTGGTACTAGGAACAGGGGTTTTAACCGTCTGAAATTAATTACCTAGGACGAATCTGACTTCGATGTCTTCATGTAGTATCTACCTTATGGTCTTGGCTATCACATAGTAGAATTTCATAATTTTTGAAGGTCATTTGGATATTTAATAGGAAATGTTTCTAAAACTGTGCAATCTGATGTGTTCGGACTTTGTAATGTTGCAATGTGTGGTCTATATCGTTTTGTATGAGATTCTTTTGGAAAAGTGTTCTGGATGAAATATCTCTATTTATGTCTTGCCTACAACATATCCAAATTTCATAATTTTTGAATTTCATTTGCCTATTTAACAAAAAATGTTTCAAAAACTGTGCAAGTTGAATGGACAGAATAGTAGTGCTGTGATGCGTGGTCTATATTGAAATTATATGGGGATCTTTTGGTGTAGTGTTCTTCATGAAATATCTGCTTTTATTTCTTGACTATCACATGTTCGAATTTCATAAATTTTGAAGGTCATTTGGGTATTTAATTAAAATGTTTTCTAAAACTGTGCAAGCTGGATTGTGCGAATTTCAAATGTTGTTATGCATGGACTATTCTGTTTTGTATAAAATTCTGGTGGTGTTGTGTTCTGTATGAAGTAAATGCCTCTAGAGCTTGTCTTTGATGTATTAAACTCTTAGAAATTATTAGAGCCAATCACTAAATTTTAAAGAAGTGTAAATTAAAAAGAATGTATTATGTTTCTAAAATAATAGTAATAATCCATGAGTTTGCCCCATGAATTATATTGTTTCTAAGTAATTGATCTTGCTGCACATGTGACGATATATGGCATTACATATAAAATCAAAAGCTGATATTGACCTTGTTGCCATCATATCATGTGCCATGTTGATATTGTGACACAATTGTGAATATGAATTATGAAAAATGAGGATACCGTCGGAGGTGTGAGCCGACGATGCCCCGGGAGTGTCGGGATGCCCGGAGGTGAGTGCCGAATGCCTGGAGGTGTGTGCCGAATGTCCTCGGGAGTTTCGAGATGCCCGGAGGTGTGTGCCGGATGCCCGGAGGTGTGTGCCGGAGGTTCCTTGCGATGCCAGGTTGGGTGCAATCGATAAAATGTGGGATGCAATTACGATCCAGGGGAAAGAAAGATGTGGTAATCCAATTTAAAGATAAAAGGTTCAAATAAATTTACATAGTATACATAGTATGGTGACATGTATGCATGGCTTGATGATGTTATGTGAATAAGTGCATGGTGGTATGTGCACATAGTATGGTGACATGTATACATAGTTATATGAGGTTATATGTATGAGTGCATGGTGGTATATGCACATAACATAATGACTTATACACATGGTTGTTATGATGTAATGTGCATGGCTGAAATGTGAGGTATGTTTAACATGTATGAACTATATGTACTCTACCATGATTGTTCTGATTGATGCATTGAGTAGTTTAGTGGATCATTTACCTGCTGAGTGGTTGTACTCACCCCTTTTGGGGACTAACATTTCAGATTAGAAAGATGCCTCTCCATCCGGTCACGCGCGGTACCTTTTATGGCCTTCCATCTGACGTGGAGGTCGAGTGTATGGAGCATATATGTGTCACCATTCCTGGTCTAGTGTTCATTCGTGTTTGTGTGCTGGTGATGTACGACGTGGGCTTGGCTGGGGGCCCGGTCATCCAGGAGTTCGTGTCTGTCCACATCCGTCGTGACGGAGTGATGCTGGGGATGTTGCTGCCGCCACCGCCCGATGCACCAGGGTGGGTGTGATGGCCCGCGTGAGGAGTGGGAGCTAACAACTTTTTGGAGATAGCCGACACTTGTAGATGGAGGGTTATACGTGATCGATTTAGGGGGTCGAGATCTCTCTTTTGAGTTGTAGCCAAGTTTAGTGAAAAGCTTTGGCTTTTTGGTTTTACCGACCCAAGATGTCCATCATAAAATATAAATAAAAGTGGCTCGGCTTTATGCTTTCCTTCGGCGTGTAGTTGGAGTGCATTGTATCTTCAAACCGAGAGTGGAGGGATGGTGAGACTCGTCTTTATTTTCACTATGAGCCGCGCTAAATTCTTTTCAAAAAAAAAAAAATGCCCATGAATTACGGTTCTTCTTTAACCCCGAACAAAGATAAGTAACTAGTATTAGATAGGTATCTGTGGTGACCCTTTGTTGTTTGGGGGTGCCACAATCTATTTGACACAGCCACGGGGTTTTAAATCCAATAGTGAAAAATGGAAGGTGTGTAAGCTTAAGAGATCCATTTATGGACTCAAACAAGCCTCCAGAAGTTGGAATATACGTTTTGATGAGGTAGTCAAATCATTTGGCTTCATCAAAAATCCGGATGAACCTTGTGTATACAAGAAGATCAGTGGGATTGCAATTGCATTTCTAGTTTTGTATGTCGATGATATACTTTTGATTGGGAATAATGTACCGATGATATCATCGATAAAACTATTCTTGTCACAGAAATTCTCCATGAAAGATTTAGAAGAGGTAACCTACATTTTAGGTTTCGAGATCTATAGAGATGGATCAAGACGATTGATTGGCCTCTCACAGTTTACATACATAGACAAAGTGTTAACACGTTTTAACATGCAATGTTCCAAGAGAGGATTATTGCCTTTTAGGCAAGTGATCCGTCTTTCTAAGGAGATGTGTCCCAACACTCCTGAAGAAAGAGAGCGGATGGCGAAGATACCATATGCATCCGCTATTGGGAGGATAATGTATGCTATGCTATGTACTAGACCTGATATTGCACATGCTGTAAGTATTACTAGCAGATATCAGTCTGATCCAGGAGAAGAGCATTGGATAGTAATCAAGAATATTCTTAAGTACTTGCGAAGGACTAAAGATTTATTCTTGATATATGGAGAATGAGAATTTAAAGTTGTAGCTTATACTGATTACGATTTTCAATTGGATCCTAATGATTATAAGTCTATGTCTGGGTTTATCTTTACATTCAATGGTGGCGCAGTTAGTTGGAAAAGTTCCAAACAAAGCATAACTATCGATTTCATCACTGAAGCAGAGTATGTAGCCGCTTTTGAAGCAGTAAAGGAAGTCGCTTGGATGAAGAAGTTTATTTATGAACTTGGAGTTGTTCCCTTAGTTGAGCAACCGATTACATTGTTTTGTGACAATAATGTGGCGATAGCTCAAGCCAAGGAACCAAGGTCTCACCAAAAGTCCAAGCACATTGAGAGACGTTTCCATCTCATCAGAGATGGGAGAGGTGATATCGCCTTGTAGAAAATTGCCTCAGCAGAAAATGTGGCAGATCCCTTCACTAAGGCCTTACCTCAGTCTTCTTTTGAAAGGCATATTGACAAAATGGGTTTGAGGTACCAGACAAGTTGGTTTTAGTGCAAGTGGGAGATTGTTGGATGTATGTCCTAAAGTTACTATGTAATAGTTACATGTTAGGGATTTTGGTTGTACTATCATTATTATTATTTAATTAATGGCAATGATGTATTCATTCATTCATCCAATTATTTTATATTTATGAATGATTCCATAAGATCAGTTGCAACTAGACCTATTCTTGAGACGTCAAGAATATATGTGACGGGTTCATAATTAGGCTGAATCTTTAAACCGTTCCTGGTCAATGGATTATTGAGTGGATATTTATAGTCTTGTTGAGACCGGTGTGTTCTTAACTTCACCATTAAGTATTGGATACTTAAGGGAATGATGAGTCACATGTCATTGGATATTATGATACCTAAGTTAGAACATAGGTGTTTGTATTAGACAAGTTCACTAAATGTGATGCATATGGAACAATTAGCGACATGGAAGCTTTTAGCGCGGTCAATGTCTAATTATACATTCTTTGGTCTTATGTAAATAATCCTTAGACTTGAGTCACAGTGTCAACTTGTGTGTCGAACAACTATGGTTCACGGGTGCACATAATGCCAGGTCGTTGATCCGTCTTTATACTTGATGGTCATAGTTTGTTCATACACGAAGTTGCACGTGTACGCAATATGAAATCTGTCTCCTTGTTACATGGAAGGTATAATAATAATGTCCTATGCAATCTGATTATGACAATGCATTGAAATTCTTGGCTGGGGTTGTAATCGAGAATAAATTGTTTATGTCTCGAATAAAATGCATGTCAATTAGATTTATACATACGATCAAATTGGTGACTTGACAAATATTCCATGGTCTTTGTTTGATCGAAACATAGTAAGACAGAAGGATTAAATTACACTATAACCAAAGTTGACATGTTTATTATGTTCTTAAAACATTCACACTATCTGAGTAGCCATGACATAATGCTACATATCAATAATGGCTTTTAGGACCTAAAGATTAATCCGGACAATTAATTCTTTTGGGAGTACTAATGTGTTAGTACAAGTCTTACTACCAGCTTAGTGATGAACCTAGGGATGTCACACATCATAAACAATTAGGATAACGTGGAACAAGAAAGAAATAATGTTGCAAATGTATTTGTAATTACTGCAATCGAATTGTGTCGACTTGAAATTAAATTAAATGAGATTTAATTTAATTTGTATTATAGTCACGAGCCTATTTGCATGTGATGCAAATACATGCCTAAAGTGAATATATGTTAATGTATTCCCAAATGTACATATAAAGATTATGTTCTTTTTATTTTTAAAGGGGATTGATTAATTAATTATCTATTCGTTTAATTAATTAATGTGCAAATGGTCAGCAATTCTTGCTGACCATTTGCAACGCACATGATATGTGCGTTGCCATTTAACAATTAATAAAAAAATAAATATTTAAAGCTTCATGCATGTGCACGAAGCACATGCACGAAACTTGGATGGTTAGCAACCGCTGACCATCATGCACGAAGTCGTGCATGACCATTGTTGATCGTCCCTCGATCAGTAACCGTTGCTGATTCAAGTATATATATATTTTAAAATGCATTTTGAAAAAAAAAATGGTTGCTGAAAATAGAGCAAAGGGTGTGTGTGTTTTTGTGTTTTTGAGATGCGAGAAAAAGAGGGATTCTCTCTCGTTCGGGCCGTGACTAAAACATCAAGAATACGACGGATTGTCTCCATGAGATTGCTAGCATGATCATAGTGGTGATTATCCGAAAGTTCTCTCTTCCATTCGACGTCCATTGTTGGTGTGTCTGAACTAGAGGTCCGACATTTGTGGGGGTCGAATTGTAGAACATTCGAACCAATTCGTATAAAGTGATCTTCGAGAGGTAATTCGTTTAACTCCCTTTTATATTCAGATTTTTGATTAAAACGCACGAACAATGCCTTCAAAGAGTCATGTACAAAATATATCATTTTTGTTTCCGCTACGTTCTTTTTATTAATTTTACCTATACATGATTCATGAAACCCCAACAATTTAAACATAAGTAATTGCATCATCTAGAACTTCTTCAATGGGTAGAATAGTTTTCAAAGGATTCTTTTGAGCCCAAGCATATTAAAAGAGATAATAATGTCCTTATAGATCTTCTTTCCAAACTGAAGGAAGATTCCTCATTGTTCATGTTAGTTTCCAAAAGTCCGATTGATGAATTTTGAACACAAGGTACGAAAACCAGGTTCCCTAGAGTCCAACACTCTCTTTGATAATCTCATAACCTCATGTGAGAATATAAATATAATATCTTTAGGAAATATGGTGGGCTAAGTCTTTAATCTATTGACATGCATTCGGCTTATCCGTTCATTCATCCTTTGTCTTATTTTGTAGATGATGAATTTTTGGGAGAACTCAAATGGTTTCACCAGTATACATTTGATTGTCGCAGTTTGGAGGTCTGATCAGTCCACCTTGTTGTGCATTTGGTGGTGGAAATCCTTGATTTTGACCTATCTATGGCAATGGCAGCAACTGTGGTGATCCCATCTATCTCCTAAGACAATTCCTAGCTGAGTGACCTTGCTGGCCACACTCAAAACAAGCACCTAGCCTAGAATGACACGGGGCTAATCCATGTCGTCTTCCGCAGAAGCGATAGGCACCAGTATGTCTTTGCACGGACTTTCCTATCCCACCCTTCCTATTGGGCGGAATAGGATACCTTCCTTTGGTCATAGGTCTTTTCCCAAACCTATTTCCTTCTCTGCTTGAGCTGAACCTCGATCCAAATGAGGCAGCTTGCTCATTGTGATCTCTCTCTATCAGCTGGGCCCGTTCAAACAGGTCGTTGTAATCTTTCAAATTGAACCGCACCAATGGACTTCTCAACTCCTGTTAGAGCCTATCTCTGAACCTTCGAGCTCGATCTATCAGATCTTCAACCAGTCTAGGAGCGTAGTTCGATAATTCAGCAAACTTCACTTCGTACTGATCCACGGTCATCGTACCTTGGCGGAGGTGCTGAAATTCTACCATCTTTAGTTCTCTGGCACTGTCTGAGAAGTATTTGCCGTTAAATACTTCAACAAAGTTGTTCCACTCTAGGACCACACCTTCTAGGAATACTACTCCTCTGGTGGCTCTTTACCAAGTGCTTACAATCCCCTGCAGTTGATAGACTATAAGGATGACCGTCTCCTCTTTAGTGCACCTCAGCAGTGCAAATGCTTTCTCTAGGTCCTGAATCCAAAGAGTTGCGGCTTCGGCATCTCCTCTCCTGGCAAACCTTGGGGGGTTCAGTTTCAGAAATTGTTCAACCAGCTTATGCATGGGTCTCTCTCTCTCTCAGCGACAACGTTCCCAGCTGGAACTTTGGCAGGTGTGGCAGCAGGTGCGGCAATGATTGCGGCAGCAGCAGTAGCATCAGCGGCAGCATTGGCGGCAGTAGTGGCGGTTGCAGTAGCAGCGACTGTAGCGATGGCTGAAGCAGTGGCGGCGGCAGCTTGATTATGGGCTTGTTATCCCACATGTGCTCCCATAATTTCAAGCGCCTGCATGATCTCTTCAATCCTAGGATCATCCAGGGGTTGCTACCCAAGCACCAACTGGAGGTGGTGCTACTCCACTAGCCTTAGCTTGAGTTGGCGCTCTACCACAACCATCCCGGGTACCGACCCTTGTCGGCGTTCTACCTCGAGTCACTAACATTATTGCCCTCTTTCTAGGAGTCCTTTGCTCCTGATCACTTATGCCGTGGATTTTCTACAAAACCGATTCCCAATTCCATACAGAACTAGAAACTGAGTGATCCCACAAACAATTTACCAAACAACTATCAATCACATCCATCAATAAAAAATAGAGGTTATTCCTACTAACTATCCCAAGAACCCATCGCACCTTATCACTCCAACTACCAAACTGCTCTGATACCATTAAACGGGGATGTCACGCCCGGATCCTTGAGCGCGTGCCCATCTCTCTTTGGTCGATAAAATTTACGACTTCCCAGAATGAGTCACCAACCCTTTCATTTTATTGCACATGCGAAAATGAATAATAAATCCCCTAACAGTAATCATCTCGGGATAGAAAAGTAGGACAACAAATTCACAAACAAACATCCTTTTATAAACATACTGAGACATGTACAAAGTCTATAACCAAAAGACTTCAAAAGACCAGCTCTCAAAAAGAAACTATCCTAACTGACCTACTTCTCGGATCTCTTCAGCTCAGCTCCGGGTCCTCTGCTCTACAGCCCTGAAAATTGAGCCCACGACGAGGTGAGATATAAATCTCAGCGAGTTCAGGCTCTAAATCTCAATTAGGAGGGTAATATGCCAAGAGGCATCCTAACCACACAATCAGACAACCACAGAGACTTACCTTGTCTCAGATCCACCATGCAGGTCGGCACAATTCATATCATAGACAGCACGAAAGCATGAGCAACAATCAAGCTCAATTAACTGGAACGCCATACTTAAATTTCAACCAAGCACCACGGTCCTGATTATAGGGCCAAATCGTTATGACACGTTTCATACTGTGCCACACAATTTTGTCCCATAATCCGACACATTTAACTCAAATTAAACATGCGTTCCTAGTTTTGATCTCGACATATAGCACGGCCTACTCTCTGTTCGGCGGTTTTCTGGCATTGCTAGCCGTCGTCTCACCCTATTAAGCACGACTACGTCTTTCTTAAATGGTTTTCCTAAAGGAGCAAGGGTCCAAAATCTACTGTGATCGACTTCCTGTTGTCTAGGGGCCTCGCATATAGGGGTTAACGTCCAGCTTAAAAGCCCGGGACAGGTTCTCTTAACCAACACACAACCAATCAAACTTGGCCCAAGACACCGTGCATTGCACTCAAATGCCTCAATTAAAATGGTGAACTTGGCATATTTTCTTCGTATTAGAAATACACGGTAAAATAGTTGTATGTGGCTACATGGTCAACTCGACCAAAAAAAAGTGATATCCTTCAATTTAAAATCCCACTGATTTATATAGTATATAAAACCATTTTCGGTGTCGAAACCCGGCACCCAGTAATTTCTGAATAATTACCGAAGTTTTCAAATTTTAAATTAAATACTCAAAATTCCGATATGCACTCAATTTGTACAAATTAAAACTCAATTGCATAAATTAACCACACCATTGCAATCAGCACGAAATTCCGATCACCGGCTATCCTAGTCTAATTTTTGAAAAATATTTAATAATTAAATAATTACCGAAATTAATTAAATAAATCAATTTAAATAGCAAAAATACTATCTTAGGCCGTAATGGCTAAATTAAATATCGAAACGGGCCCAGAAAATTACCGAACCAATCTAGATAAATAATACGATCTATTTAGTCTCTAGTTTAGCCATTTTAACCACCTAACACGCATCATTAACTAATTAAATCACTAATCTAGTCTAACTGACCACATAATCCGTAATTAACCTAAACTAAACACCCATTAAACGTAATTAGCCTACTAAGTAGAGTTTAGTACATAAGCTCACCAGTTTAGAGAAGGGGGCCCAAAGTCAACAATCTCATCCTTTCCATTAATTGCTTGTCCCCTATTACTTTCTAACAAGCAAATTCCACAATAAACTCAAATTGATACCAAATGTTGCACCCCCCTTAAGCCTAGCTTCGAATTTCACTAGATTGAACTTCAATTTCCTCACCCGATTCCCCAAATCGACGTCCAAATTTTCCAAGGAAAAAGCCCATACAATTTCTACAATTTCCCATCACTAAATAGCTTGGTAAGGAGGCCAAAAATCCCTTCGATTTGGCTCATCTGAATTTCCGTTATTTTCCAAATTGTCTGAATCAATTTTTCGTAAAAATCTCGAGCTCGCTGAAAATTCTTCTGAGGATGAGTTGACGTTCCTAAAATAAATTGTAACATGACAGAACTTTCAATTTCTGAAATCGGGTTCAAATTCGCGGTTAATTTCAATCTGACGCGATTTTAGCGTGACTTAACCTACCGAGTAGCTTTTAGGAATTTTTAGTGCAATTGACCCGTGGTCTATTATTTTCAGCCACAATGTACATCTTTGACTCATTGGTGACTCTTGGTTGTTGTGAAAATCTCGAGATTTCAAATATGGACACAAGGTACGAAAGTGACAGAAAAATCGGTTTAATGCCGATTGATAGAAATTTTGCAATTATGTGGAATCACCCACGCACTAATCACATGTTTCTATTTAATCGGCTTATCTCCGATCTCTGATCGATTTTTGACTGTGTTGTAATGACCCTTGCAGATTAGCACGGTTGAGCAGTCGATTCTTGGTCGAATTCTCAAGTCTACTGCGTTAAAATCCCTTAATGGCTTCCCCAGATAGTTTAGTTATCTCATAAGTGATCCGCTCAAAAAATAGAATTATAGGCGCGTCGACGAAAGGCCTGATTCATTTAATTGAAAACAAAATCAAAATTTTAGGATGCCACATTATGAGCATTACCTCTAAATCTTATCCTTTTCTCCCAATGAAAAAGAGGAGGATCACGACACATAGGTTTGCTAAAACATGTAAACTGGGTTAGACTTAGGATCATTCTTTTAATAAGTGATTAGCTTAGTTTACATTAATATCATCACCTTTAATAACATGAATAGAGTTTAGGCTCACCTTAATCTAGGGTTAGAATTAGTCTATAGCATCAAGCTTATGGAGGTTCATGCCTTAAGACTCATAAGAAGGCGATGTAATATTCTTTGCTCAACAAGTATTGGTTTTTCATTTCCGCTTTTTCCTTCAACCTTTCAATACTTGGATGTTCAATTCGTGCAATTTTAATACATTGGTTTTATTTATTTATTTTAAGAATGGCTAGATTAAACCTTAGGACCATAATATATCCAATGCATGAACACCTAGAAACTTGAATGACTTTTAGGGTTCATAATTGGTAACAAAAGCAGTTTGATTACTTAGATGAACATCTCAACCAAGTTAGAGGTGAAGTAGCTAGAAAGTATCACCTAAAGGGGATGGATAGATGATTCTTAAAATCTTGATAATTTAAAGCAAAATAGAAAGAGTCAAGATTAAAATTTGAACGGGGGTCAAATTCTGGAATGTGCTATAGAACAAACTATTAAAAAGCACCTTGCAAGTGTGCAATAAACTATAAAAGTGAATTGAAAGAGATTAAGGATAAAAAAAATTTGCACATAAGGTTTTAGGTGGTTCGACTTAGATCAAACCTACGTTCACTCTTCCATGTCGATAAACTACTAGTTAAATTTCATTAGATGATCAACAAGAGATTATAATATTGAGTGTTTACACTCAATGTATTAAAGATCACACTATCTCGCTCAGTTACTCTTTTGATATTTCTCTCATGATCACAAAATCGAAGCTTACTAAAGACAAGTGTACGGTCAAAGTATGCTTATACCTTGGAATTTAACAAATTTGGGCCATATCTCTCACATGCTCCTCAATACCTTAGCCTTTTTAAATATTCCTCTACTTCCAAAATAGCCGTTAGATAGTCCCTAGAGGATCATCTTCCAATCTACCCCTTGGAAAAATCTCTATCAAGGAGATTGAGTAACTATTAAGTGAAAGAAGCTGAATCTCCACTTAATTCTAGTTGCTCATACAATCTGAGTCTTGGTTTCCACAAATAGAGCTTTTTCCTTTCGAAAGGACTTGTCTCAAGACTAACTTACCAACCAAATAAGATCAAGTTAATAAAATCTTTCTAGGTGCAAAATCCAAACCAAATTACAAGCTATTATACATTCTAAACCAGGGTCTCATTCTAAAATTATGTCATGTTCTAAATTTGAGTCATGTTTAGACCTTGTGTCATGAAACAAAAATAATATTTTTTGAGGCTTGAAGATCTTAGTATTCAACATAGAGTCTAAACTTAAGTATGAGCTTGTTCCGTCTGAAGTAGACTCAAAATCTAGACTTGAGTTTGAGTCGAATCAAGATTGTTAAAGGCTTCATTGTGAGAGTATTTCCCTTATTTGACATACGTCAAGACATTAATTAGACTTACGAAACTCTTATGGATAGTTTTGTATATTTCAAAATTTATTAGGAAGTTTTCTCAACAAGAGGTATTGAAAAGGCACTAATTAGACTATTAGTATAATCAAGTTCCCGAACCTAGAAAAACTCTGATTACAAAACTAGTGAGACAATCTTTTGTGCCTCACTTGGTTTCTAGATGATCCCAAAAGGCTAGTGGCGATTGTCTTCTTACATAAAAACCTTTAGGATTATTCCAAACATAAATGAACCTAAGATCATGCAAACTAAGAGCTTAGGAGAACTCACGCTTAAATGAGGGTTGTTAACCCGCCTTTTGGGCATTATATCTAAACCTTATCCTTTTCCTCAAATGAAAACTTAGGAAGGGCTGTGATAGCCATTGTGGAACTAAGCCTGGGTGTCGATGTGATAGTTTGATTTTTTTATTCTGTTTTCGATTGAATGAATGGAGCTTTTCATTGATGTGCCTATAGTCTTTTTCTCTGAGCTGATCACTCACAAGATAACTAATCTATCTAGTGAAGCCGTTAAGGAATCAAAACGCGATTGATTTGAGAATTCGACTAGAAATCGACTGCTCGACCATGCTAATCTGCAAGGGTCAATTTGGCACCGTCATAATTGATTATAGACCGGAGATAGGTTGATTCGACAATGGCATGTGATTAAAGTGTGGGTGATTCCACCTAATTGCAAAATTCTTGTCGAACGGCACTAGACCGATTTTTTTGTCGTTTATATACCTTGTGTCCATATTTGAATCCTTGAGATTTTTACGACAACTGAGAGTTGCCAATGAGTGGAAGATGCACAATGTGGCTCGAAAGTAATCGACCGTGAGTCAAATGCGCTAAAAATTCATAAAAGCTACCCGGTAGGTTAGGTCACGCTAAAATCGCGATTGGTTGAAATTAACCACGAAATTGAACCTGATTTCAAAAATTGAAAGTTTTGTCATATCACGATTTATTTTAGAAACGTTGACTTATCCTCCAAAGAATTTTCGCCAAGTTCGGATTTTCGACAAAAAATCAAATTTAGGCGATTTTGGACCGGGAAATTAAAAAGGCCGCTTTTGTGTGGATTTTTGGCATTCAAGATGGATCAATTGGCAAGGAAAATGTGGTATTGAGTGTGGGCACCTACCTTGGCATTTTGGCTATTGAATTGGATTAAATTAGAGAGGAATTGAAGTGAATTGGAAGGGAAATGTCTCTAATTTGTAGCCATGGGGGGTAGCAACATTTGGACCACATAGAGTGGCTTGTGGAGGAAGATTGGTGAGGGGAATTGGCTAAGGATGAGGCTCATGGCTAGTGGGGGCCTTGTGATAATGAATGCAGATATTTCTTGAAGACTTTTGAGGCAATTGTCCCCCCTTCAGCTGTAGCCCTTCTTCTTCTTCCTTCTTGTCTCACCTTTCTCCATTGTTGCTGTCTTTGAAGAAGAAAACCAGCAGAGAACCAGAGGAGACCAGCCAGCCACCATTGATCGCCCCGAGCCACCCATCCAAGCGTTGCCAAGCTCGCCAAAGCCGTTGACCATGCCAGCGAGCCTGTCCGTGCATCCCCCGCCGTCCTGCTCACCCGCGCAACTCCAGTCCCGCACCACCTCCTACTTGCTGCCCCGCGCCCGTGCGTTCGTTGTCCAGCCACCATTCACCGTCGCCAAGTCTCTCCACTGCCCGTCCAAGTCGCCGTGCCACCTCCCGTGCTAGCCCAGCCCTTTTCAACCACTGTTCCGCCCTCGGTCTAGCCCCTTCCAGCCTTGAACAAAGCCGAACTCACAACCCAAGTTGTGAGCTTCGTGGCCCGTTTTAGGCCTTTTCCCGGCCTCGTTCGGTGTTGCCATAGGCTTGTGTTTCGCTCGCCTCCATGTCGCCGTCGCCGTGAACTCATTGGCTTGCTAATTCGATGAGTTTACTTGTTAAACCTTGCTTAGAGGGTTAATTATGCTTAGGGGATAATTAGAGTAGCTTAAGATTGGTTTAGGTCGTTAGTTTAGTTTAATTAGTGGTTTAGTTGGTTAATTAGGCTTATTAGGTGGTTAGATTAGATTAGTTTAGGGTTAATTAGATTGTATTATTTAATTAGTATAGTGCATTATTTTTCTAGGTCTGATTAGGTGGTTGGATTAGCATATTTAGCTTAATTAGGCATTTATTGAAATAATTTTGCTATTTATTTAATTATTTAATATTTGTTGGAAATTATACTAGGATAGCTTGTTGTTAGAATTTTGTGCTGATTGCCATGGTGTGATTAGTTTGTATAATTGAATGCTAATTTGTGCAATTGAGTGATGATTGTTGATTTTTAGTTATTATTTCAAAATTATGAAATCTTGGCATTTAATTAGAAAATACCGGGTGTCGAGTTTTGACACCAAAAATATTTTTAACTACTATAACAAATGGTGGGATTTTAAAAGGAGGGATATCGATTTTTATGGTTCGATCTGACCGTGTACCCACACACGATTATTTTATCGAGTGTTTTTAATACGAAGAAAATATGCCAAGCACATTATTTTAATTGATGCATTTAATTGCAAAGCACAATGTCCTTAGCGAGGTTGGATGTGCGTGTGAACACCTGGTACCCTGACGCGTTTACGCGGGATAGTGAATGTTGGGACTAGAATTAGCACCTAGAGGGGGATGCATAGGTGACTAAAGTGATTTTTAGAAATTTAACCGACTGTATTAGCAATTTCTTATAGAAGAGATTAAGGAGTTAAAAATAATAATCGCTGCAAATGAAAGTAACGAAAAGTAAAGAGATTAAGGATAGAGAATCAAGACTCCAGATTTATAGTGGTTCGGCTTAGAACAAGCCCACGTCCACTCTCCCGCACGGACAGCCCTTCTGGCTGGATTTCACTATGAATCAAAAAGAGTGTTTACAATCTCACGCCCTTGATTCCACAGTGTAGAATTTCTACTACACTTCCTCAAGGTCTCACCACAATATAATCTCTCTTTTGATTACAAGTAATGCTCGAAGAATAAGATCGCAAAATAACAAGGAGATTTAGACTTTGGAATTCTTCTATCTGGCACCCTTCAACAACTTGAGCGTCTCTCTTAAATACTTCTTTATGCCTTCATTACCGTTGGCACCTTCCAAAGAAGTTCTTCCAATCAACCCGTTGGACAGAATCAATTTCGAGAGATCTCGAGCTCTTTAAGGTAAGTGTAGATAGCCCATCAATCCTGCTCGCCCATATAATCAGGATCTCGGTTTCCATAAGCAGAACCTTCCAAATATAAATTGCGAATCTTAGAGAATCTAGATTTATTCGAATACGAATATAAGATCTTGTAGTGCTGATTCCAGTCGAGAGATATTCCTTAGCCGTTGGAGTCAAAACCATATTAGATAAACTCATACTAGAAGTTGTAACTCGTTAGTCTGGAAACTGTCCATGAGAGAAGACTTTGAAGCTTGAGTCTTGATAACGTCGACTTTGGTCTTTCGGACTTTGCGGTAGAGTCGCAAGTCTTCGACTAGACCGATGGAAATGTTTTGTCGACTTCAAAATATCTGAAGAGAATTTAACCAACAATCTCCCCCTTTTTGATGGTGACAAAACTTTCCTGCAGATTTGAATACTATTGTCCTGCAATGCAACATTTAAGCTAGCAATGATATCTCATAAAGGATTAGAGTAAAGATAGTATAAGTTGTCCTGTACACAGATCTGCATCCACAGAAAACAAATTAGTCCTGTGCAGATATCAATTGACTATCTTTATCTATTTTAATAGCTTAAAGTAATGCAGTAAAAAGTAAGCATTCCAAAACTCACGTCAAAATGTCAATCATAACCAAACAAAATATTAAATCCAAAAGTAAGGTATGAAAATGAAAGTTTGGAATAGAGTGTGAAAATCTGCAAAGTCTTCTCCCCCTTTTTGTCATCATAAAAAGGTGAGAAAATTATGGTGCGCGAGGAATGCGAACAAGTTGAAAGTCCTCCATAGACTTGACAGTTCCTTCCAGTTTCCTCAAATCCTCCTGTAGTTGAGTGAGAGCAGCACCTTTTGCAGTGTCCTGAACCTGACGTAGAACATCTTTAATCTGGTCATGCAAGGAGATGAACATGGCATGATTCTCATTCTGCAAAGTCTGAAATTCACACCCCATAGCATATATCTGGCCTTTGAGCTCCAAAATGATTTCAAGCAGTCTTACGAAATCAGCGGAATTGTCAGTTTGTGTGCTTGCATCAACACAGTCTGATGGTGGAGTTAAGCCAGTGGAGTGAATATTAGCAGGAAGATCAATGTTTGGAGATGTTGCCTCTCCTTCAGGAAAATGAGCAGCATGAACATCTTCTGCACCAGGAGGTGATCTACTAACACTTGCACTGGTAAAAGTCAAGAGAAGATGAGTACTTTCTCTTTGGATATCTCCCCCTGTTTCAATGCCTTCTAGAGGGGAGAAAAACTCTTCTTGCTGAGAAGTTTCCTCAGTGGCAAAATGTTATTGATCCTCATTTTCTGCTTGAGAATATGCTCGATCTTCTTTGGCATGTGATTCTGCTGGTTGTTGCTGTGAGTCTGTCTTCGCTGTTTCTTCGTCTTCTTCTTCTTCCTGCAAGGATTCCTTTTCCTGGTTCCCTTTCTTAGTTTCCTCGGCAACTTGTTGTTCTAGTTATGCTGACATAGGAGCAGAATACTGAGAAACAAAGGCAGAGATAGGCATATCATTATCATCATCTTCATCCTCCAAGATGATTGCCCGCCTCTTCTTGATAGGACCAGTCACAGGTTCCTTCCCTTTCCTCTTAGCAACATAAGAGTCTGGTCTAATTTTAACAGGGGTTTTCTCCTTGAAGCGCTCCCGACTTTTTTGCCGAGTTCTTTCGACGCATTTTGTAATCATCTTCAGTCCAATGACCATTTGATCAATAGCCTTCACAGAGAGAATGTGAGGAGGCTTAATGTCCAAATGTCTGAAAAGACGAGTGATGAGAGCAGCATAAGGGAGTTTTCCCTTGTCCTTCGCCATAGACCTATACATGTGAAACATGATGGTATGAGGCAAGGAGAAGTTGAAACCGATCTTGATTGCATACATCAGCTTGGCTTCAGAGATGGATACATCTGTCTTCGATGTTGATTTCGGTCTGAGACAATTGATCACTATCTTGTGAAGCAGAGTGTTTGTAGCATTCATCCTTGAGTAGGAGAGACGACCTTCTACGATTCTGTCTCTCGCAAGTTCCAGAGTTGCATGACTCACAGACACAGAAATTGATTGGAAAGCTCCTCTTTCCACTCCAATTACATCCGCCAGAGTATCTGTGTCAACCACATACTCTCTATCTCTCACATTGAAAGAAAAACTATTGGCATCAAGAAAACTGAGGTTGGAATAAAAATAGGCTGTCAATTTAAAATAAGCAACCTCGCTCTCAGTACAGAATTTATGAAGTTGAAGCTTCTCAAACTTTTCCCTCAAATTGATGCTCAACAGATCCAGAAAATCAAAATCCACCGTTCGTGGGTTCATTACCCCACGCTTCAGCAATTTCCCATACACTTTCTTGTGTTCCTCCGATCGAAACAATTCGTCCCTCTTTCCGCGAAGAGTTGCAGCCACACCCATCCTAGGCTTAAAATGCACAAACATCTTCTCATCATCATCTTTTCCCTCAGGCTGATTTACACTACCAAAACGAGGGTCACTCGGAAAGTTTGCAAATGTTTTTGCTGCCGTTCCAACAGGAACAACGCCCGATCGCTCCATCATAGTGAGAAAATGTGTCTAATTTTTATAGCCTTTCTCTTTCAAAAACTCATCAATGAAAGTCATTGCAGTACCTCCTTCCTTCAATACAGAATAAAGCCTATAAACAAATGCAGGCTTAAGAGACCTTACAGGTTCGACATCTTCAATGATTTCCTCTGCATGTTGAGGATGACGAACATAAGATCTAGTCGAAGAGGTGCGCTGTTGAGAGTGTTGGTGCATTTGTTCACTTGGAAAATCACCTTCTTCTGTGAGATCAAAGTGCGTAGGCCCCTCACCCGAGCCCTGTGGCCCCCTTCTTGCTATCCTTTTAGAGATATCAGTTTAAGTGAGTAAATGAATTGTAATTATAACAACTTACAGCCGTGACGATTGATATTCCAAGTCTGAATTTTTGAGTCTGATACTTTGTCAGACTTAGATTTTGCGTCTGAACTTCAACAGTTTTTAAGAGATAAAATGTTGAGTCTGGAACGGATAGACTCAAAAAGACTTTTCTCAAGTGGCTTTGTGAAGATGTCTGTCAGTTGGTTCTTTGAGTCAATAAATTGTATCAAGACTTCTTTGTTCTGAACATGATCTCTTATAAAATGATGTCGAATCTCAATATGTTTTGCTCTTGAATGTAGGATAGGATTCTTTGTAAGATTGATTGCGTTGGTATTGTCACATTTGATCTCTAGTGCAAGAGTCTTCAATACTAAAATCTCGTAGTTGCTGTTTTATCCAAAATATTTGAGAACAACAACTTCCAAGGGCTACGTATTCTGCTTCAGCTGTTGAAAGAGCCACAGTACTTTGTTTTCTTAAAAACCAAGATACTGCCCTGTTGCCAAGTAATTGACAAGTACCTGAAGTGCTTTTTCTTTCAACTCTACAACCTGCAAGATCTGCGTTTGAATAACCAAGAAGAGTAAAGTCTCATTCTTTAGGATACCATAGACCAATCTTAGTAGTAGTCGCAACATATTTAATGATACGTTTAGTAGCACTTAAATGAGATTCCTTAGGATCTGATTGAAACCTAGCACATATGCAAATGCTAAATAATATGTCGTCTAGATGCAAAGTAAGATAAAGAAGTGAACCAATGATACTCCCGTATAACTTTTAGTCGATTTTCTTCCCTGCTTCATCTTTGTCTATCTTCAAAGAACTTGACATAGGTATGTCAGTCTTTTTGCAATTCTCCAGACCAAACTTTTTAACAAGTTCTCTTGCATATTTTTCTTGATGAATAAAGATTCCTTCTTTCAGTTGTTTAACTTGTAGACCAAGGAAGAAGGATAGTTCACCCATCATGCTCATCTCGAATTCATCCTGCATGGACTTAGAAAATTTCTTGCACAAAGTTTCGTTAGATGATCCGAATATTATATCATCAACATAAATCTAAACAAGTAAAAAGATTTTTCCTTCATTTTTAATAAACAAAGTAGTATCTACCTTTCCTTTTGTAAAACCACTTTGAATTAAAAAGTTACTTAGCCTTTCATACCAAGCTCGAGGAGCTTGTTTTAATCCATATAAAGCCTTCTTCAGTCTGAACACTGAGTCTGGTTTTTTTTAGTCTTCAAATCCAGGAGGTTGTTCCACATAGATTTCTTCTTGGATAAATCCATTTAGGAATGCACTTTTGATATCCATTTGGAATAACCTGAAATTCTTATAGCATGCAAAAGCAAGTAATAATCGATTGCTTCTAACCTTGCTACGGAGCGTAAGTCTCATCATAGTCTATCCCTTCTTCTTGCGTGTATCCTTTAGCAACGAGTCTTGCTTTGTTTCTTGTCACTTTGCCTTTTTCATCGACTTTGTTCCTGAAAACCCATTTAGTTCCAATAACAGATTTACCTTTTGGTTTAGGAGTTAATTCCCAAACGTCGTTGATACTGAATTGCCTGAGTTCTTCTTGCATTGTTTCAATCCAGCTTTCATCAACTAAGGCTTCTTCAATGTTTTTGGGTTCTATTTCAGAAATAAGTGCAATAGCACTAGACTCTTCTCGCCTTTTGGATCTTGTTCGAATTCCCTCATTAATGTTTCCAATAATGAGTTCTTCAGGATGACTAGACTTGTGCTTCCAGTTACCGGACAGTTTGATAGATTGTTGATCTTTTTCTTGAGTTGATTCTTCATTAGTAACTTGTTGAACTGCTTCTGAATTTTGAACTGCTTCATGGGAGGTATATCTAGTAGAGTCTGGAACAAATTCTGATTCTTCAGTCTGAATTGGTTGGATTTATGGAGAGTCTTGAAATTTGACATTCATTGATTCTTCCACAGTCTGAGTCTTCTTGTTGAACACTCTATAGGCTTTGCTTGTAGTTGAATAACCAAGAAAAATCCTTCATCTGATTTTTCTTCAAACTTACCAGCTCGATCATTTGCATTCTTCAAAATAAAGCATTTACAACCAAATACTTGAAAATAAGAAACAATTGGTTTCTTTCCTTTAAAAATTTCATAAAGAGTTTTATCAAGAATTGGCCTTAAAAACACTCTGTTAATAATATAACACGCGGTCGAAACAGCTTCAGCCCAAAATCTTGAATAAATATTACTTTCAATTAAAAGAGTCCTTGCCATTTCTTGTAAAGACCTATTCTTCCTTTCCACAACCCCGTTCGTTCGGGGTGTGTATGGAGAGGAGAATTTATTCTGAAAACCAGATTCATCACAGAATTTAGTAAAGTCTTGATTTTCAAACTCACCTCCATGGTCTGTACGAATGCTTGAAATAGCGTGACCTTTCTCATTCTCCACATTCTTAGCAAACTTTGAAATGTGAGAGAAAGTCTCAGACTTACTTGCAAGAAAGTAGACCCAAGTAAATTGTGAATAATCATCCACTATTACTAGGCAGAACCTTTTTCCACCAATGCTTTGCGTTCTAGTAGGTCCAAATAAGTCCATATGCAAAAGCTGCAATACACGATTAGTGGAAACTTTACTTATTGGTTTGTAAGAGTTTCTAACCTATTTACCCAGTACGCATGGTGTGCATAGATAAGACTTTGAGTAATTGAGAATAGGCAATCCTCGAACAAGTTTCTTGGTGGAGATCTTGGTGATTTGCTTCATATTGGTATGGCCTAGCTTTTTGTGCCATAAATTAGCTTCATCTTGTACTGATATTAAGCACTGTGATCTTTCATGATTCACATCTAGAAGATAGATATTTCCATGTCTTCGTCCAGTAAAAGATTGAGTAAAGTCTTTACTGATTCCTAAGCACGTTCCTTCTTGGAAATTGATCTTGAATCCAGTATCACACAATTGGCTTATGCTAAGCAAGTTGTAATTTAATCCTTCAACTAAGGAGACATTCTTGATTGACAGATTTCCAATCTTTACTGTTCCATGACCAGTAATTCTTCATTTGTTGTTACCACCAAAAGAAACTCTTCCTCCATCTATCTGGTCAAGTTTTATGAAGCAACTTGAGTCTCCTGTCATATGTCTTGAGCAGCCACTATCTAGATACCATTTAATCTTCCTTTTGATAGTGACCTGCAATTAAAACGAATTCAAGCTTTCTTTGGTACCCACTTCATTTTGGGTCCAGAAGAGTTAGAGCAATAAACAGTCTTTGCCCAATTCCTCTTAACAGGTCTCCAAACCAAAGGACATTCTTTCTCAAAATATTCTGAGCTTTGACACTTCGAACATTTAAGAGCATTTCTGCCAACATGTTTTACAAAGACTTTTTGAAAATGATTTTTGTAAACAGCTTTTGTTGGTCTTTGTTTGATTCTTTCCTTCACATTTGGAAAGTCTATTAGTGGAATAGTTTCAGAAGACATACCAAGACCTAGCTTATCAAAGTAGGGTCTTTGTATAGAAAGAATCTTATCCAATTTTTCAGAACCATTTGCAAATCTTTTTGATATATTAGAAATATCATTTTAAAAAATTATTTTCTTTGGAAACAAAGTCTGAATTTTCTTTCAAGATAGTAAAGTTCTTTTCCAACTTTTCAAACTTTTCTTTCCAAAGTTTTTCCTGTTGCTTCAATGTAGAATTTTCCTTTTTTAATTCGGAGATCCTCTTAAGAGAGGTTTTTAGACTAAGACAAAGTTCATTAATATATTTAGAAACTTTGACAGGAATTTTTAGATTACTAACCTCAAGCTCACGTCCGAGTCCGTATCCGAATCAAGGTCTCGAGTTTGAATCGATTTTGCCATCAAAAGATATTGGCATAATCATCATCACTTTCTTCACATTCGCATCACTCCAAGTCTCTACTTTGAGTGCCTTCCCCGTATTTTTCAGTCTTTCCTTTTCTTTTCTTTAACGAGAGGACGGTTGGGTCCGATGTGTCCATTTTTCTTGCATTCAAAGCAAGTCACTTCTTTATTAGAATCATCTTCCTCTGTTGATTTGTTTTGAAACCTTTGTGAGCTTCGTTTCTTCCCATTGAATTTTATTCCCTTTCTGTTCAGCTTTCTGAATCTCTTTATCATGAGTGCCAGTTCTTCATCATCTAGATCTTCCTCGAGTCCGTAACATCGAATAATCATTAGACTTTAAGGCAATAGATTTCTTACCTTTTGAATCTTCTTCTTCGTTGGTGTGCTCTACTGTAATCGAAGAGTTCCAATCGGTTCGTCTACGAGAGTGGAGCAATTCTCTCGTGTCTCTCTTATTGAGGTTTTTATGTAATTCCGGTCTTTAGGGAGTCCACGAAGAAGTTTATTGACCTTCATATGTCCCGAGATTGGATGTCCCCGATATTCAAGACCATTCACAATTTCAGAAAAACGACTAAACATGTCGTTATTGATTCTCCTGATCTCATCTTAAAGACATCATATTGTCCCAAAAGAATATTGATCCTTGTCTCTTTCACTCGATCAGTCCCTTCATAGGTAATGTGAAGCCTGTCCCAGACTTCTTTCACTGTATCACAAGAAGATATTATGTTATACTCAGTAGGGGATAAAGCACAATATAAGGAATAGATGGCTTTAGCGTCAAGAGTCTGTCTCTTAGTTATTTCTTCTTGAGTCAACTCGACAGGAACAGTAACTTCTTTGCCTCTCTATGATACAGATGCAGCAGCAGGAATGATTCCTTTGTCTACTACTTCCCATTCCAAAGGATCTTTCGATCTTAGGAATGCTTTCATCTTGTTTTTCCATATGCTGTAATCTTTTCCATCAAAGTATGGAGGTCTGGTGTTGCTTTGACTTTCAACCAACCCTGTAGGCAACATACTAGCCATAGATCTTTAACTCAAAAGTAAAAACACTTCTAATAAACGAGTACTCAAAGCTCTGATACCAATTGTTGGGACTAGAATTAGCACCTAGAGGGGGGTAAATAGGTGACTAAAGCGATTTTTAGAAATTTAACCGACTGTATTAGCAATTTCTTATAGAAGAGATTAAGGAGTTAAAAAAAATAATCGCTGCAAATGAAAGTAACGAAAAGTAAAGAGATTAAGGATAGAGAATCAAGACTCATTTATAGTGGTTCAGCTTAGACCAAGCCTACGTCCACTCTCCCACACGGACATCCCTTCTGGCTGGATTTCACTATGAATCAAAAAGAGTGTTTACAATCTCACGCCCTTGATTCCACAGTGTAGAATTTCTACTACACTTCCTCAAGGTCTCACCACAATATAGTCTCTCTTTTGATTACAAGTAATGCTCGAAGAATAAGATTGCAAAATAACAAGGAGATTTAGACTTTGGAATTCTTCTATCTGGCACTCTTCAACAACTTGAGCGTCTCTCTTAAATACTTCTTTATGCCTTCATTACCGTTGGCACCTTCCAAAGAAGTTCTTCCAATCAACCCGTTGGACAATCAATTTCGAGAGATCTCGAGCTCTTTAAGGTAAGTGTAGATAGCCCATCAATCCTGCTCGCCCATACAATTAGGATCTTGGTTTCCATAAGCAGAACCTTCCAAATATAAATTGCGAATCTTAGAGAATCTAGATTTATTCGAATACGAATATAAGATCTTGTAGTGCTGATTCTAGTCGAGAGATATTCCTTAGCCGTTGGAGTCAAAACCATATTAGATAAACTCAGAATAGAAGTTGTAACTCGTCGGTCTGGAAACTGTCCATGAGAGAAGACTTTGAAGCTTGAGTCTTGATAACGTCAGACTTTGCCAGTAGAGTCTGCAAGTCTTCAGACTAGACTGATGGAAATGTTTTGTCGACTTCAAAATATCTGAAGAGAATTTAACCAACAGTGAACTCGTCCTGATGTGTTTATGTGGGATGTTGCTCCTATATGGAATGCCCTTGACAACGGATGCTGGATCGCGGTAGAGGCCGGACCGATGTTCCTTCAGGAATGCCGTCTAGATATAGACATTGCCGTGCTCGATGGGGCGAGACGACGCCCGGCTATGCCGGATAACCCTTGACTATTGAGTCTGCCATGGCCGTTGGGTCGTAATCAATTAGGACGCATGAATGATTGAAATTGACACGCCTGATTATGGGACAAAATTGTGTGGCACGAAATGGGACATGTCATAACGATTTGGCCTTATAATCGGGGACCCCTGTGATTGATTGAGATGTGAAGTGAGGCGTTCCAATTGTTGAGTGTGATTACTGTATATATCTATTATATGAATTGTACTGATGTGCGGGAAGGAACTTAAGCAAGGTGAGTCTTCTATGATGTGTGGCTAGACTGCCTCTAGGCGTATTTCCTTCCTAATTGGGGTTTAAGGCGTGAACTCGCTAAGACATTATCTCACCCTGTCATGGGTTTTATCTTTTTAGGTCCTTAGATGGAGGCACGCCATGTCCATTTTGGGGGCCGCAGGAGGCAGAGACACACCGTACCGTCTTCCCATTCCACGGGAACCCTGGCTAGACCCGTGAGCTTGTGGTTACTATTATCTAGGTCGATGAGGGCCTACCTCAGTTGGTACCTTATTGATTCAAGGCGTGGTTTCGTTGCGGGCCCAACGGTATCTGAGAGGGCTCCTTGGATGGCTTTGATGGACTTGCTGTCCATGACGAGTATTTTCAGCTTGACCCCGTGCATGACACCAATATCATAGCCAATATCGAGGCGGATCGTGGACCCGAGGTTAAGGAGCTTGTAGTAGAGGAGATAATTGACCTGCTAGACCTCGATATCCCTGACGGTGTTGTGATAGACCTGGATCCCAAGTAGGAGGGTCCGGGGTAGGGTTGGTTAGATAGTCTTTTTTTAGACTTTGAGTTTTGTGTATATAACTTTGTGGGCTAACCTTGGTTGTTTATAAAAGTGTTTTGTGAAATTTGTTGTCCTGCTTTTTCTATCCCATATTTGTGTTGTCTGGGGATTGTTTTATTATATGCTTCCGCATGTGCAATAAAATGAATGGGTCAACGACGTATCCTGGGACGTCGCAAATTTTATCGACTATCGAGGGATGTGCGCGCACTCGAGGTTTGGGGCGTGACAGTCGAGGCATTGGGCACGAGCGCGGACATTGGCATGAGGGCCTCAAGCCCAGCCTTGTTAAACAAGGGGTGTCAATGGGTCGGGTCGAGTTGGGTCGGGTTTTAATGTTACTTGACCCAACCCGAATCATAAGGGTCACATACTATGACTCGACTCAAACCGACCTAAAACACATTAGACTCGCATCAACAATTTGGGTTGGGTCGGGTTTTGGTTTTCCTCTTCTTCTTTTTTCTTCTTTTTTTCCACCTCCCTCTCTCCGAGTAAAAAAACACACAGTAAAAACTTGACCAAATGCTCCAGCCCTGTTGCGAGATGCCAAACTCACGTTAAAGTAAACCCTACAAAGCCAAAAAAGCTTTTCACCTCTCTCTCTCTCTCTCTCTCTCTCTCTCTCTCTCTCTCTCTCTCTCTCTCGCCTCCGTGGAGCAATTTCAACTCGGTTGCAGCAACTCAGGCTCCTTGCTCAGGTGAGACTAGCAGAGGAATTCCAGCCTCTTCCCCCCCAAAGACAGTACTTCGAAATTCCATCAATTGCTTAGTCCACAGGGGGGAGAGTAGAGAGAGACAGAGAGGGGGGAGGGGGGGGAGAGGATGAAGGTGAAGGGTGGAGGTAAGAAAAAGAGCGTGGTAGCGTCAAGCAAAGATCTTCTTGAGACGACTCCACGATGACCCACGTCGCCAACAACAATGACGGTAAGCTCCGGCGGCTTCGATTATCTATATTTTCGATTTTTGCGATGTGGGTTTCGCTTGGCATTGACTCCCACTCGGTGTGTGTCTATGGGCAGAGGTGGCACAAGGAGGGCATCCTCTCGAGGAGAAGGAGGCGGCAGAGGAAGCCAAGGAAGCAGAGGAAATCGATGAGGACAAGGACGACGCCGAGGCCAAGGCGACGGGGAGGGAGTCGAGTGGCTGAAGTTGGATGAGGGCCTTTACGAGATCAAGGCCATCTGCCGCAAGAGGGTTTGCAAGATCGTCCCCTTGACTTTTTACTTTCCCATTGTAGTCAAGACCTCATTTTTCACTCCTAGGTTCGTCGTTACTGTCTTGTTGGTTCTTGTTTCATAACTTGCTCTATGAGAGGAGACCGTGTTTCTTTCAAACACATGAAGCCAATAATATGTTCAGGGCTAAACAATGTTTTGACCTTAACTCGACCTAAAACATGTTTGTTTTCTTGTTTCATAACAACTACCCGAACAATTTAAAGACCCGAAACATGTAGTCAACTTGTTTCGTGTTTGATTCGTGTTTGGGTCATGTTCGGGTCGGGTTGGGTTTTTTGACACCTTTACGTTAAACCCATGCATTGACACCAAGGACCAAGTGTCACGCCCCGATCCTCGGGCACGCACACATCCTTCTACTTGGTCGATTTTATTATGCAATATCCCAGGAATATGTATCACCGACCCTTTCATTTTTATTTGCACATGCGGAAGCAGTTATAAATCCCCAGACAATAAAACAATAGGATAGAAAAGCATGCCATTTTTCATATTGAACTTCACAACCACACTTTTATACAGAGCATAATTCGAAGAACTTCACAAAACTATTCACAACTTTTTAGTCTCATTCTATCCACACATATACAGGGTTCACAACAGAGGATGGGATCTCAATTCTCATCCAGATCGTACTCAAGATCATACTGATCCTCCTTCAATTCTTTTCCACTCAACTCGTTTCTTTTAAGCTCTTCATCTTCTTCTTTAAGCTCATTCTCGGCTCCAGATGCCGGCTCATCCTTAAGTGATCTAGGGGCCTGAAATATTATCCCACAACCGGGATGAGACTATGTCTCAGCAAGTTCTACCCCCTAATACCCGATTAGTAAACTAATACGCCAAACGATTGCCTAAGCACAGCACGAGTGAGAGGACTTACCTTGGCCTCAGTCCCAACCTACAGTTCAAGGTTAAACAGAGATATACAAACAATTCATGACATCCGATCAAGCATTAATCGATCGACTTACTCGATTACATGTCAATTGCACCATCTCTAGGTCATTCCACTCATACCATAATTCTCAAATGGTGTACTCATCCACCAAATCACATGTGTTTCTCGGGCGTCGTTTTCGCCAATGACATACCGATCACCAACACCGTGCGTTCTTTAAGGCGCCGTTTTCACTAGTGATATCCTCAATCACCGAACCACATGTCTTTTCTAGGGCGCCGTTTTCACCAATGTGACATCGGCAATAGACAACATCGTGGGTTCTTTAAGGCGTCGTTTTCACCAGTGATATTTCCTTAATCACCGAACCACGTTTGTCTATAAGTCATTCACATGCATTCTTTAAGGCACCGTTTTTGCCAGTGATACTTCCAATCACCGAACCACGTATGTCCAATAACATCGTACTTGATTGGTCTCAGCTAATGATATTCTCAGTTAGTTCTCACCATTCTCTCTACTATATAGCCCATCAACATAACTGGCACTATATACTCATACTCGACCATCTACCAATCAAATATTCAGTAACAAACAATTTAGGACAAATCCTCAAATTTCACAATTTAAATCAATTCCATATAAATTGAAGCTCAATTAAATAAACGGACTACACCATGACAATCAGCATGAAATTCCGGTCACTGGCCATCCCGATTGAATTTCCAAAAAATAATAAATTAAATAATTAATTTCGAAAAATTAAATAAAGAAATATTAAAAATCCAATTTAGGCCTATAATGCCTGATTGGAGCCCGAAACGGGTCGAGAAAAATCCCGAGATGCATTCAATAAATAACCGAACCTTTCTATTTGCTAAAAACTAGGTCTAACCACCTAACATGCATCATTCAGTCACTAATTTAATTGTTCTAAACTAATCTAACCACCTAATTGCACTTAATTAAATCTAATCAACCCTTAAGCATAATTAGCAAACTAAGAAAGCATTAGTGAGTAAAACTCACTTGATAAACGCGAAGACCGAGACACCGCGACGCTGGCCGAAATCGAGCTTTCGACGACACCAGCGGGCTTGGACCGGGCCTTAAACTTGGGCCCAACAAATCTCAGCCCAACTGAGATTTGTTCTTGATTTTGGGCTGGACCCAAATTGGGCTGGGCCTGCTGAAAATGGGCTGGCTTCTTAGGCTCGAGATGGGCTGGACTAAGCTTGGGCTTCAAATTGCTAGACTGAGCTTGGGCCAAACTGTTCAATTGATGGGCTGACTGCTGTAACTGAAATTACGGGCTGAGGACACTGGATGGGCCGCTGGACTTGCGACTTCAACTGGACTGAACAAGGAAGCAACAAAGCTACCGTTGGGCCGAGCTTCGCTGGGCTGTCTTCGGTGGATACGGACGAGCAGGCGGCAGCTTCAGTTGACTGAGGAGATCTGTGGACCAGCGAGCTGGCGAAGGAAGCAGTAGCTTCATGCGTTGCTGTGGGCTGCTTCAATTGGGCAGATGGCAGATGGAGGGAGGGCGGCGAGCTCTAGTCAACAATAGGTGAGGAGGGCTCCCTTGGTTGACCGACACAGGTGGAGGCGTGGACGTGTGGCGCTGCAAGGGGCTTCGGTGGAAATGAAATTCGGTGGATTCGTACGTGGGCATAGGCTGAAGGCACAACTGAAAGAAGCAGCAACGGTCAGCGCAAAGTAGGAGCTGTCTCGGTTGTTGACGCTGGAGAGAAGGAGGTGCGGGTACGAAGCTGCTTCGTTCGACGCTGTTTCGATCGACACCCATGGCTCTCAACGGTTGAAGGTCGCTGGCCACGTGCAGTGAAGGAAAGGAGGCACGGATGAAGGGACGCGTGGACTGAGCAGATGCAAGGCATGGAAGATGGAGCAGCTGTTGAGTTTCGCTGTCTTCACTCGATGGGGGCTGGCACGACCAAGAGAGAAGCACGGACGAACGGCAGTTCCAGTTTTCCTCTTTCGCTGGCTGAGGTGGTCGAAATGGAGAGGTAGAGGAGAGAGAGTGTGGCCGGTTGAGGGGGTGAGGGGGAGGAGATAGGAATGAGTAATGGGGGCCCCATAGGCTTGATTTTTTCCATCAAATATCTCCCACACTCACTCTAGGCCAAGTATTATGCCTTGGCCCTCATTAGGCCACACCAACACCCCTCACAACTTCTCAATTGGTCAATTTTGGGCTAGGGGGAGGTGAGTTACGAAATTGCAAGCCATCTCTTCCAATTGGATCATCACACTCACTTGATTGAGTCTCGGTGGTCTTAATAAATTGGTGGTCATCCATCGACCATCTCGGCATTTTTTCCTCACCCGCATATCCATCATGCTTTCAAATTTTGCCATCAAAAACCACCCTCGGCTTTTTCCGCACAAAAACGACCCGGCAACGACTTTTTCCCAAAAAATCTCGATTGTCAGAAAAATCTTCTGAGAATGAGTCGAGACTCCTAGAATTTATTGTAACATGACAGAAACTTCAATTTCTGAAATCGGACTTGAATTTGCAGTTAATTTCTATTTGACGCGTTTTTAGCGTGACCTAGGCTACCGGGTAACTTTCGGAAATTTTTAAGTACAAATGACCCGTGGTCGATTTTCTTCGAACCACTATGAACCCACTCGACTCATTGGTGACTCTCGGTTGTCATGAAAATCTCGAGGATTCAAATACAGACACAGGGTACCAAAACAATAAGAAAATCAGCCTAGTGCCGATCGACGAGAATTTTCCAATTCAGTGGTGTCACTCACGATTAGCCACACATCTCTATCGATCTAGTCTATTTCTGATTTCAAATCGATTTTTAACTGTGATGTAATGGCCTCTAAAGATGGACACGGTCAAGAAGTCGATTCCTGGTCGAGTTCTCAAGTCTATTGCCTTAAAATTCCTTAATAATCTCCCCAGATAGTCTAGTTATCTCAAGAATGATCAATTTTGAGAATAGCCCTATAGGCGCGTCAATGAAATGCCCGATTCATTCAGTAGAAGACAGGGTTGAAAAATCTAGATGTCACACCAAGGCATTGGCATCGGAACATGGGTTTGGCTTGATAGACCTAAGTCCAAGTGCTATGGACTTGGTCCTAGATGCTAGGGACCCAAGGATAAGTGTTAGGGTTTCCATACCTAAGAGTAAAGTTTTTAGTTCAAGCGCTGTAATTTTGTCATATTTTGGAAAATGATTTCCCATTTTGTAAAGAGAGAATCATTTTCTCGGATTAAGCATAGGTTTTTTGTTGACTTGGAAAACATTTTCCGTTCACAAATTTTTCTAAGCCATCCAAATTTTGGAAAATAAGGAAAATGTTTTAAATGGAAACAAAAGGAGCTCTAGACACAATTTGTTTCTCGAGAGAATGAATGATTTAGATTTTTTTAAAATTATTAGTTAATGAAAAATATTCTCATTATTGACATTAGCTTATCTCTAAATATTTTCACGTATGATGAAATTATTTTTTGTTCATTCATTTTCGTAAGCAATGCAAACAATCATTTTTAGAATTTTTTTTTTTGCAAATCATTTATTTTTCCGCAAATCAAGTAGAGTCTTAGTGAGTAGCTCTTTCTAGTTTAGGATTAGACATAGACTAAATTTCAAAATTAGTTCACAGGGATCATGTCCCGAGACTCAATAACAAGGCCATGTATATCCTTTACTTGACATCATATTGGGTTTACTTTCTTGCACTTTTCCTTTGTCACATTGATTTGGATCGTTGACTAAATCAATTGCACACCCGTGTATGGACATTATTTAGTGGCGTAGGATAATAAAATGTGTGAATATCGAATGAAACTCATTTGCAAAAGATTGAGAAGCGGTACCGAAATGGCATTAATGAGAAAATTAGTAAAACAAAGTCTCCAACCTTAGAATCTCTAGTTTGTGGGAAGTGAGACTGACATCAGATAGATTATTGGTGACTATAATTAGATAGAAAATTTTCATTAATTAATTGATCTCTCAAATGTCGCAATGGGTTACAGGTTAGGACAACCCACACTGAACAAAAGCAAGCACCTCAAATATAGGGACCGCCCGTTCCTATTCCACAAACCATTAGACCAGCTCCCTCTCCAGACAAGAATCCTTAGGGAGGGTTGCGACATTGTCGATGGAGCTTGACTCTAAGAGGAGAGAGGAAAGTGGAAATATGTGAGAGAGATCGTCATTGTAGCATTTGGAGAGAGAGAGAGTATTTCTACAGAAGTTGGTTGTGGGGTTTACATCGGCAAATTTTATTCCTATGATTACTCATTTCACGGGCAAACTCGTCCAACTCTATAAAAAGCTTTGGCTATTAATTACTAAGGTGGTAGAATTAGCCTCACCTTAATGTTACAGAAATTGATTGTTAACACCTAAGTTGATTGTCGATGGGGTGCTTGTGAAATTCAAAATCCCCATTCAAATTCGTCACCTCATCGGCCGCAAATGAACAGCGTAGTGAGGCAAGTAGCTAATGTAAACGTAAAATGGATGCTATTGAAGACGGTGACTACCTACCGAGATGGGCACGAGTAGCTTCCCAATGAATCTTTGATGGCATACAAAACTTCCATTTGAACTTAGTCTTTGATGGTTATGGAAGCTGTCCTACTGCTAGTCAATAAGGAAGCCTTTTCTTTTGTATTTAGTTATTTTTGGGATTTGCATGCAGGTTTATATTTTGAGGGGGGGGCGTTGTTGAGGGCTGGCTTGAGGTGGCAGCATACTCAGAACGACAGCTCACGATCAACCTATTCTTATGGACCGACCACGAAGTTCAAGAGCAGGTAGTTTTCCATTTACACAAGTTTTTGTTGCCGGTGGTGTAGGACATCTTTAAAGCTCAGCTTCAGAATCTAAGATATGCTTAATTAAATCCTAAACATTTCCACATTTTGCAAATTGAGTTCACCTGGCTAAATTTGATCGGAATTTGCTGACATGAACGCTGGTTGTCTAACGTGGGATGGCTGGTGTTGACTTGAAGAATTGTAATTGTGTGATCTAGGGGATGAAAATGCCCAAAAAAACTTCCCCACCAATGGCTGACGTTGCTGACGTGTATAAAAAAAAAAAAAAGACAAAAAAGAAATTGGCTTGAGCCAAGACCCGAGAAAGCTAGAAGTATCATCATTAAGAGCAGTATCAAAGACAAAGCTGATAGAAGTAAAGTGAATCTAGCAGAGGGCTGAATAGATAACTTTTTTTTTTTTTTTTTGGTTGAGAAAACCACTTTTCATTAGCTATAATGATAATTACATCCGGCTAAACAGACATCAAGAGCAAGAAGTTGTAACAAAGCAGGAGGAGGGGAGTTGGCCCAGTCAAAAGGCATGGGCCCAGCGTTATGGGCTCTGGCGGCCCAATTGGTAGCAGCATTCGCTGTTCTCCTACAAAACCTAACTGAAGCTCATGTGAAACAGAGTAGCAGTGCTGCGGCTTCTATGATCAAAGATTTGACCGGCCATGGGGACGCCTGAGGGTCTGTTACCGCCTGTACCAGTGCAAGGCAGTCGGTCTCAAAGATCAGAGAAGTCTCGGCCTTATTGTCATGCTTCAGGTGCTGCAGAGCGATTGTCAATGCCTGGATTTCTGCCTCCAAAGCCGAATGAGCAAGTATCGATTTGGTGAAACCTGCAAGCATCTGTCCTTCGTGATCGCGGCATATATAGGCTACAGATCCAGTGGTGCTGCCTAGCTGAAAAGCCCCATCAAGATTAATTTTCAAGGCACCTGGGTCAAGGGGCTTCCAAACCGTGTCGGGATCAGGGTTTCTATACGCTGTGCCAATCAGATGAGTAGGAGTCGAAACCGCGGTACCTATCCGTGCGACTGGTCTGGTCGTGCTACCTGGGATGGAATCATTTGCTCGAATGAAATCCGAGACTAGTAGATCGGGTGGCTGACATGAAGTGTTAGGGTTGATCACGCGGCACACTAATCCTGCGACCCGAGCCCGATTCGATGCAACGCAAGTCTTGTGAGCTGGGTCAGCTGCTAGCGCACCAAATGGAGGTACGACTGATCCAGTCATTCTACCTGGGAAAGGATTCGTAGCTCGAGTAAGATCCAGTACTGGCAAGTTAGGGAGCTGACATGAGGTGCCGGAGCCGAGGTCACTACAGGTTGAGCCTATGACCTGATCGCGAGCCGAGACAGCATGAGCCGAGACAACGTGGCCCATTCGAACTTGGGCATCAGCTGTTTCGACAATGTGAATAGGATCAGGAGTCTGCTAGCAGAAGATGAAGCGATTGCGCGATTTCCATATCTGCCATGTCGAAGAAAACTATAGGCACTTTTAACAGTATACTTACCACTAGTTGTGCATGGCCAAATGAGTTGATCAGTCATAAACTGAGGACGGATCGGAAGCTTAAGAATTTCAGTTATAGTAGCAACATCAAAGAGGTGTTCAAGTAAAGGCCTATTCCATAGATTAGTGTTTGGAATAATCAGGTCAGCAACTAGTTCCGGTTCATCTACTGATGCAGTTCCGATGATTTTACCTGTAGGCTGAATAGATAACTTGATCGACGAAAATACGCTGAAAGTTTTGTTCAATGGTTAATGTTACCATAATCGAATAGTGAGGTCGTTCAACCAAAAAGTCCGCCCGAGACAATTTGAGGTCTTCGATTTGGTTCTGTGGAAGATGTTACCCTTGCATGAGATCCCCTTAGGAAATTTGCTTCAAAGTATGGCAAGCTTGAAGTTGTAAAGAAGGTGCTCCCTGGGGTGCACAGATCTCAACAGAAGTGGGTGGTCCGGGATATTTAAATTTGGTATAATGCTGATGTTGTTAAGTACTTTACATGAATTGAATCATTGACTTGGAAGGCATTTTTCGTGCACTTCAAGTCACAGCATGTTCGAAAAAAAAAAAAGTAACAGCATGTCTATCATAGCATTTTGCATTGCATACATGCGCATTGTTGCTCGACGCACCATGCAATCGTAGGGATGCCGACATTAAAAGGCCTTTCCCTTTTTCTTTTTCTTTTTTTTTTAAGAGAGAGAGAGAGAGAGAGAGAGTCGTCTGCAACTAATTGTGGCATTTTTCTAGGAACAGTGTGAAGACGAGAACTGTTTGCCACAAGTTGTCTGTCCTAATCAAATCTTCTCCAGATACCTGTCTACGTAGTGGACCTTAACGAGTTCAAGGGACATGCTGAAAATGCCAAAAGAGGGGCGGCAACAAAGAAAGGCAACCCTTGTCCCACATAGTTCCTTATAAACTTCGGAGAGATGAGATTCACATAGAGAGTTCGCTATCGTTTAAGGTAAAGGATTTCTATGGAGTACCTAAATCTATGTATGTAGTCTAATCCTTGTGGAGAATAGGAAAAGAAGTCTTAGACATATACAAGACTCTTAAAACTAAATTGATTACGCGGAAGAACTATTTTTTTTGCCATATGCAGGAGCGCTTGTGGTAAATACAGAACACCCACCTTTGTTACTTTAAAGGGAGGGACTCCACCCAAATATTAAACGTTTTATAAAATGCCACCGGGTTATGGGGCTATGGTTAAATCGTAGAGATTTTTATATTGATACCGTTGGTCATCAGGAGTTCCACTTCCTGCAATCACTGTAAAGCACATTTGGTAGACGGCTGTGCACACATGGACCCTCCGGTTTTATTGTCCAATGATCTAAACCGTACTCGGTGTCCGAGTCATCGAATACATTAAAATAGTGGAAATGACCCGGCCACTGCACGCTGCAAAAGAAGAGTGTACCGTAAATCTTCGGGAAGAATTTAAAGCCCCAATACTTATTGGGAGCGATGTCGTGGAACCCTAGATCGTCGTCCTTAGATTGGCAATGGACTCTGAGCGTCACTCTTCCTGGTAATTTGTTGGTGATTCGTGCATCAACTCTTAAGAAATCAAATATGCCACCAAATATGCCAGCAGCGTTAACTTGATGGAGAGCCATAATGGCCACTAGCACGAGAAGGATTCTTGCCGATGGGACCATATTTGGGAGCCGTTCTTGGCTTGAGACATGCATGGCAAAGAATGGGAGACCCACTATTTAAGGAGTCATTCGAGATCTTTCCATCAACCGACGCTTCTTAAACTCATCATTACGTAAATTAATGTACGTTGCAGTTACTCATGGGTAAGATTTTTGTATCTACATCTATCATCATAAACAGTTAAAAGTTTGGAGCATATATTTTTCAAATGACACACATCGCATCTTATAGGGTGGGGCTACACCCACACCCTAAATGGCTGGCCACGACTCGCGCTTGGAAAAACAGTTAAAAGTTTGGAGCATATATTTTTCAAATGACACACATTGCATCTTATAGGGTGGGGCTACACCCACACCCTAAATGGCTGGCCACAACTCGCGCTTGGAAATCAGATGAATTGGTCATGCACCTTTCGGTTTGGATCTCATGAATCCGTGTGTCGGCTGAGCCGTTTGCTCGAGTACTTTGTCATGATTCGTCTGTTAAATGCCAGAGTCGAGTTGAGCAGCATACTGGCGGTTTTTGCCGCAGCTTGTGTTGCAATGCTCCAGTGGTGGCGGCGACAATAACACAGATCACAAATTCTTCCTTACGTGGTACCGCGGTAGCCCAGGGCTGGCACCGGAAGGGACATGGTTTGGCGGCCCCATGAGGCGTGGTCGAATAGGAATGGAACTGAAAGAGGAGAACATGAAATGGACGCGGGCGCGTTTGTAAAGTGAACTGATATGATGAAGAAGATGATCGTGCCAAGTGTTCTGCGCGTGATCTTTTGTTATTGGGTCATAGCCTTGGCGTGACTTTGTCATTGAATTTCTTTTTTTCACGTCATTAAATATCCTTTTTCCTCATAAGAGATTTTCTTAATGAGACTTGTTACGAAAAATGATAAATGGTGGGGTTCATCATATGATTTTGGCGGTCTTTGCTTTGATTGAGGAAAGGGACACGTTACTTTGGGCAATTTGGTCTGTCCAACATTCTTTTGTTTGTTTCTAATTTGGCCCAAATCTACCTTATCTTTCATATATATATATATATATATATATATATATATATATATATATATATATATATATATATATGTATGTATGTGTGTCTGTGTCTGTGTGTTCCCTTAATGATGTCCAATTAATTAATTAAAATTTCATTTTTATATGATTCTTTTCTAATCTAAGATGAAAAATAAATGTAAGTAAATGATGCGAAGTAGAGCAATGAAATTGAAATGATCGCTTCGTTTGGGTGTTCCAATTTCTACTTATTTAATGGCCAATCAATTGAAGTGTGTTACTAAGTGCAGAGAATATGAAGTGTCAAGAAATCTTCAACAAATGCAGCTGGGGCTGGAGGAGACATGCATGTATAGGAGCGGTAGAGCAGTTCAAGGTTGGGGTAATTTGTTTAAAAGAAAAGGCTCAAGAGAGGGCCGGTCGTTTATTGGAAAAATAGGACAGCGAACTTAACTCCCGATTCTCATTGCTATGCATTATTCCTTGGTAATCTCTAGTTTGATCCGGGAATTTAATTAGTATATTGTTTGTAATGATGTGCGTTACATGTTGATGAGCACCTTTTCTCGACTAGTCTTTCCATTAGTATCTTGTCAGCGTCCTTGCTCGAAATGGTCCATGAGAGGGCCAGTGGTTTACCCGAAAAATCAGACAGTGAACTCAACTCCCAATTCCCAATGCTATGCATTGTTTCTTGGTAACCTCTAGTTTAATAAGGAATTTAACTAGTATGCCGTACTAGTATGTCGTTCATGGTAATGTGCATTACAAGTTGATGGGCACCTTTCGTCAACAAGTCTTTCCGTTAGTGTCTTTTTAGCGTTCTTGCTTGGGGAGATCTAATTGTACTTGTTATCGTCATAGCGCAACTCTTAGTATAGGACCCTCTCTCTAGCCATCCTGAGCTTGGCAATACCATGATCTGTATCGGTGGGGCACCTTATGGGTGAGACCCGCATCGACCCAGACTATGGACCTTACCAGCTCATAGGTCCAGCCTCTAGGGCTCCCATGCAACGGAATGTAAGACGTCTGTTCTGTAACTTTCTTCGGTCGCCCAAAAAACTTAAGAGGAGCTACGATCTAAAGACCTAAAATGTTATCCCACAACGGGGTGAAACGATGTCTAAGTGAGTTCAACCCCCTAAGACCTGACTAGGAAGAAAATATGCCCCAATGGGCTGCCTAAGCACAAACATAGGTCGAAGGACTTACCTTTGCCTCAACTCCCTCCTGCAAGTCAATATAATTGAAATAGACATTTGATTATTTCAACCAATCAAATCATCCAATCATTTGAATTCACCAAATCATATTAAATCATCGATCAATCGACTCAATCAATTACATGTCATCACGACCTTCTCTCGGTCAGCCAAATTAATACTATCTATGAAGTCCAATCATATCAAGACTGCTCCCTTTAAGCTGATAAATAGATAGTATAGCTCGCGCTAAGTTGATAAATAGTATATTGTTCTCGATCTAAGCTGACATATCAAGCCCGTAAGCTAATATAATATACTAATAATGCTCACTCTAAGTTGATAATAACATTGCTCACTCTAAGCTGATAATAATATTGCTCACTCTAAGCTGATAAGGTATATTGCTCTCAAACTAAGCTGACATATCAGAGTCCATAGGTTGATATAGTATACCGGTATACTGCTCTCTATCTAAGCTGACATATCAGAGCTCGTAGGTTGATATAGTACCATCCCGATTATCTAACAGATTCACCATTTTATCATACTCGATAAAAATACTCGTGTATGGGTACATGGTCGGCCTTAGCTAAAAATAAAATAATTTCACATTTAAAAATCCCATGAAGTTCAACAGTCCAAAAACACATTTTTGGCGCTGTAGACCTACTCCCGGTAATTTTCTAATTGCCAAAATTATCAATTTTTGGGATAATTACCCACAATCACCAATCACACTCAATCTGCACAAAATAACGACCAAATAAATAAACAGATCACACCACTACGATTAGTACGAAATTCCAGTCACCGACTATCCTAATCTAATTTTCGAAAAATAATTAATTAATTAATTACGAAAACTAATTATTAAATACCAAGAATGGCAGCTTAGGCCCGTAAAGCCTAATTAAAAGCTTAGACGAGCTCGGAAAATTTCCAAACCACTCTAGATAAATACTAGAGCTTGTTTAGGCTCTAATTACACTACTCTAATCACCTAACATGTAATAACAAGTAATTAGATTTCTAATCTAATCTAACTATCCACCTAATCCATACTTAGTCTAAACTAATCAACCATTAAACGTCATTAACTTACTAAGCAATGATTAGTGAGTTAAACTTACTTGTTAAGCAATCCACTAGGATCAAAACGATGGGGACGCGGTGAGGGACGAGAAACTCCAAAGCGGGCTTTCCAACCGGGGTCGGGAACGGCCTGAAAACGGGCCAAATAGCAACTTGGAGACCCACTAGACTCTGCTTCTATTCGATAGCTAAAGAAGCTGGTTGGTTGTGCGGTTGAGGTGGAGACGAGCAAGGCTAGGCAGCACAACTACTGTGGGGACCAGGCGAGGCCTCACGGTAGCGAGACGGCGGCGCATGGTGGTTGGTGGAGCTGGTCGTGACCTCTGGATGCACGGACAGAGAGGGACAAAGTGGCTGGGATGCTGGCTAGCGCGAAGGATGCGTAGCTCGCGGGTGAGGTGCAACAACAACGCGGTGGAGCTCCGAGCTTTGGACGGTGGTACGGCAGCTTGAGGCTAGCTGCTGGTCCTCCTCTAGAAATTTTTGAAGCTCTCAAGGTGCTGGAATGGGGCTCGTCGACAGTGGGAAGAGAAGAGGGAGGAGGAAACCGGTTTTGGCATGGAGGGGGCCACCAATGGCCTCTTCTCATCTCTTTGTCCCCCCTCCTTTGATCCCCACCACCAGCTAACCTCCACAGCTGTATTTCTAGACCAAAATGCCATCTTCCAGAAGCTTGAGTTGGTCCAAAGGTTGGGTCCATGGGGGCACACGAATTTCACTTGATTTTTCTCCAATTGGACTTCAATTCCCCTTTGAATCAACTCAATTCAGTCTTTTAAATTCAACCATCAAGCTCACAATTAAATTGGTATTTTTCCTCACCAATCTAACCTACTTGCGTCCTAAATTCGCGATCAAAAGCAGTCCTCTTCATTTTCCGGTCGAAATCGACCCTACCTCGGCTTTTTCCCAAAAGTCTTGGTTTGCAAAAAAAAATTTGAAGACTGAGTTGACGTTCCTAAAATAATTTGTGAAATGACAGAACTTTCAATTTCTGAAAGCGGATTCAAATTCGTGGTTAATTTCAATCTGGCGCAATTTTAGCTTAATCTAGGCTACCGAGTAGCTTTCAAAAATTTTTAGTGCAAATTACCGGTTGTCGATTTTTTTCAAGCCACAATGAACATTTTCGACACATTGGCAACTCTCGGTTGTTTTTGAAAATCTTGATGATTTAAATACGGACACAGGGTACCAAATTGATAGAAAAAATCAATTTAGTGCCGATCGACGACAATTTCTCAATTTGGTGGAATCACCCACGTTTAACCACACATCTCAGTCAAACCAACCTATCTCTGATCCCTAAGCGATCTTTAACTGTGCCATAATGATCTCTGTAGATGAGCACGGTCAAGTAGCCGATTCATGGTCGAATTCACAAGTCTATTGCATTAAAATCTCTTAGTGACTTCCCCAGATAGTCTAGTTATCTCAAAAGTGATCAGCTATGAAAATAGCACTATAGGCGCGTCGATGAAAGGCCCGATTAATTTAATTGAAAGCAAAAGTAAAATTTCAAGATGTCACAAGTCCTCCATCTACTCGACCCCACTAGAACCACCGTCGTCATCCGAGAGTGGAAGCGGTCCCAATGTGCGCCCATTGACCCGAGCATAGAGTGCAATGAACCCCATCAACACAGGACTCGTCGTGAGACCAACATCCACCGTCAGGATCACCATAATCCAAAAGAATGTAACATCCAAGAAGTCGGGGTCCACATGCTCCACTTGTTCCCATGTGAGATCAGTGGGGATGCCATAGAGCATAATGGAAGACGCGTGTCACGTCCCGATCCTCCGAGCACGTGCCCATCCCTCCACGGTCGATTTAAAAGCAACGTCCTAGAACGCATCGCCGACCCTTTTCTTTTAATACGCACGCGGAAATAAATAAATAATCCCCAGACAACAACAATATGGGATAGGAAAATAGGGCCACAATTTTGAAAACCAACAACATACTTATATATACATATTATAACAAGTCATACACAAACCAAGCATATATATATCTGGTCTACAAAACATGGGGGTTTGCAATCAACTACTAATCTTCCTCCTACTCCACATCCTCACTAACATTGGAGCCTTCCTCCGAGTACACCGGAATTCCTGGGTCTTCAAGATCCTAGTCCATCAAGTCTACCATTGAACTTTCAAGGGGATCTACCGTGCCTTTCCCAAAAGCAACCTCTAGCACATACACAGGTACCTCAGATTCCTGTATGGGACCCTCTCTCTATCCATGACGCTCACGACGGTACCATGATCTGTATCAATGAGATACTTTATGGGGTAAAGCCTCATCGACCTAGACCACGGACTTCACCAGCTCATAGACCAGACCCCTTGGGTGCCCATGTATTGGAATATAGGTTACCTACTTTGTAACCTTCTTCAGCTGACCAAAACGCTCGGGAGGAGCTGCCATCTAGGGACCTAAAAATGTTATCCCACAACGGGGTAAGACAATGTCTCAGCAAATTCAACCCCCTAAGACCCAACTAGGAAGAAAATATGCCATAAGAGCTGCCTAGGCGCAAACACAAGTCAGAGAACTTACCTTAGCCTCAGTCTCTTCCTACAAGTCAATACAATTCGAATAACCATCCAATCATTTCAACCAATTAGATGGAATCATCAATCAATCGACTTAGTCAATTATATGTCATCACGACCATTTCCCGGTCATCGCCATCAATACTATCTATAAAGTCCAATCATAATCAGGACTGCTCACTCTAAGCTGATAAATAGTATACTACTCGCTCTAAGCTGATATATCGCCCGCAGGCTTATATAGTATACTACTAATTCTCACCATAAGTTGCTATAATGCTCACCAGAAGCTGCTAGGTATATTACTTGCTCTAAGCTGACATATCGAGGCCCGCAGACTGATATAGTATACCATCCTAATCATCAAACACTTTTACCATTTTTATCATACCTGATAAAAATAATCGTGTGTGGATACACAGTCGGCCTTAGCCAAAATACAATATTTTCACATTTGAAAATCCCACCAATTTCCACAGTCCAAAAACATATTTTTTACGCTGTAAACCGACGCCCAGTGATTTTCTAATTAATTATTGAAATTATTAAAATTTGGGATAAATACTCAAAATTGCAAATCACACTCAATCAACACAAATTAGCAGTCAATTAATTAAACAAATCACACCACTGTGATTAGCATAAAATTCCAGTCACCGACTATCCCAGTCTAATTTTTGGAAAATAATAATTAATTAAATAATTATGAAAATTAATTATTAATTACCAATAAATAGCAAAAATGCACACTTAGGCCGGAAAAGCCTAATTAAAAGCCGAGACAAGTCTGGAAAATTTCTAAACTACTCTAAATAAATACTAGAGCTTGTCTAGGCTCTAATTACACTACTCTAACCACCTAACATGCAATAACAATTAATTAAATTGCTAATCTATTATAAGTATCCACCTAATCCATACTTAGTCTAAACTAATCAACCCTTAAATATCATTAACTTAATAAGTAGGGATTAGTGAGTTAAACTCACTTGATTAACAATCCGCTCAGATCAAAACGACGGAGACACGGAGGAGGCCCACAAACTCCAAAGCGAGAATGCCTTTCAGGGTCGGGAAAGCCACAAAAACAGGCCAAACGGCGGTTGGAAAACCCAAGGGCTTCGGTCTCTGCTTTGTGGTCGAAGGAGGCTAGACAATGGCTGTCTGAGGCGAAAACAGGCTGAGATGGGTGACGGAGGTAAGCACAAGTCCGGGCGAACTGTGGCGAAGCTTCACGGCGGTGAAGGCGACCTGAACGGGCTCTAGTTGAGCTCAACGCAGCCTGAGGGACTTTGAACTGGGTAGCATGTCAACGAAGAGAGCTGGACATCACGGCTGGGACACGGGCACTCGCACAGGCTCGCGATGGCAGTGACGACACTCAGCGACTCCGGCGAGATACTCGACGGCCAGGGGGAGGAAGGAGGCTCGGTTTTTGGGTTTGCTAAGGTCTTCAAGCTGCTGGAAGATGGAGGCTCGACGGTGAGAGGGAGAGAAAGGGAGAGGGGACCGGTTGGCTAAGGAGGGGGCCACCAAGGTCACTCTCTCATATCATTGTCCCCTTTGGTGTGTCCCACCAAGCAGCTGGCTTCCTCAACACATTTTCTAGCAGCCTAGTCTTCTTCTAGAAGCCTTGAAGTGGCCCAATTGTTGGGTCCAAAATTTTGGTTGGAATTGGTTTAATTTCCAATCAATTCCTCCTCGAATCAACTCATTTCGGCTTCTATAAATTCTATCATCAAGTCCTCGATCAAATTGGTACTCTTCCTCGCCGATTGAACATACTTGCATCCCAATTTCGCGATAAAAAATAGTCATCTGAATTTCCCGATCGAAAACGGCCCTATATCGACTTTTTCCACCAAAATCTCGGTTTGCAGAAAAATCTTCGGTGACTGAGTTGAGGTTCCTAAAATGAATCGTGACATGACCGAATTTTCAATTTCTGAAATCATATTCAAATTCGCATTAAATTTCAATCTAACGCGATTTTAGCGTGACCTAGGCTACCAGGTAGCTTTCAGAAGTTTTTAGTGCAAATGACCCGTGGTTGATTTTCTTCGAGCCACAATGAACCTCTTCGACATATTGGCGACTCTTGGTGATCGTGAAAATCTCAAGGATTCAAATATAGACACAAGGTACCAAAACGACAAAAAAATCAGTCTAGTGCCGATCGACGAGAATTTTTCAATTTGGTGGAATCACCCAGGTTTAACCACACATCTCAGCCAAACCGACCTATCTCTGATCTCTAGTCGACTTTTAACTATGCCGTAATGATCTCTGCAGATGGGAACGGTCGAGTAATTGATTTATGGTTGAAATCCTAAGTCTATTGTGTTAAAATTCCTTAATGACTTCCCTAGATAGTCTAGTTATCTCAGGAGTGATCAGCTCTGAGAACAACACTATAGGCGCATCGATGAAAGACCCGATTTATTAAATTGAAAACAAAATTGCAAATTTTAGGATGTCACAAAACGCAGGTTGGAGAGGCATAGTCACGTGTCTGAAATGTAATAATCCCACAAGGGGTGAGTACAACCACTCAACAAATAAGAATCTACTAAACTATACTATGCGAATCTATCGCCACCCATTCAACGCAATCCAAAAACAAAGTACACAACTAAAATAATGAAATTTGCATCAGTTCTAAAAGAATTTCATAAAAACGGTATATCAAAAAGCAAATAGAAATTTCAATTTCAATTCATCCATATTCAATTACCACCATCTTCCGGAGGAAACCGTATACCATCCTCCAGGCATCTCGCACCTTGCCTGGCATCATGAGAACCTCCGAGCCTTTATCACATTTCTCGGGCATCCGAAGGGCACCGTATCACCCCCCCTCCCCGGGCATCCCGTCACTTGGGGCATCATCGTCAATGTGGACCGACGGCATCCGTCAATTAAATACCATGGTGTAGCAATCCATCCATCTAAATTTAAAATACTTTCCATGCTGTTCATGCAAGACCAATAATTCGATTCCAAAATCTAGAATTATAGTATAAACCAAGTGCAAACAAAACTTTGAAGGCATGTCAAATCCACGTCAGCAGAACCATTTCACAAAATCAAGATCTTCAACACTGAATTGATAACAATCAATTTCACGGTCTCACATCTGAAATTCAAGTTGTTCTAACTAAATACTTTTGAAAATCACAAGCAAGTATTTTAATGACCTTATCAAGTCCAAAAGTTTAGAACTCTCGTATAACTTTAAACAGTTCGCAAATTAGGCCTTAAAATTCAGGAATACCGAAAATTAATACATGTATGGGTCCACAAATCAAATCTGACCATAGAAAACACGTAGTTTCACTCCCAAAGTTCGTGGTCAGCCCGAAAGACTTCTGAATTCACCAAATAACGCAAATGTCATGGAAATAATAGTAGTTTGTAGAATTCTGATGGAACGCATCTCACCGAGCAATGACAGAATTCACATAGCATAGGTTAGTCAACGTCTATTTGCCTTAAATACAGGGTGGTGTAAGCTGGGGTGCGAGCTGCGAGACGACGTGAGCTCGTGGCGGAGTGGCGGAGATAACGCAAGACGGTGGTGCGGCGAGGTGGTGCGGATGGCCAACGGAAAGCGGCAAGGAGAGAACGTGACCGTGAGAAATTTTCGTTAAGAGTTTGCTGAGGAATTGATGGGCGAATGAACTGTGTCGAGGGAAAATAAAAAAGACCGCCTCTCTTCTGCTTGCCGCTGGTTGACTATATTAGTCAACGTTCCTCTTCCATGCGGTGGCAGCAGGGGGCGGAGACAGCTCCGTGGCGTTGGTCTTGGCGTGGGACACTTGCAATTTTCATGCAAGGACGTGGCTATGGCTTGTTCAAGCTCTTCAATGTGCTGGCCGGAGGAGAAGAAAGAACGTGGCTGAAGATTCTGTGGTCAAAGTCTTCGTTTTGCATGAGGAACGAGTGGGGGAAACGTGGCTGAGCTTGGTCAAAATTTTCAATTTGCTGGCCGGAGGAGAAGAGAAAGCGTGGCTGCATCTTTGGTTGGTGAAAGTCTTCATTTTGGCTACTTGGACGTATGCATGGAAATGAAGAAAGGTTTGCATGGAATTCAACTTGGCGACGTACAATTGAGAGCAAACATTGGTCTCGCTTGTGGCATTTCGTGAAGAAAATTTAAATGAGGTGATGGTCGAGCTGTCACAGTACGACGGAGACGTGACGATGAGGTGGTGCCACGGGGACGTGATGAGACGTGACGGTTCAGTACGGGGATGGTGGTGGCGAAATGATGGCCGTGAATGATGTCAACATCGTAGTCCGACAACAAGCTTGTCGACGTGGCATGAACCGTTACGTACTCGAGGCTCGAGTGAAGTCCGAATATCACCTATGAAGCACAGACATGTTGCACGTGCTTCTGTGTCGTGTTCGACATGTGTCGGAGCGTGTCGGACACGTCAACACGCTCGGACGACACGCTTAGACACGCGGTCAACATGTGTCAGATTTTCCGACAAATGGTCAACTTTTTATGACACGTTTCAACATGCGTGTCGGATGGAAGTGAGGGCAAGGGAGCAGAGACAAGGCTGCAAGCGATGGCGAGCCCGCGATGGCGAGAAACCGCCAGAGAAAGAGTAGAGACTGAGGCGAGGGCGGCCACTGTGATGCTACGATGGTCCATCAGCAACGAGGCTGCAACTGCAAGTGAGGAAGGGCCAAAGGCGAGGCAGAGGAGGAGGAGAAGGATCGAGAGGAAGAGGAGAGGAAAAGGAGAGGAAGGGGGTTGTGCGGCAAGGAGGTGGAGAAGGATCGAGAGGAAGAGGAGAGGAAGGGGTCATGTGGCGAGAGGCAAGGAGAAGGAGGAGAAGGGGGCGCTAGCTAGGGTTTTGGAAACTCAAAAAGAATTTAAAAAAAAAAAATAGGGACTCTAATGGGGTGAAGTGATAGCCTGGTGGGGGAGGGGAAAAAGTGAAATAAATTTGGGGTTGGGGGAAATAGTCTAATGTGGGGAAGGGAGGAAAAAAATTGAAATAAATTTGGGAGGGGGGAATAGTCTAACGTGGGGGAGGGAGGGAAAAAATTGAAATAAATTTAGGGGTGGGGGAAATAGACGAGGGAAAAAAGAGAGTGGGGGTTGGCGGTGGACCCCTCATGGAGACTGTTTTTTAATCGGAAACATAAATAAATGAGATTAAAAAATAATTTTAAAAAATAAAAGTACTGAATTTTAAATGATAATAACCATTGGGGGTTCGCCCGCAGTGGCCACCCTTCCATCTTGGAAGGGGAGGTTGGGGGTTCAAATCCCCACCTTCTTATGAGGGATTGGGATGGGGACGATTTCATTTCATGAGTGGGTTTCGACTCCCACACCCTACACGAAGGCAGGGCAAAAGTCTGAGAGTGAGTGTTAGAGTAGGATTAGCGTAGGATTGACAAAAAAAAATATGATAATAAATTTTGATCATCGTAAAAAATCATGGATTTATTTAAATAAGTTAATTCTAATTTCTTGTTAGTCATCGGTTTTATCAATAACTTTTGTTAAAGTTAAAAATATATTTCCAAACATGGATACGTATTAATTATGAATATGTCTTTCAAATTTCCAATGAATTGATTTATTAATATTATTAGTGTAAATTCATTGTAGACTCTTTTTTTAATTAATTATTTTTAATTAATTTGAATCAAATTAATTAAAAATAAAAATATTCATTTAATATATAACATGTCGCAACGTGTCGAAATTCTCTATTTTTGAGAAATGACGTGTCGACGTGTCGTGTCGTGTCGTGTCGAATGTCCATATCGCGTGTCGATGCTACTTAGGATATCACACATTTGCCGTCACTTCGAGCACATAGAATGATGTAGGAGTTCGCCAAAATCGAACGAGAGAACTCCAAAAGGGTATGGCAAAAGCCTTCACCAAGCCCTTTCATTGATTCCAATGCTAGGAACGACGAGTATGGAAATTTGGAGATTGGTCTTCGAATAATCAAGAATTAAAGTCGTTTAATCTTACAGAATGTGTGAAGTGTAGGCCTTATCTTGGTAATCTCTAGTTTGATCAAAGAATTTAATGAGGATATTTTTTGTAATGATGTGTGTGAAATGTTGATGGGCACCTTTTCTCGACAGGTCTTTCCATTATTATCTTTTCAGCATCCTTCCTCGAAAAGGTTCATGAGAGGGCCGGTGGCTTATCGGAAAAATCAGACGATGAACTTAACTCCGATTCTCAATGCTATGCATTATTTCTTGGTAACCTCTACTTTAATAGGGGAATTTAACTAGTATGTTGTTCGTGTGATGTGTGTTACATGTTGATGGACACCTTTCCTCGACGAGTCTTTCCATTAGTGTCTTTTCAACGTCCTTGCTTAGGGAGATCTAAGTGTACTTTTCTTCGTATCATCATACATCACCTATTGGTGATAAAAGCATATTGCTGTGATCCAAGATCTCTATCCTGGTAACACATTGGATAACCTTTGGTGGGACTAGAGAAGACATATTGTAATTCCATTTTGCAAAGCGGAAGCTTTTGGCAAGTTTGCTCCGTGGTTTTTTCCTAGCTTGGGTTTCCACGTCAAATATCTTGTGTCTAGGTTTTGCATTGCCCAATTGATTGTTATATAATTGAGTGTTTATTATACGCATTTAATTACACAAAGAGGGGAGAAGGAATTTGTTGCACACAATGAGATGAAAACTCCACTCCAATGGGAAGACTTGAAAGAGCCCTTTGAGGTGATTGGCTGATGACGTTTGGCTTTTGGCCCTAACATTGTGAACAAGTATCAAATACTTTTTAAATAACATTCTTTTGTATTTTAAATGTAATCATAATCATAAAAAATCGGAAGAAAAACCATTGACACAAGTGGTTGAATTTTTAGCGACTTGAGGCACTGCAAAATATTACTTTGAAGCTACATAAAGATTATTAGCGACTCATTTTAGTGTCCTCGGCTTTTCAACAAATTTAATCCGGCCTTAATGAAATCGGTCTTTGCTTATTATCCTCTCGGGTTAATAGGTCCTGGAATTGTGATATGAGGGCACTTCACAAATTAGACAACAGATTATCACAATGACAATGCCATCGATGGAAAGCAAGAGCGAAAGGCAAAAAATATAAGAGTCATGTCCGCTCTATTCTAGCCTATTTTATTAGATCAAAACAATCTTCAATTACACATGATGGCATCGTTTATGCCCACATATACTCACGGTCCCATGTGATGCCATCATTGCTAAAGTAAAACCCGTCATCCCGCACAGACCAATAGCACTGGACAGAATCACAGCGATCCTCGTCCCGATTTGTTGTGAATGCGTTGAACTGCTTGTACCGCCCATCTCATTGGGCGGAGCAGAAGAAGAGGGTATTCTTGAAGACATTGAGCCGGAAACGGATCAATTGCTCCTGATCCGGGTGGATGGTCCGAGCCCCGAGATCGTCATCCTTAGATTTGCAATGAAGCATGAAGTCTCCCGGCAAGTTGTTAACGATGTGGACATGGTACTTCCTGAATAGAGCGGCTTGTGATGGTGGAAGAGAGGATAAGACCGAAAGTGACAAGAAAAAGACAAGTATGAATTGGCTTAGGGATTTCATTGTTTTGAGGTATTATGATAACTAGTGACGTTTGATGCAGAAACTTTTGATGTAATTTGTAATGAACATCCTCTGTCTGTGATGAACATTTATGGTAGCCTTATTAGTAGGATAAAGTGTATCACATTTTCTCATTATGTTCGTTCTGTACTCTAATGCATGGTGCATGATTAATTTCAGTTACAAATGCATATAATTAGAACATTCCACTTTCTTTTTTTGGCGAAAGAATATTCCACTTTATGAGGACACTACATTGAGGAATTTTGGAATATTCCCCTGCACATACAATTTTTACCAAAGACTGCTAAAAAGTTTGAATACATGGAAGAAGCAAGTTCATGATTATAATGTAGTAGAGGAAGTAAGTAAATGGCATTTTGAATTTAGAACGGGTGGTCTAAGTTCATCTCTTGTGCCTTAAAATATATTAGTGGGATAATTTTAAAACCATCTCTAATTTCACTCCGATAATGGGGTGCATTTGCAAAAGGAATGAACATGATGAAGAAGATGATGGGACCAAGTGATCCGGATGTATTTTTTACTTTTCGGTCATAGCTGTGGGAGTGATTTTGTTATTGAATTTCTTTTTTTTTTCACATCATTAAATTTCCTTTTTCATGATAAGAGATTTTGTCAATGAGACCGTTAGAAAAATGATGCATGGTGTCTATTCCGCTTTTTTTTTTTCTTTTTCCTTTTCTGTTTCCAGCCATATGGGTGTGGATTTAGACCCACCCTACCTTATATATAATCTTACGTATGGAGAGGGCTTCGGTACATTAACGATGTCCAATTGATTAAACTCTCATTTTCAAATAGTTGTTTTCTAATCAATATAAAAAGTATACGTAAATAAATTATGTGAAGGGTAGAGCAACGAATTTGAAAGGGTTGCTTAATTCTTGGTGTTCCAAATTCTATTTATTGTAACGCCCCAAAAAAAAAAAAATCTACTTACTTAATGGCAAATCAATTTAAGTATGTTACATACCCAAGTAAAAGAAATTAAGTGTATTACTAGCTGCAGAGAATATGACGTGTCGACATTAACTCTATTGTTCTAAACAGTTAAATTCTGTCTACTATCCATTGTCGCATTTCCTTCTAAAGTAACAATTTGAAACTACCTCCATCTGGATTTTTGGATAGCTCCTAAGGCATAAATTGAAAGAGAGGTCCTATTTAGGAAAAAATCAGGAAAAGTATCAAAAAAGTCCTAAACTTATTGCATTTATACTAATTCAATCATAAACTTTTTAATTTGACCAATTTAGTCCTAAACATTTTCACATCGGTACCAATTTAATCCATCCGGTCAATTTTGGCCAGCCGGCGCTTACATGGACACCAGCCGGTGGTAGGGCGCTAATGTGATAATTTTTAATATTTTTTTATTTTTTTGAATTTTTCATTAATTTTTTATTTTCTTTTTTTCCCTTTTCTTTTCTTTTTTCTTTTTTCATTTTCTTTTCTCCCTTCTTCCTCCTTGGACTTTCGGTGGCCCACGAGCCTCCGACGAGGCTCGCCCGGCCACTAGGCAAGGGCCGTGAAGCCCTCACCGACAGCCAACAAGGGCTTCACAGCCCTCACCCGACCTCACCTAGGGCCACGAGCGAAGGTGGCCTTGCCCGCAGTTGGGGAGGCCATAGCGGCCTTCGCCCAAGCGCTGGCTAGATCTAGGCGAGGTTGGCCTTGCCCAAATTTGGGCAAAGCCACCTCGCTAGAGGCCTTGGACGATGCAGGGTGAGGGCCACAAAGCCCTCGCCGGCCACTGAAAGTCCAAGGAGGAAGAAGGGAAAAAAGAAAAGAAAAAGACAAAAATTAATAAATAAATAATTGAAAAAAAAAATTGCCACATCACCGTCTAGCCATGGGCCGATGTCCACGTCAACGCTGGCCAGCCAAAATTTGTCTAATAAGCTGAATTGGTACTAATGTAAAAAGGTTTAAGACTGAATTGATCCAATTAAAAAGTCTACAACTGAGTTGGTACCAATTTAATAGGTGTATAAACTTTTTGGTACTTTTTCCTAAAAAAATCACATTTGTTCCAGCTGTAAATTTGAAACTACCTCCATCTGGATTTCAGGATAACTTCTAGGGCATAAATTGAAAGTGAGGTCCTGTTTAGGAAAAAAAAAATCACGTTAGTTCCAGCTGTTAATAAAGAGTCCATGAGTTATGATGACTCTCGAGTTGTAATTAACATCGTGGGGCCACTTCTCATCGAGGAAAAGTCATTTATCTATCAAATACAAATTTGAAAGTCATTTGTATTTCTTTTTTTTTCTTTTTTTGGCTGAAGATAATGTTTAATTCAATTATTCAGTCTCATGATAATAAGGTCTAGAGAGATTGTGTATCAATTGCTGGTCTAGGTGTTCCATTTATCACAAAGATTATATATCTGTATTCCGTAGTTATACATACATGGACCGTCCAGTATTATACTCCATTAATAATCCCTACATTTAGGACCATCTCCGGTGAAGCTGTATATGCCATAGTAGTGAAATTAACCCAGCCATTCCATGCTGCAAAAGAAGAGCGTCTCCAAAAAGAAATGCGGTTGAAACTCGAAAAGTTAGTAGTTGGCGGGGGCAATGTAGTGAAAGCGAAGGTCGTCGTCCCTAGACTTGCAATAAAACCTGAGCATTGCTCCTCCGAGCAAAATGTTTGTGATTTTGACGTGAGCTTTCCTGGGAGCGATGAATGCGTCGCAACTCATTTGTAAGAAAGCGAGAATGGCCACTAAAAGGGCGAAAAGTCTTATGGACAAGATCACGTGTTGGGTTCGTTCTTGGCTTGAAATGTGAATAGCAAAGGGTGGAAGATGCTCTCACTTTTTAAGGAGGAAAGCACAGGATACATATGGTAGGAGGAAAATAAATTTTGTACTTGATTTAGCATATCAAAGACGCTAAATTGGACCATCATGAAGATGGATAACGTCCAAAACTGAAAGATATGTTGTGTATGTCGTTCCGGGTGTTAATCCATGCCAAGAATTAATTCTCCTGACACGGCGTGGAAACAAATGGTAGTCTTCGTACTTATCCCGCGAACATTTATTTAAAAAAGGAATAAGGGGCTCAAAAATGAAATTGGTCACTCTAATTATGATATAGTCAACCGAGGTTGGACCCTACTAGAAAGGTTAATTCCCATACTATTGGACCAGCAATTTCAATTGTTGGCATCATCTTGGAATGAATAATCTATCACATACATGTCGAAAATTCTCTGCACCCTAAGCTAGTGAGATTCCACGAGGAAGTGTTGATCCCTTCTGGTATCACATTTTACGCAGACTTACAACTGTCTGCCAGTTTTGACTCTTTTTCCTCCTATACTTTTGGCTAAAAGGTAAAAAGGGCTGCAGGCGTTAGCGAGTCCTTCTGTGAGCATGCTCGCAGTTGGATTGTCCGAATTGAGTCATAATTATAAGTCAAAGCAAGCTGATCATCGCCACACCAATAGATGCAAATACTATTTCTAATGCCACAAGATATGATTGTTTAGCTTATGTTTCCAAATTTAATGTTGGTTCATTAAATACGTATAAACCAATATGAAGTTGTGGTTTATACGTATTTAATGAACCAACATTAAATTTGGAAACATAAGCTAAACAATCATATCTTGTGGCATTGGAAATAGTATTCTTGCTGGATTTCTCATTGTTTTTGCTGTTAAATTGTTGATTAGACCCTTAAATAGACGGTTACCAGACACCCACGAAGATGCACATTATGGTACTTATATGCTTCTAGTAAAAGTTTATTGAACAGTTTTCATATGCCTTGTGTACAAACCGAACCTACGCTAAAGATGATTCAAATTTCTGAGATCGAGGGGCGATTTGAGGATTTTGACTCAGTGATGAAATGGGTTCAAACCACATGGCAGTAAGTTTTATACAACTCGGAGGAGGTTGGGTTGTAGTGTTATCTTAACTCATCCCCATTAATGTTTGCGCGGTTCTTTCAACTTGTATCTTCTTTGGGATGAAGGCAATATCTTTATTCGCTGGATGCCAATAAAGACTTGACCCTTTTTAGAAAAAGTAAAAACAAGTTCTTGCAATCATTAGCATCAGAAATTGTCTATATGACAATCGGGATTATTTATGATGATCACATTATATCGGGGTAAGTACACTATCAGTGCCAAAACTTGTGAACGGCGCTCACTTTGATGCCAAAACTTTATTTTGGATTACTTAAGTGCCAAATCAGAGGAAAAACAATCACTTTGGTGCCATTGGCGAGAGATTCCGGCCAAAATGATTACGTGGCTTTTAAATTTAAAAAAAAAAATTGACATGGCTTTTAAATGACGTCGTTTTCCGTCCTCCTTAAGAAAATGACGTCGTTTTGCCGTCCTAAGTGGATGGTCTCACAAAAACGATGCCACACAACTCATTTAGGGATAATTTTTTTTTTTTATTCAGGGATTGAAATTAGGGCTTTTTTGTCCAATCCTCACCCAACGCCGACCTAGCTCGCTCGGCCTCCGTCGTAGTTGCTCGCCACCGTTGCTCAGCCTCCGTCATAGTTGCTCGACTAGGCGAGGGAGGAGAGGCTAAGGTTGTTGCTCTGGCAAGAAGCGACGGGAAGAATTGGAGGTGAGGGAAACAAGGAGGGTGCAGATGGAGATAGCGGATTGGGCTCTACTCAAGGAGCGGCTGAAGTGGGTCCTTCCAAAGGGAGAAGGAGACGGAGGAGGAGAGGAGGAGGAGGACAAGAGCTTGGACTTGTCAACAATGCCGAACGAAACGAAGGTGGAGTTGTGCTAGTGCGCTACTAGTGTCGCTGCTAGCTAGTGCTGGTGTTGTTCTTCGGGGAAGAAAACGACGAGAAGCCCATGCCATGCCCTCTCTCTCTCTCTCTCTCTCTCTCTCTCTCTCTCTCTCTCTCTCTCTCTCTCTCTCAATTTGGGGATTTAGGGTTTTGAATTGGGGGAAAGACACCAAACGACATTCGTTTTGTTGTTTAAATGCTGACTATACTCTCTGGCGAGCCATATCAGCCTCAAAAATTAATAAAAAAGTGCCACGTCGGATTTCCGACCTACTAGATCGGCGTTGGCACTAAAATGATCGTTTTTCAAAAGTTTTGGATCTTAAGTGATCCAAAATAAAATTTTAGCACCAAAGTGAGCATCATACACAAGTTTTGGCACTGATAGTGTACTTACCCCCATTATATTGCACTTTCAATAAAAGGTTGAAGACACGGTCTCTTTTTCATGAAAGATGTGGACTTAAGTGCACAAATTATAAGGTTCAAGACTTGATTGTCTTTGTATATAAGTTGTTGAATTAATAGCATAAATCAAAAGATTTATCACTTTGTTGCTCTTATTTAATACGATTCTCCAAGGTGGAAATAGAAGATTGCTTAAGTTATGGTTATAAATTGAATTTTTCAGCAAAAGTTTAAGACAACTTGATTGTACTCTTTAGTATGATCATAGAAGTAATGCTATGAAAAAAATGTGAGTACCGAACAACTAGAGTGCCAAAACTTGAGATGGAAAGATACTTAAAGTGCTAAAAAAGGTTACGAAAGTGATACTTAAGTGCCAAAATCATAACAAAATGGATCAATTAAGTACCAATAAAGAGAAAATCCAGCCAAAATGCCAACGTGGCGATTTTCCGACCAGATCAGTACAAAATGACATCGTTTTGCATGCTAACGTGGCTAGATAATTAATATAAATATTAATTAAATTTATTCATTTAAAAAAAAAAAAAAAAAGAGGAAGAAGATGAAGATTGCAAATAGTCGAGGGAGGCCAAGGCCCAGCGACCCTAGCCTATCCTCCCCCCCACCGTCGTCGGCCCGTCCCAGTGACAGCAGGGAGCCGGTGACGAGGGTTGAGCCCTCACCTTCTGCCTTCTTTTTTTTTTTAACATAAAAAAATATATATAAATATTTTAATTTAATTTAATTACTATTTATATTTATTAAAAAAAAAAAAAAAAAGATAGCAACATCATTTTGGTTCTTCATTGCTAACTTAGCTCTTTAGCGTAATATGTAGGCGAGTTGTATTATTAAAAAATTGTCACATAGGATTTCCGACCACCTTCATCGGACTTGGCACTCAAGTGTTCCATTTGTTTAAAAAAGTGACACTCAAGTATCACTTTCGTAATTTTTGGCACTCCAGTATCCCCTCGTACCAAGTTTTGGCACTCTAGGTATTCTTTTTCTAAAAATATGTCATCTTGAGCTAGAGTAAAAAGTAACGCTTTGACACTAGTTTTGCAGTAGACTTTTCAAAAACAACACACTCAACTATGAGAAATTGAAAGTCTTCTTTCGCCTCCCTTTTTTCCCATCGTCTTCTTCAATTTTTAGCCATGGGCCCTCTCTCTTTTGTTGATTTTGTTTGTGTTTTCCTTTTTTTTCCCTTGCTTTTTCTTCTCTCTTGATTTAGATCTAGGAGCTCTCTCTCTCTCTCGGTCTAGTTCTCAATTTAAGTGTTTGAACTCTTTTAATCTAGGTCTAAAGCAAAAATGCCAAGAATTATCCAACTAAGCAATCAAGAAATCGGCAATGGTGATGGTGGAAGGTACTACCACTTTGCAAAAATGCTTTGTTGGTTTAAACCCTTAGGAGTACGGATAGCCTTTTCCACAGAACAACCAAGAGTATGCCGGTCAGATCCAAAGCTGCACACAATCATTTTCTTTTATAGGCCATGGGTGTATGTCAAATTAGACAGCAACGTTTCTAGGTACACAGTGGACACAAGAGTTTTGATCTATAAAGCTCAAGATGTTTCTGTCAAGCTTTATAAAACGCTCTCATGTTGTATTGAAGCTAATCCACGAGATTACTGAAAATCCACTGAGTCCTTTGTGAGGCTAATCGCACCATTCCTTAAGGAGTTTGGCTAGATGATAATACGAATGTACCTTGGGTTTATTCTTGGGATTCTCTTAAGACTGGATCTTTGATTAAAACTACTTTCGCAAAATTTAGAAAGGACAATCTAGACCAACCATCATCATAACAAGAACCATGGTGTGGACCACTCTCTCAAGATCTTTTAATTCTAGATCGTCATCAAGTCTAGGGAGTCTACCATCATTGATGGATTGGACAACTAGCCCAAACCTATCACGCCCCGATCCTTCGAGCGCATGCCTATCCCTCGGTGGTCAATTAAATAGCGACGTCCCAAGACACGTCGCCGACCCATTCATTTTAATGCGCATGCGGAAGCGAATAAATAAATCCCAGACAACAACAAGATGGGATAGAAAAGTAGGGCCACAATTTTCAAAAACCACATTACACTTATATACACATATCAAACTATGTCATATACAATATTAGCCGACTATATACAAGGTCTGCAAAAGGGGGGTAGAGTGCTATAGATCTTCAAGCATTCGAGTCTTCCTCAGAATACACCGGGGACCCTGGATCCGACAGATACGGGTCCACCACTGAACCACCTGGAGGGTCAGTAGTGCCTTTTTCCAAAAGCAACCTCCAGCATCGACATAGGGACCTCAGACTTTGGTATGGGACATTCTCTCTGTCCATTCCGCTCACGATGGTACCATGATCTATATTAATGGGGTACCTTAACGGGTAGAGGCTCATCAACCCAAACCACGAACTTTATGAGCTCAAAGACCCATCCCCTTGGGTTCCCATGAAGCGAAATATAAGATACCTACTTCGTGACCTTATTCGGCTGTCCAAAACGCTCGGGAGGCACTGCCGTCTCAGGACCTGTAAATGTTATCCCACAACAGGGTGAGACGCGTCTTAGCAAGTTCGCCCCCTAAACTTCGACTAGGAAGGAAATACGCCCTGAGGGCTGCCTATGCACAAGCACAAGTTAGAGGACTTACCTTTGTCTCGGTTCCTTCTTGCAAGTCAATACAATTTGTATATTCAATCAATCATTTCAATTCAGATCAACATCGATCAGTCGACTCACTCGACTCCATATCATTAAGACCATCTTTTGGTCAACCCTTTCAATACTATCTATGAAGTACGATCACATCAAAATACTGCTCACCCTAAGCTGAAGATAGATAGTATAGCTCGCCAAAAGCTGATAATAGATATATATGACAATGCTCACCGGAGCTTCTATATATCTACAATGCTCACCAAAGTTGTGCAATACTTAATTCTCACCAAAGCTGTGTGATACTTAATGCTCATCGAAGTTGTGCGATACTTACGGTGTGCTGCTCACTCTAAGCTGATATATCGAAGCCCTCAAGCTGATACCATTCTAACCAACAACCCATTTCACCACTTTTATCATACTCGATAAAATAATCGTGTGTGAATACACGGTCGGCCTTAGCCAAAATGCAATATTTTCCCTTTTTGAAAATTCCACTAATTCCAATAGTCCACAAACACATTTTTAGCATTGTAAACTGACGCCCAGTACTTTTCTAATCAAATATTGAAATTATTAAATTTTAGGATAAATACCCAAAATTACAATCAACACACAAATTGCACAAATTATCATCCAAATAAATAAACCAACCACACCATGGCGATAGCACAGAATTCCGGTCACCAGTTATCCCGGTCTAATTTTCGAAAAATAATAATTAATTAAATAATTACCAAAATTAATTAATAAATATCAATGAATGCAACTTAGGTCAGAAAAACCTAATTAAATACCAAAACGGGCCCAAAAAAATTCCGAACCTATCTAAATAAATACTACGACTTATCTACTTACTAATAGCACTACTTTAACCACCTAACATGCAATATCGAATGATTAAATTGCTAATCCGTTCTAACTAACCACCTAAACCATACCTAGTCCAAACTAATCAACCCTTAAACATAATTAACTCCATAAGCGGAGATTAGTGAGTAAACTCAATGGATTAATGTTCCAGTGAGTTCACTTCGACAGGGACGTGGAGGCGGGCCACAAACTCCAAAGCGGGGGCACCAAACGGGGCCAGGAGAGACTCAAAAATGGACCTCAAAGGTCCAAAACCCTTGCTGGATTTAGCTTCTGTTCTTGGTCGAACTAGCTGGAACTAACGGTCGGTTGTGGCCGAAACAGCGAGGAACGAGCAATGGTTGCAGTGGCAAACTTCTGGCGGCTAGACAGCGACGTACGGCGGTGGTGGAGGCTTCGACGATGGCCTGGTGGACAGCGAGCAGCTGCTGGACGGCACTGGACGCGGGACAAGCGGCTAGTGTGCAGGGCACGACAGTGACGCGACGGAGCTGGTGGAGGTCGGACGAGCGTGCGATGGGCAAGGGGAGGAGGCTGCGGTTTTTCTCTAGTCTTTTAGAGCTTCATTAGTCTGGAAAAATGGAGGAGTCGACCAAGGGGAAGAAGGAAGGAGACGAGCAGCTCATGGAGGGGGCCACCTTCCTTCAACTCTATCCTATTGTCCCCTATAAGAGGTCCCACAGGTTTGCTGGCTTCCTCAGCACACTTGCAGCAATCAAAGCTTCCTTAGGAAGTCTTGGAAGAGGTCCAAAATGTTGAGGGCCCAAGGGCTACGAGTTTTGTACAAATACATAACAATTCCCTTAAATTCCCCTTCGATTCCCACCCAATTAAGCTCAATTTGTCGACCAAAAATCCAACCAAGGCATCCACGATCAAATTGACATTTATCCTTGCCAATAGAACCAACTTGCATCCCAAAAATGCGATCAAAAACGGTCCCCTGAATTTTCTAAACAAAAACGGCCCTATTTTGCCTTTTCGCTGAAAATCTCAGTTTGTAGAAAAATCTTCAGAGGATAAGTCGATGTTCCTAAAATGACTCGTGACATAACAGAACTTTCAATTTCTGAAATCGGATTCAAATTCACGGTTAATTTCAATCTGGCGCGATTTTAGCGTAACCTAGCCTACCGAGTATCTTTTAGAAATTTTTGGTGCAATTGACCCATGATCGATTTGTTTCAAGTCACAATGTACCTCTTTGATGCATTGACGACCCTCAGTTGTCGTGAAAATCTCGAGACTTCAAATACGAGCACAAGATACCGAAAAGACAGAAAAATTGGCCTAGTGCCGATCGACAAAAATTTTGCAATCTGGTGGCATCACCCACACTTCGATCATCTATCTCAGTTAAAATGACCTATCTCTAATCTCTAATCAATTTTTAACTATGCCGTAATGATCTCTGTAGATGAGCACGGTCAAGTAGTCAATTCCTGATCGAATTCTCAAGTCTATTGCATTAAAACTCTTTAATGGCTTTCCCAGATAGTCTAGTTATCTCATGAGTGATCGGCTCAGAGAATAGCACTATAGGCACGTCAATGAAATGCCTGATTTATTAAATTGAAAACAAGATTGAAATTTCGAGATGTCACAAAACCAGTAATGCTTGGAATGCATTTATCTCTCAATGTGCAACATTTTACAATGAACTTAGACCCAACAGATATTCCATTAGGATCTAGAGGTGTCCCACCAAATTCTTATCAGTCTACTCTTAAAAGGTCATAACTGGAGATCCTCCCATCAGATTTTTGCGACCTACAGAAGAAAGTGTGGAAGAATGAAGAAAAAGGGAAGATTAGGAAGCTGCTACATGTCATTCAAAAAAAGGGATGCTCATCTCCTTCATCATCAGACAGTGTATTAATTGTCACGCCCCGAACTCCGAGAGCGCGCACATCCCTTGGCGGTCGATTAAAAATGCGACATCCCAAGACGTGTTGTCGGCCCATTCTTTTTGTCTTTCTTTCGATTAAACACATGCGGAAGCGAATTAAATAAACACCCAGCCATTCTTTAAACATAGGGATAGTAAAATACGATCACGATTTTCCCTTAAAAACCACGACTTATTTATCCACTGTTGTCCCTAGGAAGTTTAATGATTTACAAGTCTTTACACTAGCAACTTCCAACTGACCATCTCAAAAACCTTCAGGGATCAGAGTCATCCTAAACTTCGCTAACGGCAGGGCCAGCCAAAAGGTGTCGCATCTCACGCCCACCACATCCGCACTCAGCAGATCTCCAAGCTACAACCCTGAAAAAGGTTAGCCCACGACGGGGTGAGATAAAATCTCAGCAAGTCAAAACCCTAAACCTCGATTAGGACGCAAATTCGCCTCGAATGCGGTCCTAAGCACACACCATACAAAACTTACCTTGCCTCGGCGCGTACCTGCACGTTAGCTCAACACATATACCATCATCAATGCAACAAGCGCAGTTTAATAATCATAACACATCATTTCAATCACAACCAATCACATGAGTCCCGATTATAAGATAAAACCATTATGACACGTCCCATACTGCGCCACACAATTTTGCCCCATAATCAAGCACAGCTATCACAACCACTTAGGTGTGTTCTAGTTATTACGACCCATCGGCCACGGCCAACTCAACAATCGGTGCTAATCCAGCATAACCAGGTGTCATCCCGCTTCATCGGGCATGGCATCATCCCGCGTATTCATACGCATCAGGACGGCATTCCATACAAGAGCATCGGCCCGGCCTCCACCGCGACCGGCATGAACTCCCGCCCGGCATGAACTCCCGCCTAGACGGCATTCCACACAAGAGCATCATCCCACATAAATGCATCAAGACGAGTTCACTACCCATCAAGGTATTTAGGTGATTACACACCAGCACATACTTGGCCAAGAACACCGTGCTTCGCGTTCAAATACCTCGTTTTCAAATAATAAACTTGGCCACTTTTCTTCGTATTAAAAATCATCCCAGTAAAATAATCGTGCGTGGTCACACATTTAATTCATAAAATCATCCCAATTCATAAATCCACGATTTTATATAGTACCTAAAATTTTGGTGTAAAAAACCGACACCCGGTATTTTTCTATTTAAATACCCATAAAATCGGGCTTTGCAATAATATCCAATAATCACCACCAAGCACTCAATTTCACATATCATCACGCATAAGTCGTAAACATTCCAAGAGTCAACCACATCACCAAATATGCATTGTCCAGTAAGCACTACACCAAGAACAACAAAATCACAACCGGTCCTAATCAGCAGAAACCGGGCCACTTGCGCGTCTCCAAGTTTAATTCCGGAAACATAACCAAAAGAGTTTGAAAATTTTTCAAATTTGAATATGTTATAAAGGACATTTAAACGAACACTTTTCATGAAGACACCTTGACCTAGATCTTTCTAGAATGAGAGCAGTAATTCGCTCAAACTATTACCAAAATTGTGTCTGTGCCCAAAATTACGTTTTTCAAAACCAGCTTGGTTCAACGTCCAAAACTTGTCCGTTTGATCCGAAATTTGACTATGTTAAACTACAAGATGTGACAACTTTTGTGAAGAAACTCTTTCGAAAATAGAACCCTAAGAGTTAATAAAAATCCATTAAACACCAAAAGGTCACTGTTTCCAGCACAATCCGAGATTCTGTTTTGCAAATAATGAGACTGAAATCTCATTCTTTTAAATCCCTAAAATCTTGAGTACAATATATGTTATAACCGAAGATGTCTAGAACATTTTCTAAGAAGGAAGCAACCCAAAAATCATAGCACATTTTTCCCCACGAAAATAGCAAACAGCAAGGGTCTAGCAAACTAATCTAGGAGAAATCCACTAAACCAAGCTAAATCACCCTCATTAGTGCTAATCCAATCAACTAGATCAATACTAATCCACCTTAAGGCTAATCTAACCAAACTAGATTAACACTAATTCATTTTAAGGCTAATCTCACTTAATAATAATTTAACTAAGCTAATTAACACTAATCTAACCCCCTAAGCGCAATTAACAACCTAATCAAGGATTAGGGAGTTAACTCACTGGATTTGGACGGCGACGCGTTCACGGCGATGGTGACATGAAGGCGGTGAAGACCCGAGCCTACCGCGTCTCCAATGGAGGCCTAACGGTGGCTGAAACAGCAGGGGGAAGCTCACGGCTTGGGCTGGTTTCAATTCTGTTCTAGTTGCTAGTTGGTCTTAGTTGCTGGACAAGAGGCTAGACAGTGGGGGCTGCGGTTGTGTTGGAGCTGCAGTGGCTGTTGGCATGACTGTACAGTGGAGGAGCTAGGTGGTAAAAGAGTTACGGCTGCTGATGGGGGTGGCATTGGAGGAAGTGGGTTGCTAGACGTGAGGTGGTGTGGCGGAGCAGTTAAAGAAGATGGCGCTGGAGAAGAATTGAAGAAGGTGGTGCTTGGAGTGGAGGCATTGGTGGGGCTACAGCTGGCGTGAGGAAGGGAATGGTGGGCGTGAGGTGGTGTTGGATGCTGGAAGGTGGGCTGCGAAGGAGTGGTGTGCGGCAATGGAATAGAGAAGAAGTTGGAGGGAAAAACGTGAGGGGGAAAAATGAAAATGGGGGCTGGCTACAGGAGGTCTTCACGCACCAAGAAGAGATGTGGAGGAAAGAGATGGGAGAGAGAAAGCCATGAAGTCAATTCAGCAACCAATGAAATGCCTTGTGAAATATCTATTTCCGAGTTTGGGACACCTAGAATGCCAAAACTTCGAAAATGTATACTTAAGTGCCAATTTCGGAGTAAAGTGGAACACTGAAGTGCCACTCCGGCCAAAATCCGGCCAAATTGCTGACGTGGCAATTTTCCGGCAAGTTGGGTGCAAAACGGCGATATTTTCCTTACTGATGTGGCGAGAAAATACAAAAACGACATCGTTTTGTTATGAAGTGTAAATAATTAATTTTTTAAATTAAATTTAAACTTAATTTTATTTAAAATATTCTAAAAATTAAAAAAAAATTAAAAAAAAACCTAAAAAAAACTCATAATTAAAAAACCAAAAAATAAAAAACTTATAATTAAAAAACCTAAAACATAAAAAAAATTATAATTAAAAAACCTAAAAAATTAATAATTAATAATTAAAAAACCTAAAAAGCTTAAAAACTTAAAATTAAAAAACCTAAAAAATAAAAAACTTATAATTAAAAAACCTAACAATTTAAAAAAAAAAAAAAAAAAAAAAAAAAAAAAGGTGGGGAGCCGAAGGGGGTCGCTCGGGGCGAGCCCCCGCCGCCGCCGGAAGGGCCGGTCGACGGAGGGGGAGGGTCGGCCGAGGTCGTTGGCCCCGGCGGGCGCGGCGGCGAGGGACCGCGAGCCCTCGTCGGATCGCGGCGAGGGCCGCGAGCCCTTGTCGGATCGCGGCGAGGGCCGCCAACTTCGACTCCCCACCCTTTTTTTTTTTAGGTTTTCTAATTTTAGGTTTTTAAATTATAAGTTTTTTTTATTTTTAGGTTTTTTAATTATAATTTTTTAATTTTAGGTTTTTTATTTATTAATTATTAATTTTTAGGTTTTTTAATTATAATTTTTTTATTTTTTAGGTTTTTTAATTATACGTTTTTTTTATTTTTAGTTTTTTTAATTTTAATTTTTTGGTTTTTTAATTATGAGTTTTTTATTTTTAGGTTTTTTTAATTTTAAGTTTTTTATTTTTAGGTTTTTAATTATGTTTTTTTTTTTTTATTTTTTTGGTTTTTAATTATGAGTTTTTTTTATTTTTAGGTTTTTTAATTATAATTTTTTTTGGTTTTTTTTATTTTTTTTTTTAGTTTTTTTTTTTAATTATGTTTTTTTTTTTTTATTTTTAGGTTTTTTTTCAGTTTTTTTTTTAAGTTTTTTTTTTTTAGGTTTTTCAATTTTAATTTTTTTTTTTTAGGTTTTTTTTTAGGTTTTTTAATTTTCAATTTTTTTTTTTTAATTTTTAGAATATTTTAAATAAAATTAACTTTAAATTTAATTTAATTAATTTTTATATTAATTATTTACTTATTTTTATTTTTTAGAATATTTTAGCCGGTAGTTTAATTTTTATTTTGCAAACGACGTCGTTTCGGGTGAGTTTCAGCCAAGTCAGCTCTCTAGCGAGCCATGTAGGCAAGAAAAAATAATAAAATATTGCCACGTAGGATTTCCGGTAAAGTTCACCGGATATGGTACTTAAGTGTCCCACTTTTTAAAGAAAGTGGTAATTAAGTATACCTTTTTAAAAAATTTGCACTTAAGTGTCCCCTCGTGCCAAGTTTTGGCACTTGGGCTATACTTTTGCCATCTAATTCCATTATCACAAGGTCACAAATGTCGCCACGCCCATAGTCAAGAGGTCCTCCAATAAGCATTTAGTCCTAATTCCTCACAAATAAGCCATTTTGGGCAGCAAATAATCCCTCCCTTAAGCCCATCCGAATTTCCCTTTTCTTTTCCGTTTTGTCCAAAATTCATTTTTCCGCAAAATCCTGAACTTGACGAAATTTCTCCGAAAGATGAGACAACATTTTAAAAATAAATCATGACACGCTTGAACGTCCAATTCCCAAAACCGAATTCAATTTCGTGGTTAAAATCAACCAAATGCGATTTTAGTACAACCTAACCTATCGGATAGCTTTTAGGGATTTTAGCGCGTTTGACTTATGGCCGATAATTTTCAATCCACATTTGTGCATTTCCGACTTGTAGGTGACTCTCGGTTGTCGTAAAAATCGCAAGATTTCAATTACGTGTCCCGAGTATAATATCGACAGAAAATCGGGTTATTACCATTCGACGCAAATTCCACAATCATGCGGAATCACCCGCAATTCGATTACGTGATTTCATCAAATCGACTTATATCCAATCACTAATCGATTATAACAGTGTCGTATTGACCCTTGCCAATTAATATGGTCGAGCAGTCGATTTCTAATCAAATTATCAAGCCTACCGCATTTATATCCCTTAATGGCTTCACCTAATAGATTAGTTAACTTGAGAGTGATCAACTCCGAGAAAAATGACCATAGGCGCATCGACGAAATGCCCATTTCATACTATCGAGACGAGGTCAAAATTCAGGATGTCACATTAATAGTGTGTCATAACTATCACGTTGATTAGTCACACGTCATTTGTCACACCCCGATCCTCCGAGCACATGCACATCCTTCTACCGTCGATTAATAGCGACGTCCCAAGACGCATCGCCGACCCATTCATTTTAATATGCGCATGTGGAAGCAGATAAATAATCCCCAGACAACAACATATGGGATAGAAAAGCAAGGCCATAATTCACAACCAAAACAAGCCTTTTATAAATAAATAGGTTTATATACAATGCCAGGCTGTTTACAAAATATCAGCTTAACAAAAAGGGAACTGTCCTATGACCCACTAGTTAGACACGTTCGGCAATACTTCGGTCTCCACCTTCCCAGACTTCGGGGCTTCCGGTCCTCCACCAACACCATCTAAAGACCTTAAAATGGTTATACAATAACTAATGAGATAATGTCTCAGTAAGTTCAACCCCCTAAGCCTTGACTAAGAAGAAAATATGCCCCAAGGGCTGCCTAAGCACAAACATAGGTCAGAGGTCTCACATTTGCCTCAGTGCCTTCCTACGAGTCAGTATAATTCAGATATTCACAATTTGCAATCAATCAAATCATCAAGCCGATCAAATCATCAATCAATCGAACTAGTTGATTCCATATCATCACGACCTACTCTCGGTCAGCACATTCAATACTCAAACCAACTACTAATCTCGGGCACTCACGGGCACAACCTATTCAAGATTCGGTGGTTTCCTAGTGTAACTAGGTTAATCACGGCCTAATGGGCACAACTTTGATTAGGTGGTAAATCACGGCCCGATGGGCACGACCTCTATTAGGTGGTAAATCACAGCTTACCTCTATGAGGTGGTTAATCATGGCTCAACGAGCACAACCTCTATGAGATGGTTTTCTTGATCTAACTCATAACATCACCCAGTTACTCACCCACGAACAACAACATTACACTCCATAATTAAATTCCTCAAATAACATAATACCTTGGCCTATTTTCCTCGGTTTATAGATACCAAATAAAATTATCATGTGTGGGTACACAATTGGCCTTAGCCAAAATACAAGATTTTCACTTTTGAACATCCCACTAGTTTCTAGGGGTGTGCATGGTCCGGGCGGGCGGTTCCCGACCTAGAACCGGAACCGCCCGCTAAGGACCGGTTCCGAAAAATTGGAACCGGGATCCACCGTTTGTTGCATGGATCCACCGGGAACCGGACCGCCGGTCTGGTCCGGTTCCGGGTGGATCCATGGAACCGATCTTGACGCGAAACAATTTTGGTCTTCAACATAGAACGGTCGGGTCTATGAGTTGGGAAGGAGGGGAGGAGGTCTATGGTTGGGTTTTCAACATAGAACGGTCGCAAAATAATTTTCCGCGGCTATGGCGGGTGGCGGCCGACACAAGGGGGCGAACAACGGCAGCGGAGGAGCAACGGCGGCGGCGTCGACGCTCAGGAAGGAATCGAAATGGCGATAGGACTAGGAGGAATCGAGGAAGAGACAAAGAGAGAGAGAACCGAAGACGAAGGGAGTGAGGAGATGAGATCTAATCTAGGGTTTCTTTTAGTAATTTTTTTTTTTTTTTAATATTGAAAAGGTTCCGGTCCGGTCCGGGTGGGCGGATCCGCCCATGGAACCGGGAACCAGACCGGTTCTCTCAAGAACCGCGCGGTTAGGGCGGGCCCGGTCCGGGTGGTCCGAGCGGTTCCGGGTATTTTGCACACCCCTACTAGTTTCAACAGTCCCAAAATAGATTTTTGGCACTATAGACCAACACCCGGTAATTTTCCAGTCAATTATAGAAATTAAATAAATTTAGGAATAAATTCCTAAAATACAAATTATACAAAATCTGCACAAATTATAACTCAATTAAATAAACAGATCACATCACTGCAATCAACATAAAATTCCTGTCACCAACTATCCTGGTCTAATTTCCGAAAAATAATTAATTAATTAAATAATTACGAAAAAATAATTATTAAATGCAAATAAATAGAACTTAGGCCCGTAAAGCCTAATTAAAAGTCGAGCCGAATCCGAAAAATTTCCGAACTACTCTAGTTAAATATTAGAGCTTGTCTAGGCTTTAACTACACTATTCTAACCATCTAACATGCAACAACAATCAATTAAATTGCTAATCTAATCTAACTATCCACCAAATCCATACTTAGTCTAAACTAAACAATCCTTAAGCGTCATTAACCTACTAAGTAGGGATTAGTGAGTTAAACTCACTTGATTAATGATCCGCTTGAATCAAAACGACGGGGACGCGGCGAGGGGCAAAAAACTCCAAAGCAGGCTTGCCAACCGGGGTCAAGAATGCCTCCAAAACGGGCCAAACTGTGGCCTAAAGACCCACACCAATCAGTCTCTATCCAGTGGCTATCGAAGATGCTCCAGTGGCTAGTTGGGGCCGAAACAAGAAGGGAAGACCGGCGGAGGCTTGCTTGGACGGGTGGAGGCGGGCTTCATGATGGCTCCGGCGACCTCCACACGACTGAGGCAGCCGGCTGTACAGTGAGCTAGGCGAGAACGACACAGCTTTGAACAGCGAGATGGTGACGGCTTACGGGGGGCACGCGGGCAAGCGCGAACTCGCGACGGCGGCTACTCGGGCTCCGGCGGGGCTGGCGACGATTATTGGCTACAGCTCGATCTTCTCTAGTCTCTTGGGGAGTTCTGCATGGCTGAAAAGAGGGGATAAGGGCTTCGACGAGTGCAAGGAGGGAGAAGGGGACCAGTTTCAGTTGGAGGGGGCCACCAATGGCCTTATCTCATCTCTTTGTCTCCCTTTGGTGTGTCCCACCAAGTGTGGCTAGCTTCCACAACAATCCTCAGCCTTCAAGCTTCCTCAACAAGCTAGGGAAATGGTCCAAAAGTCATCGGTTAAGGGGGCAAACGAATTTTGGTTAATTCCCCTCTAATTGGACACCAAATCCTCCTTGAATCAAATCAATTCGGCCTCTATAAATTCAACCATTGAGTCATCGATCAAATTGGTATTTTTTATCACCAATATATTCCACTTGCATCCCAATTTCGCAACTAAAAATGATCCTCTAAAAATTCTGAACAAAAATGGCCCTACCTCGACTTTTTCCCAAAAAGTCTCGGTTTGCAGAAAAATCTTTGGAGACTGAGTCGACGTTCCTAAAATGATTTGTGACATGACAGAACTTTCAATTTCTGAAAGCGGATTCAAATTCGTGGTTAATTTCAATCTGGCGCGTTTTTAGCGTGACCTAGGCTACCGGGTAGCTTTCAGAAATTTTTAGTGCAAATGACCCGTGCTCGATTTTCTTCGAGCCACAATGAACCTATTCGACACATTAGCAACCCTCGATTGTCGTGAAAATCTCGAAGTTTCAAATACGGACATAGGGTACCAAAACGACAAAAAAATCAGTCTAGTGCCGATCGACGAGAACTTCGCAATTTAGTGGAATCACCCATGCCTAGTCACATATCTTAGTCGAACTGACCTATTTCTAATTTCTAATCGACTTATATCTATGTCGTAATAACCTCAACAGATGAGCACGGTCGAATAGTCGATTATTGGTCGAATCCTCAAATATATTGCATTAAAATCTCTCAATAACTTCCCCAGATAGTCTAGTTATCTCACAAGTGATCGGCTCTGAGAATAGCACTATAGGCGCGTCAATGAAAAGCCCGATTAATTTAATTGAAAGTGGGACTGAAAAATTCAAGATGTCACATCATTAATATTTCATAATGGGCCATGATGATTAGTCATGATGTAATTAATGTTTTAAGGTGAGTCATGGTGATAGATCATTATGTAACTAATGTTTTGATGTGAGTCATGATGTTTTGAATAATGTCTTAAGATGATTCATGGTTAAAAGTCATAGGTGTCTTAGTATGAATCATATATTTTTATTAAGCATAAATATGCCTGTGCCAAAATGATGTAATCTTACGTGCCTTTTTTCCCTTATGCCTATAAAAGGCATGGTATTTGTAAAATATTGGGGCAACACTAACCTTTATCAATAAAATGTGTGCTCAAATCATGCAAATCTATCCTGTATTTTTTCTCTTCAAATTTTTATTCGGTAGTAGAGATCTTAGAATGGTAAGATAGCACTTTATCTTGGTAGTATGCTCTGCACTTGCCTTCATAAGAATCTTGTGCATCAGAAACTAAGGCTAGAAAGCCTTATGTTTGGAATGAGAGTTTAGTTGGATGCTAAGAGTCATTCCTAATTGGATAAGGCCTAAGAGAGGCATTGCAAGAGAATTTAATACATACATTTGCTAAGTTGTTGTTCTGAACAGAGTCCCTTCCATGGACAATGCTTAGCTTTGGAACTCCAAACTTAAGCATGCTTAGGTGGGAGTTGGAAAGGTGCCCACTTGTACGTCAAATGACAAAATTGTGAGGCTTGATATGAGACGGATTAAAGTGAACAATACTTCAAGTGAATTAAATCTAGGCAATATTGTATGCATCAAAGGAGGACCCCTTTTGTCGATATATGGCTCGGGGACGATCCAAACAAAAGCTAGTGGGCTTATGACGAACTGGGCAAATGGGAGCGAGAAGTGGTCACTGGGGTTAGAGAGCTTGGATAAGGAGTGCTTGTCAGTCCGTCTTGTCCTTATGTATAGATATCTCAAGTGCCCGTCTTTCCTCCTTTCATTTTATTTGTAGCAGAAATACAGAAATATTTAACATATATATAAAAGAAAAATGGAGCATTTGCCTCATTATCTTCTCACCACTTTATCCTTTTGGCTTTGCTATTGAATGTTCATCCCTTTCCTCGATCAGACATTCTCTTTCCTTCAATGTCTCCTTCCTTAGGACCAGGGAAGCATGCAAAAAAGAGGAGGGTTGATAAACTCAGCTCAGAGATCGGGAATGGAGACTCCAACGTACGTTGCATAATAAGCAAAAACAAATGGAAAGGTGGAAGATGTTAGAGAGGTTTATATGGAGCCTTTGATAAGAATAAAACCCCCTTCAAGCTACCTCTCCCCGGGTGAATGCGTAAATTAGATTCTTCCCTCCAAAGCGCAGCCGAATTCCCTGTGTAAAGCATATGGGTTCTGAAGCCCAGTGAGCACTTTCAGACGACTACCTGAATAAAATAAGGAGGCGCTTTCTCATTTGACTAAACTTCTAGGATGATGAAGGGGGCATAAAATAATCAAACTATGCATCGAACAAAGGGAGAGCAATTCTAAGATGTGCGCACGCGCACGCGCATGTGTGAGAGAGAAAACTAGAATTAACTCATGAATGTACCTTTTGATGTAATGATAATGTTTACCTTTGGAACTCCAAAGTTAAGCATACTCAAGTGGGAGCACTCCCAATATGGGTGACCTCTTGGGAAGGTACTCACCCGTATGTCAAAAAATAAAACTGTGAGACTTGATATGGGACGAGTAGAAGTAAAAAATACCTCAAGTGAGTTAAATTCAAGCATTATTGTGAAATCTCTTACGTGATTGAAAGATTCAAGGAGCAAGCAATTTGAAGAGGTTTTAGAGATAGAAAAGTAAAGAACGATAGTCTAAAATGAGGTGGTTGCCAAAAAATTTGGAGTTGAAGAAGGTTAAGGTGAGGGAGAAGGAGAAGTCCTCGAGCTAGTCGAGTGAGAAGTCAAGGAGTGTGGAGACCAAGAAACCCAAGGATGAGGTAAGACGCAAATACCTGCATTTGTTTGTTGGTTGAGAAAAATACAGATTTTAAGGACGAAATTTCTTTAAGAATGGTAAATTGTAATATTTGGTGCCTTTGACTCAGTAAAAACAAAAAGGAGAAGAGAACGTTGAAAAGTCAAAGAAGAGGGGAAAAGGGGATGCTCTACTCATGCATAAAAGGGAAGCGCATTCAAAGAGAGAAACACATGGGAAAGAAAGAAAAGAGAGAAAGGGGAAGAAGAAGAAGAAATGGAAATAAAGAAAGGGGTTTCGCACGTTCATGCCATGGAGACCTCGCCAAGCTGAAGTTTTTTAGACTCGCATTGCCCAAGAAGTATTTTCACATCTCCTTCTTCCAATTAGACTACTTTTCAAAACTATGGCTTAATTTCGAAGTTTTGTGAAATTTGAGTTGCGAAATTCGATTTTTGAATTGTTGAGCTATGAGATTTTGTGTAAATGGTGGATTATGATGATGTAGAACCATGGGATTTGATGGGATTCCTTTTAGAGCATTTTAGTTGGAACAAAATTTTAGAGTTTTGCATTTAAGTTCCACATTACGTTTAGGTTTGAATAATTACTTCGAGTGAACAATCTATTGTCGTATAGAAGTAGTTTTGTTAGCTTTTAGGCATAGTTTGGTAGATTCATTGTTTTTGTAGTAATTTATTTTAATGTCAATTCGTGTTTAATTGTTAGGATTACAAGATCGCCGGCACATATAGTTGTGTTGTGAGCATTCCTAGGTAAGTAGTACTGAAAGGGCATTGGTTTAAATAGTTAATGTAATCAAGTCCTGAGATTTAAATCTAATTGTTCAAGAAATGAGATATCTTCCTATATCTCACTTGGCTCCTAGTCGGCCCAACAAGCAAGTGGCAGCTCTTAATTATGTTGAATTCGTATACAATTAATCAACTAAAAATGAAAAATCTCAACGTCATGAGGCAAGGATTTTAGGAGAACCCACGCTGATTCTCAACATGACACTGCCTTTAAACCCATCTCCGTGGACCACTCGGGACGGTCTTGACAAGGCTCGATCAATTTTTCACCTTAAATAAGGTGCACTCTTGTTTGTTCTTCGGTTATTTTCTTCGCTTTCTTCAGGTTCACTCTTCTTTACCAATATTCTACATTAAGGTTCAACTCTTCTTCATTGAAATGAGCAATGAACTCACTCTACTGGCTCGAAAAGACATGGAACTATAAGCATTGCAAAACAACTTGGTGTCAACTCACCTCCTATCGTGGAGGTAGATTGCTCAATTGGATTAGTCATAATAGTGAGAATATTTTGGCGAAAGGGATAGTCTCTCAAGGCTTAACAGAAAGTGAAGTTGCGCCACTAACAAATTGGAGAGGTTGCTCTCTACAATAAACAAGTTGAGTCAAAATCAATTAGCTATTTATAAACTTTTGAAAGTATTTGGCCAATAAGGGTATATTTGTCTATTTCCTTTATTATTCTAATTATGGCGGCAATGAGGGTGATATTGTAATTTTGGCCTCTTGACTTTATTATAAATAAATAGCTTAGAATTACATCGACCTAACCAAGTATTTAGTATTAGTTTTTTGTCTTTTAACATGAACTCTATAAAGAAGTGATGGCGGTTGATAGTTTTGATGAAATCGCCCATGGCTTTGATTATCTAGTGGAAATGAGGGAGCTGCAAAAGCATTAATTGTCAAAGAGTGTTAAGCTGAAAAAATTAAGGCTTGAAGACTTCTTTAATAGAAGAGAAAATGGATATTGACATAGAGTAATCGAGGAGATCGAAATCATTTTTAAAATAACATCAAAACACCATAAGATATTTTTTGTCACAATATTTAGCATACCATCAAATAAATGAAAATTAATCATTTTTCTCGAAAATAATTTTTACAAAAAATATTTTCCTTTATCATGAAATTTTTCTTGAAATAAGCACACCATAATAAGAAAATGTTGATTTTCATAGAAATAAGTGTGCCCCAAACCTTAAAGTTTTTAAGTGGAGTGAGAAAATAAGTACATAAATAGCATATTAAAAATAAAAATAACATGTTAAAAAGTCCAACTCATAAGTCATAAATTTAAATCTATAAACAAAGATGAGTTACGTATATATAAAGAACATATAAATGTCGTAATTAAAACGATAATAACACAGTTTAATAGTGTATGTCAGATAATTCAATTACTCGTGTCTCGAACACTTTTTACCATATCCTTTTACTTTAACAATGAGAAATTTTAAATGAGAACAAAATTTTTAACAGCATATTTTCTCCCTTTTATGCTGGGTCGGGTCGGGTCGGAATGTGAGTATAGGTAGCGCAATTTATATTTTAACCCCGCAATTTATATTTTAACCCCGAAAGGAGGGGCCAACGATAAACCCCACCCCCGTTCTCACGCTCTCCTCCTCCTTCCGTCTTCCTTCCCCCTGCTTCTTCTCGCTTGTAGCCGGAGCGACGACGCCGGCTGCTGCTCCAATACCGCCTCCGCCCCGTCAAGCTCTTCTCGCTTGCCTTGCACACCTTCTCTTCTTCTCCTTCTCCTTCTCCTTCTTCTTCGTCGCCTCCCTTCACAGTTGGAATCTTGAATCTCCTGCTTGCGCCTTCCCATTGAATCACCACCGATCGTGTCCCGCCACCATCTTCGGGGCGGCTTCGTCCCACTCCTCTGCTTCTCGTAAGCCCCGTTTCGATCTTTCAATCTCAACATGTGTTAGTCTGTCGGGACGGCTTGCTGGGTAGGTTTGGTTTCTTGCTCGTTTCGTTCCTTCTTGGGGTTGATTTCGAGGTCTGTCATCGTCTTTGGATCCAAATCATGATGCATTACAGTTTCGGCGAAGTGGGTTTTTCCTCTTCTTTGTGTGATTGTGTTTCGATGGTATCGGCTTTGAAACTGTGGATGTTGAGTTGGGTTTTCTGTTTCTTGAGGTGTGTGCTCTTTCTTTTTGCCGCTGATGTTTATAACTGGCGTGTTTTTTTTTCTTTCCTTTAAGTTTCGAGCCGCAGGTAAAGAAGGAACCTAATTACTCAAGGTTAGTCAGTGAAATGAGGTTTGGAATCCTAAGAAACATCATTCAACCGCTGTCCAGAACCCTACAACCCCGCACATTCATCTCTTCGGGGACGAACCCGTTCCGGGTCACGCCTCTCGAGACTAATCCCCAGCTCCTCCATGGTGGGAGCTCGCTGTCGAAGCTACTGGCTCCGTGGAATCAAGCGTTCTCTCGCCTCCACAGCTTGACCGACACGCGATACCCCAAGAGAAGGCCTGTTGACAAGCCCCGTCGCAAAAGGGCCAGCCTGAGACCCCCGGGTTTGTCTACTCTCCTTCTCTCTCCCCCTATTCAATGGTGTTCGTTTATATGTTCTGCAATTGATTGGAGATTGAAGAAGACTGGTTCTGCTGTGGATACATTTGAAGCTAATGTGCTTGCGATTATGTTGAATTGAAAATGTAGTTTGCCTGTAATTATCATTAGATGTGCGTGATAGCATTGGGTGGAGTTGAAGTGGAGTCAGAGGCTACTATCCAGTGTGCCTCGTAGTTTCAAGGTGGAGTTAAAAACGTACATTTGATGTTTCTGGTATTGTAGGTCCATATGCGTGGGTTCAGTATGTTCCAGGTGAACCCATACTTCCAAATAGGCCCAACGAAGGAAGCGTCAAGAGGAGGAACGAAAAAAAGCGCATCAAGCAGCGCCATGCTTTTATAGTGGTGCGTGCTTGTTTAAATTTTATGGCTGCTACTTGAACATCCCTGGGTGTTTAACTGTGTTGTTGTACGATTGATGATCCCAACACTGTCTATCTGAGATTTCTTCAATTGTGTTTCCGAAGTCACTGAGATTCGGCTTTTCCCTTATGTGTATGCTAATGTTTGATACTTATGATCTTCTCTAGAAAGTTAGCACATTTTGCTTTGTTGTGATTAATGGCTCTGTTAATGATATAACCTCATTCCTTGTAAAGCGTTGTATCCTTTTATTTCTAAATCTTAGACGGCATAGTGCATCATCAAGGACTATTGAAACCAAATGACAATGAGGACCATGGCTCTAACATTTTGCATGTTTTAGAAAGATGAGTTCTGCCCATATATAAATTTGCTGGACGGTATCATCTTTTACTAATATTAATGGGTTTTGAGTTCTGGTTGGAGGCTGAGTTTTTCGGTCCGATTACTAGTGGTTACCCATGAAAATAGCTGCTGTACTGTGTAGGATTTGTACTAGTTGAGTCTGATATTTCAGTGGTTTCTTCCATTGTGCAGTCTGTGTATATATTCACTGACCTAAAGCTCTGATGGGCAATGAGTATTATATCTTGTCGGCACTGACAGGGAAGTCTCCACCCAGTCAATTGAGCAAATTTATGAGTAATATATTATACTCACTAAATTGCTTGACTTTTCCTTAGGTCAAATCGGGTATATTTTTCTGAAAGATTCTCTTAAGTGTGTAAAATGCCTGGGTATACCTAGAATGAAACTTTCTCTTATGTGTTAAGCTTAATCTGTCTATATAAAATTTTTATTGATGCTTCTATTGAGAAGTTTTGGTACTTCCACATTATTAACAAACAAAAAGGAGGTATAAAATCATCTAACCATCAACCTCCACTGTTAGAGAACCTCCTTGGAATGAACATCCCTAATGTAGTCATGGAGTTCATTGTGGAAGTTTGGAACCCAGGAAGTATATTTGAGAAGTGTGTCAGTGGATTTTCCTTCTTTGAAGAGAGGAGGTCATGGATTCAGTCCTTGAACTCAAGATAGGGTAAGGAAGAGTAATTCCCTAAGAAATCACTGAAGCGTTGTATTACATAGCAAAAGCTAAAATCAGAGAAACATCATATCTATGATTTGATGAACCTGGGCTTTTATTTTCCTTATTCAATGCCGTAAAAACTTAACTCTCTTGATTTGTATATGCTTATTCAACATAGTCCAATTAAGAAAGAAAGGTAAGGGGAAGAGGTCACTAGGGCAGTTGTAACTTTGCATAAAACAAAATGCAATTTGAGCAAGTACTGTGCATGATTTGAGTGCATTTAGAAATTAGAGGAACTAACACTCTTAACAGTAGTACACAATTTAATCAACTATTGAGTTGCCCACAAGTGGCTTTACTGTGTTCGCTCATGCGCTTAGGCACCAAATATGCAATCATGTCTCCATCTCTCTTCTAGTCCTTGTGCCATCCTAATTTTGCTTCTGGAATCTGAATTTTAAACAGACAAGAGAACTTGAAGAAGTTTATGGTTGTGGTTGTATATTAATCTAACATGCTTCTTCATAACATCTGAATAGTTAGCAGTTCTTTTCTTGCTAGAATGATTAATTCCTTGCAATCTATGTCGTGCAATGGTCTGAGTCAACAAATGTACAATACAGACATGATTGGAAGAGGTTTCTCTAATCCAATAACCAGAGACTTTTAGGAAACAGTTATACTGAGTAGCATGGATGGTTGCATTGTTGAATAATCAAACTTCGTTTCCTTAAAGTCCAAGCTAGAGTAAAAATCTGAACTGACTGGGAAAAATTGAAGCAACTTAGAGCTGGGATTTTCTGCCTTTCTACCAAGACTAATAGATCTTGATATCAAGTCCACCTACCCCCTTGTTTATTGCCTAACAGAAAGATGGATTTAGCATTGTTTGCATTGGTTTAGGGAGAAATTCCCAGAAAATTATGTTTCTCTTGGGATACTTTCGCTTGTGATTTTGCTATTCTTAACATGCATTCTCTCCACTTGCTTGACATTTATGATTGTGTTTATCCTAAATGCCCTATTTGGAGTCATGCACAGGCCGAACGGAAGAAAAGAAAAGCTCTAGTGCAAGAAGCTAATAGAAAGAAAATCAATGCTCGGGTAGAGAGAAAGATGGCTGCAGTGGCAAGAGACAGAGCATGGGCACAGAGGTTAGCTGAGCTGCAGCAACTTGAGGAAGAGAAGAAGAAGTCCATGGCTGAAACTTAGCTTGCTTGGTCCGTCGAGCAGACAATGGCTACTGCTAAATTTTTCTTCTTCTTTTCCTTTTTTCTTTCTTTGGTGGATCATAGTTGAAAACTGTTGTTGCTGGAGCTCCTGTTTTAGGTTTACCTCTTGATCAGGTGAGTTTTGTAGACTAATAAAAACTGATTGATTATCGTCATGTTTTTAGTACCTCATGCCAATTAGCTTCTCAAGCAAAAGGGGCTCTTAGAACATGTATGACATCTAGATAGTTGATGCTGGAGCAATCTCGATTATTTTGTCATAGTCTCAGTTGACGAGATGTAATGCAGTTCACTCACAGAAGATACAGTAGAAGCTGGTATCAATTTGGTGAGGTAGGCGCTCATATGTGTGAGGGATTATTGGATTGTAAAAAAGCCTACTTCTAAACCTGATCTTTAATGTTTCTGGTGGATCTTCTTGGAATTCTTTTAATCTGTTTTAGTAACACATAATCTATCAGCTAACGATTTCAATTTTTCTTACTCTCTTGCTGTCTTAGTTTCTGAGAGATGAATACTTTGGAGATGATATTCATTTCCCTCCTACCCGATCATTTCTAACAAGCTTCTTTGTCCCTTAAATTTTATGACTCTGAATGAGTATTGACATTTCAATGTGGTTGCCAAAACTCTCTTCTTGGATACTATCAATCTGCAGCTTTACTCTTGCTTTAACAAAACCGGGTCTGTAACATTGATTTGATTGCAATCTTTTCAGTCGGGGACTAGTGATCTATGACAAAGGGCCATCAGTTATGGTGCATCCCTTCTCTTGAACATCGTAGCAATTGGTACACTTCCTCATGCTCGTCAGACATTGTCTCGGGCACTTAGACAAACATACAAGAAACCTGTGCTTGTTTATTTTCCAGTACTGTTCTCTGAGAACCTAAAGGGTAAGATCAGGAGCTGCATGTTCATGACTTACCCAGAGCTATTTCCTTGAGAAAACATCCTTTGTTTGTGGGTGGCATGTCCATTTGAATTATGGGAGTAGGTGTGATTCATTTGCTTCTTTTTTAGATTAGCCAAGCAGGGCTCACTGGCGTTAGTATATTTCATCCTTTGCATGCATCTCCACAAGAGCTTGTTTCCTGCGTTGAGTTTTACATGTGAGGCATAGTTGCAGAACCAAGAAGACCAATTTTCTTACTGTCTCTTTCATGGTGATGTAACCCGGCACAGAAGTGAGCACAGCGCATCTGGTATGAAAATGCCTGGCCATTTCATTTTCTTGAACAGGCACTTTTGCCAATAACTGCATATGAAGCATCATGCATCACAGCAAAGCATTTGGCCAAGCAATCGTCATCACCAACTCGTCATTCAACCATCATCCTCAACTCATTATTTGATAGCAAGCGTTTGGCCAAGCAACCACCGTCATCCAGTCATTATTAAACGCTTGAATGCATTAAATTTATGCATTTGCTTTACAAAAAGGGAAGGCGACAAATTACGAAACAATCCAACATTCCACTCATCACATTCATTGGTCACAGCTCATCTTACAACAATCAATCTAAAGCTCTATAAGACTCCTGAAACAACCAATCACGGCTCCAAAACATTACATTAAGAAGCAATCATAGTCCTAGTACTTTCCACATCTTCTTAAAAGTAGTACACTATCGCCCGTGAAATTATTAGTCCACCCAACAGAATCTTCCTCTTGTTCTGCCTTGTTGAAGGCCACCTTCATTTGCAAGAGCTGTGGGAGTTCTCAGCATCAATGGGGCAATTAATCCAGTCGAAGAAGCCACAATTTCCTCGCTACTTGGTTAGAGGAAGCGACATTGTCAATAAACTCGGGTACTTGCTCATGAAGAGTGATGCGAAGCGAAATGCAACTGGATTACTCAATTCAAAGTTGGTGAATCATAACTCTAACTAGATAACCAATGCGGGCACCAATCAGTCTCTAACGATGCCTTCGATTATAGCCCTTCATGTGCCCTTCTCAAAGACACCATCTAAATTCCCACAACATTCTGGGGAGGTTTCTGCCAAAACATATCTGCATCAAGAGCATTAGTTACAGCCAGTCTAGTCTTACTCATGCTAGAACAGCCCTTGACATCTAGCATTTAAAAAGGATGGAACTTCCCAGTTTTTACCCTTTTTTGGGAGTAACTAAATCCTTGTATTGCAAAACTTCAGAGGTGCTAAAATTATCCCACTAGCTACTCAAATCTCCTAAGACTTACACGGCGAATCACTCCAGGAAACTGATAGCTCCATCCAAACTCATAATCCAAACAGTCAGTAAAGCAACTAGTACTTTTCAAAAGCAACTTATTCTTGTCTCTGTATGTTGAAAATTTTATAGGCAAGGCTAGAACAGAGATCTGTCGTTAACAAAAGCCGGGGACTTACATATGGACATACCTCATGTGTCAGAATTATGTTCGAGAAACGCGTGCTTTAATTGAGGTGAACAAAACAGTACTAACTCATGAAGAAACGCAATCAAACTCAAACCTAACAGAGTGAGTGAGGGCACGAAAATCGTGCAATGCAACAAATTTTGGTCCGACCACACCAATCCAAGTTGATCTCTTTCAAAAGCGCCTAAGTAAGTTGAGACCAATCTCAGGTCAAGTGATAAAGGACAAAGCCGTTAAAGTTTAGCTAAAAATGAATGACAAAATTGCAAGCCAAAAAGAAAAAGTTGCGGACACTCGTGAGTAAAAAGATGAGAAAAGAAACTTCATATTCCTCTCAGGCGGATCTTACATTGCGGACTAACGACATAGTGGGTCGAGCTGCTAGAGTCATACAACCGGAGTGTCAGCCCAAAGTTCTCTTAATTTGCACATTCACTCGTGCGACTTCATTGACAGTGAAAAGCTCCGCACAATCTCAAACTAGCACTGGAAAAGAAAACGTGTGCGAGAAGGAGAGCTAAGAGGATTCCCTCTGACGTGATTGGGAGAAAAATCTAGTGAGAGAGAAGTAGCATTGAACCCTTCAATCAGAACTCGATTCGAAATTTTTGTTTTGAGCATTTTATTCAATTTTTTACTCTGTTGCAAATTTTTAACCAAATCGCTTAAGCTCCAAACGTTAGAATAAGAAATAATGATACAAATAATACCTAAACGACACAAATGGTCAATGTGTAATGTGATCCCTGAACCTTAACCTAATATTTAATGTGATCTCTAAACTATTATTTGATTTAATGTGGTCCATAAACTTTTGATACATGTTCTAATAGTCCCAAAATTATTTGAAAATATTCAATGTCGTTTTTCCATTAATTTAATAGCAGGAACAATATTAAATATTTTCATAAAGTTTAAGGATTAAACTGAACATGTACCAAAAGTTCAAGGACTACATTAAATAAATTAAAAGTTTAAAGACCACATTACATATTGGGCTAAAGTTTGGAGACTACATTAAACAAATTAAAAATTCATGAATCACATTGCATATTGAGTCAAAATTTATGGACCATTTATGCAATTTTCCTTTAGAACAAGCCAGCCGGCGAAAAATTTGACTGACTGACGAGATTGGACCCAACATGGCCATTTCAAGTCTTCATTTAAGATAATGTTTATTTTTGGTCATTTTATGAGAAAATGGCCTCATTTCAAATCTTTATTCAAAATTCTCCATCAACTTTAGGTAGGTTTTCCAGAAAATCCGACATGTAGATTCCCCTAATAAAGAATTAGAGTTTGTTATCATAATATGAGAATATCAATTTGTTGTGAATAGCAAATTCTTTAAAAAGTAGGTCCCGCATAATAATTTATAATTATTTATAATTTGATTTTTTGTGGTATAAATAAACTATTATTCTCATAGTAGATCAAAGACTATTATGCAATCATTTCTCTAAATAATTTACCTATAGTTGGTCTCGGACTCGCTGAAAAATGGAACAATAAAATAAGAAAAAAGAGTCAACTTTCCTTCTTCTAATCTTGCCCAATTTGTATTTTCTTTCATTGGTTATGTAATATTATATTTGTTGCCTCTACATCATGGCATACTCCATAATTTCATATTGTTTACGACATCATATGTAAAAATTCTTTTAGTAAGAGTTAGTTAGAGGCTCTCACATTTATTTGGATCAAAAAATCTTATGGCATGGGCATTCCAATTCCAATGCCATTGGAATGCTTTTCCATTTATAGATGATTCCCTACTACTTTTCACAAAAATAATTATGGACATAATTATTAACTCCTATTAGTTGATACTGTATTACAATTAAAATAATTAATTATGGAATATATTAAATATTATAAATTAACAAATTAATATTTATAACTAGATGATGACATAACATAACCAATTATTTTAATTACAGCTACTAATTACATATTATTCATTAATTATGCATTTTTTAATTAATCAAAATAACTATCATACTTGATTAAATGAAATTTTGAATATCGAATAAACTTATCAAGGAAGTAATTTAAATTTTCAATACATTGTGAGATATAACTGGAACTTCATGTAAAATAAGTAAAATTACTTCTTAATATATATATATATATATATATATATATATATATATATATATATTAGATGTGGGCATATTTTATGTTTTTAAACTATGTATATAACACTCTCATTATATTCCACTGTCAAAAAAAAAATTTCATACAACTAAAAACGAAAAATCTTTATTCCGTTTCATACCATTCCAATTCTTAATTTCATTCCATTCCGTAAAATGCAACATTATACATATAATGCCAATCTTACATTTATCTTCAACATATAAGTTCGAATTTTTTTTGTGATGTTCGAGAAAATGTTTAACTGAGATATATAAAAGTCGGTTCATCTCTATCAATTCTCAGATTTCCATCTCTCAAATTTTCTTCCAATAGGGAAAACCAATTGGCATTGCCATGTGATTATGAAAAGGTTGTAAACCATGCGATACAAAATGTTACAGCCATTCAAACCATTTCCAATCTCTGAATAATCCATGTAAATTGAATCGAATTGTAATTCCGCATTCCAACAATTGGTCATTTAATCTGAATGCTTGTTTGGTGTTACCAACGGAATAAACTCTTAACTTGCTTCATCATTATTCTCATTAAACCCACGTCCAAATTCATGGAGAGATATGCATTATTGAAGCTACAAATGAACTTGCCATAGGAAGCAATTAGTACGACTTGATATCGAGATTTTCTTAATAGGATACCAATTGAACATCTTCCTTATTGATGAGGATATACACAATCTTCCCATCTTAGCAAATGAAGCTTCTTGTTTCTCCCTAAGTAGATTCCTCATACCATATTCATATTTCATATAAAAAACAAATGTTACAAACATGTACATGTCGACTAGACATTTTATGGTATTCATGGTCACTCTTGCTCTCCTTCAAGCTAGCTCCGAAGCCTCTTTCTTATGTGGGAAAAATGTCCAAATTATTGATAGTATGTCAGTACGAGTGACACTTATGGTTCATTGCCAATCTATAAAATAAAATTTTGCCTTTCATCAAATCCACCCAAATGGCAGCCGGGAATTTGTATTTTTACCCAAATTTTTGGGGATAGTTGTTCAAAAAGTCTAAACCTATTGTACGGTTGTTAATAGCACGTTTGGTAATGCTTCTATTTCCGAGGAACAATTTCTGATAAAAAATCATTCTATTTTATTCTGTTCCCGAAAATAATTTCTAAGCATTTTAAGCCGTTTGGTAATTATCCAAAATTTCAATTTCCAGAATAGAATTGTGTTTGGTACCGTGCTCAAAATTTCTACTCTAAATCATTTTCTTTTAATTTTTAAATAATTTTTTTTTCTTCTTTTCTTTTTTTCCTTTCTTTCTCTTATTCTTCTTCTTCTTCAAGTGGCCGGTCGCCGCCTTGGGATGACCGGCGACGGCAACCTCTTTGGAGCGCCACCGGCCCTCGGCGAGGTTGGCCCTCGTCGGCCGAGCCTTGCCGGCCCGGGCGAGGCTTGACCGAGCCTCGACGAGGTTGGGCGAGGCCCGCTTGGCCACCGGTGAGGCTCGCCCAGCCTCGCCGATGGCTGGGCTTGCCGAACCTTGCCCTGACCTGGCGAGCCTCCGGCAAGCTCGTCGGACCGATTGCGGCGGCGCGGCGGTGGGCGGCGGATGGCGGACATCGATAGACGGCAATCGCGGCGGTGGCGTAGATGAAGAAGAAGAAAAGAGAAGAAGAACAAGAAAAAGAAAATAAAAAAGAGAAAATATGGACTTGATTCTAAAATTGTTCAGGGAACAAGAATCAACTTTTTTTTTTTTTATTCTTGATTCCGTTCCAAATCTACTTTTGGGAACAAAAAAATAGAAATTTGTTCCCGAGAACAAAAATTTTACCAAACAAGATTTTGTTCCAAAACTACTCGGGAACAAAAGATAGAAATTTTTACTATTTGGCCGGTTACCAAACAAGATCTAATTCAATCCTAATTAATTGTGCCAATTTAATCATAAACCTTTTGACGATTTGCTAATGTAGTTTTTCCGGCCAACTTTTGGCCAAAAATCGCTAAAGTGGATGCCGGTTGTCCCATGTTGCATGACCATTACTGATTTGGACGATTTTTGGAGTGTTTTTAATTTTTTTTTTATTGTTTTCCTTTTCCTTTCCTTTTCTTTTTCCTTCTTCTCCTTTTTCCCAAGCATAGGCGAGGGTTGCGCTTGTCGGCCATAGGCGAGGGTTTTCCTTTCCAAACCTTGCCCGATCTAGGTGAGGGATGGCCAACAAGGGCTAATAGGAAAAAAACTTAAGAAAGCTTATAAAAGAAATATAAAAATAAACAAATAAACAAATAAATAATTCATGAAATAAAAATAAAAAAAAATTGTGAAAATTGCCCATACTAGCACTATCCTTGCCATGTAGGACTGCTGAAATTCATGTCAATAATTTCCAATCAAAATTGGTTAGAGAACTACATTCGCAAACCATCAAATAATTTATGACTAAATTAACACAATTAAAATGTTTATGACTAAATTGACTTTCGTACAATAAATTTAAAACTTTTTGGACAATCATCTCCCACTCTTCCAACTATAACAACTCTAATCAGATTGGAATCCACTATGAAATCTTCGGGAAGTTAAAGCATTTGTGGATGCTTTCTTGTACTCAGAACGATTTAATTCTACATTGACAAGGAGGCCTTAACATACCTGTCACTCATCCCTCAGAGTACAAGCAAGCCTTACTATAACTCCGTCTTTTGGCAGACGTGAAACACAATTTTCATTTGACTTGGCATGAAGAACATTACAGGCACAACTTCTAACTCGGTTTTATCTGTTGATCGTCTCCAACTTGGCATCCCTCAAACTCGATTGGGATTTGCAACCTTCTTAGGTCTTCCAACACCTAGGGAGACTCTTCGTGCATGTGCGTGGTTTGTAATAGAAAGACTTTTTCTTTTTCTTTTTTAACGAATGAATCAGCATATGGATTATTTTGTCATCTTCAAAACACATTTGGGTGTTTTTTCAATACATGACATGGCAATTAAATCAAATATGACAAGAAGATGACATGACGAGATAATAATCGTATGTAACATGATATAGATGTCAATTTTCTCCAAAGCTAACTGTTGATCCCCGCAAAGCCAAAAGTAGTGCTTGATGAGCGTTATGTGAAGGAGATTCCAAATGACCCGCGACTAAACGAACTTCTTCGATTGCAATGCCTTCGATTTTAATAGATTTTCCTTTCGACTCTCTCTCTCTCTCTCTCTCTCTCTCTCTGTGCAATCAGACGAAGAAAACTAATTTGGGGCATTGCACAACGATAGCGTCGTTTTTGCATAATTAAAAGGGAAAAAACAACTTTTTGCCCATGAGAGAGAGATGAATAAAAGCAAGCTAGTTCATCATTTTCCATCTCTCGATTGGAACAAAGCTGACTTAGATAACTTATTACACAAATGTGATTTAAGTGCATTTTTTTTTTTTTTAAAGTTTAGAACGCAATTGCACTTCCGTAATAAATTTTCTGATAAGTTTTGCAACTTCTAGTGCACTTACTTACCTAATTTAAATAACTTCATGATCATTCAAGATTAAATAAGCAGAGTTGCTCATTACCATGTATTAGGGGAAAATTCTCAATAAAGGCATGAAGTGAACATTTTTTAAATAAAAACCTAAAGCACTCTCATTTTTTCGAATGAGGGTGAGTATAGTTGTTTCAAATAAGAGCCCAACCTCACCGATCAGCTAAATATTTTGTTTGATCAAGGGTATTTTCTTCCAAAGACAACTTTAACCTAAATTTTAGTTAAACTAGATTAAAAATTATAAAAGATAAAAAAAAAAAAAAAAAAATACAAGCCCTGTGGCTACCGCCCCATCGTCGGTGGGGCGGTGATGAGGCGCGATGAAGGCTAGTGACCCTTGCCTACTAAAGACTAGTTAGCCCTCACCAAAACCGGGATAAGGACCCTCTCCTAAATATGCATGAGGTCAACACTCCTACAGGTCAAGTGGCCCTCCCTTAAACCGAGGCAAGGGTAGGCGACCCTTGCCTAAATTTGGGAGAGGGTCGCCTTCTCTTGGTTCTGGTGAGGGCTAGCATGCCTTTGCCTCTAGTTGACGAGGGTCGCCAACCCTTGTCGAGCTATTGACAACCCCATCGATGATGGGGCGACAGCATAGGCGAAGGAAAGCCTATGTCTTTTTCTTTTTTTTTTTTTTTTTTTTAAAAAAACCTTTTCCTTTTTTGAGTATTTTTATGGAAATAAAAAAATCAAAAGGAAAAAACATCAAAAAATAAAAATATGAAAATGCCCTTAACTAGCTAGTGAAACTAGCATCAAACCTCTTATTTAAACCTCTTATTTGAAAAAAATAAAGATACTTCCTGCCCTTATTTGAAATAAGATTTACTTTAAATTCTTATTTGATAATTGAGGGCACTTCAAGATTTTATTTGGAATTTTCCCTATATTAGATATTTAGGCTACTGTTTTCTAGCTTCATAATCATGTCTTCAATTTCGTCTTTGAATTGCTACTCATTCAAAACATACATATGAAACAAAATTTCAAAAAAATATATATATTGACGTAACTAGAACATTATATTCTATTGTATTGCATAGCATAAATTGCTTGAAATGGGCAAATTATTTCATTTGATTTCAATGATCTTTTACATGACCCAAAATAAGCTACATAAAATCAAGAACTTATTTTACTTATTGTCGACCGCCTCTCATATAATTGAAAAAGAAGATCGCAATTTGTATCTCTCGATCTATTACTACCGATGGTCATATTGCTTCGAGATTACTCAATATTCAAGTTACTCCCAATCAGTGCATGAAATTTGATTTATTTGCAATTGATGCACTACGGTCGTCATTCTAAGATGAATCTTTCACCAAAAAAAGGATACGTTTGTCATTGAGATACTAACTAGAAGACAAGTGTGGTCGATCCAGGTAGTGTGGCAGGGTCGCGCACCCCTTGTATGTTGATACTTGATAGTAATGATTGTGCGAAGGTCATGTATCGATCGCTACGGACAGCTGCAGTGGTGTATATAATCTAGTCATATTTGGTTGATACAATTCGATATACACTTGAGCTTGACCTAATTGAATTACAACTGGATCTTAGTTCGAGCTGGATCAAGTTTGACTTCTCTAAACTTGAAGTCAACTCGATTAAACTTTCAACAAGCAGCTCAAGCTCTGTTGGAATATAATATGTGGAAACGACAGGATCTTACAATTTATGTCAACGCGAAATTATCAGAGAAATAAACGAGAAATAATAAGGACACCAGAAATTTACGTGGTTCGGTCCGAGTATCGGTACCTACGTCCACGGGGAGAGCCAGCAGCAAATAATCCACTATAATTGGAGAATCGGAGTTTACAATCACTCACACGCTCAAGTGTTTCCTACACCTGGATTTAACCTCAAACCCAAAGTGTTTATAAATAAACAACTCACGGCACAAAATTACCGCGCATTCAAGCTCAAAGTAAAACACTTTACATATGCCAAAATGAAGAACTCGTATGCTTCTTCTCTCTTCGTGCGTGGCTTAGCTTGTCTTGCGGCTTCTACTACGGCTTGTGCGTGCGTCTATCACTTGCAGAAAGAAAAGAAAACCTAGGCATGTGTTGTGCCCAAAGTCAAAAGTTGGACCTTGGGCCCCACTTTTCTTTCCTTCTTTAAAAGAGGGATTCGTACACTGCACGATGAAGAAGAAAACTTTTCAAATTCTTTAAAAGAGTGGGTTCGAGAGTGAGTGTTAGAGTAGGATTACACTGCAAAAAAAAAAGAAGAAGAAGAAGAAGAAGAAGAAGAAAACCTTCCCTTTTTTTCTTCCTTTTTCTTTTATCTCTTATTTCCTCTTTTGTCTTGTTTTGCACATCCAAAAGAGAAAGTCCAAGAAAGGAAATTGTTTCTTCTTTCTTCATTCGAGTTGAAATCTACTTGGGAAAACTTTATCGACAAATTCGATTTAACAAATCGTTATCCGAATTCAAACTCGAGATATTAATTTAACAATTCTCCACTTTGACTCGATGTTTGAAGCCAAGTTATAGTACTCATCATCCATGCTGCTCTCCTAACGCCCCAGCGAGCGCTCACTCTCCACAAACGCCAATAGAGTTCAAGTAGAGCTTAAGCTTCGCCAAAGGAATAGACCTAGTCATCATGTTTGTCGGGTTATCTGCTGTAGTAATCTTTTTTGACAATGACATTACCTTTAGCTAAGACATCTCGAATGAAGTGGTACCTAATGTTGATATGCTTCGTTCGCTCGTAATAAACTGGATTATACGCCAAATATATCGCACCTTGGTTATCATAGTGTATATCTACACTTTTCTATTCTAACCTAAAGTCCAAGAGCAAACTTTGTAACCATATCGCCTCATTCGCTACAAAGGTTAGTGTCATGTACTCTGCCTCAATCGAAGACAAAGCAATGTGATCCTGTAAGGATGTTTTCCAATTAACTACACCACCCGCTAGCGTAAATACGTACCCTGCTAAAGACTTGCAATCATCCAAGTCACCGACGTGATCCAAATCCATAAAACCAGTGGTCTCACTGCCATTACTGTCCCTTTGGTACACTATACCCATGTCTGTTGTTCCCTTCAAATATTTGAGGATCCACTTCACAGCTTCCTAATGAGCTTTACTAAAACGCTTCATATAGCGACTAACCACGCTCACAGCTTGTGAAATATCAGCCTACTGCATACCACAGCATACATAATACTACCTACAGCACTAGAATAAGGAACACATGACATATGCTCCTCCTCCTCCTCAGTTTGCGGTGATAATTTATCTGAAAGTTTAAAGTGCTACGCTAAAGGTGTACTTACAGATTTTGCTGACTATATATTAAAACGTGTCACAATCTTCTTAATGTATTTCTTTTGAGATAGCTGAGAACTCCTGCAGTCCTGTCACACAAAATCTCCATATCCAAAATTTTCTTTGCAACACCTAAATCTTTTATCTCAAATTCAGCATTTAACCGCATCTTCAGCACATCAATATCGAACATATTCTTAGCTGCTATCAACATATCATCAACATATATAAGTAGATAAATCAAAGAACCATTCTCCAATCTTCTAAAGTAAACGCAGCTATCCATCTAACTTTTTGTGTAGTCTTGACTAGCCATAAAAGCATCAAAACGTTTATACCATTGCCTAGGAGATTGTTTTAGCTCATATAAAGATTTCTTCAACAAGCAAACATGATCTTCCTTACCCGGAATAGCAAATCCCTCTGGTTGCCTCATGTAAATCTGCTCCTCCAACTCACCATGAAAAAAACGCAATTTTCACATCTAGTTGATCTAAGTCGAGATCATGAAGCAACTAAGGTAAGTAAAACACGAATAAAAGTATGTCTTACCACAAGAGGGAACACCTCATTGTAGTCAATGCCCTCACGCTGTGTATACCCTTTCGCCACAAGTCTCGCCTTATACCTTGCTGCCTCGACACCGAGAATGCCCTCTTTCCGTTTAAAGACCCATTTACTTCTGACAATCTTTTGGCTTTTGGGTACTTTGACAACTCCCATGTCTGATTTCGATGGAGTGATTTAATCTCTTCACTCATAGCCCTTAGCCACTGCGATGGCTCCGAACTAGCCATCGCCTCAGAGTAAAATGAAGGCTCATCTATCTCTACCTCATCACCTACAGTCAATGCATAAGCAATATATGTATAACCATAACGCACCAGTGATTTAATTTGCCTTCTATGTCTATCTACGGCTATAGTGTGCTGCGGCTTTGTTGGTTGTTGACTATCATCGACTTCAGGAACAACAGCTTCATATGCAGTCTCAACTTCAATTACCTTCGAGGTCTCTGGAGTCTCCACTTAAAGCTCCACCTCATTAATGACACCATGATCCGTCTTCTTTGCTGGTTGTGTCTTAGAACCCCTTTGTTGAAGCATTGCAGTCTCGTCGAAGATCACATCTCTACTGATTAGAAAACCGGGTGATCTAGGATCAGTGCACCACAGCCTGGTAGCCTTTCACCCCATGTGCATAACCTAGAAATATGCACTTCTTTGCCCTTGGCTCAATCTTACCATCACTCGCATGAGCATACGTAGGACATCCGAATATACGTAATCTGCAATAATCAACAGGTTTCCTTGACCATACTTCCTCAGGAGTCTTCCACTCAATAGTAGATAATGGAGATCTATTAACCAAGTAACATGCCATGTTTACTGCTTCGGCCCAAATTCCTTGCCAATTCCTACATGCGAAAGCATGCATCGAGCTCGCTCAAGCAATGTTCTGTTCTTCCGTTCTGCCACGCCATTCTGATGTGGTGTCATAGGTACTATGTGGTGTCTTACAATACATTCTTTCTCATAAAACTCGGTAAAATCTTTACCACAGAACTCCATGCCATTATCGGTTCTTAGGCACTTGATTTGTTTATCTGATTGCTTTTCAATAATTTCTTGAACCGATCAAACACTTCATATTTGTGCTTCAGAAAATATACACATACCTTCCTCAAATAATCGTCGATAAATGTCAGCATATATCAGGCACCTCATTCAAAGGAACCGAAGACGGGCCCTAGACGTCTGAATGAATATATTCAACTGGTCGTTTGGTCGAATGAATAGCTATAGTAAACATAACTTGGTGTTGCTTCCCAAAGATGCAATGCTCACATAAGTCCAGCTTTCCTGTCTTTTGACCCTTCAACAACCCCCTTTCACTCAGCATCATCATACCTGCCTCACTCATATGACCTAAACGCATATGCCATAACTGAGTCAAGCTAGAGTTTGACTCACTTGATGAAACTGCAGAAGTTCCAGTCACGGTCTCTCCTAGTAGATGATAGAGAGTATTTACTTTCTTCTCCTTCATCACTGTCATGGCACCTCAAGAGATCTTCAGTACTTCACTTTCAGCGGTGTACTTACACCCGATGTCATCGAGTGTCCCCAGAGAAATACGATTCTTCTTGAGCTTCGGTACATGCCTCACATCTGTCAATGTGCACACCACCCCATCGTGCATCTGAATCCGAATTGTCCCTATCCCTACAGCCTTACTAACTGCATTATTCCCCAAAAGAACCCTACCACCATCTGCAGTCTAGTAAATAGTAAACCATATGAGGTGTCATATGATAAGAACACCCCGAATCTAGCACCCATTCGTCTCTTGACGAAGTAGTAGTCACACATAAAACGACTTCTATATCACTAGTGCTTCCCTCGGTAATGTTTGCCACACTGTTTGTAGCATTCTACCTATCAACTTTATTCATCCGCTTTGGACAATCTCTCATGATGTGCCCCTCCTCGTGACACTCAAAGCATTTCACACGTCCCTTGAACTTTCTATGACGTGATTTCGATCTGCTTTCACCTCTGCTGCTACTAGGCCCTCGATTTTGTTCTCTACCCTAAATTGTCAGTGCTTGCGCTACTCCTTGCGCTAGACTGTCATCTCGCAACTTTCTCTGCCACTCCTTAGAGAATAAGGCGGACTTTACCTCTTCTGAGGTAATTGTAGTACGCCCCTGCAACAGTGAATCAATAAAGTGCTCCAATGACTATGGTAAAGAGGTTAACAACATCATGCCATGTTCTTTATCATCAAGTATCTTACCGACGTTCTTCAGATCCATCATGAGTTTATTAAATTCATCCAGGTGGGTTCTGATAGACGTACATTCAGTATATCTAAATTGAAACATCTTCTTTAACATGTATAAGCGATTGTTCAAACTTTTCTTCATATAGAGTGCTTGAAGTTTTGCCCATAATGCTGTGGCATCCTTCTCCTCAGCAACTTCTATTAAGACCTCATCCGACAAATTTAACAGGATTGTACTCTTTGCTTTTTTCATTAGCTCTACCCTCTCTGAAGTTTTCATTATAATAGACAACTCATCTTCACCATTCAGTACCTTGGCCAAACCTTGGGTTGTCAATAAAGCCCACATCTTGATGCTCCATAATACAAAGTTGTTGCTCTCGTTAAACTTCTCAATTTCAGATTTCCTCTCAGACATAATTGCAATAATAGAATTTCCAGATAATAATCAGACAAGCAAAAAACTCCAAATCACAATCAAGAAATCCAACCCCAAGCTCTGATACCAATTGTTGGAATATAATATGTGGAAATGACAGGATCTTGCAATTTACGTTAACACAAAATTACCAAAGAAATAAATGAGAAATAATAAGGACATCAGAAATTTATGTGGTTCGGTCCGAGTATCGGTACCTACATCCATGGGGAGAGCCAGAAGCAAATAATCCATTATAATTGGAGAATCAGAGTTTACAATCATTCACACGCTCGAGTATTTCCCACAACTAGATTTAACCTCAAACCCAAAGTGTTTATAAATAAACAAACCACTTAGATATAAACTCACAGCATAAAATTACAGCGCATTCGAGCTCAAAGTAAAACACTTTACGTATGCCAAAACGAAGAACTCGTATGCTTCTTCTCTCTTCGTGCGTGGCTCAGCTTGTCTTGCGGCTTCTACTGTGGCTTGTGCGTGCGTCTATCACTTGTAGAAAGAAAAGAAAACCTAGGCGTGTGTTGTGCCCAAAGTCAAAAATTGGACCTTGGCCCCACTTTTCTTTCCTTCTTTAAAAGAGGGATTCGTACACTGCGCACGATGGAGAAGAAAACCTTCCCTTTTTTTCTTCCTTTTTCTTTTATCTCTTATTTCCTCTTTTGTCTTGTTTTGCACATCCAAAAGAGAAAGTCCAAGAAAAAAAATTGTTTCTTCTTCTTTCATCCGAGTTGAAATCTACTTGGGAAAACTTTATTGACAAATTCGGTTTAACAAATCGTTATCCGAATTCAAACTTGAGACATTAATTTAACAAGCTCTATTGCACTAGGATAGCAATTAAAACTTTAGTCTAACCTTGAGTTAACCTTGGATCCAAGGTCCAACTTGAGGTTGAATTTTAAAACACAATAGAGTTTTAAAAGAGTTAATATCACGATAAATCTAAACTAGTATATTTGTGACAAATTTACCTCAAACTAATTTTTTGACAAATTTAACTTTCTTTCGATTTCTGTTGAATTTTGCCGTCAAATTGCTGAGTTAAATGACACGTAGCAGTTAACAAGCATATCAGTTTAAGGTTTTACCATCCATTTATCACAAGTGTAATCATTTTTTATTTTATTTTTCGTGATATTTAACAGAAATTAATAGAGAGTAATAAATGTATCGATTTGAAATTTTTGGTAATTAAAAAATTAGGTTAGGCTAAATTTATTACAGACATATCAATTCATGATTTTTTTGTAATATTAGTCTATTTTAAAAAGTGCTATTTAGCTTTTCAGAATCATTAAAAATGTTTACTCAGGAACGAAAAATATCCGAGTCCAACCATTGTGATGGGAGAGTCCATTTGTTGAACGCTGATATGAGCAAGTGCTTAAAGTTCGAATCCCCGCGATCAAACCTTCACTTTATTATCTTTTGCTGATTGATTCTAGTATTGTAGGCAAAAATTGACCTTTTTTCGGATTTTGATAAGGAACACCTTTAAACTATTTGTAAAATATATCTAGTAAGAAAATATTCTACTTTCGTAATATCCACGGTGCATGTCACAAGAATTCACTTAATCAAAAAATGTCACGAAAGCTTTTTAATATTGTCTTTTCTATTTGGATTAATACTACGAAAAATCTAAAACTAATAAATTTGCCTCAAATTAATTTTTTGATCACAAGAATTTCTAAATTGTTACACTCATGACAAATTTATCTAAACTAATTTTTTTATTATAAAAACCCAAAATGGGTACATATGCGACAAATTTATTCTCTGTTAGTTTATATTAAATTTTATCGTTAAATTACTGATTTGGATGACACGTAACAGCTGATAAGTATATAAATTTATGATTTTACCATTCGTTTGTCACATATGTAACCATTTTTAGTTTTTTTTTATGATATTAATTCAATTTAATGGAAATTAAGGAATGGTACAAATATATCAGTTTGAGATTTTTGATAATTAAAAAATTAGTTTGTGCTAAATTTATCATAGATATATTAGTTTAGAGTTTTTGGTGATATTAATCCATTTTAAAAAAGGCTATTTAGCTTTTCAGAATAATTAAAAATATTTACTCAAAAATGAAAAAAATCCGAGCCCAACCATTGTAAGGGAGGGTCCATTTGTCGTACAATGGTTTGAGCAAGTGCTTAAAGCTCGAATCAACGCAATCGAACCTTCACTTTATTGTCTTTTGTTGACTGATTCAAGTATCGTACGCGAAAATTGAACTTTTTTTTTTTTTTTGGATTTTTGAAAAGGAACACCTTTAGACTATTTGTAAAACATATTAGTAAGAAAATATTCTACTTTGTAATATTGATAGTGCATATCATGAAAATTCACTTAATCAATAAATGTCATGAAAGCTTTTCAACATTATATTATCTTTTCAGGTTCATCCTAAACTAACAAATTTACCATATATTAAATTTTTTACCATAAAAATTCTCAAATTTCTATACATATGATAAATTTATCCCATATTAATTTTCTCATAATCAAAAACCCAAAACTTATATATTTGTGGACAAATTTACTTTATTATGTTAGTTTAGTTAAATTATATTAATACCATAAAAAAAATCACAAACCGAAATAAATGAAGAATAAAACCTTAAATCAATATACTTGTTAATTGTTACGTATCATTCCAACTTCAAGTAATTTGATGGTAAAATTCAACGGAAACCAATAAAAGGTAAATTTGCCACGACGTTCCATTTTGAAGTTTAATTTCGGATAAATTTGATTTTGATATTTTTCATGGTATCAATCTTTTCTTGTTTTAAATAAGGTGAAAAATAAATTTCTTGGTTATTTTTCCTTGTTTACATTGGACTGTGAATGTAATAAACGCTAATAATGCGATCCATGTTTTTACCTCCAAAAAGAGGAGAGGGCCGAAGGTAAAAAACTCATCTCTCCTCCCCCTCAAGCTCACGCTCGCCTCCTCTCCTCCTCCTCCTCCTCCCTTCTTCTACCATCTGCTTCTCCTCCTCCTCCTCGCTTGTAGCGGAGAGTGAAAAGACTGGCCGGTGCTCCTAACCCAAGCCCGCACGAGCTCTCCACGCCTGCCCCACGCACCCCTTCATCTCCTTCTTCTTCGCCGCCGGAGGCTTCTTGAATCTTCCCGTCTGCCCTTCACGTTGAATCGCCGATCGTGTCCGGCGGAGTCTTCGGGACGGCTCCGCCCTGCTCCCCAGCTTCTCGTAAGCCCCCGTTTCGATCTCTCGTCTGAGTTTCTGTTGGTGGGTTTTGCATGGTTTTGCTCAGTGGGTTTAACTTGTTGTTCGTTTCGCTCCGTTTGGTTTGATTTCGAGGTCTGGTTATCTACTTTGGATCCGAATCATGATGCTTTACCGGCGAAGTGGGATTTTTCTTTTTCTTTTTTATATGATTTTGTCTTGATGGTATTGGCTCTTTTGTTGTGGATGTTGAGTTGGGTTTCTCTTTGAGGTGTTTGCTCGTTCCTTTTCCTGTCGAAAGTGGCAATTTTTTTTGTTTTTTGGCCTTTGAGTTTCAGATTTCAATGTGCATACGGAGAGTCGGCGGTTACTTTACGATTGGTTCGATATTATAAATGGGGAAGAAAGCGAAGAAGAAGGCCAGGACTCCTGTCAGGGAGAAGCGGGTTGCGAACCATGTCCAGAAAACCATGCCCCCGCCAAACGTTGCTGAGAGTGAGATTGCCGAAGGCCATCCGGTTCAGAATGAGAGCAAAACCTGCGCCCACCGGGAAAAGGGTTTTGATTTGAATGCTTTGTCTGCAAAGATCAAATCTTCTGAATCGGAGAAGTGCGAGGATTGCAGAGAAGGTGTAGCTGATAGAAGAGGGAATAAGGGAAAGGGTAAACAGGGGAAGAAGAAAGGTGGCGCTTCAACGGACTCGAAGTCCGACTCCAAAGCCTTATGGGTTTGCTTGGAGTGTGGGCATTATGCCTGTGGAGGGGTTGGTTTTCCAACGACTGCTCAAAGTCATGCTGTTCGGCATGCACGGCAAACACGCCACCCCTTGGCAATCCAACTTGAAAAGCCTAGCCTTCGGTGGTGCTTTCCATGCAACACACCAATCCTGGTTGAGAAAATTCAAGAAAATGGCGAACAGAAGGACGATCCGTTTGCAGAAGTCGTGAAGTTAATTAAAGGGCGGTCTACACAAGTGTCATCTGCGGATGTCGAAGATGGAATGACAATGTTACCAGCAAAGAGAAATCGACAAGTAGTGTCTTCAGCTGTGGTTATGTGGTAAGAGGAATGGTTAATCTTGGGAATACTTGCTTTTTTAATTCAGTCATGCAAAATCTTTTAGCCTTAGATAGGCTAAAAAATTATCTTGGGAATCTGGACACATCTATTGGGACCCGTCACTGCTTCGTTGAAAAACTTTTTCAGAAGTAAAGATGGAAAATGGTGGAAAAATGTTGTGATTAACCCCAGAACCTTATTTGGATGTATCTGTACCAAGGCTCCTCAGTTTAGAGGATTCCAGCAGCACGACAGTCATGAATTGCTTTGTTGCTTACTGGATGTGTTGTCAACTGAGGAGTTCGACATGAAAAAACAGTCAAGACTTCCCCAGGAGGGTGGAGTTCCTCATAATCAGAATGTGACTTTTGTTGACGTTGTCTTTGGGGGCCAGATATCAAGCACTGTTCGCTGTGTTGAGTGTGGGCACTCGTCTACTGTGTATGAGCCATTTCTAGATCTCTCATTGCCTGTTCCCACCAAGAAACCTCCACCTAAAAAGAACCAGCCTGTTTCTCGAGCGAAGAAAGGAAAAGTACTGCCAAAGAAAGGTGCACGGATACGATCAAAGGTTAACAAAGATTCAGAATCCATTACAGCTCATAGTGTGTCCATTGCATCAGCGAGTGCACCACCTCCTATAGACACTGTTGCTTCGTCTAGTGATTCTAGGATTGAAACGTCTACTGGCTCAGGTGCTGTAGTTGATGACAGTGTTACTTTTCCACCAGATCACTTGGCTATCAAAGAGCATGATAACACACCTCTCTCTGGAAAAGAGACTGACACGATAGCTTCTTCTATGGAAGAGTCAACATGGTTAGATTACCTTGATCCTGGTGCTACTGATTTGGATTTGCAAGATACTAATTTTGGGCCTGCAGAAGCATCCGGAAATGGAGATACTGTTCTTGATGAATGGGCTGCAGATTCACAGGATCTGTCTACAGCGAAAGTGGACACTGTTGAAGAGTCCAAGAGTGAACAGGTCTCTGAGAAAGAGTTGGAACAGCATGCTGTTTCAGTGGATGATTTATGGTTGGACTATCTTGACTCACAACCATTATATAGTGAGATTAATTTTTCTTCACAAGACAATGGGTGTAGGCAGGTCCAGGGAGTTGGTATTGCAGATGTGGCTGATTATGGCTCACAACAAAATCACTTTTTAGCCAATAGTGTTAATGAAGCAACTGATATAAAAGAGGAAATATCTTCCAAAAATTCCTGGGAAGATGAGACACCATTGCAGGTCCAAGATTCTGAAGTCTTGTTGCTTCAGTACAAAGAAAACACGTCAACTGTGGGTGACATCACCAGAGAAGGTGTGACATCTTCGATGGGCTTCACACAAGATGAATCAGAATTTGATGGCTTTGGTGATATGTTCAATGAGCCTGATGTTGTTTATGGGCCTGTGGCGGGTCCCTCTTTAGGTGGTGATAATTTTGGGACAAATGACGTTGCAGACTCTGGTTTGATAGCCGGAAACAGCAGTGAGTCTGATCCTGGTGAAGTTGATCATTCAGATTCCCCTGTATCTATTGAGAGTTGTTTGACTCACTTCACTAAAGAGGAACTTCTTTCTAATGATAATGCTTGGCATTGTGAGAAATGTTCAAGAACTCTGCGACAATGGCAGCTTGAATCCAAGAAGAAGCAGACAAAATGTGTAGCAAGCTTATGCACTAATGGATGTGAAACAGGAAGCCAAATAATTTCAGCTGATTCAAGTTCAGAATCCTGCTGTCCAGCTGAGGCCCAAAAGCTTAGCAATGGAAGTAGCGAAAATGATGATCACTCTGTCGACACTAATCACAAAGAAGTTATCCTTCAAAATGGGAAGCTAGATATACCGTCTCATGTGAGCTCAAGTGATCAAGCTACTGGGTCTTGTACAGATGATGAACCTAGTTGTACTGGACCAATAATTGAAAATCTTAAACAGGTCAATCCCATGTTGGCTACAAAATGCCAAACGGAGATAGTTGACGATGAGGCTGATTCAGGGGCTGTGAAAGTGAAGAGGGATGCAACTAAAAGGGTCCTCATACATAACGCTCCACCAATCCTTACCATTCACTTAAAAAGATTCAGCCAAGATGCTCGCGGTCGTCTAAATAAATTGAGTGGTCATGTCATTTTCAGAGAAACAATTGATCTGAGACCATTTTGGATACGAGGTACCCTCGCTTTCCTGCTCTAGTTAGAGTGCCTTTTATTTATTTCTTGCAATGACCTTAAACAATCGACACCTGCTGAAAGAAAGGAGAGAGGAAAACTGGTTTGAAAAAAAAAAAAAAAAGATTGAAGTGGTCTGTTGCCTTTCTGTTTTGAAGTATCTATAACTATTGCATGAGTAGAAACACTGCTCTCCCATGTGATATCATTTTGCCATGAGTAGAAACACTGCTCTCCCACATGGTATCATTTTGCCCTGGAGTTGATGCCTTAAATTTATTGATGGTCTTATCGAGTGCACTTACCAACCTTGTGAAATGAAATCTAGGTTTTTCAGTTTAGGATTTATCTTTATAATGGACAGTCTTTTCAACAGGAAAATACATATGATATGAGGAAAAAGAAAATCAGATTTAGATGGTTAAGACCGTCATCATAATAAGTGATTTTTTATTTAGTTACATCTATTGGTTCTGCTGTGAATGATTCAACACAGATGGGAGAATCTGATAAAAACTATGTTTTGGGATGCTCTATTGTGCAAATATGATCTGGGATTGAAAAAAGAAGTACAAACAGCCTTATTTTCGTGGAACTATATCTGATTTTTTTATTTTTTTTTTTGTGAACTGTATCTGATTAGGACAGGTAGACTTTGGTATGTGAAATACTCCAGGTACTAGGTACCATGGCAATTCGTGGTGAGCCATTTTGATCTTTCCTAGGGCAAGTAGCCACAAACTATGAGACAGTTATATTCTTGCTAAAAAGATAATGTCCCTTTTATTCCTGGACTCATGGAAGTCTGACTTTTTTGTTTTTAGAATATTCATTTGTTAGTTGGTTCTTCCGTTTCATTTTGTGTAAACATTAGTTCTTTGGTGTGTAATACATAATTGAGAGGTATTTCAGTAATGGGGCTCGGTATTACTTAAAAAATAAAGGACGGGCCGAAATGCCTAAGTTGAACTTTAGAGGCTATGGTTTAGTGGTTGGTAAACTACAAGAAATGCAGGTGATTGATGATAGTGGGATTCCATGTGATTGAAGTTTAAAGAATTAGTTATGATTTTGGAGATCATAACTTTTGAAACTACTTTGTTGTTTTTACTTAGAAGTAACTATTGCTGGAAAAGTTGTCTTTGGCACCATTGAGTGTAATTTTAAGACATTTTTTGCAGTTACCTTTACTGAAAAGCCAAAAGCATAGGTTGACAGTTCAGAGAGAATGATGCAGTTTGGTTGTTGATTGTTACTGGCTGAGTTTTGACTGGTCCTTTAAACCAAAAGGCATGATGAATTAGAAGCCATGACTCGAGAGGAGTCTGAAGCAGATGTTTGGAAGAAGTCTCTGCCCTCCCCCTACCGGATAATTTGCCAGAAAGAATTTAATTACACAATAGTTATGCAACTAGTCTTTTTGAGACCTGTAACATTGGACGTACTTTTTTCCTACAATGACAATGTTTGTAGGAAATGCCAAGTTACTTTTACTAAGCTAATCTAGAATGTAATGAACGAAAAGAACCATAAGTGTAAAAAACCATTGTAGTGAGGGTATGATGAAGCCAGTCCTTCGTTGTTCAGATGAAGTATACTGGGATGACGTCAGCTATTTTAATCAGAAAATTAGGTTACACAGCAACATTTTCAGTATTTAATTCAATGCTTCAGCTGAAAACTTCTTCCACTACCCATTTTCTTTATAGATTTCTTCTGTTCCATCAGGCAAAAATGCAACAAAATTTCCTGATGCCAATCAGTGTGTAGTTTGTCTAATAGCTAGAGGATAGTAAACTGGTTCCAAGGGAAGATTTACTGCTTAAGTATATACTGGCTCATGTCTTGAGCATATCATTCAATGTTTGAGATCCTTGTCTTGCTAACATGCCATTGCACATCATTGTCTTATTAGAGGCATTGTCAGAACAAAAAGCATCAGAGCGTACATTTATGGTATAGCCGCACCAGTATTCTCCTTTAAGTTTTATGAGGCTTGGCTGTTTCCCCCTTATAGCTTGACACTCTTTTTCCATTCAGGTGCTGGCATTGACCATGTGTAACTGAATCTTCTTTATAACACAATAGTGTCTGGGTGTTTCCTTTTGCTGTTTCGCAGGGAAGAGAAGAAAGAAAAGTGTGTCTACCGTCTCAATGGTGTTGTGGAGCACATGGGGACCATGCGTGGGGGCCACTATGTTGCCTACATACATGGAGGTGAGAAGAGCAAAAACGGAGTCGGGGCTTCCGTGTGGTATCACATCAGTGATGCGTATGTGCGTGAAGTCACGTTAGAAGAAGTTCTTCGCTGTGAAGCATACATCTTATTTTATGAGATAATTTGAATTCAATCTTCATTTTTGTTTTGATATGTTTTTCTTGATTCTTTGTCCCCCAAGAGCATGTGGGCTTTTTTGGAGGGAGATACAAGAGAGAAGGCAGAGAGAGAATATATAGGCTGAGTGACCAACAGGGTTGTCATTTACCCTGAATTACATAGCTACCGTTTTTTACTTTGAGATTTAATGAGCTGCAAATGGCGTACTGATGAAATTATTTTTGGGAAAATTTTCACTGAATTTTTATATCATATCTTTCAGGCTTCATTGTAGCCCGATGATGCCTGAAGATGTACTTTCTCAATGGTAATGAGGAAATGACGACTCTGTCCCTCATTTTGTTCACTTCTGAGCTGGTTAAGGTCATGTTTTAGATGATTAATGTCATGAACTCTGCCAGTTGAGTTCGGTCATATCTATTTTTGTTTAAGCAAAAGAAGAAAAAGCCAGGGCACATGTCGGGAGGACAAGAGGAAAGAAACACCCGATGTTGTATTGTCTAGTGAATATATTTCAATAGCCAGTAAATGCTTGTAGGTTCCCCTCCATCAATTTTGTATTTTCTCTTAATCGTAACCTCAAGACCGACATTCAGAAAAAGATTTCAATTTGGTACGAATATTCCCTCGTACGACTTATATCAAGGACACCAGTGTCTTCACACAGACTGCGTTTACGACTGAAGAAGATGAATACATCCTCTTGCTCACATTCACATAATCAGCTCCCTGTCGAAAACAGTGATAGTTCCCTGTTTCAATTGTAGAGAAGTGACGACTGTCAAGTTCTCTTTTTCAAAAGTTGCTCTGTTTTGTGAACTATCTGGTCTTGTGCACTTGGTCAGAAGTTACTCTTTCCCTTGATTGGGCACTTATCAGGTTGCCTAACGATGTAGATGACATCGCCTGCATACTTGTACAAGTCCTGATTCCGATGCCATGTCCACAAAGCATGAGTCTCATTCTTCACCTGCACGAGGGTAGAAGACAGTGGCCGTCATGATCTCCCTAAATATGGTTGCTTGCCCAGTGTATAAACTCTTCTAGCACTATACGTGAGGGTGAAATAAGTGAGATGGAATGCGCTAACTCTTACGCATTGTTTAAGGAAAGAGAGACTGGTGAAAGATGACGTGCAAATTTTGAATTCTTTTTGCAAATAGTGGAGGGAAATTCAACGTTGTCATCCATTTTACGCCTCCATGCATTGCGAACTTAGGATTAAGGTCATGACCAAATCTTCCTAAGTGATGGTGTGGCATAAGCTGTGCCTGATCCATTCAGCTGTTATGAGGCAAACAAGCACCGGCTGACTTGATCCTAAACACAGGTTTCACAAGGAGAAGCAACCCTTAATCATTCTTTGCAAAATGCACGGACCAACTGCAGATCAGCGCAAATGCACATTGAAGTTGCGCATTTACCCCACAAGCAACGGCAGATTATAAAGATCACGCATTGAGCATCTTAGCGTGTGGAGTAATCATGGCAGTCATGAGTTTTTACTTGAGAGTTTCACATGTTAAAGTTGTGCTGTGCTTTCTTACTCTACTGTTTATATACAGCCAAAACGTGGCATGGCCTTCATAAATCTTAACAAGATTACGGAGTGCATTTGGTGTATACATGTTGATACAGTCATGTAAAGTACCTAAGGGATTGTTAGGTACCTCAAAAATGCCATGCCCGAAGCTGCTTTCTCTGTAAGCACTATATTCCGGTTGCCTGTCCCAACAGAAGTTGCCTTCAGCGGGGCCTGATGTGAAATTAAATGCACAGAAACCACCCATGTATGTATCGGGGGTGGTACTTGGGTCTGGACAGTTTCCAGGTTCGTCTGCATGTGTAATGGCCATCTTCTCTCGGTTACCACCATCTCCGACAGTGATGTGCACAGGGCCACAGGGATCCAGAGTGTAGTTGTACACTCTATTTGACCTCTCATAGGCATGAACCTGTTGATTATTTCCGATAGAGATTCATGTCAAGTGTTGATCGCGACAAACAAAAGAAGAGGGCCTCCTCAATCACAAAGATAAGGACACATTGCAAAAGACTCATATAAGAACGTCATACGGCCATGTCATAAATGTTTGAGCATGTCATATTGCTGAGATGCAGCTAGTGCTCAGAACCAGATTATGAATCGATCTGCCTCGTATAATGCATAAGATGGATATATAAGACAAAAAGGACTAAGAACATTTGCACCCTCTATTCCGAGTAGGAAAACAGAAACAGTGGACCCATCGCTGGTGCAGCAAATTAAAGATAAATGATAGGGAATGGTGACTTACATGTCCATTAAAGACAACATCAACCCCGTAACTGTACAACAAATCCTCCATTGCAACCCTCATGCACTCTGCCTCTCTGTAATGGGCCGTGTAAGTGCTGTACCAAGGAGGGTGCCATGTAGCCACCAACCATGGTGTGACTTCTCTGTTGACCTTAGCTAGGTCTTTCTCTAACCATCTGTACTGATCCGCTGATGCAAAAGCATAAAAGTGTCAGACACATGCTTCAGAAGATCCTACTATTTGAGGGAAAAACAAAAGGAAGAAGCTCACATGATTTATTATAAGAAATATAGGCACCAAGCATTAAAAAGTGTATGCCGCCTGCATTGAAGGAATAGTAAAACGTAGACGACGATCCACTTTCTTTAGATGGAAATGCAAATCGAGAACTATAAGCAACAAAAGTCTGATTCTCAGCCTGTTCTTCAATCTCATGATTCCCTTCTATGACCATGATCGGAACTTTGGACACTAGAGGCTGCATATACCTGAAATTAAAAAAGAAAAGAAAAAGAAGTTCATGTTATATTAGACTCCAATAAGTAAGCGAAAGCCAGCATACAAAGAAAATTAAATGCTTCATCAGGAACACAATGCTTGATGCCAAATACACAATTTTCAGAAGCATCCACATGAGCTATTAAGAGAACTGCACACGCAATATAGTAAGAATGTAGGAGATTCCTTTCATTGGACTCTCAGATGAGTAAGTTTGAAACACCATCAAGATCAGTTGGCTCTATTTCCATTTCATATAAGTGAGAATGAGGCACCCTTAATGCTGATACAACAGTATTTTTACTTTTCATGAGATTCAAAATGAACAGAACTCATCACAGCCAATTAGTTAGTGACTTAGCTGTGCTAGTCAAGACTGAAGAAAAGCGACTCATTAAATTCCATCTAGAAAGAACAAAGCAGTATGTCAACCTTCCCCAATAATCCCATCGTGGCTGGTAGGTTTCATGAATAGGAGTTTGTGGAAATGAACAGGAGTAGCAATCAGCCCCAGTTCCATTTGTGAGATACAAGTTAGCATAACAAACATCCCCCACCAAAAGAACCAGATCAGGATGATTACTCAGCATGTGGTCGACTGTGGAAGTGGTATTGTATGTGAGACCCAAGTCACCAACCACTGCCACTCTGCTGGGGTAACTACTTGGGCCAGTGACAGGCATAGTTCTAAAATAATATACTTCGCTCATTGCTATTGAAGGATCTCCACATTGGTAAGAGTATAACGTGCTGGGCTTCAACCCTGAAGATAAACCAAAATCAATAAGTGATGTCAAAGTGGAACATATCAGCAATCAAAATCCCCTGAAATTCAGAATTGCAAAAATCGGTGACAGCATAGTGCCAAAAACAAGCTGCACATTTCAGAAAATTATGCTACGATAACTAACTGCAAGACAATCAGACATTCAGGAAATTTCTTCAGCGATTTTTCTCACATTTTCATTTTCAGATGAACTTCCAAGCTCGAGAAAATCAAGAATTTGACAGAAGAAATCGAACTGCAAAATCAATTGGAGCTTCACATTTGACTAATTGAAAAGGGAGCCTAAAACTTGGGATGACTAGGATAGCCAGGGCACAGAGGCCAATAATAGACGAGTGAGAAATTTTAATTTGGCACTTTACTTTCTTTATGACCTATTGCCGTAAGAAACAATTAAATAAGCTATACGTAAGGAGGTTCAGATAATACAGTGCAACTTTACTTCTCTGACAGCAGATAGTTGAACAAAGCTTTTGTTACAGGTTGTGAAAGTACAAAGTTCACACTAGCTCGGCAGTGGGAAATCTCTGTCCTTCACCATAGTTAATCAGATTGATTTTTGTCAGTAGCCTTACCACCAACTTTCAGCGAAAAAGGAGAACAAAAGAAAGGGCAGAGCAAGATATTTCTCACAAATGCTATAAATGCTTCAATACTAGAGCTTGAAAACGTCATTGATGCAAGAAAAATGATGCATACAATACCTTTGAGACGAACATGGTGTATAATGCCAGAAGTGTAGTTCTCGAGGCCTTCGAAGGGATAAAGTTGGTTGTAAATAAGCGAATAACCGGTTGCCTGACGACTCCGTCCAGATTCGGAGACCTCATAGTAAACAACACTCCCGACACTGTTCGGATCCAACGGGGTGATGTCATCACCTATCTGGTACTCTCCTGCAAACATTTTGAGAAACATCGATCGCAGACACAACCAAGTAAGTAACAATCACAACCATTGTACTGCTCCTTAGCACAAAAATCATCAGAAACAACAAATACCCGGGCATCCCACACGGCTCCCGCCAGACAAACAACCAAAGTACTGTATCAGAATCTCTACCCAACCATTGAACAAATTACAGTCAGAATCGATTCCATGCGCCATGTTATATGTACAATCTTCGCCTCAAGAACAGAGGGTAGTCCATTTAATGAGCTTGCGATTTTAACGTCCAATCAAATCGAAATACACAGCATTGCTCACTAGAATAAATCCAACTCCGACCCACCAACACCGCCTTTATCTAAGAACAGAAAACACTAATCACTCACACTAACCCCACCTAAACATGACTAAATGTCACATAAATATCCGATTTTTCACGGCCAAGTCAAATTTGTCTCATCCAAGTCTAAAAGTCAAGCTCCATTTAATCTCCTTACACATCAGTTTCCTCCTCACACTTATCTCGAACGCAATCCAATGAACAAAACCCAACAGACAAACAGATGGATATTATCAGAAGTCGGAGCGAATTTGGCAACAATGGACAAAGCACAAGCAGAGGCGAACGGACCTGTGATCCAAGAAATCCAGACGGAGTAGTAGCTCGAGGAAAGGGAGACGGAGATTTGCTCCGGCTCGAAATCGGAGACCGTCCTCTGGACCCGGCGGTCGGTGTCCGGCAAGTCGACGGCGTTCCCACGGAAGCTCTTGTCGAGGGGCACCGTCACCGGCGGGAAACGGCCCCTCGAGAGTCGTCGGGATCCCTCCGGCGAGCAGCGTCTCGGAGGGGCAGAGCAAGAAGAAGCAGAGCAGGGCGAGCGAAGCACCCGACGGCGCCGCCCGCATTCCCGCCATTTCTCGCGCGTCGAGAGAGAGAGACGCACGGACAGACGACGACGACGACGATGACAACGACGGTGGCAGCGAGGAGTTTAAATATGTGGTTGGATATGGAGAGACAGGTCAGCGGTTTCGCATGTGAAAGCGCATCACGCGTTCGCCATCGTGGCCATGCGGAAAAAGCAGGGGAGCGGGCGTGGTGGGTACTGCGCCAGAAGCCGCCAAATGCGAAAGGTCGAAGAAGAAGCCGGCACCGCCATTGCCGCTAGCTCGTGACTTTGACTTGCTCGTTGCAGAGAGAGAGAGAGAGAGAGAGAGAGAGGAATCGGAGTCGGGGTCGGGGACGACGAGGACGAGGAAGTTGCCTGGCCGTTAGTTTCGGACCTTTTCACGTTGTGATTAACGCAGCTTCGAACGTGTGAACTATGTTCTTCATTTTAAAATTAAAATTAAGTCGGTTGATACACATTCATATGATTGGATGCAAATATAAAATGTTATATGTTGTTTTGATGGTTGGTTAATTTATTATAATTTTTTTTCATGAAATGGGTAGAATTGATATTAGTCAAATTATTTTATTCGAAGTAGCTTGTGTCAGAATTTCGAGGTTTTATAGTTTGAATTTTTCGTATTCTCTTATTTATTACTTGTGTTTATTATATAGGTAGAACATCGTCATCATCCATTGTTATCAAAAAATTCAAAGAAACCTCAGAAATGGAAAAATGGAGAGAAGGTTGGGAAGAAACAAATCTAGAAATAGAAACAATGAGATGATTTTCTAGAATACAAAATTTTGAAACTAATTATGTTTAGATTGTCAAATGTTCGATGCTTCAAGCTTTCTATAAGATAAGAGCAAGACATGGTTCTAAGTTTAAGATAGCACGAGACTAATCCATTTGCACTTTAAAAAAAAAAAAAAATAGTAGTACGCAAGCTCAGGTCCAAGGCAACATGGAATTAAAGACATTTGGACCCACATCTCCTCCCTAGCCTTGGTCAGACATAGCAGCAGCATGACATTGCCATCATCGGCCGTGACTCGCCCACATTCGCATCAACCTTTTAAACGCATCGTGTTAATTTAAGGTTGCGCGAGACTTATCTATCAGTACAATAAATCAGGTCTGGACAGCATGAATCCATAAATACAATTCAAAATCCATTAAAACTCTGCGATTTAAGTACCATAGGGAATGATCAGAAAGCGAATATACTTTTGGATTTGATCGTATTGGTCTAATCGAGTGATGTTGACGATTCGGGTTGGCCAACTTCTTTGACGCCGTCTTTCGATTTGGAACGCATTTCTCGGCCGACGTAGATGAGTTGCACACGGAAATGTTCGATCCACCTCAAGCCGGGTCGACAAATAATGCGATGCAAATCGAATTTGATAATTCTTGTTTCGTTCCGTTCGAAGGTGGTCACGATGAGTTGATTCGCAATTACATTAAAAAAAAAGGATTTAACATATGTTTAGCGCCACGTAGTATTTATCAACGTCGAACAAAAGACGGGTTTTCGATAACCTTAGGATAGAAAGAGCCGTGAGATCTATGTAAAACAAACATCATATGAAACCATGAAGAGGAAAATAAGTATTGTACAAGCCCCCGACAAATCAAACCAAACCGCCCAAATGGGGAATATTGTCCAAAAAAATCTTAACTTTTTGCCAATACAGTTCTAAGCATTTTAATTTTGTTAATTGAATCATTAATATTTTCACATTTTGTTAAATGAATCCACCCCGGCCAATTTTTTTGGAAAATTGTTGACGTGGATCTTGAAAGCCGTCTATATGGTACGGTCGGCGTTAAAATAGACATTTTTCAATAATATTTTAATACTTTTAAAATTTATTATTTTTAAAGGTTCATTTTGATTTGATTCGGCGAAATCACAGTCATCGTAAGTAACCAAAAGAAAAAGAATAAATTAATAAGAAAAATTATTAAAATATTATTAAAAATTATCAAGATCAATGCCGATCATGCCACATATAATGATGAGCATCCACATAGTAATTTCTCGTCAAAATTAGCCGGATAGAATCGATTAGCAAAACGTGAAAATATTTTTAAAAAAAATTAAATGGTTCAAGATTAAATTTGTAAAAATGCAATAGGTTTTATGATTTGTTGGATAATGCCCTCCTTCCTCCCCCAATACACACACCAACGTAATTAAGATCATGAGTTAGGGGGTCGAAACTCATTATGATGAGGGGTTAATTTTGCTGCTGGACAGGGAGGGAGAGAGAGAGAGAGAGAGAGAGAGAGAGAGTGGCTTTATCACGTGAGAAAGCCCGTCACGAGATAGTCGTCGTCATGCAGGAAAAAGTTAAAGAAGCGGGGCGTAGTGGGTGCTTGGCCAGAAAACGCCAAATGCAAAAGGTTGAAGGAGAAGCCAGCATCACCATTGCCATAAGTTATTGATCTTGAATTGCTTGTTGCAGAGAGAGAGAGAGAGAGAGAGAGAGAGAGAGGAATCGGAAACGAGGACGGCGAGGAAGTTTGTCTGGTTGCTACTTTTTGGACTTTACATTCTGACTTTGATTAAGAGAGAGAGAGAGATAGGAATCGGAAACGAGGAGAGCGAGGAAGTTGTCTGGTTGCTACTCTTTGGACTTTACATTCTGACTTCGATTAATTTAGCTTCAACGTGCGAAATATTTTATAGGGCTATTTTCATTCCTCACACGACTAAGTTTACTTGCTTTTTGCTAAAAAAATAAAATTGCACATAATTATTCAATTACAAATTTACAATTAAAACTGATGACCCTAAATTTATTTACTTTCCTTTTTTTTTTCTTTTTCATTTGTTTCAATTTTACTAAGACAAACTACCCATGCCCCTCTCAAATAATATTTATTAATATTAAATGTGAGGTCCACTATTGATTTAAGACCAAAGCTTGCTTTTATTTCTTCCTTTTTGGTTTTTTTTCATTTTCTTTCTCAATTTGGAATAAAATTGGTGCCCCTCTTTTTAAAACATATTTATTCGATAGATTGCTATCTAATTATTATTTTTCTGGCAAAAAATTAACTATTTTTAATTATTTTTTATATTTGTGTTTCTATATTAGAAAAAAGTTATTCAAAAAGTAATTTAAGCACAAGTAAGAGGATAATCTTTGAGTAAATTGTGTTCAATGCATACATCAGCCACAACATTCAATCTTTGAGTAAATTTGTACCAAAATTCGAAGTCGAAAAATTCACTATCATGATGATAATCTATGGAAATAGAGTAAACAATTTGCAAATAAATTAACATTTCTTTACTCCAATACATGATTAGTACCTACTTTGGTTATAATAGTGGCGAATAAGATTTGAAGAAGACAAACATGAAGGAAAAGTTGAAATGTAACAAGTGTGGATGAATCGGCAAGGGTGAAAAAAAAGTTGTGTGAAAGTGATGTGGGTAAGTTTTTTATTTAATAAAATTGAAAAAAGAAGAGAGATAAAGGTAAGATATAATATTAAATTAAGAGCAAGAATAGTAATGGATAATATAGTTATTTCAATGTGAAAGAAGATGTTAGGAGCCAATAATAAGGGGTGAAAAAATGTAAAAAATAATCTTACATCAAAAGTGGGACCACAAAAGTTAAAGTAGTCAATTCGATATAACAGAGAGGTGTCGGGGCCAATAAAGGAATGGAAATAAGGTGGGCCTTGAATTATTAAGGGCAGTTTTGTATTTTTAGTGCAAATAAGGTGGATTAGTCATTAAATGGTGAGGGAAAGAATCCAAAAAATCTTAAACATATTACATTTGTGCCAATATAATCCTAAACCTTTTAATGGTGCACATTTAGTTCTAAAATTTTTAACTTGATGTCAAATTAGTCTTAAACATTTTAATTGTGCCAATTTAGTTTTAAACATTTTGAATTAATGCCAATTTAATCATAAACCTTATGACTTTGTGTCAATTTAGTCATTCGCTTAATTTTAGTCGGATTTTGCCGACATAGATACTAATCGACTTATGTGACACTGCTGGTGTTGACATGGATAATTTTAATAATATTTTAATATTTTTTTTATTTTTTATTATTTTTTCTAATTATGTTATTTTTCTTTTCTTTTTTTTCCTCTTTTTTTTTTTTTTTTTTTTTTCCTTTTGCTGGTGACTGGCCACTGACTAGGCCCGGCCCTAGCGAGGGCGAGCTAGATTTGGCCTGGGTGAGGGCAATCCCAGGGCCGAGGCAAGAAACTAAGTGATTTACGTGATATAAGAAAGCGAATGTACATTTAATTTATTCTGAAATGATTACAGAGTTTTATCAACCTATGAGACGGTAAGAAAGTGAATGTACTTTTGGATTTGCTGGCATTGATCTAATCAAAGTGATGTTGACGATTCGCGTTGATCCACAGGCATAACATGTTATCTACGTTCTTCACGACCATTAGAAAGTAGACTTAAAAACTAGTGTGCCCACTTTGTCCATTGCTCTCTTCTTTGACGCATTCTTTTGGGTGATCCATTCAGCGGACGGTCCGGTCTTTATTTGGAATGCATTCTCGACCAATACCGATGATTTTCACATGAAAATGTTCAACCAACCTCAAGCCAAACCGAGATATAATACAATGCGAATCATAATTCATGATTCTTGTTTGGTTATATTCGAAACTGTTGTTGATGAGTCAATTCACAATTGTATTAAAAAGGGGGAAGTATAGCGCCGTATGGTGTTTACCAATGTCGAACAAGAGGAAAGTTTTCGACAACCACTGGAAAGAGTCATGAGATCTATCAAACAAACATCATGTGAAACCGTGAAGAGGAAAACATGCGTGGCGTAAGTGCTGAAAAATCGAACTAAACCACGTAACGTAATTAAGATCATGAGTAGGCGATCGAAAAATGATTATGAGGATGTAGAAAGTGAATATTCAGGAACTGAATCTTCTCAATTTAAGGACAGTAAACTGAATTATCACCTAATAACATGGTAATCATCAAACTAATGGATGGTAATCTATGTAATGTTCTTGGATTGTAACCTGTGTAATGTTCTTGAAAGCATAATTTAAAAGTCAATTGATGAGGATAGCGATTTTTTCTATAATATTCTAGGATAAGTTAAAAGTCAATTGATGAGGATAGCGATTTTTTCTATAATATTCTAGGCCCCGAAAATACACTTCCATACGCGCGCGTGTATGTATGTCGATAAGTTAGTAAATACGAAATTTCAACCTAACACCAAATTAAATTATCAATTTGGGTTACTTTGCCCCGGTGTTGTCTTATTGGTTTTCAGCTCTGTTTTAACCGTCCTCGCCCAATGTAATATGTAATCTAGTGATGGTGGCTTGTCCTTATGATTTAGCTAGGGCTAGAAAAGAGTTGGAAGCATGTTCGGAAGGCGAAAAATTTGTCGCTTCGAGGCGGGCTTGCATATTATGCAGTGTTGAGTCTACTGTCAAGAGTAGGATTGAAGATGATCCTAATTTTGATGGAAGAGTCACTTGAGACATTCATAGAGCTCTGTGCAGGAATTGGCATGCCTGGTTTTGTGGTAAGTGTGCCACATGACCTTGTAGCCGGAAAGCATGAAGTGGTATCTCCTGCACTTCCAAGTTCGAGCTAATGAAAGTCCACTTACCCATAAGAAGAAAAGTGGTCATTGTATATATCATGTTCCAGTTCATTGTTAAGGCTAAGGGTCTACATGATAACATTTCTTTCCTTATAATTTCTATTCTTTTGTTCTCCGGCACAAAAAAAAAAATAGAAATCTCTTTGGTAACTTGTTTTTCTATTCCCCGGAATAGAAAGTTAGCCCGAAAATAAATTTGGAGCAGAAACGAGAAACAAAAAATCATTACTTTTTGTTCCCAGGAACAATTTTTAGAAATAAGTCAATTTTCTTTTTTATTTTTCTTTTGGTCCTTTCTCTTGTCGCGGCCACCTCCAACCACCCGAAACCACCGCCGACCACCGCCCGCTACCGACTGTTGGCCGCCGCTGCCCGCCAGCCGCCGGCTCCGGCTGCCCGTTGTTCCCGGAATAGAAATAGAAAAGAACTATTTCTGAAAAAAAAAAAAAAAAAAAAAAAAAACTCTTTCCCAGCCAATAAACGTTGTCATGCGCACCCTAAAAGGATCAAATGCAAACTAAGTCGATTTCTCAGAACCCCAAGTCATGTACATTCAGATCTCATTAAAACGATGACAAATGGTAACAGCAATAGCAATAGTTGCAATGAACAAAATATTGCTCGAGTAAATATAAGATAACAATGCATCTACATTGGCACAACTGAATCGTTGGGTTAAAAGACTTTTCCTTTTTTTGCTGAAGTTACAATTCCGTATACCAACCTTTCAAGGTCAAAAAAATTAACCGTCAGAAATCTATACAATCCTCTTACAGCTCCATGATTAGTAGACCATACTAAATCCGCAAGGTGTAGCTCATCAATTGTAAGCCAAAGAAAAAAAGGGAAAAAGCAGTAAGGTGAGGCGTGCAAGCAAAAATATGCACCTCGATCACACATGATCCATTTACAGAGAACCTAGACAAGATGTAATCATGTATCTATGAAATCTGCAGACAAAATAGTCCTGAAAAGCTCCTTCAGATTAGCTAATACATAGCGTGGTCCTAAGCTCTTAAGACCGATGAAATTCAATAGCTGCTCTAGATCCTACAGCACAAGAAGATTATATAAGAAATATGCAGAAGAACAAAGAGAAAAAGGTATAACAACAATTGGATCTCAAATCTTTTAACACGCCACTACAAGTCCATGACAAATCACATGTATGTGTAATGCAAAATGTGTGCCAAAGCACACTGAAGAACCGAGGCAATATCGATGTAGAGAGCCACCTAGATTGTATAATGAACATAGAAGAAAGTTTGTCAGATTTGGACTTGATTAAAAGTGCACAACATGCTATGATAAATAGTTGTCCAAATGCTTATATGAAATAGCAGTCCATCTTAAAACAAGCATCTACCCACAAAGTCAACATATAATGATGCAGCAGCACACTCCATTGTTTTTTAAATGCATAGTGCATGAAATCAAGCTTCAGAGTATCTTCAGTAAGGATGCAAGCCAAAAAGCTTTGCAGCTGCAAGTAAATGGCAGAAAACCCCGTATGGTAAATATGCTACATTTACAGTAATTTTTCTGATAAGCAGTCCAGTGGTAGAGCAAATTAAGTATACCTTGTTCAAGAGGAATACAGCATAAGCTGCTCTTGTCGTATCCTGACCTTCTAAAAATAGTGGAAACTCTATGGGTTTCATGTTTGAAGGTAGGGTAGTACTTGATGAAGAATCAATTGGCATTGTTTCTACAGAAGGAGCATGATCAATTATATAGGAATGTGATCCACCTAAACGCAAAGGATAACGCAAAGGAACTTTTAAGTAGGAAGCTATTAGAGAAACGGCCTGCAATTAGAAAAAAGGCAACAGTTAAATCAAAGTCAAATAACATTTAATGCAAACAAAAGTTCTCCAGCATAAGCTGCATTCTACTTTCAACAAAAAACACTGAATCGCAAAGGAAAAGTGTGACTGAAGTTCCTTTTTAAAGATATTTCTCATATCAAACTCTCCCGATCCCCAACTCTCTCTTTCACCACCCACTCACATGCGGTGCACGCGCATACAGAAGTGCAAATATAAGGTTGATCCAGAAGAAAGAACATACATGCCCCACATATGCCAAAGCAGTCGCAGACCTCTGGACCTCTTTTTTATCCATAAAGAAACTCATCTTTGTAAATGGAAGCATGGTCAATTGCAGGCCGAGAATCGTCAAGGATTCAAGATTTACAGGCTTAGAACCAGCAGAGCTACCTGAAACTATATACAACTAAAGGTCAGAAACTACTGATGCAAGCCTAGAAATGAAGAAACAGCACAAGTTATCAAAGGTTAGGCTCATGAACATCATGGAACATTTGAGTCCTACATCTGCTAAGATGTGGATACAAAACACATTCAAAGAAAAATTAAATCTAAACTAAAGTTGGAAACAGATGGAACAGATATGTGATCGTGATTGTGCTAAAACAGGCCTAGCTCACATTGACTCACTAATAAGACCATGATCTTGACCAATAATGATCTTGGATTTGTTCGATAGAGTCCACAAATCACATCGCAAGTCATATCTTAAATTAAATTCAGAGAAAAGAAAGTTGTTTTTAGTGGGTTTCCTAGTCCTATTAGCCTAATGGTCACACCAGTTACTTTTCTCTTGGAAAGTGTTAGAAAGTCCAACCCAAAAGCTTAAGCTAATAGGTGGAAGGAGACACACATGAATATAAAAAGCATTTAGGCCCTACGTCAAGCGATATGGGATAATACTTCAGCACCCTCTCTCATGTGCAAGCCAGATTACAAGCAGCACATGAAATTTTAACAACACATTCCTGTGGAATTTTGATCATGCACACTCATGAAAAAGGGATAACACCGGCTCCGATACGATGCTAGAAAGTCTAACCCAAAAGCTTCAACTAATAGGTGGGGCGAGACCACATGAATATAAAGAGCATTTAGGACCCTAAGGCAAGCAATGTGGGATAATACTTCAACAGAAAGCTTCATGTGAAGTACCTTATTGTGCCTTAAGTGCCAGCAGAACTCTCTAAAGAAGAATGGAAGCCTAGTAGAGAGTATTGCCAGAATCTTCAACTGGACAGAATAGCTCGTACACAGGCAGACTACGACTCATGAATTCAGTTCTGTAAAATTTGGCTATTTACTGAAGTAATATCTTTATCCTACCAGGGTAGGTGTTTTGATTGCTTGAACAGATACGTAAAGCCTTTTTTTCCGTCGAGGTAGATGCTCATGGTAGCAGAATCACATGTGGACAGAAATTGTCCTCAGAAGAAACAATGGGAAGCTGAAGAATAAAAGAGTGGACAAAGCCAGATGGCATGATACATATGTAAGTCTATTTGCTCAAGTAGGTGCTTGATGCTTGGAGGAATTGAAACTTGGGCAGATTAAAAGATCTTTTCACAATCACGGTATAACCTATATAAGAAACAACGCAAACCATTTTATGGCTTGATAATAGGCATATTGGTGAGCAATTTTCCAGAGCTATCATCACAAAGTGGTTTCTGACTGGATATGCACCATTTCAAAGTTTCTGCTGTAATCAGATATTCAGATTAGTTTTAGCCTGCCCCAGAAAGATCTGAAGACCTACTCCAGAATCAATCAAGGGTCTGCATCAATATGCACATGTCTCTGATTCAGCTATTCAGATTCCAGCTGCAAATGGCCAATTTTCTGTTTCAAACATGTGCAATCTGAAGTGAACTAAAACACAAGGGTTATATGGCATAAGGTTATTAGGTTTTTCGATTGCTTCATAACCTCTTTTAAGTATTGTGATAGACTTGTTACTAATAGCTTCCAGGTAAAACAGGGAAGAATATCTTCACTCTGGTTTATAATGCTTTTATCTGGGGTCAAGAGACCATCTCTTTCTTAAATACCCTTACAGCCAGAATATCTGGACCAGGATACTAAACTTGATAAAGAGTAAAGACCTGCAATGAGCTTGGACCAAAGAACAGTGATGGATAATAGTCACTTGAAGGGAAGGCAATTAAGATTCTTACATGAAAATTGGCAAGGGCCACTCAGGGATTAATATTTTAAGTTAAATCCGTAATTCTAGAGGTTAGAAGTATAATACCAACCGTGAAGAACTTATTCTGTAATGTTCTCAAAGAAAACCAAAGCTCTGTAGGTAGCAATTGGGAAACATGGTATCACTTTTTTGTTCCTTTATGCAAACCAGTCAACTTGTTTACCTGTAAAACTAAATGGCCTGTGGCAGGAGTTATTATGCGGCAAGCTTTCGTTCCAATAGTATCACTTAATTATCCCCTACAAAGAAGTGTAAAAAAGGTACCATCTACCCAACAAACCTTGACAAGATATAGCTATAAAAAGGTTGAGCCAGTTTAGTTTAAAGATATCCAGCTTGGTAAGGCCAGAATAGCACATCATGTGAAAATAGAAAAGCCCACTAAAACAGTGGAACTCTTAAGGCCAGAAAAGCTTATCCATTGCACAATCTTACCTGGATATTAAATGCTCATCCAGGTGAGCACGGAGAAAAAAGAAAAATAATGAAAACAAAGCAACCTTTGATTGTATGTATCCGAAAATTTCTGTAAATACATTGTATAAGAACTCAGAAGAGAACATCCTTATGAGGGTTACCCTTGAAACAGTAAGAACTTGTATAATAAACTTGGCAGCTCTAATTCCAAACTTATCCTTTACCCAAGAAAAAAGAAAGGATCGTGTCTTTATGCATGTCTTCTTAATCAATCAGCAGTCAAAATTGTTAACCTGAAAATTCATAGTCCCTTACTATCCTAAGGCTACAATTTTGGCTTTGACTATAAACCTTTTTACCCTTGAGATTGACAAACTCATGATTCAATCGCACAATTGACTACTAATGCCAAATGCACAGTTTTCTTTAATCAAATACGTCCAAATTATTAAAAGGAATCTCGTAACTGTCTTGTCTATTACCTGATTTAGTAGTACTTGGAAACGATTCAAGTTCTTGCTCTTGTGATTGTCCAGCAAATATTCTAACAGGATAGAACACTGAAACTTGTGATACCATGTACTGCTGCCTCATTCTTAGCATCTTTTGCAAATTTTTGAGCTTGCCATAACCCCTTTGCCCAAGTAACCTATTTGATTCCTGCAGCAACAGTGCCGACCACATTGGCAGGATGAAAGAAATATACCACAGTATGCAATTAAATAAACAGAAGAGAAAACCAAGGGAGAAAACCAAGAAGAAACTAGAATATTCTGTACGTTGTCTAAACTAAGATGAAGGATGCCCGGTGCCAGCTACTGAACGTGAAACAGCAATCCTACGATGACCGATTCATCAATTACAATCCCACAGCAGCCGTCTTTCTCGTTTAGTCAAAGAACACATTGGCTTTGTAATGGTCAAGAAATTTCCAGCATATAAATTCTTTTATGATGCACCTCCTCATTTAATAAATATTGATAAATCAAACTTACTATAATAGAAATGCTGAATCTAGATAAAGCCTGTATAACGGATGGAAGAAGAGAATGAATCTTCACTTTTATCAAAATATATCTGGAAAGCAGCAAAGCAATAGACAGGATAGAACAGATAAAACAGAAGCCAGACTATGCAGCGCTATTCGACCACATTGGATACATAAGTTCAAACAAAAGATGTTTCAAAAGAAAAGAAGAATCATAGGAGATAAGAGAGATATTAGAAAAGGCCATATTGTATGGTCCTCGGATGTATGCAGGCAGGCTGCAGATTGATCTTAGATGCCACAAAGAAAATCAATACAGAAATTCCAGACCCTAATATGATAAATATCCAAAAAGGCATGAAAGACATGCTAAAGTCAGCTAGAACATGGAAACGCAGTGTGGGAACCACTAGACTCAAGATGATGGAAAATATAAAAGCCCTTTACATAATCTTTCATGAGGACACACCAGCATTTCAAAGTATTCCAGCAGAGGCTTTGAAGAATGGTAAAATTCACTTCCTTCATATTTTGAAGTACAGCATCAGGACAACTAAAAAAGCCTTTTATAAAGACTAAAGAAAGCCTATAATCTTTTTAACCTACAAATTCTGAACAAAATACTTCAGCACCAGACAATATAGTAAAATAGCAGTAGAAAGTGGCACCTGCAGTCGTTTCCGGGCAACCGAGAGACCTGTGCCTGCAACTAACAATGACCTAACTTCAGCTGCAAGATCTTCCTCTTTCCTTTTAGCGTCTTCTACAACAACCTTCGTACGCAATTGCAAGTTCTGCATCACAAGCTTTCTACCTTCCACTTTTTCCTGCATTTCTTCGAGCTCATTCAATCTTCCCAAAGACTCATTTTTAACCTGCCAAATACGTTTCCACCCGCTAGCACGCGGGCTATTCAATCAACGCTCGATGCAAAAATCAACACACGCGACAATTTCCAAACAACAGGCATGAACACAAACAAAGCAAGTCGAGATAAGTAGTTAGGTCTCCAGAAGCAACCTATACAATTAAATTAAAAGCTTCATGCCATATAAATTTCTCCACAAAGGAACCACCGATCCTTTCTTTCCAAGGACCCGAGTATTAAGCTCTCTCGATAATCGCATCCCCGCTTATGCAACACAAAGAATCCAATTTTTCGCTAGCTAAGCCGAGACTATCGAACTTCAATCGATGCGAAGAGCAAAACTGAGCTAAATTCGCCACGAACACGGGTCGTATCGTCAAGAAAAGCAAAACCCATCACTCAAAACTCGATCGCGAACCCAAAAAAGACAGGAAACCATTCACAATCTTGACATCGCCCATCAAGACCATACCTGAATAAGCGACTCGAGCTTCAGATGGAGGACCTGCTTCTTCTCCTTAGCTTCTTCGAGGGCGCAGGAGAGGCTGACGAGCCGGGCGAGCTCCGGCTCGAAATCTTCCCACTCGATCAACTTCGGCCGGGGGGGCGGATCGGTCTCCCTGGGCTCTCGGGCGGAGGAGGAGGCGGCGGCGCTGGCGGCATTCGGTTTCGCTTCCATCGGCGGCTAGAGATCGAGATTGGATGAGGGGTTTCGAGAACACTTCATGGGTCGACCTCATCGTCCTCCGGCGCCGGCGAATTAGGGCTCGAATGTCACGACGGCCGGCAGCCCATTTTCTGGGCGATTTTCTCGAGAAAAGTTTCTTTGTTCTCTTTCTCGGGAAAAGAAAGTTGAGTGGGAATCAGGGGAAGAGAGAGAGGGACATGGCTTGCCGTTGGTTGGGGGCAAAAGGCGAGAGGAAGAATGACGGGTGGAAAGTTTCAACGGTTTACTTTTCACAAATTCAAGTATTTATATGATTTTGGTGCCCTAAAAGAATTAAAGTATATCGAAAACCGTAGAATTTATCAAGATGAGAAAATGGCACAATTGATTTTTGAAATTTGACTCGATATGTAATGTGGTGCCTGAATTTTTAATTTATTCAATATAGTATCCTAATTATAATCCGATATGAAATGTGGTTCATAAATTTTCGATCTGTTTAATATGGTCTCTAAACTTTTGGTTAGTGTTAACTTAATTCCTAAATTATATAAAAATATTTAATATCGTCATTTCATTAATTATGTAAAATTGTTCAATGTTGTCCACGAACTTAAATGATTTAATGTCAAATCAACCATTACAAATTTTAAATCCATTTTCAATAAATGGACCTGAAGGCTTTGATGGCTCGATCTCAATTATGGGTCATGTGGTGCAGTTATGCAATATGGCTAGTTACATACATATCAATTGTAGAGGTAAAGTTAAGTGTCACTTGACGAATACATAAGAGAACATTCCCTTAATTCCAACTTTGGACAATATAATAAATGTTTATCACACTTTCTCGTAAGCATTTACAGATTTGATGTTATTAGAAGAAGATTATAGAATGATACTATCATGTGTTTACGTTGATTATAATGAATAGAAGCTTGTATGCTAAACACCCCCACCCTGTCAAAAGATTTGATAAAATGGCTCATCTACGATCAATAAAAAATATATAAAATAACTTGAAATTGAATTATTTTTATTATGATGAGAAGTGATATTTACATGTATCTTTCCTTATAAGGTTAGGAAAAAAAATTGCCAAAGATGAAAATCTTATTGAAAGGATTGAAATGCTTTCATTTACTTCTTAATCAGGCCTCGTCTGGTTATCATAAATTAATTTTCATGCACGCTCTACTTGCATGTGTGATTATTTCATTCATTCTATGATGTTATAATGAATTAATAATGAAAGCGATTTCTTTAATTGAATGGCGAAATAAAATACTGACATTTTCTTCTTCTTCTTCTTTTTTAACTGCTATATGAATTCATTTTAGAAAGCAGTCACTTTAAAATGAACATTTTGCTATTCTTAAAAACAGTTTATTCAAATTTTAGCAAAAGAAAACGAGAGAAATAATTATTTTTCTGTTCAACTGTGGAACTTCGCTGAGTGTACTCTTAGTGGAAACTGTTAATTAACTTCTTTCTTTTAACTTTCATGTTATTCTTTTTATTTAGTCATTTTACATTTATTTTTCTATTTAAAGTTAAAATGTACTGCAATATTAAAGTAATATGTCGATGATGGCAGAAGGAGAAATCAAAAGTGAGATACAAGGGTGTGTGTGTGTGTATGTATACTTAAATGCCCTAGGCTTTACGAATTATCAACTCAAAACCCTAAATTTTCCCTAAATTTTCCTCTCCTCCGTCCTTGCCTCAACTGTGTTTCATCAATCTCGTTCTCGCATCCCGCTCACTCGCCACCCATAGTTGGCCGATTATGTGCTCCTTGGCGCGGCAATGCTAGGAACGTGAATATTTGAAGAGGAAAAATAGAAAAGAAAACAAGTAAGAATTTTTTACGTGAAAAACCCTTCCCAAAATCAGGAAAAGAGAAAATCATGGAAATCTTTCCACTATCACCATCGGTGTTACAAGCTCTACGGTTACCAGTTTTAGCATTACAGCTATAAAAGATATTGCTTCTATATATAGCAGGAGTTTAGGGCATACATGATTGATATGTAAATTACATATATGCCATTAGCAACAATAAAAATCTTATTGTCTACGTTAACATGATAGGATGGGTAACTACCTAAAATAAATTGTTTTTACCATTGAACATTATTTTCCTTTATCAAACTCCACAACTTCATCAATCTCCTACTTGGAGGCTGATCTTAAGAAAAAATAAATAAAACAGTAATAATCTTTTATAGTCTTTATCTTTGTAGCCCAAATTGTCTTAGTGCGGCGGTCTCCCTTATTACTTACCATGGAGGCCAACTAACGCAATGCACAATCTCAATTTCTCAATGGTGACAACTTTTGTTAATATATTTGCTGGATTTTCTGCACCAAGAATATTCTTCAATGACAAAGTCCTATTATCTATCAACTAACGAATTTGATGATATTTTAACTCAATATGTTTTGTCCTTGAATGAAATACTGGATTCTTTGCAAGACAAATAGCACTCTGATTGTCACTAAAAATAACACTATTATCTTGCTTCTTACCTATCTCATTCAAAAAAATTTCAACCAAAATCATTTTCTTACCAGCTTCAGATATAGCAACATACTCTACCTTAGTGGTTGGGAGAGACACACATGTTTGAAATCTAGACATCCAACTGATTACAGTGCTTCTTAAGGTAAAAACATAACTCAAGATGCTCTTCCTATTATCCAATTCACCACTAAGATCTGCATCAACAAAACCTTGTAAAGTCATACCATTTTTCATAACACATAATGACTTATTTGAAGTACCTTTGAGGTATCTTAATAACCACCTTATAACTTCCTAATGCTTCATTCTTGGATTTGCCATGTATCTGCTCACAACTCCCATTGCATGAGCTAAATCTGGTCGAGTACATACCACGACGTACATTAAACTGTCAACAGCTGATGCATAAGGCATCTTAGACATATTTCTGCTCTTCATCTATCTTCGATGACTGCTTCTTTGAGCACTTGAAGTGACTTCCTAAAGGAGTACTTCTAAGCTTTGCATTCTAAACTTTGAATCCATCTAGCATCTTTTTAATGTACTTTTCTTAATATAATTTTAAAATTCCTTTGAATTTATCTCGCGTGATCCTCATCCCAAGAATTTGATTTGTTATGCTCAAGTCCTTCATATTAAACTCTTTTGACAATTGCTACTTCAGTATATTGATCTCCCTCATGTTAGATCCTACAATGAGCATATCATCCACATACAACAGCAAAATAATAAAGCAACTATCAAATTTTTTGAAGTAATAGTAGTGATCTATATCACTTCTAGTGAACTTGTTACCACACTAAGTGTCAAACTTTTTGTACCACTGTCTAAGAGCCTATTTCAAGCCATATAGACTTTTCTTCAATTTGCAAGAATAATTTTCTTTTCTGGGAACTTGAAAACCGCTGCGTTTAGCAATCGGGATAAAATTCGGGATAGGATGTGATTTATCCTATCCTACGTTTGGTGCTCGCTTAGGACAGGATAAAGTCAGATATAAGGGGAGATATATGTAGGATAAAATTATTTCATGAGGGAGGTGGGATAAAGGTAGATAGGATTTCTAACGTCCATAATAGGAAATTTATTTTTCTCGAATAACAAACTTATTAAATTAACAAAATTGAAATTATATTTCAATATAAATAATATTTGAATTCTAATTTAAGAAATAAAAAATAGAAAAATAATTAATCTTATTTTAATTTATATATTCAACTTTAATTATATCTTATAATAAACATTCAATCTATAAATTAAATATTTATATTTATTATATATTTAGGTATGTTAGTACAATTTACTATTTGATAAAATTTTATTAAAGAATGATGAAAGGGGAAAAAAGAAATAATAAATAAAATAATATAAAAAAGAGGAAAATTAAATTAAAATTAAAATTAAAATAAATTAAGAATTAGTGTTACGAGAGATTTTCATCATCTCCGTTTATGAACATTTAGGTTCATTTATAATGATGTGCTGTTTATATCAAAAAAAATGTACATGATATGATGTGAATATATCCGACTTTAATAATGCGATTCGCCAAACAATGGATATGATATAAAAAAAAATCTCAGGATTTCATATCATATCCTATCCAGTTCTATCCCGATTAGAAATCCGAACGACCAAACGTAGTTTTTGGTTGTATCATGTAAATATCCTCCAAATTACCATAAAAGAATGCTATCTTAACATCCAACTGCTCCAAATATAAATTCTTGATAACAATAATAATCAATACTAACTTGATAGTAGTCAATTTCACAGCTGGAGAAAAATCTCCGTGTAATCAATTCCTTGCGTTTGTTAAAACAATTTTACTATTAACCTTGCTTTGTACCTTTTCCATCCATCAAGTTCTTCTTTGACCCCATATATCCACAAATTCTACAATGCTTTCTTCCTATATGGTAATTGAGTTAATACCTAAGTTCTATTTTTCTCAAGTGAGTCTAACTCATCATGCATTACTAATTCCCACTTAACAGAATCTTTAAACTGCCCTACTTTTGAAAAATTTTCTAATTTGCCACCGTCAATCAAAAACAAATAATGCAATGACAGAGAATATCTTTATATATGTTTAGATGTTCTACTAGATCTTCTCAAAGTGGGTTCAAGTGTACATAATTCTTGTTTTGGTTTTTGATCTGAGTTGACAACAACAATTTCAAGATTTTCAACCTAAATACTTTTCAAAACCTCCTCTAATTTAATCTCTCTTTTCCACTGTTTGTTTCTTCACAATAGATTCTACTACAGATTTGTCCTTATATAACATGTTTTCATCGAATGTAACATCAACAATTCTTATTATTTTTCGATTTAGTCTATCCCAAAATTAATAACCAAAATAATTAGAACCATATCCAATGCAAAAATGTTTTTTAGCTTTTACATCAAACTTATCTCTATTTTTAGAATCTACACAGATATACGAAACACAACAAAAAACTTTCAAATGCGAGAGACTTATCTTCTTTCCACTCCATTCTTCTTCCGATAACTTAAAATCAAGTGGAACTAAAGGTTTTATATTAATTAGATATGTTGTAGTGTTAATTGCATTCGCCCAAAACGTCTTGGGTAATCCTGCATGCAATATATACTTCTTGCACACTCATTCAAAGTTATTTTCATCCTTATAGCAGCGTCATTTTGCTATGGTTTGTTTGGAACAATTCTTGTCATTCTGATTCCGTTCTCTACAAAAACTGCTCAAACTCCTTACCATCATATTCACCGCCATTTATCGGATCTTAGACATTTAATTTTCAGGTTAGTCTCATTCTCCACTTTAGTTTTCTATTTCTTAAAATTATCAAATACATCAGATTTATTTTTCAAAAAATAAACCTATATCTTTTTAGTGGAGTCATCAATGAATGTAACATAATAGTGCAAGCCTCTAAGGGAATGCATTAGGGCTAGTCCCCACACATCTGTATGCACCAACTCTAATTTTCTTTTCTTTGATTTTCTCCCAATCTTTGAAAAACTAACACGTTTTTACTTGCCCAGAACACAATCTTCACATAGACTAATGTCTATGGACTTCAGATTAGGCAGTTTTCCCTTAGATAATAACAGCTTCATCCCTTTTTTCGTCTTGTGCCTAAGCCTGTGGTGCCATAATTTAGAATTGACTTCAGACTTAGCAACTGCTGCGGTTTCTCTACTACTTTTTGATAGAACTAGTACGAGCACCTAGAGGGGGGTGAATAGGTGATTAAAATGATTTTTATAAATCGTAACAGAATATATAGACTTTTTACTTAATGATAGACTAAGAGATTGAAAACAATAATAGACGTATGAGGATGCAATGTAAAGTAAAAGGATTAGGGATAGAGAATCAAGACTCCAAGTTTATAGTGGTTCGGTTTAGACCAAGCCTACGTCCACTCTCCCGCACGGACAGCCCACTGGCTGGATTTTACTAAGAATCAAAAAGAGAATTTACAGTCTCACGCTCTTGATTCCACAGTGTAGAGACTCTACTACACTTCCTCAAGGTCTCACCAAAATTCAGTCTCTCTTTTGATTACAAGTATAGCTCAAAGAATAAGATCGCAAAAGAACAAAAAGATTCAGACTTTGAAATTCTTCTATCTGGCATACTTGAACAACTTGAGCGTCTCCCTTAAATACTTCTTCATGCCTTCATTACCGTTAGCACCTTCCAAAGAAGTTCTTCCAATCAACCCGTTGGATAAAATCAATTAGAGAGATCTCGAGCTCCTCAAGGAAAATGACGATGGCCCATCAATCCTGCTCGCCCATACAATCAAAATCTCGGTTTCCATAAGTAGAACCTTCCAAGTATAATTTGCGGATCTAGAGAATCTAGTTTATTCGAATATGAATAAAAGATCTTGAAGTGCTAATTCCAGTCGTGAGATATTCCTTAACCATACGAATCAAAACCATACTTGAATTAATTAGAATAGAACTTTAACTTCGTCGGTTTGGAAACGTCATGAGAGTAGACTTTGAAACTTGAGTCGGAGGTCTTTAGACTTTGTCAATAGAGTGCAAGTCTTCAGACTAGACCGATGGAAACGTTTTGTCGACTTCAAAATGCCTTAAGAAGATTTCTCTAACACTTTTAGTTATGTAGAGCATTCTTGACCTTGTTCTTCGTGCTACAATCAAAGCACCTTTAACTATTTTCCAAGAGCTATCTCCAAAAATAGCTCTATATCTCATGTTGGCTAATTGACTTATAGAGATTAGATTTCCCTTAAGTATTGAAACATATTTGACATCATGCAACTTTCATGGATAGCTGTTAGTAGATTTTACATAAACATCACCCTTTCTCGTAATATTCAAAGGTTCATCATCAGCAAGATAAACCTTTTCAAATTTTCCAGCAATAAAATTGTGCATTATTTCTTTGCACAAAATAGAGTGAAATGATGCACCCGAGTCAATTGGATTGTCAATGCTCAAAATTAAAGCATCATTGTCATGCGTATCTTTAAAAGTTGCATTTATAGATTTTTCTTCCTATTGATTTCGGTCTCAATAGTGAAATTTCTTCTTTGGGGCTCTAAAATTTCGTTTTAAATGGCCTTTCTTTTCGCAATTCCAGCAAATTATTTATCCATGAGGTCTCAATTTACTTCTCCCTCTGGACATTGATCTATCACGGTATTGGTTGCACCCTCATTAATTGCTTCTCCCTTTGCCTTTAGTATTTAAGGCAGCACCCGAAAATTCATCCGATTATCTTATGCGCTCGCTAAGAATCAAATCTCGGATTGGTTGAAGCTTCAACTTTTTCTTTCCAGACGAATTGCTCACTGCAGTCACAGTTACACTCCAACTTTCAAGTAGAAAAGATAATAAAATTAAAGCCTTTGCCTTGTCATCAAATTTGATATCCATTGAACTCAACCGATTCATGATCATGTTAAATTAAGTGAGGTGATTTGTCACGGAAGCACCTTTGTCCATCTTCATATTGAAAAGACGACGCATCAAATATATCTTGTTTGATGCAAAAGGCTTCTCGTACATGTTGGACAATGCCGCCATCAAATCTACCATTGTCGCCTCATTGGCAATGTTGAAAACAACGTTCCACGCCAATGTGAGATAAATCAAATCTATAGCTTGCCGATCTAACAATCCCCACTTTTCTTGCTTCATAAAGTCTGGTTTCTCTCCATACATAGGCTAATGTAAGATCTTCCGATGCATTTTCCATAAACCAAAGCTCTTGCCATTGAATTGATCGATCTTCACCTTCCCTTCGTCCTATTCGCTCCCACTATTTCGCCAAAACGAGGCTCCAATACCAATTGTTAGGAACGCAAATATATGAAGAGAAAAAATAGAGAAGAAAACAAGCAATAATTTATTTATGTTTTGTGCCAATGTGAGATGAATCAAACTCAGAGCTTGTTAATCTAATAATTCCCACTCTTCTTGCTTCATAGAGTCTGGTTTCTCTCCAAATAGAGGCCGATGCAAGTTTTTCTAGAAACCAAAGTCCTTGCCATGGAACCGATCGATCTTCACCTTCCCTTCGTCCATATCGCTTCCATTATTTTGCCAAAATCAAACTCCGATACAAGTTGTTAGGAACATGAATATATGAAGAAAAATAAAGAAGAAAACAAGCGAGAATTTTGTACATGGAAAACCCTTCCCAAAATCAAGAAAAGGGAAGTACCACGTTGCCGAACTAGGTAATCTTTCCACTATTAGTATTAGTGTTACAAGCTCTAGGATTACAAGCATCAACGTTATAAATATGAAAGATATTGTGCCTATATACAGCAGAGTCTACAGCATACATAATTAATATAGAAATTACATATATACCATTAGCAGCAATAAAAGTCTTATTATTTACTTTAACATTACAGGATGGGTGATTGCCTAAAATAGATTATTTTGCGCTTGAACGTTACTTTCTTCTATCAAACTCCACAACTCCATCAATTCTTGTTTGTTGGGAGTGCGCAACAAATTCTAATACCTTAACCTTAGGAGATCGTCAAGAGATAGCCCAAAATTCGAGCTCATCAATATATCCGGTTAGACCCACCTCAACTCAAAGCTTAAATTAATGAGTTATGGATCAACTATCCACTCGACACCACATTAATTCTCCAATATGAGACTTCTCTAACACAATTAACATGTGCATCCTAACAATCTTTCCCTTATGTGTGAGCTCCAATATTAGGTATGCTCTCCCTTAATTCGCATATCCTTCTGGCTCAACTTCATCCTTGGGCCGCGTTGCTACACCACAGCCCCACCAACCCGGAAATTTCAATCATTGGCTTTGATACAATTTGTTGGAAGCGCACAATAGAAGTCCAATACCTTAACCTTAGGAGATTGCAAAGAGGGAGTCCAAAATTCAAGCTCATCAATATATCCGGTTGAACTCACTTTAACTCAAAAGCTTAAATCAATGAGTTATGAGTCAATTATGATATATCAACTACTCAACATCACATCAATTCTCCGATGTGAGACTTCTCTAACATAACTCACACGTGTATCCTAATATGCCATCCTCGGGTTGTTGTCCATCTCTAATGGTCACTCATCTCAAATGATATTTGAGGTCGCATGAGGTTGATGACCTTGAAGACCTCAAATTAGGAGATTGTGGTCTCGAACGTGAACTTGAGTTTTAGGGGTTAGGATCAACAGAGGGAAGAAAAGTTCGATCTTGTTAGGAACAATGTTACAAATGGATCCTAAATTTATAGCCCATGAACTTTAAATTTGTTCAATATGATTACTGAATTATACTCCAATGTGCAATGTGATTTATGAACTTTCAATTTATTTAATGTAGTCCATAAACTTTTAATATATTTTCAATTTAATCCTTAAAATCCGACAAAAAAACAAAAACTTAGTCTCGAAACTATATGAAAATATTTAATATTGTCGTTCCCGAAATTTGTAATGTTTGATTTGGCATTAAATCATTAAGGCCGTTGAATCATGTTCGATATAGAGAATTAGATGACTATATATATTCTTTTTTTTTTCTTTTCTATCATCACAAAATGCATACACGTCATCCATATTTAGACAAATACGAAACGTGTTATCTGCAAAAATAAAAATAAAAAATGCTAGTGCTAGTTAGTTATTAATTTAATTTGCAAATTTTATCTCTTTTGGTATGAAATTTGAAGAAAAGAAAAAGTTGATATCTTGAAATAATTTTTTCACTAAAATATACTATTTTGAAAATTACTCATGATCGTAAATTTGCCCATTCAGTTTAAAGTTAACGTAATATAAGTTATTATGTAAATATCATAAATAACATGTTATTCAGAATATAATTGATAATATTAAATTACATATAACCACGTAACTATACAAATAAATCATGGATAAATTCCTTATACTCAATATATTTAGACAAAACCATATTCGAATACATTTTAGAAAGCATGAGTTAGTTTAAAAGAAATCATGATAGTAAAATCATTAAGATTGAACTTTAAAAAAATATATATATAGATGAAGATCAAATATCTTAAGACTTATTTCTTTGAATATAACTTATGATGGAAATAAATTCATTTATTTCGAAGTTAAAGTAAAGTGAGAAATATTGTTCATTATGTCAATAACATAGATGACCCAAGTTATTCTGAAAATAATTGATGATATCAAACAATATATTATTATGGCTAAACAATGCAGGTAATTTATAGAGTACTTACTCCTAATTCTATGTATAAATTATGGCATTATGCGATTTAACTTCATTTGGTATTAACCTAATTAAACTATACAATGAAATTAGTTTAAATAACAATTTAAAACATATATTTAGAAATGGAAATGGAAATCAAACAAAACAAAATATTGACACTAATAACAAAAGAACAGCTGCCTAACTAGTTGTCTCATGTCATCAAGGCCGATGCACTTATTTAACTTATATAGAGCATGGTTATCTACAAAAACAGTCTCGACCTAATAGGCAATTTGAGTAGGATTTTTCTCCAAACCCCTCGCTGTTAATCTATGAAAAATGATCAAATTGAATCTAAAACTCATCTGAATTTAAACACATTGCGCCCTCCATTGTCTGGTGCAACAATGGGAAACAAATTTAAGTTTTGGTTTCAATTACAAAATCTCCTCAAAAGTTCTAATCCAAGAAAGGATCCGACTCTGGACTCGTTGGCATCGTCTTCTCATCCGAATGAAAGGAAGAAATGCAATGAAACAGGTAAATTAAATCACATCCCTTTTGCTGATTCGCACTGCCATTCTAACACACCTCGTGATTCAAAGAACAAGCACTTGTGCAACGTAAAAGACCTGCTCAATACTAGATGTATATTCAGATACTTAAGACCCTACACTGTAAAAAACAGAGAGAAGTAGTTCACAAAATGCTACAACTGAATCTCTAGATGCTTGAAGCATCTCATGGATGTGACCCCATCAATCACCACACCCTAACCTGAGGGTGGTGGCGGTGGCGGCATGGACATGTGTTGCATGGGGGGCCTCCCGAACATTTGTTGCTGAGGTGGTGGTGGTTGCCAAGTAGGTGCTGGTGCTACCATACCAGCTGGTGGTGGAGGTGGTCTCTGGAGGATTTGAGCCGCCTGAGGAGGTGGTGGGGGCATGCCAGGAGGTGGCCGGAACTGCTGTACAGGTGGTGGTGGCATTCCAACTTGGGGCATTGCCTGACCAGGCTGCGGAGGCTGACCAGGCCATGCTGGCCGAGGGACTTGCATAGGTGGGAAAGTCGCTCCTTGTGGAGGAGGTGGTGGCCGGAGCATTTGCATTGATGCTGGGGCAACGGTCCCATTTGCAAAGGGGCGTGGAGGAGCTGGAGCAACCATGGCACCGTTGGCCTGAGGACCGGGAAGAGTTGGTGGGCCACTTGCAAATAATGTATGGGGCCTACTCTTCGTGGCATTTGGATTGCTAGCTGCCAAAACTCTCTCTGCACCATGAATGTATTTGAAATTAACCACTTCATGTCTTAACCATGAAAAGAAATGGTACCAAACTAACACACTGTCCATTTATGTCATAATAGCACGTGTGTAGGGTGTGAAGAAAGCACCTCAATCAGAGAGACATACTCCATGAACAAAGCAACTTACCTGCAGGAGTACCATGACGCTCCCCTTTGGTGTCTTTCTTATATGCATATGAGACTGTAATTTGTCGATTGCAAAGATACTGGCCATTCATCGCCTTGAATACAAGATACAAAAACCAATTACTTACTTCTCTAGAGCGAAGCAAGTTTGTGTTAAAACATCAACACGTGGATTGCTGGTCAAGTACTCTTAAATGAAATGTATTAGATATTATCGATAAAATGAGTGTCACTGCAAAGTAACAATCTCTATTGTCACCCTAAATCATTATCTATCAATAAAATTCCCAGGGCAATAAAGAATGAAAGATACCTCAATAGCTGCATCAGATGCCTCAAAAGAATCATAACTGACGAAACCAAAGCCACGGGAATTTCCAGTCTCAGGATCCCTCATAATCTGGAAAGAAAGCATGCAAATCAACAAATGTCAGTGGTTGTCGAAGATGATCCTCACATTTCATGCAGAAGGAAAGATGCTTAAGCTGTTGACACTAGAGCCTTTCCAAATCATCCATTCACTCCATTGCTCAAATCTGAGAGCAGACGAAGGACCTCATACTGCTTACTCACTCCAGGGATTTTTGTTATCTAAGACATTCTGAAACTATGCGGCATACCAGGAACAAAGATTTCAGCCTCACACCATGGGGGCTCCTATTCAGGATTTATGTTTTATCTATTGACACAGAAGATAGCATAATTCTCCCTAAGTAAACCAAGTTTACAAGCAGCAGTCCATTCATCCTGGTACCATAGGCAAAATGACTTCTTCAAGCCAACAAGAGTTCAGAAATGGTGCATTTTGTCCATAGAAATACAAGGTATGGCAATTAATGTAGATGGCACAGCAATCTTCAAGATATCACAATGAATATTCTTGCCTCCTGACCATCTAAGTTTTCCTTGAAAGGAGAACAAAAAAGCTGAGATTAGGTTGAAAACTCACTGGAGACATGCCAATTCATCTGGACTGTTTCAAACCAGTTTACGAAAATCTAAACACAAGAATACATCCCTCAAAGAAAACATTGAACACCAAATGTAACCAAACTTACCACGAAAGCTCTCTTAAATTTGTGTATGTACATACCCATTGCAAAATATAAAACAAGTTACATAATTCAAACCCAAACGTAATGTAATTAACAGATTGATACTAGCACATAATCCGAAAGTTTAACCCTTCAAAAGGCGTCTTTCAAACACTTCCTCTGACAAATTGCGCCTTGTTGCAAGACTCAAGACAAACCCCCTATATCAACTAGACAAATGAAAGTGAGTCTGGGCAAGAGAAGACTAAATTTTCGAGTCCTAAGCTTGTGAATAGCAACTACCTTCATTGATAGCAGACCCAAAATAATTGGTATTGACATGAAAACAAGACACCAAACAAACGCTTAAAGAGGCCTGAGATTGTCAATTTGCACCATGTAGTCTAGAACTTTATGCCTTCTAAAGGATAGCAAAAGAAGGGGTAAAACCAAGAGGAAATGACTGCTCTACCCTTCACCCCACCAACCCCATAATGTTACTTCTATTCAACATACCAACTTGAGAGAATTGACCATAAAACACCATGAAAACACAGACAAAAAAGCCCAAAAACACCGATAAAACAGAGAGAAACCCAGCCACGTAAAGAGAATATTGCAACAAGACTTAATTTAAAGACAGCAACATTAAACACACACAGGGAAACTGAGGAGAGAAATACAGACACATAGAGAAAGAGGTAGAAAGTCCAAAGAAGCCACACATCAATTCAAGCAGAAGCCAAACAGCAAAGAGGAGAGATAAAATCAGAAAATAAATTACCAGCAAATCAAACACAACCAGAGAATCAAAGGTGTACAGCACTCTCTGTTCAAACAGAGCACACCCAAGCATGTGACTTCTCACTCTTGTAACACATTCACTCTTCACACAACTAACATATTCATGTGCTGAGTACTCTCACGCCACAAAGCACATACATAACATGGCAGTTTTTCATGGCAGGGGCTGTTATCTTCCCCATACTTAACCGGCTCCTGAGCCTATCAACTCTGGTAATGGATAACAATGGTGACCAATCATTATCCAATAAAACATTCATGGCAACTACTACTAATTTTGACATAATCTATGTACTTAAAGCGCCCACCATGACATCTCTAAACCCCAGCATGGATACAACAGCACATCTCAGTCCTTCAGCACTCATAGAGACACAACATAATGCAGGAAGCAACATTAAAAACACAATTAGAGTTGTTTCGATTGATCTTAATGAACACATTAATAGTAGACACACGGAGGCAAGTTCATGCGGTTTCTCTTTGCATTCCATCCTTTTCGTGATAAGAGATTCTCCCGCAACAAATGCAAGAAAATTTTCCACGTTTTTTTATGTATAACCCAGCGAGAATAAGTAGAATTATATTTAAAGAACTGTGTTGGGTAAATATATCATAAGAATTGATGAAGAGATGGCATGAATGAGCACAAATTGATCAATCATAGAAGTCTCCAATTGAAGTCTATATCAAGCATCTTCAAACTTTCAAATGAGCTGTTGTGATTTGTATTCAATCCATGGTGTTCACTTGGGTTCTTGATGACAAGCGGCAAGAGGATGTCAAGCCCCAACAATTGGAAAACTTTATAAAATGACTCCAGAGACATTTTCTGTAGCGTGAGTGAGAGCATTTTTTTTTTCTGGTAGTACCACAGGAATATCTAAATGGTACTTATCAAATTTCCTTTTCATCAAGACTCACTGGAAGTGTTAAATGTTCTCATCATATCTACCAGTGAAAATCACATTAAACTAGTGATTCCATACAGAAGGGCAAAAGGTGAAGAGGAAAAGCGTTTGAATGCATTTGCAAAATCAGGTAACCAAGAACAATGCACCAGCAATACAACAAAATATACAAATTTTCAACCCCCAATTGTTTCACCATCTAGAGGGCCCAGGTAGTCCTCTGCCCAGGGAACTTGCGAGCTTATTCTGATTTCTCAAACCAAAGTGTGACAACATAAGAATCTAATAAACAGATTCCTTCAAAACTCAAATAAACGACGCTGCATTTGGAAGCAATAAAATTACATAAGAACACCCCTAGTAGATGGGTAGTAGAATCAACGCGAAAAACTGCATTCCCAAGATACATGTAATCCATCTAGGAGGCAGGCGTTAGAGGGTGTATATTCATATTGGCTTATCAACTGGCAATACCAGGACATGGCGCTCATAACTATCCAACTTAGACTGCTGTCACAATCATCATGCCACACATGAAATAGAGATCAATTAACTATACAAAGTAAGCCACATTGCAAGGGTACGACACAGCAATCGTAATCAACCCAGGTACTTTCATGCACTACAATCCTCTTAAAAAATTTATGTGCTTGAGAAATCAAGAAATGATTGACTACTGTAAAGGTGGGACTTCATGCAAATCAAGGAAAAATCCAAAGCATCACCTTTGGGTTTGTAACAATTACGCCAAATGCACTGAAAGTATCATACAGAAGCTTCTCATCTACATCCTGCAGAGGATATGCCATAGGCAAGGAATTAGGACTTCTATATTGACAGACTTAGCCCATTAATAAAAATCATAGGATCTGACTACTTACAGGGTCAAGATTTCCAATAAAAAGGTTTGCTCCCACATCCAAGCTCTTTTTATCTTGGGTAGCCTGAATTTGAGCACAATAGCAACATGTTTAAAAATTGAACAAATACAGATTCAATAGATGGTCCAGGGAGATATTCCCTTAATCAAAAGATAACCTCCAACACAATAAAGACATGTAACTACCTCCAACACAATAAAGACATGTAACTTCGTATACCTTATTCACGCGTATAGGCTTCCCATAAAGTTTTATCATGTTCAACACCTTAATTGCCTGCAATCATCAAAACGATCAGTAAGCCAGAGAACCAGAACTAGCAATGCAGTGACTTAGACTAGTACTTACATAGTCAGCATCTTCTTCGCTCCGGAACTCGACAAATCCATATCCTTGGTGAAGGTTTGTCACTCTATCCTTTGGAACATAAACATTAACTGAAACGAGTTACAATATGGTGAATATTCATCCTCAATAGTCTGAAACCTCAAACAAAGCAAGGGAAGGTGTGGGGGCTTTATTCACACAAAAGGAAAAATAAAATACAACAATGACCTCAAAGGAAAAGAACACAGAATTCTGCTGGGTTAATCAACTCCACTACATGAAAATGCACAGAGGCAAACCCATCATTTATATTTTCCGAACTCAATCACTGAATTAAAGAAACCCATCTGGGAGAGAAGAAAACAAAGTTCCTCGCAACACCAAGAAAAAGATAACAACTGACTCTTCACACATGACCGGTTCGAACTTACTTTTCCACTTCAGAGTAATTCCAAAGTAAGTTAGCAGAGAGATTTTAAGAAAAAGTTCCTTGGTTTTTTTTCTGAAAGCACAACAAAGCGGCAGCTTAAAGGACATCGTTATCAAATACACCAGCAACACAAAGCTATGAAAACTGCAGCTACAAGCGATTGCTTCCATGGCATATTCTAGCATTTCGTCGAAACCAGGCATCGACACGAGAAAAAGGAGCCGAACTTACCAACAGGACCGGCTTGAACAAACAGCTCCCAGAGCAACTCCTCCGACACCTGCGAGTCAAACACACGCCCTAATCAATTCATAATCACATTTCCCCTAGCAAGCCACCATCGAAACCGCTCCCACGAACGCTTCCCGAGCACTGAAACGAAGCACTCGGAGGCGAAAAAGGAACTCGAGGGAGAAACGAAAATTGGGTCCTAGGGCAAAAGAAAAGGCGGGGGTGACCTGAGGGTCGAGGTTGCCGACGTAGGCGGTGGCGTCCTGGTTCCGCTCGGCGGAGTGCTGGCCGAGCAGGTTCGCCCCGACCCCCGGAGCGATCCGCGTCGTCATCGCTCTGCGCCGGGTCGATGTGGTTCGGGCCCGCGCTTGAACTCGAAGAAGAAGAAGAAGAAGAAGCAGCAGCAGCAGAAGAAAGCAGGAGAAGAAGCTGCAGCCTAGCGCGGAGTCTCTGCTGTCTCTGCGCAGAGATTTCGAGACGCGAGGACGCGGTGGCCGTGGTGGAGGATGAAGAAGAAGGATGGCGAACTGGGCCTCGAGCCCGTTCAAGAGCCCTAACCATGTGCCAGGCCCAACCCGGCTTCTGTTTTTTTGCTTCCTCCATTTTCTTCTTTAATTAATGGCTTTTCCTTTTAATTTTGTCGATATTAGCATTGGAAAAGAAAATCAAAAGTATATTCAGGGCGTGTTTGTTTCGCGGAATACATTTTCGGGAAAAACATTTTCCTCATTTTCCAGCATTTGATTCACTCAGGAAAATGAGTCAACGGAAAACGTTTTCCTAACAAAGCTTAAATTCAGAAAAATGATTTCTCATTTGAAAAGATTGGAAAACGTTTTCCGAATCTACCAAAGCTTAGATTTGATGCTTGGTTTATAAACAATTATTCTTATAAAAATATATTTTTAAAAATTTGAATTTGAATTTTTATTTAAAAATAAATAAATTTGGAAAACGTTTTAAAAATAAAAATAAAAATAAAAAATTCGAATTTCCTTCTTTTCTTTTCTTCCTTTTTCTTTTTTGTTTTTCTCCACTTGTCACTAGCCACGAGGATGGCCAGTGAGTTTTAGCCTCACTAGATCGGGTGATCTCATGGCCTTTGACAACAAGGCTTGAACTTGCCCGAGGTCGATGAGCCTCAAGCCTCGCCAGATCAGGTGAGCTCGTGGCCTCCATCCGATGAGGCTCAAGCCTCACCAGATTGGGCGGAGCTCGTAGCCTTTAGCGGCCAGCTGATGAGCTCATCACCTAAGCTCACCCTTTGTAAGCCAACCAGGAACGAACCGCCAGATGAAGTAGAAGACATGGCATAAGGAAGCTAAGGAGTGAAGGACAAGAAGAAAAGGAAAAAAGAAAAAAAGAAAGAAAAAAAAAAGAAAATAAAAGTAAATAAAAAACAACAATATTAAAAATTCGAATTTTTTAAAATTAAAAATTCATTTTTTTTCCGCGATGAAGTGCGAATTACTTTTTAATGGGATCCAAACGGCAGAAAACATTTTCAATTATACATCATCAAATAAAGGAAAACAAACCATATTCTTGGAAAATGTTTTCCCAAAAAGCATTTTCCTTTATCATTGAGTTTTCCGTGAAATAAATGCACCCTCAATTTCTTTCATTTATCATTCTAATGTACCCAGACATTGGACTTACGTGCCTTGCATTTGTGAGAACGAGAATTAGATAAATTTTGATTATTATTGACAAGTGATAGACTTAGTCAATGAGAGCAGAGTTTGGTCATCTATGAATATAATTATGGACAACTTGATGAACCAATTGCTTAGAGTCAATAATCTCGTATGCACGAAAAAACTGTGAAGATAGTTGAGATAATATAGCTAATGTAACCATTCGGTAACCATTTGTAACCTCTAATTGTAATTCCTTTCCTTCTGTAACCTGTTTGTAACCTTTTATAACCTCCATCGATAATCATCAATTATAAACTTTAAATAGCCATATCATGCTCTCTAGAGGCCTTACGCACAAACAAACAAATATGTTATATTTCAATTATCATTACATTTCTGCATAGGAGTTATAGTTTTTAGACTTGTGTTGTCGATTAAATTCCGGCATGTTTCTCGATTGTAATTTTAAAATTTGCATCATTGATTAAATTATGGTGTTGTATTTTCACGTTCTTAGGCTTTGTCATCAACTAAATTCTAACAAAGTTTGTGTACGTTTGGTTCCGTTTAAAGTACTTGCATTCTCAAGCTTTGTTGTTGATTAAAACTCATTAAAATTTGCGTATATTTGGCTTTGTTTGAAATGAAATTACCGACTCTCTTTTCTACCTATGATATTTCCTATCTAGAATTGCTACAGAACTTGTCTCCTCTAATAAAACAAAAGAATGACTTTTGGTGAAAGATATTTTGTCGCAGAGTCAAATTCAAACGAAACATCCTTTTTGGCACGCCTAATGGAACTGATGTGGTTAGTTTAAGGAGGTACAATTCCGAGAACAAGGAATCATCTGAAGCCTAATCATGTTGCGAATAACAACCCCAGTGATATGGCTATCCATTTTGAGACCTTAATCGCTCCAGCAATAGAGCTAAGCGAAGGGGACAACATCTAAATCCCATGGGACTTTATAGAGGAGCAGATGAGGGAGTTAGCAAGCCTTACTTTGGTGGCTACCATGAAGAAGAGACTATACGAGGAACATCAGAATAAGATTATGAATCACACAGCAAAACACGTTTTTAATGTGATCAGGTAATAGTCAATGTGATCAATGTTGTCATCTCTAGGCTCAGGACATTCAACTAGTCCATATCGATCCAACTAAATGTGGTAGCTTTTGTGTATGTTTCTCCAACTCTTAATCAATTAAACAGCAGAAATAATTTAGGTCACGTGGTCCCATCACTAGTGAGTAATTTACAAAGGCTTGAAAATCCTTTCTACCCCGAAACTAGGGGGCAAGAAGGTCGAGTCTATTAATCTATATACCCTAAACCTAGGTGGCAAGAAGGTGTCGACTTGCAAATCCTAATCAAGTGGCTGAACTTATATGATAACAATTAGGTGCCAATAGCAGAATGTTTAGGCCAATATATAGGAAGTCGCATCTTGATTGGATTGACACTATACCCTAAAATTTTCAAAACTTCTAACTTAACTAGTCGACCTTTGAACACATTGGTTTATTGCCTAATGTGGAGAAGCAAGAACAAATGAATTCCCAAGACTTAGGTTGTTCTCTTTGTCTTTATCAAAAGCTATCTTTATTTGGTATACGAATTTATCTCCTAATTTAATCCCTACTTAGGCTGAGATGGAAAGACAATTTCATTCTCAATTATATAGAATGATACCTAAAGTATCAATTGCTGACTTGACCAGAATTTATTAGTACGATAATGAATCAATTGATCAATTTGTTAGTCAACTCAAGAAGGCTAGGAATAGATGTTTTACTTCACTCTCGGAAAAAGAATTCATAAAATTGGCTTTAATGAATTGAAATTCAATCTTAGAGAAAAATTTAGAAAGGCTGAAATTTTGTCAATATATTCCAATTGGCAATGAGAGTCTACATATGAGCAACTACTTTAAGGACAAAGATATAGGACCACATATAGAGTTTATATAAAATGTGCCTTTCACAGAAAAATATGAGCCATATAATGAATCTGACAAAGATAAAATTTAGTAAGAAAAAAAATCAAATTTGCTGACAACAAGGGGACATGTGATGAATCTTGGTTATCTAATTTAAAATAATCAAATGATAAATGAATTATTCCATTCTTTTAATGGGAATATTCATTTGCACCAAAAAATCACCAATTTTGGTTATTATTGATATGCGATAAACTTAGTCGATGAAAGCTAAGTTTAGTCATTCATAAACAGTATTATCGACCATTTGAAGAATTGACAACTTGATGAATGGGCAAGTTGAAGGAGCAAACAAAAAGTGGAGTCGACAATCTCGAATATAACCATCGGAGAAGTAATCGTCAATGTAGTGGAATGAAGTAACCATCGCGACAATGGAGTTGAAGAAACCGTTTAGTGAAATGTAACCGTCAATATAACCATTTAGTAACCGTTTGTAACCTCTATTGATAGCTATCGATTATAGATTTTAAGTAACCACATTGTACTTTTCAAAGCTCCACACGTCACAAACAAACAAAGATGCTATCTTTCCGTTTCGTTAGAATTGTTCTCATGACGAAATATCTTTTATCAAAAGTAGTTCTTCAGCTTTTCTTTAAGAAGATCAAGGTTTTGCACTAATTTCGGACTAAGAATATCTCAAGTGAAAGGGAATTGACTTCTCCAATTCAAACAGCATTGTACGATGCCAAACTAAGCCAGAATTTAATCGATGAAAAGGCCCATAAATTACAGATTTGATAACGTAACAAGATATGGACAAACTACAGTTATTATTGATATGTGATATGTGACATCCTGACTTTTCTAACCCTCTAAGTATAATCAGAGTATAATGGGCTTAGATTATATTAAAGCGCACTAGATGACTATGGACTTAAGTAGTTAACGGGCTACACGAAGATATCAAGCATGGGCTCAATCGGCCAAAGGATGAGCTATGGACTTGGGCTTGATTTGGAACGGGCCAAGAGTTGGGTTCATTAAAGTTATGAATTAAGTCTAGTGGGCCGAGAAATGTCATGGGATGAGCCCGGTGGGCCAGAGACGGGTATTTAGACTCGAGCGCTTTAATTTTTTTCGATTAAAATTATAGGTTAAGCCTTATGCGAGAATTAATTAGGATTTTATTAAAATTTATAAGCGATTGTAATTTTGTTATTGAATACTAACTTTAGTAATTTCTCGCAATTAATCCTTATTTGCATTGTAGATCAACGCCGAGACGTTAACGCATCAATTCGATTCGTACGAACTCATGGGCTCGCATAGTTACGAAAGGATCAAAAATTTTGTTGATTCTAAACGAAACTAAGGGGAAGACATTAGAAACTAATAGACCAACTAACGACACGGATTAGAACTTGATCTTAAGCATTCTCAAGTGCCAGGTGTCGACCATGAAGAAGAATGCGTGCATGGGAGCCACGACTTTCATCTCTTCCCTCTCTATTTCTCTCCAACCCAAAGTCTTCAGGGGAGACATCATCATTTCTTCCTAATAATATCTATTCTTGGGATTTAAAATAAAATCTACACACTCATATTTGGTTTTCCTCATAACTCATGCCATTTCTTCTCCCAAAAACAGACCCAAATCGTCTCTCTATTTCTCTCTTTTCTCTCTCGTGCAGCTTGCACAGAAGCAAAGTCGAAAACCCCAACTTCTTCTTCTTTTTCTTCGTCTTGCGCATGTTTGAGGGTAGAATTCCGAAGAGCAGCAAGCCACCAGCGAAGCTGAGCCATAAGTAAGGAAATGATGAGGTCCTAAACTCGAAGTTATCTGCCATTCGTTGAGGGAACTTGCGAAGATGGTAGGAGATTAAGTCTTAATGCTTATGTTTTGAGTTGGAATAGGTTAGATGGATGCTCAAATGGAGTTGTTGGTATTTGCATGTGATGATTGGGGTTCGGATGGTCAAAGAACTAAGTGTGAGGGAGTTACGTTGGTTGAGATGGTGGGTAGACGACCGTTGAGTGATAGACAGGTGTTGCATGTTGGTTTTGAGGGGTCGAGAGGCAAATTTTAGTCTCGGGTTGAACTGTAGGTTGCTGTGTGTAGTCTATGAGCTATTGAGATCACTTTTGGGTTATGTTGGAGAGGCATCAAGGTACTAAAAGAGGTTGTGGACAAACCAAACAACCTGACGTAGCTGTAGATGGAGACAGGGGCTTGAGATGCTTTGTTCGGGGGAGACAAGGGTAGAAATTATTAGTTTATGCATCATTTTGGGGTCTTAAATGTGTTGTCTATGGAAATAACTAATTTTCTTAAGTGTGCACGAACTAGGCTTCGACTACTAGTGTTTAGAGATTTCTTGCAGAAACTAACTGGTGTGAACATTCCTCCCTTAGAATAGCAAATTGACTTGCATAAACCAGTAGAACCTTAGGTAATTCTATGAATTTTATGAAATTTTCTAGATGGAGTTGGACCTCAAAGTGTTCATGTAAGTTGTAGGTCACATCTTTAGGAATAACATATCAAAATTTGAGAACAAATGGTCGAGGTTCGAATACTGAAACGAATTTTCTTCAATAGGTGCGTAATCTGGAAGTTGTGGCAAAATTTAGGGGTAAAGACAGCAAGTTACTACTTTTTATACAATGAGAAATAGGCTTAGGTTTCTTCACAAAAAATGTTAATCTATGTCTCTTCTATAACATACTAAAATTTTGTAGCATTTTGATGAGATTTGATGCACTTTTTGCCTTTGTGATTAAAACTGCTCGTGTTAGTCTTTATTTTACCTTGATTCGAGACTATGCGATAGATGTTGTGCCTCTTGTACTTGATTTTCATGGCATGTAGGGAGTTTAATGGTCTTGTAATAATGGTTAGTTTGTGCATGAGCATGTCTCTTCAATAATTCAAAGTGTGGTCATTGTGTGGTTACTAATTGTGGCATATGTGTACAATGAGTGCGACATGAATGAAATGCTGTGTGAGCATTGAGTGCTGCTCAAAGTGATTGTGTGCTCTTGGGATCATATGCATGCTATGATGTGATATAATTCAGAGGTGTGAGGTGTGGAATATGTGAATAAAATAAGTAAGAGATTTCCATTGGTACTGGGATAACGGTGATGCCCGGGGAATGGGATGCCCATGCTGCGTGATCTTTGATGCCTCGGTTGAGTGAGATACTAGGATGCCTTGGAGTTGAGATGCCCTTGTGTGTGATCAGGGATGCCTTGGTTGTGGGATACCGGAATGCCTCGGAGTGAGATGCCCCACACTATGTAATATTGGGATGCTTTAGTTGCGTGATTCTAGGATGCCTTGGAGTGAGATGCCCATGATAATAATAACGTGGAAGTCCGGATGTGGGATTTCGGAAGTGACTTGATCGGGCTGGCTTGAGTTCCAGTGGGTAAACTGATCGAGGGTGGACTTTGACATACACACTATAATATAATTCTACTTGGCGTGTGAGTTCACCTATTGTTGTTGCATCTCATCTAGGTTTTGGTTAGAAATATGAGGCATACATGCATATTTAGTGTGCTTGATATGAAGTGATCATTCATGTGACATCTCAGTATTCATTTAGCTATACCTAGATGATTCAGTCTTAGTAAGTATGCACTATTTTGTTATGTTCTCTTGCTTTCTTTGGTGACTGTGGATTGTCTAGTTTAGGTCTTATTATTTCTTTACTAGGTGTTGCTCATTCCTTTCTATTTTTTTCAGATCATTAGTATGGACGTACCACTAATCACTCGTTATGGGGTGATAGCATACATTGATGTTTCTTTTCACGACATATATGACCCCGATATTAAGCTGACCTATACACAATACGAGGTTACGCTTTGGATGGATGACGACAGGGTAGACTTGATCCCTATGAGGTTCGTTGCATGGTTCATAAACAATGAAGGGGAGCTATTTGGCCCTCTTTAGTTCGATGCTAGAGGACCTGGAGCTAAGGCAAGTGGTGCTTAGGCACCTAGTTCATGATGAAGCTGGAGAAGATGTCTTTTGTTTTTTGATAGATGTGGGCTTGTTTTGGTAATGAAGTTAGGAACCTCTCTCACCCTTTCCCTAGCTGATTACTTATACTTTTGTTCATGAACTTGTAAACATATGATATACATAAGTGCACAATTGTAAGTAATCCAAGTCAACGAATGTAAGCCTGAGTGAATTCTGCAGGAAAGCTAAGAAGCCCTTCGTGATCTTTATATTATTTCTTAAATGGATTGTCTAATACTAGGTGATAGGACTGTTACAGGATGATCGCATGTTAGGAAAATTTCATATCATAAAATATCCATGTTATTCATGCTAACCAATTAGGTTGAGATACTATAGTGCGATAATTGAAATCAATAGGTCTTGTCTTGACGATAATCCGTATAGTTTCCGCTTGCGCTTAGCATGTGACGTTGCTAGGATGTCACATGATAAACTTTGTCGATGAAAGTAAAGTTTGGTCATTCATAAACAATATTATCGACAACTTGAAGAATTGACAACTTGATGAATTGGCAAGTCAAAGGAGTAAACAAAAAGTGGAGTCGGCAATCTTAGATGTAACAGTCAAGGAAGTAACCATCAACGTAATGGAATAAAGTAATCGTTGCGATAGTGAAGACGATGCAACAGTCAATATAACCATCAAGTAACCGTTTGTAACCTTTATTGATAACCAATGATTGTAGATTTTAAATGACCATATTGTACTTTTAAAAAACCCCCACATAAACAAACAAATTTGCTTTATTTTTGTTTCGTTGGAGTTTTTCTCATGACGAAATAACTTTAATCAAAAGTAGTTCTTTGGCTTTTATTTCAGGAGACCAAGGTTTTTCGCAAACTTCAGACAAAGAATATCTCAAGTGGAAGGGAATTGATTTCTCCAAATCAAACAACATTATACAATCCCAAATCGAGCCAAAATTACAAACTCGATAACATAACGGGATATGGACAAACTATGCTGGAATTTTATCGACGACACAACTTAGGAATATGAAGTTACAACATCAAAATTTAATCAACAACACAACACTAAGATAAAGATACACACCTCAATTTAATCGACAATGCAAACATGAGAACTATAGCTAAGGAAATTAAAGTATAGTGTAGACAGGGATGTCAATGGGTCAAAGTCGGGTTGGGTTTCGACGTTATTCGATCCAACCCAACCCAAAAAGCAGACAACCTGAAGCGAAAATCTAAGTAGGGGCCAAGCCTTTTTTTTTTTTTTTGGGTGGGGTCTTGCTCACCTCTTCTTTATCAGGCAACAATTTTGATGAACATTTTTTCAAGTAAAAAGTAATTCAACTTTTGAAGAACAACAAATTTGGTTTTCTCACACAAATTGGAAATAACAATTCCTACCACTGCAATTCCAAGTATGAAAAAATTAGATCCGGTATGAAGCATTCAAGCATATAGAAAGAGTTCATCTTTCCTTTCAAGAAGAAAATTCTAACGAAGTTGGCACTAACAATAGTAATGGGAGGCTCAAAACAAGAGGAAGAGGTCACACAAGCAGAGAGATCTTTCTCTTCTATATATTATCCACAGAAGAGTGCGAAAAGCTCACTAGCCACTTGTTTTTCATATATGAATAAGGAAAACCATTCTCTAGCATCAAAAATTTATTAGATTGTTTCTTCCCGAGTTCTCCATTCCTAGAAATAGAAAATGCAAATCTTTTCTTAGTTGGCAGTTCGATTCAGCCCAATTACTTAGCCCAACCTTTGCCGCATTCAATATACATGATTTCTCATGCAAGTGACCTATCAATACCGCAAATCACAAATTAAAAACAAAACCAGATGATAGAGCATAAAGAGAAGCGGGAGAGGGAAAAAAAGAAGACTAGAAAAGGGATTGACTCTATCAATGCTTTAAATATTTTTTTCTACTTTCTTTTTCAAGCAATTGAACTCAGTCTCTCCAAATCATTCGCCCGTTATGATGTGAAAATTTTCTAGCAATCGTTTATTCTTTCCTTTCGAGAAGAATACATTCGACCAAGACAAGTCAAACCTAGTTTACCAAAAAGTAAAGCTAATCATGTTATTGAAGAAGAACGAACTCAAAATGAACGAGAACTTGTGAGAATTATTTAGAAATCTCAGCTGAAAAAGGCAGAAGAAGATCTGTATACGAAAACATCGAACCAAACAATCCTCACCCTAACCAGCACTCATCTAAAACCAAAAATGCAAAAATTTAGAGAAAACAGAAGCTCATTTAGGCTCCGTTCGTTTCACGAAAAATAATTTCTAGGAAAATGTTTTCCGGATTTTCCAGCATTCGTTTCACGGAAAATGAGTTCCTTGGGGAAATGTTTTCTATCAAAAGAAAAAAGTATTCTAAAGTAGGGGAAAATATTTTCCACTTTTGAAATGTGGAAAACATTTTTCTCACTTGATCTCTCTTATCTCACATCTCTACAAATCATTACTTCCTCCTCCCCTTTCTTCTTCTTCTTTTCTTTTTTTATTCGAATTATTTTTAATTTCCTTTTTTTCTTTTTTTTTTTTTTTTCTTTTCTTTGTTTCCCATCTTCTTCTTTCTTGGCTAATCGTCAAACCAAGTGAACCTCAAGCTCGTCGATCTCAAACTTGCGCTCGTCGATCTAGCGAGCCTCAAGCTTAACGCTCGCGCTCGCCAATCTGGTGAGTGAAAAATATTTTCCTTACCGAACACCGGAAAATATTTTCTAAAACATTTTCAAGTTTTAGCCAAACATCAGAAAATATTGTCATTTTCCTTGAAAATGACTTCTGGGAAAATATTTTCAAGAAATGGCTCATTTTCCACGAAACGAACGGACCCTTAGTCATGTTAAACGTGAACTTACCGAAACGTGAACTTATTGGGTGAATCCACAAACCCTAACGACGACTTGAGCAGCGATGTCAGATGCCACGCCACCATGAGGTGAGGCGAGAAGCACGCCCAATCAAGGTGAATTGAAACCCTAGAATGCTAGGAGCAAAGCAAAATAGATGGATGCAAGGGACAAGAGGAGGCCAGGGAGATTCGACAACAAATGCCATAGAATCAGAGCTCCATTGAGTCAGATTACCATCGATGACGGTGGAGTTGCAAGGAGGAGAAGACAGCTGGGCGTCCGTCATGTCAAAGTGTCGCACTAGCTCAAAGGTTTTAGAAATGTTTGTTTGTAAGTAATGTGTTCGGGTTAAACAATATTAAGGCTCAAGTAAGTAATGTGTTTGGGGTTGAATAGTGTTACGATCCTAACCAACCCGAAATATGTATGCTATTTGTTTTATAACTATCATGCGAATAATATTAAGACCCGACCCCAAAATATCCTATTTTCCGTCTTCGAGTCGGGTCGGATTTTATTTACACCCCTAAGTGCAAGAAAGATAATTGAAAGATAATATTTTGTTTGATTTGTGCATATTGTTGTTCTGGTGAGTGACTTGAGGTATTTATAATGGTTTTTGGTAATTGCCTTTCAATAGTTTCCGGTAATTATAATTTTCAAAGTAACTTTTGCTAATTATCTCCATGTTTGTAAATTTTATGTGTACAAACTAATCGTGGCTTTTTTAAATCAATGTTTATTCATAATCTTGCTTTCAGGTGGTATTAGAGGTGGCAAATGGGTAGGTCGGGTCGGGTATGGGTCGGGTCGAAAATGGGTCGATCCATATTTGACCCATTTAACCCGTTTTGACCCATATTCTTGTAGTGTAAATCTAGTGACCCATACCCAACCCGACCCATACCCGACCCATACCCGACCCGACCCGTATTGCTAAAACCTATTAATATTCTAGGAAAACCCACTTCTACTATATGATAATTGGATTAAAACTTCAAATTAAATTCAAAATAGTAAATAAAATAAAAAAAAAAGTTTAAAAAAAACCTATAAATTGAAATATTTATAAAGAATTAGACTATGCACATGCTTCTCTTATTTGAAGTGAACATACCATTGAATAACTAAAAATTGTAACATGAAAATTTTTTAACTACACCTAGAAAAGCTCATTTTTATGATTTTTTTATAAAAAAAAGTATAAAAAAATATTCTTAAAACATTTTTATGCAATACAAATTTAATGAAAATTTTTTATAATTCTTTTTAAAATATTTTTTTTAAATCGAATTTTTATTTTTTAAAATATAATTTTTTATTTTTTTATTTTTTTAATTTTAAATATAATTTTTATTTTTTAATAATTATTTTTTTCTCTTTTTTTCTTTTTCTTTGGCCGGCCGCCGGCCACGATGACGGCTGGCGACCAGCCACGGGCGAGATCGAGCTCTCCGGCGTCGGGCGGGGCTCGATCTCGGCCGAACCGGCGAGGCCGAGGCGCCGCCGACGTTGGCGAGCTCGAGTCTCACCGGTCATCGGCGAGATCGAGCTCGCCGGCGTCGGGCGAGGCTCGATCTCGCGCGACTGATCCGGGCGAGGCCGAGGCCTCGCCCGACGCCGGTGAGCTCAATCCTCGCCGGTTGTTGGCGAGGCCGAGACTTGCCGGATCGGCAAGGCTCGAGCTCGCCGGTGTCGGGCGGGGCCTCGGCCTCGCCGGCGTCGGGCGGGGGCCTCGGCCTCGCCCGGATCTACAAGATCGAGCCTCGCCCAACGCCGGCGAGCTCGATCTCGCCAGATCCGGCGAGGCCGAGGCCCCGTCGATGACCTGGCGAGGCTCGAGCTCAGGCCCGGATCGGCAAGATTGAGCCTCGCTTGGCTTTGTCGCCGCCGGCGGCCAGGCTCGCGATCGGCTAAGGGAGGAAAAAAAAAAAAAGAAAAAGAAAAAGAAAAAGGAAAAGAAAAAAAATTGAAATATAAAAAATAATTATGATTTGAATTTTTTTATAAACAAACATTTTATAAAATTAAAGAGGGCCATGGCCATGGCCATGGGTTGAAAGTGAGTCTAAATGGGTTATTAATGGGTTATTAGTAATAACCCTTTTAGACTCATTTATTTTTGTGCTTTATTTTCTCAAACCCATTTTTGATCCATATTTAACTTTTACTTAACCCATTTAACTAAAAATGGATAATGATATGGGTTTATGACCCATATTGCCGCCTCTAGGTGGTAACTATTGCCTTAAAAAATTTGTGTCTTTGGTCTCAACTGACTCATTAGATGAGTTGGCTTTCTTTATGCTAATTGTTATCTCCAAAAATGCGTGCCTCTGGTCTCAACTAATTTGTAGAGAAAAAAATTGTTATCTTCAAGATAGCTCGAGGAAGCTATTTTATTCATGAATGATGATAGCTCGAGGAAGCTATTTTATTCATGAATGATAGTGACAAGAATGTTGTCCATTTGTAGAGAAAAAAATGTTCCTATTGAGCATGTCAATTGAATGGAATACCTTGTCCACATATAATTTGCGTCCATCCATTGAAGCGACTCAATTTAGAGGATTATGTAGAAGATTGTTACAAAACAACAAGTATCTTTTTGTATACCAATTCATGCAAGTAGCAAGTTCTTAAACAAAACAAACCATCAACCCCGGAGCCTCTACCAATGAAGAAGCAAGTTGGCAGGCCTAAAAAAAAGGAAAATGCAAGAAATTGAGAGTAGTAGTAATTGAATGAGCAAGGTTGGTGGTCAATTTAATGCTCACATTGCCATTGGGAAGGGCACAATAGGATTGGTTGTCCAACTAAGAAGAAACTACAAGACCAACTTAGTCCAATAGTGTACAGCAAATGAGTAAATGTGAAGGAGAAAATTTTTCATTCTCATTTATGTTCCAAACTTATTTCTAGACTAAAAATTTATTCTAGAAATTGAAAAATAAAATTGTCTTATCAAACAATTTTTTTTCCAAACCTATTTCCAAAAACAAAGAAATAGGTTTGGGGGTTGTGGCACTTGCTTCTGATTGAATTTTCAAACTCTGAGGAAAAGAGGGCATACCCATTTCTACTAGAAAATGGAGTCCAAATAGACTTAGGATTCGATTTTGAACCAGCTCAAGATAGGTTCCACTCGAGAACTGTACTTGAAATTAATTTAAAATGGGTATATCAAAAGAGCCGGCCTGAATCGATAATCGAACCGGCCAAGGCTCATTCTCCTCTCTTTTTACTCGGGAATCGAACCAGTACCCATGCGAAACAGCTTCAATTTGGCCAAGTAAGTCCGGTCTGATTCGGTTGCCGGTTCGAAACCGGCCCATTGGTCACCCCACCTCAAGTTCTTTTCCCTTTCCCTCTCCAGCAAGCAAGCCGAACGACAACAAAACCAGATCCGCTCCCCTTCTCTTTCCTGGCCATATAAAACGGAGGTCGGTCGTCGTCGGCGTCGTCGCCCGCCGATCCCACCCGCTTCGTCCGGCGATCGCGAGCCGTATCGATCGGAGCGGAAGCGATTATCTCTCTCTCTCTCTCTCTCTCTCTCTCTCTCTCGATTTCCCTCCGATCGGCAGGGACCGGAGCCCATGGCCGGCGTCTCTGTCAAGTGCGGCGACTGCGGCGCCCTCCTGAAGTCCATGGAGGAAGCTCAGGAGCACGCCGAGCTCACTTCCCACTCCAACTTCGCCGAGTCCACCGAGGCCGTCCTCAACCTCGTCTGCGGCGCCTGCGGGAAGCCCTGCCGATCCCAAACGGTGCGCGAATCCCCCTCGCCCTCTTCTTTTGGGAGTTCTAGTCTGAGTGCTTGAACGCGTGCTTGGGTCCGAGGGTGCTTCCGGCGCCTGTCTTTCGTTTGGTTGGATTGATTGGGAGGACTTTTTTCGCGTCGAATTGTGGGTTAAGGGAAGCAGATCGAGTTTTGCGGCGGAGGAGATAGCTGTCCCGCGGGAAATCGAATTGCGTCCCGTTTTCTTGTGATGAATGAAAGGGATTCGTGGTAAAATTACAGTTTTGTAGCCTTGTCGAGGGGAATTTGTAGCTTTGCCTCAACTCCACTCCGAAAAAGAAAATAATTGTTTGTGAGTTAGAAAAGGCAGGAAAAGGGAAGATAGTACAGTTGCGGGTGTGGCTTATTCTGTCCTTGTCAAATTTTGAGAAGGAAAGCCTGTTTTCCGGAACATTTCCCTTGAGGGGGTTGGTTCTTGATGGTATGATTATGTCCAGAGCTAAAGTGTTACTATTTGTGATTCTATTGGATAATTTGTTATATGAAATATAAATGAGTCAGTTGACTCCACTGTGTATTCCACATTGGAAGATTTTTTGACTTTAAGGCGCTCTGTTATTGGTGGGAATGATCTGCTGGGATCTTAGCTATGTTTGATATGGTAAGTAGAAAATAAAGTTTGCACTAATTGAGAGAAGTAGGAGAAGTGAATTGAAGCTACTGTGAACCCTCAATTTATCATTTGCTTTTTGTTAAAAGACGAATTCTTTCTCACTGATGTCATTCTGAAAACCTTTTAAGGTGAAAATATTTTGATACTCATCAAATAGTTCAGGGGCAGACCCCACTTAGTGGAAAAGGCCTTGGTTGTTGCTGTTGAAATGTTTTGGTCCTGTACAGTGCAAATGTGAAGGTTCCCTATTAAGCTTTTGAGAAATTCCCATTTTCATTAGGAAACAAGATGAAAAACGATGTTTGAACTGTTTCATCTCTACTACCTATTAGGAACTTGAAGATATTTTCGTTCATCGAATTCAATAAATAAATTTCTCTTACCATCCTCGGTAGTCGTCATTTTAATCAAGCTAGAATGGTAACCACAACTAATTCTTCAGCTACCTCCTCTCTCTATTTCAATAAGTACTGCACATTCACTATCTCCCTTCCTTTCTCTAATTTTGCTGGAGGTACGTCTGTTTCCTTTAAACTAGTTATTGGAATAAAGGAATTAGGCATTGTAATGTCTTTATCTTTTAGGACAGAACGTTCTATCAGTCCAAGGAAAATCAGAATGTTGGGAAACTTTTATTTCTAATTTGAATATGTTTATCCTTGATCTTGTTGTCAGGAAACTGATTTGCATAAAAAGAGAACTGGGCATACTGAATTTGTTGATAAAACTTTGGAGACAGCAAAACCAATAAGTTTGGAGGTTCCAAAGGTTGCTGCAGAATCGGCAGATGCTCCAGATGTAACAACTAGTGACCAGACTGAAGGTACCTTTCTGGCTTGATTAGCAAAGTGTGCAACTTGAGATTTACTAGCTGGTGGATAATGTTCTGAATGTCTTTGGGATAATCCTTTTCCATGTGATTGAGTGTTTAGCATGAGGATGGATTGCATGTACTAATGTTCGGGTTTTTATTTATTTAGTCTGATTGTACATTTTTTTTTTCTTTTTTGGTGCTCTGATAATATCCTGCACCACAGATTGTCAAGTTGTCTGCTAGTGATCAGTCGTTTGAACTGCCAGTATGTATCCTCTTTTTGTCTGAACTTAATTTTGCAAAAAGGAGAAGAGACAGTTCTGGCTCTTTGATATATATCAGTATGAAGCTTTACCTTTTCGTGAAGCTTAACCTTTAGTTGAACGCTGTCAATTCTTATGTTTTTGCATATTGTGCTTGTACATGCATTATGGAAAGTTTGGGAGTTGCTCAGCCATGTATCTGCAAAGTTTGGTGTAACCTTTGATTGTCCATTTTCTGTTCTGCTATTGTTTGACCATGTCTTCAAGTATGTACATGAAGTGTTGTTGTCAAGACTCAGGTGGTTAATGGGACTAAAAGCATCACTGGTTGCATTTGTCTGGTGATGCTGAGGAGGATTTTGCAATAATTGGAAAAGGGTGATGGCCCGTTGGATTTTATGCATTTTTGGACCCTAATGAATTATCTGGTTTTAGGTTTTGGGTTGTGGGACTGGTTCAAGTAAATTTAGGAAAACCTAAGGTTTGGATTCATTTGGTTGTAATCCTGTAGCTTGAAGTCAACTTGCCATGTGACAGACAACACATGTACCTTTGTAACAGTTACGTGTGTAATTTCATTTATTTATGAACATAAAAATATTGGATCTGGCATATGTACAGTTCATGTGTATTGTACTGGATTAGACTTTCATTAAAAGTGTATACTGGGAGAGAAATTGTAATTGAGCTGCTTCACGATCCTGCATAGCCATAATCATATCTTTACTTTCACTCCATATTTCTTGATCTTTTTTTACTAGATCCGCTTGTATCCATTGGCCCTTACATTAGATTTCACTTGAGACAAGCAAAAATCTGGATCGTGAAGGGAACATCGAGTACTTTTTTTCTTTGCAGATAGAGAATTACAAGTTTGCAGGCCTGCCTCTTTCTCTGCCTCTGCTTTGTATATTTAAACTAAACAAATATTTGTCATCTCATTGTGGCTGTGGGAAGATTTGCAAATAGACAAATGCCCACTTTGTTGACAATGACAAGATTAATGATGCTTTGCTTTTTATTCAGACATGATTGTGCCTGAGGTCAACAAAGAACTTCTGCAAGAACTTGAAGTAATGGGTTTCCCCACAGCACGAGCAACTCGAGCTCTTCATTTTTCTGGTGAATATAAATTTTACTCGAGTGTTAATTGCATATTGTTGAGGTGAATTTATGAAGTACTACAAATATGTGTCTTCTTAATCATGGCTACTGCATTTAGTTTGATGCTTGGTTTGGAATTGCTTCTGATAATTTGAGTGTTCAGCAGTATATTCGAAAGTGTTAGCTTTGGGTGCTGTGGGCTTGATTGCTGTGGTTATTTATAGGCAAATCTTGGATTGCTTGGTAGAATTTGTTATCAGTTGTTGATTTATGTGAAAAGGCTACAGACATACCTATCTAAATCACAAAGGAAAAAACTGTGCTATGTAAATTGTTTGATACCAACTAATTTTGGTAAACTAGAAAAAAAAGAGAGCATATATCCATTCCAAGCAAATGATTTTTGCAGATGATTTTTTCATTTTTTCTGGTGAGTTTATATAATGGAGTTTCACTTTTGCTGAAGGACTTGAAATCAATTTCATTCGTGGATATGTTTTTGTATTCTGAGGCTTGTGCCCAGAGTTTAATATGATGACTTGAGAATGGAGTTTAAATTTGGATTACCATGTTTTTCCTCTTCTGGTTCCTTATAGTCCTTATGTCTGATTGCACTGGTTTCATTTGATGCATTTGGGAATGACGACACTTAGCCATTAATGGGAAAGAAATTTGGTTCACTTCATGTTTCTTTGGTTTATTCTAGATTTATGCTTTTACCATTTATGGTTTAGTTGTTTGTTTCTCTTGTGCGGAAAACATTGGTAATGATTAAGGCTCTGATTTGGCTAAAAATGATTACTTGCTAACATGATTTATCAGGCTGCCAGTATTGGAGGCTCTTCTCATGTTTTGAAGTGATATTTTCTCCGCTGTCCTAAACGATGAAGTAATTGATTTTGGGCTTTTTATTTAAGGGGACTATATTATTAAGTTTTTATTGGCAAAGTAAATAGGCAGTGTGTGGTACAATTCCATGCTTGTAAAAAAGGAAAATGTGATGAGACATTTTGGCATCAGAATTTTGAGTTACCTTCACTTTTGGATTGGGAACAGAAAGACTTACAGTAAAAGCATTGAATTTTTCATGATGAAGTATCTCAACTCTTGATTTTCTTTTCATGCCTGTGTCAATGAGATAACAGTTTAGTAAATCGTGATTTGTTTTTTAAGGACTTAGCTACTTAAAATAGACCAAAACCAGTCAGTACTAAATGATTAAGTTGGAATGTTCATCTGATTAGCATGGTAAATCTTTCTGTGAGGTTGAGGTATAGATGCTCACCTTTATTAAGATTATTTTGTAGCCTGATAGGTTTTTCACAATAAAATGGTGGAATTTTTTTCCCCCCTGATATGTGCATTTGGGATTCTCTTTTCTTCTTGGTTGATCCATGCTATTGTACAGCTGATGGACCGCTTGATTAATGCAATCATATCCAGCCGAGTGGTTTTGTGAGGTGCATGTCTGCATTCAACTCATGGAGACGTGCAGCTATTTGAATGATGGACGATCTCTTTTGTCTCCTCAGGCAATGCCAGTGTTGAAGCTGCTGTCAATTGGGTGGTTGAACATGAGGATGACCCCGAAATTGATCAGATGCCTCTGGTAAGATAACTCTATCAACCTTTTAAAGTTTTTGATTTTCTTTTCCTTTCAATTGACACAGATTGCCTCACAATTTTCAGCCATGTGCCCTAGCAAATGCATAAAGCCCACTCGCTGTACACATATGAAACACTTTCCTTCTTTGATAATTTAGTAAAGCCAAGTTGGCCCTGGATATGGAGGCATCAATTTGATCTCCTCGAATGTCAAATGCCAATATATTGCAGGGTTTTTGTTGATTTTTGGGCGACATTTATTCATGTTTTCCTCTGTTAAAGGTAGAGGTACTTAAATTGTTATTAGAGATATATCTGGATATGAGGTTGCACCTTTAAATAGTTGAACATGCAACAAACAACAAAAAGAACCAAAAGCAAGGGTTTGAATTGAGAAGAATTGAAGCTGCAACAGAAATTAGACATTCTAGGGTTTAGATAAACTGATGGTATTTATATAGAAGAAGAAAACTGAAATCAAAGTGATTGAAAAGACCTCACAAGAATTGTAAAAGGAATATTGAAAATTCGAGCAGCTGAAGCAGAAGCAGCTAGGTTCAAGCTTTCCCTAGCCCGTACCTGCAACGAATTTACCAATGTTACTAACCATCTTAAAAAAAAAAAAGAATCAAATTATTAATGACTGGGCATTCTTGCACATATGGTGCTCAGCCATGTAAGATGATCTCAACCCTTAATTAAACGTAAACTGTTTCTATTGTCAAGATCATCTACCATCAAATCTCATTAAAAAGTCACATGGCTATTACATTAGCATTTATTAACCTAATAACATAAGGAAAGACCAAATAAAGAAGAGACACTTAAAATTGCTAGAAAATTACGTGCTCATGCATCAGCCTTTGTTCTAAAAGAAAGAGGCTATACATCATTATTTGAAAGCGAAGGAGCGGCATTGATTCTTTGAAAGAAAAAATGAGAAATATCATCAGCTTGTTAGTTTGAACTTCTATTCAGTAGATGATAGGGTATTATCATTTTTACATATCTGTTTGGCTCCTACAAATAGTTTACCTGGCATTGATGATGTTAGGTTTAGTACCTAAAGACACCTTTAATAGAAAGAAGAAAAAGGGACGATGATATTTAGTCATCTGATATTGCACCAGCTCACTGTGGTGGATCGATTTTTCTATACTTCTGGCCATTTTATAGACTTATAGTAGTCATGGTATCATGATTATACTACACATTATGCATGCTTGTTGTATTTTGTTTGATAGATATGCTGCAGGACATTGAACATCACTATTGTTTACTTAAGCCTAAGTTTTACTGAAGTGACAAACCTCTTCTAGGTTATTGAGCTTCAGCTTGTCCTCGTATAATTCTGTTTAGGTCTTTTGAGTTTGTCAGGTGCCTGTTAACACCAAAGCTGAAGCTCCTAAGCCGTCTCTCACGCCAGAAGAAATGAAGCTTAAAGCTCAAGAACTTAAGTAAGGAATAATGTATATTGTTGGCAGTTTAGACCACGGTATTCATCATCTATGATTACTGTCTCTTTTTCTTTGCTTTTTACTATTTCCTATAATTCCTAAATTTGATGGGATTTTGATTTAATTGAACGGATTCTGGTACTGCTGCAAGCATGAGTGTTTGTGCACTTTCTAGCATTCATCTGTTGTCAATTAAGGCATGGTTTCAAGGGAGACATGTTGCTTGAATATTATTTTTCTCTGACTTCTATCTGCACATGTTGACATTTTTATCTTATCTTGCAAATGATTAAATGTTACATTCATGTATATATCATGTTTACTGTATCTGCATTAGATACAAGACAAAGTACTTTGATAAAACTTACTTTTTATTTCCCTAATTGGTAAAATCATAGCATAAACATTTCATTTCACTGCATGGTGATTTTTCTCTTTATTAAACTATAGGGAACGAGCTCGCAAGAAGAAAGAAGAGGAAGAAAAGAGGATGGAAAGAGAGAGAGAAAAGGTAATTCTGTTCTTTCACATATTTTTCCAAGTCATTTCATCACTCTTTTCTTTTTTGCAATGTTGGTGTGTTTACTAACTTGGTTCATATCTTGATGTGCATGTGACGCAGTTCCATATTTTGTAGTAATCTAGACATTCTTTTATAGTGAAACATTGAACTACCATTCGTCACTTTTTAACGATAAAATGTACAAACTTTAATTGGTCTTAGAAATCATATTTGTTAAAATGTTTTTAGATTGTGAAATTTATTAAGGATTAAAAATTATGATAACCTGGTGATTTCAATTTGTCTGTGAAAATGAATCTTGTTTTTTTTTTTTTTTTTGGTTGCATCAGAGCAGTGGACTCACTAGGCTTTCTTTTAGATTGAAAAGATGAACTGTAAGCATGAAAATCAATTTAAGCAACATTCTGGTAACAAATTAATCTAATTCATGACCTGCTGTGGTTAAAGTTCTTTTGACCTAAGCTGGATCATCTAGCTTATATCATACTTTTATACTTGATAAATTACTTAAGGTGATTGAAGAATAGGAAAAACACGAGAACTTGGGGTGCATGAAGAATAGGAAAATACACGTTCAACTCTGGGATGATCTTCTATTGTAGGCCAATAGATTTCAATACATTTGTGGGCCTAGCTCATGAAAGTTGAAGCTGACAATGAAACTGCAAACTCCATTCCATTGTCTTCCACTTGATAAGGGGTAAATAAATATGATTACTGGATGTTGAGGTTATCATAGTATGGCAGTTATCAGAAAAATAATATATATAGTAATCGTACTGCTGGGATATGTCTTCAAAATATGAAGCAAGAAGTTTCGTGCATAAAATGACTAAAGAAGCTGCAATGTGTGGTTTTTAATCCCATGAAAGTTCACTTATCTTTCAAATATGTAAGTGGGCTTTTGAGATAAGCTAACAAAATTTAACCAACAGAGTTGAAAATTTATTGTTTTTGCTTCAGTAATAATGGAGTGGAGAGCAGTACTCTTAATCAGTTTCTATCTCCTTATTTTGGTGATGACAAGCTCATCAGAAGTATTCAAGATGACATTTTACAGTATTTGTTAATTGTATAGGCTAGTGCATTGAACTCAGGCAATTGTTAACTTTTCCCTTTACTAATGTAAATACCAGAATATATAGTGTGCGTTCAGCAAAGAAAAGGTTCAGCAAATTAAGGAGGGCTTAAGTCAAGGACTTGAAAGTTCAACAGGCTGATGATTCTGAGTACTTGGGTCTTGCCAAAGCATGTTATGGCATGACTATCCATGCGGCACATGTCACTTTGTAGTAGAGGAAGGCTTAAAAGGCTTGGAAAATCTCACTCAATTACCTTTCTTCTCAGTAGAATTAACATTCAAAATTTGGAGCATCATTGTTATGTAGCAAATCTAAAGGGTGTATCCCAAATGCAATCTGGATTCTGCATAATGCAATTTGGGGAGTACCTGTTGTTAAGGAACCCGTCATATGCTTGTCTGTCAGGTTTGCTTGTCTAGGGGTTTATGTAGGCCTTCGATACATGTAGTCTTCCTCCTCCAATAGCTTAAGTTCTTCAATTACATATTTTAGCATTTACATAACTTGATGTTATACAGTTACTTAACCTTAATTTGAGGTATTGTATCTGTGTGAACACATAATCAATAAGCAAGAAGCGCATCATCGTTTCTAGGTTGTACCTTTCGGAATACTCTGCAGCAGACCTTTTCAGTGGTTTTTTATATGAGCTTTTAAGCGTGCGTGGCAAGGTTGCCTCTGGGAGTATATTCATAGTTTTCTTTTCATCTTTCATTGTGAAAACCGCCTGCCGAATTTTGCAGGAAAGGATTCGAGTGGGCAAGGAACTCCTAGAGGCAAAGCGAATTGAAGAGGACAATGAAAGGAAACGGTTAGTTATCAATTTATATTATACATAGTTTTAGAATGCAAACATTATGAGGAATTCTCCTAAGAATACTCCAGACAGTTTTCTGTTGCTGTGACTAAGGCCTTTTTTCCATTCTTCCAGTTTGTTGGCTTTGCGGAAAGCTGAGAAGGAGGAAGAGAGGAGGGCTAGGGAAAAAATTCGTCAGAAATTGGAAGAGGACAAGGTATAGAACATGTTCTGGTTGTCGCAGCATTCTAGTTATAGGATCCCGTTATAATGCATTACTCATTTAAATCTCTTTTATGTGGGATGCACATTGTTTTTCTTTCTTTAGGTAGAGATAACTTCTCAAGCTGTGTATCATACAATGAAGTCACTTTCACATGATCATCATTTTTTTCTAACTGTTGAATGCTTAGTTCAGATAAGTACAACCACCTACTGCAAGCATTAGATGTTTTATTTGTAGTTTACTAGAAAGATAAATAACTCCAAGAAGGAAATTCAAGTTTTAGATTCTTTAAGTTTATATATCTGCCTAGTGATGTTCCTTCAAAGATTCCAGTGGGTGTGATTTTGATCGACATTACTATATACTAAGAACTGCAAAAGTAGAGTAACAGAAGTGCTTGTCAGCCAATGCTTTTGAACACTTGTCACCATAAGCTGGTTTTGAAGACAAATATCTCAATTCCTCCAACAATAAAAATGCTATATGGAGATTTTGCTTGATGGCTTTTTGGTTGTAAGAACAATGATCGCCTCTAAAGTTTAAAATAGCCATTGGAGGGCAGCAGCTTGTATGCCTGCATTTAAATTCTTGGGATTAACTGAATTCAAACAAAATGAAAAAGCATTGAGATGCTTTCTAAACCAGGCGTCGTTCTGAAACAATTTTTGAGACAGCAACTACAAAGCTACTTGCGGATCAGGTTGGCGCTGTTACCGAGGGAAAGCAAAGAGCTGTTTTTAAGACCATTTGGACATGAGGCAGGGTGTTATGTCTGATCTGTTTCTGACTATGAACTATACGATCGTTTTCTGGTCATGACCCGTGTTTCTCTACTGAACATACCGAAACAACAGGAAAATGCCATTGAGCCGTGGGTGATGTCGATATTCTTTATTGGAACCGTCTTTCGAACTGTACAAGTTTTATAACTATATACAAGTTGGCTTAACAGCTGCTTGATCTCTTCACAGGCAGAAAGAAGACGGAAGTTGGGACTGCCACCGGAAGAACCTTCAACTGCAAAACCATCTGCACCTGTTATTGAGGAAAAGAAGGTAATGGGCTTTACTGATGAAACGATCTTCTATCCTTTTGTTGTTCTTTAAAACTATTGGGGATTCTTGTTTAAGTTCTTTGTTGTTTCACGTCCTAGAGCTCACTGCCTGTTAGGCCTGCCACCAAGGCTGAGCAGATGAGAGAATGTTTGAGATCACTCAAGCAGAATCACAAGGTAAAAAGCCGACATGTACATTGTTCTGTAACTATTATATGCTGTCCATATGGCAATGTCCTCATGTTCCCTGAAAAATTATGCGCTTCTATTGTTTCCTTTCTTTATTTGAATCAATTGCTTTTGATTTCTGATGCATGTATCAAGAATTTTGAATGTGATAAGAGAGGACGACTTTATGCTTGAGGAGAATGCTATGTTTATGCTCTTCTGGCAATAATTCTAGATGGCTTTTATGGATAAAAAATTTCTATATTTTTGAAGTGTTAATCTTTTGTAGTGACTATGCTGCATTGCTGTTGCTGTAATTTTTTTTTGTTTTTTTGGCTTTACTTGAAATAGGAGGATGATGCTAAAGTGAAGAGAGCATTCCAGACTCTGCTAACCTACATAGGGAATGTTGCCAAGAATCCCAACGAGGAAAAATTCAGAAAAATCAGAGTCACTAACCCATCCTTCCAGGTTTGAATCTTGTTATTATTATTTGGGTTGTTGGAAATGCATTAAAACCTTCTCAATGGATTGCCAGATATATGAGAAATTTAAACCTACTACTGTCCTTGAGACCCAAAGTTGCCGGTTTTGGTGGCTTCTCTTCTTCCATCTATTTTGCCCCAATCTGGCAATTTTATCAAACAAAAGCATAATTTTTTTAGCTGCTGTATATTCTACATCTCCCTTAAGTCCTTTTTCTTTTCCCTCCCTAGTTTCTCTCTTTCCTTTTGGTGATGAAGCAGAGCAGCATAAGAAAAATTATTTCCACATGCATTAATAGAAAGTTGTGGACATTGTAGCAGCCACATCTACTGTAAAGCTCGTTATTCTTTGAGTCAAGCTCTCATACTTGTCATTTGTACGCAACCAAGTCAGCTACTTGTGCATGCATAGTCCTGGCAGCTTGCCCAAATCACTTAATTTCTTTTGCTAGATCAGTTGAAAAATGTAACTATGTATAAATCATGAATATTTGAGCCATGCGGAGTTGTGATCATTGATGGTAATAGGTTATCCTTGCTTGCGTGCTTCTTCAATAAGATTCTGACCTTGCCGCACATGTCCATGCAGGAGAGGGTGGGTGCATTGAAAGGAGCTGTTGAGTTTTTGGAGATCTGCGGGTTTGAGAAAATGGAAGGCGGTGAATTCCTGTTTCTGCCTAGGGACAAGGTTGACATGGCTGTGCTGAACTCTGCCGGTTCCGAGCTGGACTCAGCGATTAAGAATCCCTTCTTCGGGATACTCTGAGTCAAAGTTAAGTTCCTCATTTGTAGAATCGTTGGAACTATTGAATTTAAGAAACACAGCAGAGTTCATAAGATGGGTGCTGACTTTGCCTGAATTGGTGTATGGTTTGGGGGAGTTCGACCGGATTTGTTCCATTTTGAGAATGGCATTGGAATTATTTGTTTCTTCGGAAAGGGAAGACGGGGCAGATCTCTCAACCCTACTCCAATTGGACCTGCGCAAGTTACTTTGTTTTACTTCTCATGACAGACTCATGTTGGAGGAAAGAGCAAATGCATCTCCTTATTTTCTCTTGTCGATATTCGATTAGAGGGCAGATGGACGAAGCTTCAGTTTGAGTCTGTTCCTCTTTACCTCGGACCCGGTGCAAGGGACAGAGGATCTTTGTCTCATACGGTGCTTTTGTCGGTGTTTTATTCAAATCTCGGTCACCATACAAGTAAGGTCTCCTTAATCTTTGGCCCGATCGCTTCGACTAGTGTTCAGGGTATTGGCATTCGTGTGATTCGGTTGTCTAAACGCATTGAGTTCAATTTTCTCATTACCCAAACCTTCGTTAAATGCATCATGATGGACCATGAAGACATGAGCAATAGCTAGCCAACCTTTCCAAAGTAACTCCCTTGTCGAGTAACGCTAGCAGTTTATGGAAAATCCATCCACGTCTTTTGCAGATCCACTCAAGGAAGTTCTCTCGCCTGATAAAATAGTAGTTGGACAACTCAACTAAATAACTGCCTTAACCTTTTAAGATCCACTGAAATGTCGTACCTTTTAGATTACGTCTTACTAAATCTATATTATCAAGGCAGACGTTGCAGCTACTAAATTTGACGAAACGGTTCATTTTAAGAAAAGCCTACAAAACAGAATTCAATAGCTGCTTGTGCTCTTTCGAGGTTTTGTGAATAAAAGGGTTAATATCATGAAAACGCTAAATTGGTACGTATGTGATAAATTTATTTCAAATTAATTTATCACTCGTGAGAAATTTACTTTTTGTTAGTTATCATAAAATTTTGTAGTTAAATTGCTGATAAAAGGTGAATGTTATGTGGCAATTTACAATTTACAAGTGTACTAATTTAGGGTTTTACATTCTGTTTATTAAATGTGTATCGGTTTATAATTTTTTGTTGTATTAAACTAATTTAATGAAAACTAATGGAATGTTAATTTGTCAAATATAAATATACCGGTTTGAAATATATTTATGATAAATATATCAATTTAGGGTTTTTCACAGTATTAATTCTTAGATAAATTTAGCGGTCAACCACTAAGCTTGTTCCCTATTCACTTAATGGGTTAAGTATCTTGTCCAAGATGCAATTTGAATCCCCCTCTCTTTTTTAGCCCTATGGTACTGACTTGATGAAGAGTTGGTCACGGAATCATTTCATTAACATTCTCAGGACCGTTTCAAGTCCATCATATTTTAAGAAAGTCAATTCAAATCTATAAATTGTGGCATCCCAGTTTGCCACATACTAACACAAGTCATTAATCTTTTTCACTTTGTAACACAAGCGGAAGTTGACATTGAAGCATCAAACAAACAATACAATAATGAATGAACGCAAGAGAAGAACAACCATCAACTTTCATTTCATATTTTTTATAAACATGGGCGATTTCCATCGGGCTACACTAGAAGGTTAAAAAGATATACACCATCATGACTAAGCCCGATGAGCTATCTACACCATCTATCACTCAACCGCAATGGTCCTATCTCCAAAAAGTGTCAAGACCGTGCCTCCAAAAATGGATCCCTACCACCGTCATCTCCCTCACCTACGACTCCCTACCATTCCCATCCTTTGGGAGAGGCAGAGGACTTATCAGGAGTCCTCCGATCTTGACATAGATCGCCACGAAGCTGTAGGCAACGCGGCCAACGCGCGAGCCCATGTCTACCCATAGCATGGAAATGTACCGCACAAAAACCACGGATGGAAAGGAGTGAGCTCATACAATCGCCCCTCGAAGTCTACTGGGATGCTATAACGGGAGATAGGGGTAGCAAGAATCGCAGCCATATCAATGGATTTGAAAAATGCGAATATCAACATGGATGAGCTAATGCTCAACAAATGAAATATCCAAAAATCTATACCATACAATTCAGCCATTTTACATAAGAAAAATCTATCTAAGACATGTGATTCACCCAACGACTATGGCATAAACAGTGCTATATGAGACTAAGTAAGGATAGGTGAATTATAACGATAGGACTCAAGTATATCTAGACTCATGATATAAGAGCCTAATGACCTTAACAAACGACTCGACCTCACATATGCATATGATTGGCATGTTTTAGTTTTCACTTTGAATCAATGTTTCCAATCCAAGACATATGGTCGGTGCGCTCGTCGAACCATGCAAAGAGGAATAAACTCCCGCCTAGCAGAATTCTGGTGCACCCTTCGATCTGCCACGGTGTACGCCGATACGCTCTCTAGCTCGTGTAGGTTTCATGGTCCACTGAACATGGCATCCCAAACTCCAGGGCATTTAGGGTACGCTCTTTCTGAAAATCTTGAATTTCTCTCCGACTCCACGGGGCATTATTGGTATGCTCTCCGATGGTATTCATTACACGGTATCTTAAACATGCAATCCAAAACATGCAATCAATGTGTAATTATCCTATTGTTAAACATGCATACTTTACCTCAAAAGACAACTTGTAACTAGGATTGACAAATCCCAAGTACTCAATCCCAAATACATGCTTGCATCCTTCCGATGATCCAAGACTAGTTCGACTCGAAATTGACGACTACCAAAGGCACAATTCAGTTACACCAACCCCACCACTTAGCCGAACTTGTCTTGCACTTTGTAGGCATAATTTTAAGTCTACAATCATAAAAAATTGACACTAATAACGACCTAACCGAACCATGCACTAGTTAGGGTGCGTTTGGATGGGCATTTAGAAAGCCCATTCAGCCCCCAAAGCTCCTTCAGCCCAAATATGGGTGTTTGGCAACCATTTTCAAGGGGCTTTCAAATGAAAGCTTGCCCTTGGGAATGCTGAAAACATTTTTGTTCTTCCTAAATTACCCTCATTAATTTTTCATATTTCCGTTATTGCCCCCGTATTTATTTATTTTTTAATCGAAAAAGGAGTGACCTTGGCCGGACCGGCGAAGGGCGCGGCCGTCAGCCGAACCGGATCTGGCGCCGGCGGCCGTCGGATGAGGTCGCGACGTCGGGCGACCTCCGGCGGGTCGCGCGACCCGCCCGAGGGCCGCCGGAGGTCGCCCGACCTCGGGCGACCCTCGGCAAGGGTCGCGCGACCCGGCGGAGGGCCGCCGGAGGGCCGTGCGACCCGGCGACCGCCGCTGGGTCTCGTGACGCAGCGGCCCTCGCCCGGGTCTCGCGAGGGTCGCGCGACGACGCCGGCTCGCCGGGCTGCCGCTTGACCCCCGCCGGACCGGCGAAGGGCTTAGCTGAATTTAAAAAAAAAAAAAAGAAAAAAGAAAAAAGAAAATATACATTATACCCATCAAAGCCCCTTGGGAAAGTTTTTTTTACCAAACGCATATTCAACTCAAAGTCCATTTGCAAAAAATTTTTACCAAACACAATTGCATTTTCCCCAAGTAGCTTTAGGCTTTCAAAGCATTTTGCATTGGACTCAAAGCCCATTGCAAATCTTTGCCGAACCAAACGCAGCCTTAGACCTCTTCCAAAGCTTTACCATCACATAATTTCAAACATAACACATGACACCTCTTGCAAATTCATCAATCGAACACATCACCACCCTAGCTGACCCTAACTAAGTTCTTGCCACTACCATGCATGTCCAAAATTACGCCCAAAACGATCTAATTAGGGAGCCTAGCAACCACACGATCTTATGGCACTACTTGCACACTATCGAACCTCACAAACAAACATCGATGACCCATGATTACCGAACCTCACAACCAAAATCTCACAAATTGAGCCATCAACAATTCAGGACCACGGAGCCTCACACCAAAACCACCGAGACCGACAACCAAGAACCTCATGCCGAGACCCACCATGACCAAGCGTCACACCGAACCCACGACCACATGCAAAGCCAAAATCAAGCTTAAATTGACCAAATTGCAGCCCTAACGATCCCTCGACATCTCTCAATGCATTGCGTGTAATCTATGTTGGAAATTAATCAAGAGAAAACACACTATTTGTTGTAATTAGAACATCAATGTAAAGAAGATGATAACAACTTTATAATTTCATTCCTTTTACAAATCTTGGAGAAGAAGAAAATAAGATACAACATAAAATTGGAGGTGAGGTACGGATAACCGAATCTCCTTAAGGCGATTAGTTCCTGTAATGGTGCTCCGCAGATTCACGAACTATACCTCCCAAGATACAACACGTCGAACCTATTTGGATTAGCACTATGCAAACATGACTCAATCGAACCATTCAATTGAACCAGCACACTCAGAAAAATCAGAAGAGTAGGAAAGTATATTAAAGCCTTTTGGAATAGAGTTGGAAAAACCAAAAAATTAACCTTAATGAAGCTCTATGCTCCTATCTATTTATTGAGTTTTTTAGTTCATGTACAGAAGAGATACATGAATTAAATAGACGCATGTATCCACGAAGTTCATGAATTAAGAGATACGTGAATCCAAGAAATTCATGAATGCAAAGACACATGAATTCAAGAAATTCGTAAACTCAATAAATACATGAACTAAAAGATATATAAATCTAGGAAATTCATGAATCTAAAAGAGATACGTGAACAAAAAAGACGTATCTTAATTTATTAGTTATCGTTGATCCATTAACCATAATTATAACAATCCCCCACATTAATGGATCAACAAAACATTTTGACTCGAAGGAATCTTAGTATGCCTGTTGAAATACACCGCATCAAGATAGGTAGCTTTCGCTTTGAACCTTCTTTAGTGAAAGCCTATCGGACTTACTTAACTAGTCGATGGACTAAGCTTTGAATCACCAGTTGTTTGTGTAAGCCTAGACAATAAACCTCACACAGAGTATTTCCAATTCAAGATTGGTTCTCGGTTGTGTTCGTTCTTTCGGCCCTGAACCTCTTGGGATTCATGCGTGCTTTAGAAAATCTAGCCTTTAAAGATTTTCATAGAGTTAGCCCACTCCACGCATATGGGTATATACCTTTTAAAGATATCCTACCATATCTTACTTGGATGTTACATTCCAAGTTATAGGAATCATTAAACGCATAGCGTACCCTTAATAACGCTGTAGGAAAGCACTATTGCATTATAGGAATGGGAGACAATGCTTACACTAGAGTTTCCAAAATTTGCGTTGTCCTATTGAACTTAGACCATGGGATCTCCAATCGCATAGGTTAGGTTTCCACCCTGGAATCTCTTTATTGGGTTAAGGCTCTTAAACCCATTCCCCTCGATGCGCAGTTTATTTGCTCTTTTGACAAACCTTTTGTCAGGGGATCCACAATATTTTCCTTTGACTTTACAAAGTCTAAATAAATTATTCCATTTGAGAGCAACTGCCTTACGATATTGTGTCTATGACGAATGTGTCTAGACTTACCGTTATAAATCACATTATGCACCCCCACACTTTTAGAAAATTGTAGGATGACAACTTTCCATTCCATAACTCGTATGGAGTTTTACCTGTCTTTTTGTGGGGTATTTTATTAAGAATAAAATTTGCAGTTAAAACTGCCTCCCCTCACAAGTTCTGAGCTAAACCTAAACTCAAAAGCATGGCGATAGCCATCCCCTTTAGTGTCCTGTTTAATCGTTCAGCAATTCCATTTTGTTGTGGAGTATAAGGTGCAGTCGTTTGGAGAATTATTCCAAAACTAGCACAAAACTCTTTGAAATTGATTGAACCGTATTCTCCTCCTCTATCAGACCTAAGCACTTTGATTCGTTTATCAAGTTGATTTTCAACTTCCTTTTTATACTTGACAAATATGCTCATAGTCTCATCTTTGCTAGTTAGTAAATAAACATAGCAAAATCTAGTACAGTCATCCACAAATGTGATGAAGTACTTCTTTCCACCTCTACTTTCTACAAACTTTAAATCACATAGATCACTATGGATTAATTGTAGAGGTTCACTTGTTCTTTCAATGGATTTGAAAGGTTTCTTGGCAAACTGGGCCTCAACACAAGTCTCACACTTGTAACGAACATCCAACTCAAATCTTAGAATTAACCCCAAGTTTGCTATTTTCTTCATTGTACCATAGTTTACATGTCCTCCTCTACCATGCCATAAATAATGAGACACAACATTGTAAACTGAAAACTTTTCTTTATTAATAGTCTTTAGGTACACATAATTCGAGTTTACATCAATGACAGCCACATTGCCTTTAAACAGGTCATTATACAAGTACCATTTCCTCACATACATCCCTCCTTTCGAGAGTACAAACTTGTCAGATTCAAATACAACTTTGAAACCCTTATTGACAAGTATGGGGTCAGAAATTAGGTTTTTCCGAATCTCTGGTACATGCAGCACATTCAGCAGGGCGACCTCCTTGCCAGATGTAAACTTCAGGATCACTTTTCCTCTTCCGACAATCTTTGCAGACGTAGAGTTAGCCATATAAAGCTTCTCATCTTTTTCAGCCTTCTCATAAGATGAGAACATGTGTTTTTCTACACAAATGTGATTTGTGGCACCTGTGTCTAGCCACTAGTCATTAGTGTTCGACACCAAAAATACTTCAGACATTACCACAGTAGACAGTCTTTCAATATTGTCATGTTCTGTCAAATTCAATTGCTGGGCTGCACCATCGTTATTGCTTTTTTTCGGGCGCTTCTTGCAATCCTTAGCACAATGGCCAGGCTTGTTGCATATAAAACACGTTCCTTGAAATTTCTGAAACTGTTCTTTCTACTTGCCTTTTCCTTGAAAAGACATCTTCCTTTTTCTATCTTGCTTGGATTTGGAAGATTCCACAACGTTGGCCTTTGGCTCAGAAGAAGGGTTCGCACTCCTTCTATTGTCCTCCTCGATTCTGAGGCGCAGAATGAGATCTTCAAGGCTCATCTCCTTCCGTTTGTGCTTCAAATAATTTTTGAAGTCTAACTAGCCCGGAGGCAGTTTCTCAATCATGGCCGCCACTTGGAATGATTCACTAAGCATCATTCCCTCAGCAGAGATGTCACTCAAAATTAATTGCAATTCTTGAACCTGACTCATGACAGATTTAGAATCCACCATCTTGTAGTCCAAGAATTTGGCAACCACAAATTTCTTGGTGCCAGCGTCTCAGTCTTGTATTTCTTCTTTAAAGACTCTCATAACTGTTTAGCAAATTCAATATTACAATAAACATTATATAGAGAATTCACTAAACAGTTAAGAATATAGTTTCGGCATAAGAAGTCCCCATGCTTCCAAGCCTCCAATGCACCGAGCGTCATGACATCTTGCTCATCTGGACTAATTACCGGGCACACCTTCGATAAATATTTCGTCAGATTGAGCATGGTCATATAGAAGAACATCTTCTGCTGCCATTGTTTAAAGCCCACTTCGGTGAATTTCTCCGGTTTCTCATTAGCTGTAACCAGAGGTGTTGCCATCACAGTAGGCAAAGTTCGTTGAACTACCCCTCCAGAAACGGAGCCAAAAGCCATTTGGTCTATACTGTTCTAAAAAACAGTCCCGGGGATACCAGTCGTATGACTTGTACTCGCATCACCAAAATTGGTGTTAGCCCAAGGGCCAGTAGCATAGGCTGCTACAAATTCAGACCCTGAGGGTTGAACATCTTCCATAGCAACGGTCAAATTGACCAAAGGAACGTCTCCTGAAACATTTGGGACATTGAAGGGCACTTGATTGTTTTCAGCCATCTCAATAATCTGACAAGAACAACAAATAGTGAGTGAGATAATCGCCTTAAGATTGTTGGAAATTAATCAAGAGAAAACATACTGTTTGTTGTAATTAGAACATCAATGTAAAGAAGATGACAACTTTATAATTTCATTCCTTTTACAAATATTGGAGAAGAAGAAAATAAGATATAACATAAAATTGGAGGTGAGGTACGGATAACCGAATCTCCTTAAGGTGATTAGTTCTTGTCAATGATGCTCCGCAGATTCACGAACTATGCCTCCCAAGATACAACACGTCGAACCTATTTGGATTAGCACTATGCAAACAAGACTCAGTCGAACTGTTCAATTGAACCAGCACACTCAGAAAAATCAGAAGAGTAGGAAAGTCTATCAAAGCCTTTTGGAATCGAGTCGGAAAAACCAAAAACTTAACCTTAATGAAGCTCTATGCTCCTATCTATTTATAGAGTTTTTTAGTTCATGTACAGAAGAGATACATGAATTAAATAGACGCATGTATCCACGAAGTTCATGAATCAAGAGATACGTGAATCCAAGAGATTCATGAATCCAAAGACACATAAATTCAAGAGATTCGTGAACTCAATAAATACATGGATCTAGGAAATTCATGAATCTAGGAAATTCATGAATCCAAAAGAAATACGTAAACAGAAAAGACGTATCTTAATTTATTGGCTATCGTTGATCCATTAACCATAATTATAACCATAATTATAACAATCTAAACTTTGATCAACCTACTATAATAACATAATCTGCCTCAAATTACTATAAACCAAGTCAAGGCAACACAGACAAGCAACCCAGCACATCAAAGGCAAGATTCATCGATCCGCATAATGAGCAAATCAACATAGCATAGAGAATTGGAATTCCACTTGCCTCAATGAGCAAACCGAACCTAAACTCACAAAAAAACCAAGCTTCAACCCCTCGCCTTGGTTGGACATGACTTGACTTAGCTGGAGTGCCTTGATCTCGTGAGCAAAATCAAGAAAATTAGGGGTAGCAAGCGATTGGGAAGAAGAGCGAGTGATGGGAGAGAGAGAGAGAAGTTGAGAGAAATGAGAGGGAGAGAAGAAAAAAAAGTGTTTTATACCCCAAACTAATACTCTTGCATGCAATTTCATTGGATGCATGTGGCGGCGGTGCCAAGCTCGCTGTTTGCCACATGGCGACAGAGAGGGAGGGAGGGCGGTAGATGAGAGAAAATGGAATCATTGTGTCTAATTTTTCCTATACGTTAGACACTAGGGACCGTAAACTAAATTTGCAATTGATCTAATAAGTCCCAAAAATTACTATTCAAAAACTGTTGTCTTCAAATTTTGGATTGACGCATTTTTCAATAGTGTCAATTTAACCGATCTAATTATCATTGCTATTTCCCATGTTCCTAGCTCACTAATATGATGGGTCAAAAATTCGGATGTCACAAAAATTCTTTTTTTTTTGTCTGGTAAAGCTATAAATTGACTTGCAACAATTTTCGAAATCTAGAATGTTGGGTTGGGAATAGAGCATTATATTTAAAGGGGATAATGACAAATATTATCCATAAAATTTGACTTAATGTGTAATATGATCCATAAATTTTTAATTTGTTTAATACATTTTCTGAACTTTAACCCAATGTGCAATGTGATTAATTGTGATCCCTAAACATTTTGTACATGTTCAATTTTTTTTTTTTTTGGTAAGGTAAGTAATATATTGACTTTGAACCACAAACTATACAACAAAAGGGATTCGGCACCAAGAACTTTCACTCATACTGAGCAACATGTCGAACGAGTGGAAGGGTGTCGGGAAAAAGGAACCAAAAACAGCCCTCTAAACTATATAAAAATGTTCAAACGGACTAAACTGAACATATACCAAAAGTCCAATGACCACATTGAATAATTGAAAATTCAATGACCACATTATATATTGGGTTACAGTTCGAGAATCACAAAATTCAAGAATTACATTACATATTGTGACAAAATCCGATAATCATTGACGTCATTTTCCCTATTTAAGGTTGAAAGACTACCATCTTCAACCATCTTTGAGTCGGGGACAAGTCCACTCTCTTTCTTTGGCGTAACATGCGCCTTTTGGGCATGTTCCGTGTTAAATTTATGACTCGAGTTTGAGATTCGCTGGATTATTGAAAATTTACAATTGAGGAAATATAAAATAAAGAAGAAGGAACCTTGAGTTTGAATTCCTTTGAAAAAAGGAAATATGGGCACATATATTATAATAATATAGGTTTCCCTTCTTTGGCGTGAAGACCCTCCGTGAAGATTGAATTTGGTGGGGCCCAAGGTCAAACTTTGACCTTGGGCATAATTATTATATATATATATAAGTGCGGACGGACGTAGGTCTCGCACTCCGCGGCCGCTACACGTACAGGCTGAAGTCTTGTTGAAATAAACCCTACGTAGAAGTCGCGAAGGGAGCCGCGAAAGAGGTTTTTTCGGTGGGTTGCTGCACGTACAAACCTACGGAGAAAAGGGAGCCGCATGTCTTCAAGCTGAAGCGCGATCAAGAAAATGAGTTCTTTTTCAGCGTTTGTTTTTGAGCTTGTGTGATAACTTTGTGCCGTGAATTTATACCAAGTAAGTTGTTTATTTATAAACACTTTGGGTTTGGGATAAATTGGGGTTTGGGAAACACCGAGAGAGTGTTTGAGTGACTTGAGTGTGTAATCTCCTTGTATCGCTTGATCTATAGTGAAATTCCTTTCTTGCTCTCCCCGTGGACGTAAGTCTTTACGACTGAACCACGTAAATCTGGTGTCCGATTTATTTTTCTTTTTCTGTCTATATTATTGTTCGATCGCTCGCCCTATCGCAACAATTGGTATCAGAGCCAGGCTTGGCTGAGTTGAAGCGAATCGATGGCGACAGAAGAAGTAAAAGTGAGAATCGCGATTTGATGGGAAGGATTTTAGTTTCCGGAAGATGCAGATTGAAGATTATCTTTATCGATGAAACCGCACTTGCCTTTATCGGGGGAGAGACCGAGAGACGATGAAGCAAGCTGATTGGGATTTGCTGGATAGACGAGCTATGGGTGTTATTCGACTGACGTTGGCTCGTAACGTCGCGTTTAACATCCTGAAGGAGAAGACCACTGCTGACCTGATGCAAGCCCTGTCGGATATGTATGAGAAGCCCTCTGCGATCAACAAGGTCCATTTGATGCGACGTTTGTTTAATTTGAAGATGAGCGAAGGTGCGTCAGTTGCAAATCATATCAATGAATTCAATGTGATTGTTAGTCAATTGAGTTCGGTTGAGATTGATTTTGAAGATGAGGTATGTGCTTTGATTCGTTATCCTCATTGCCTAATAGTTGGAATACTACACATTACTGCTGTTAGTAATTCCTCCGGGTCAACAAGTTTGACGTTTGATGGGGTTCGAGATTTAATTCGAGCGAGGACATTCGTAGAAGAGAATCTCGCGAACCCGTATCCGCTGCTTTAGTAGGTGAAAATAGAGGAAGATCTATAACACGTGTAGGTAATAGTAGTACTAATATAAACAGCGTAGTCAGTCTAGGACTGCTAATGTTGTCTGTTGGAGCTGTGGCAAGAGGGGGCATCTTAGAAGGGATTGCATTAAGCTGAAGAATGAGAAGGGTAAGGGAATTATGGTTGATTCCGCGAGATAATGTTGCAAACGTAGCGAGATAGTGCCGATTATGTCTTGTCTGTCACTAATGATTCATCGCTTGATGGATGGATTTTGGATTCTGGTTGTTCTTTTCATGTCACACCAAATAGAAATTGGTTTATCACTTATCGGTGCACGGGTAGTGATAAAGTCCAATTAGGGAACAACGCTGAGTGCGATGTTGTGGGTGTTGGTGATGTTAAAATCAGAATGCATGATGGTATTGTGAGGACATTGACTAGAGTAAGGCATGTTCCAGAGTTAAAAAAGAACTTAATTTCCTTGGGTGCCCTAGATTCAGCTGGTTGCAGGTATTCTTCAAAAGGTGGAGTTCTGAAGGTTGTACGAGGTGCCTTGGTGATAATGAAAGGAATCAAGCATGGAGGCCTGTATAAACTTCAAGGTGAGACAGTGAAAAATTTCACCACGGAGACGTCGGATGCATCTGTTCGAGAGTCTTTTGATTGCTCGAGGAAGACCTGGGTGTTTGTGCCAAGGCACAAGTTTGATCGGTGTCGGGATCACGTTAGTCAAGAGCTTTGATCGAGATGGAGGCGGTAAGTCGATCAAACATGTGCGGGACCGACAATATCATAGAGTTCTCGCTCGGAGCGGCAAATAAATTTTGCATGAAAGAGAGCATAGTGAAACACCGCACTAGTGCCAATAAATCACAACAATTTGCAGAATTGACAAGAAGAACATTACTAGAGATGGCCCGTAAAATTATCTCTAGTGCCGGTATTGCTAGGAGAATTCTAGCGATGTGCTAAGTATGGTAAGCTACCTGGTGAATAGATCCCCATCAACTGCTATTAAATGGTGGACTCCTAAAGAAGTATGGTCAGGTAACGTTGCTGATTATTCTATTCTTAGAATGTTTGGTTGCCCGTGTTATTTTCGAGTGAGTGATTGTAAGCTTGATTGGAGGGCAAGGTGCATATTCCATGGCTATGCACAAGGTGAGTGGGGCACGGTTGTGGTGCCCGAATATAAATTCACCTGTTGACAGAGAGAAGTTACCCTTGATGAGTCTCCAGTACTTTTGACTAGGAGTGATTATAGCAAGTGTTAAACAGATCCGAACGGTGTTCGGCTTGAGGTGGAGTTGCGACCGAAACTCCGAGGTAGCGTATACGAGGTGTACTAGCAAAGTAATTGACACAGATGGTGCTCATAGCGAGGTGGAGCCTATAGAGCCAATGGTTGCTGTAACTGCTGATATTGACATGGTACATATTCGATCTCCTGACAGATATGGATGCAATAATGGTTTTACTTTATCTGCGGTTGAGGAGGTTATGTCAAAAAATCCTTGCGGAGCAGTTAAAGGTGCATGTGGAGTTGGTATTCTGATGAGGTCCTCGGTTATGGTGAAGTTCAAGCGAGGCTTGGACTTGGATAATATCGTGTGAGTTGAGCCCATCGGGGATGATGGGAAAGTAGCGGCGAGTTTGAATTTTTGTGAAACGATTGTGACTTGGCTCAAACGTCGAGCCAAGGTGGAGATTGTTAAATTTATGACTCGAGTTTGAGATTATTTGGATTATTGAAAATTTACAATTGAGGAAATATAAAATAAAGAAGAAGGAACCCTGCAGTTTCGAATTCCTTTGAAAAAGGAAATATGGGCACATATATTATAATAATATAGGTTTCCCTTCTTTGGTGTGAAGACCCTCCGTGAAGATTGAATTTGGTGGGGCCCAAGGTCAAACTTTGACCTTGGGCATACTTATTATATATATATTAGTGCGGACGGACGTAGGTCTCTGCACTTCGCGGTTGCTACACGTACAGGCTGAAGTCTTGTTGAAATAAACCCTACGTAGAAGTTGCAGAAGGGAGCCGCGAAAGAGGTTTTTTTCGGTGGGTTGCTGCACGTACAAACCTACGGAGAAAAGGGAGCCGCATGTCTTCAAGCTAAAGCGCGATCAAGAAAAGGAGTTCTTTTTCAGCGTTTGTTTTTGAGCTTGTGTGATAACTTTGTGCCGTGAATTTATACCAAGTAAGTTGTTTATTTATAAACACTTTGGGTTTGGGATAAATTGGGGTTTGGGAAACACCGAGAGAGTGTTTGAGTGACTTGAGTGTGTAATCTCCTTGTATCGCTTGATCTATAGTGAAATTCGCTGCTGCTCTCCCCGTGGACGTAAGTCTTTACGACTGAACCACGTAAATCTGGTGTCCGATTTATTTTTTCTTTTTCTGTCTATATTATTGTTCGATCGCTCGTCCTATCGCAACATCCCGAAAGGTGGTCGTGCAACGAGTGGTGTAGTAGGGTTCCACCGAGAAGAAAAGAAGAAAAATAGCGTGCTCATGGGGCTGTCAACGTGGGTGTTAGTCTGAGCACATGATTACACTTTCGATTGGCGATGATGTATTACGTGGAGCAACACCGGTTTTTGAGACGCGTTATGATTCCGCGTAAGAGATTGTCGATTGTCTTCGGTATTTCATTTATATCCGCTAAATGCAATATTAGTATAATGTAGTCATTTTGATCGATTTTAGTCGGTAATCATCAATGTGGATGCCAAGTGTCCTATGTAGCATGACTAGAGCTAGGATGGATAATTTTTGCAATTTTTTAAAAAAATTTAGAATTTTTTAATAAATCTTTTGATATTTTACCTATTTCTTATTTTTCTTTTCACCGTTGGTCAGTGATTGCTAACCCTCACCAGCCAATTGGTGGGAAAAAAAAGAGGAAATAAAAAATTATAATAAAATCCATAATATTTTTAAAAGAATTGCAAAAATTGTCCACGTGACACTAATCTTGCTATGTAGGATGGTTGAGCAAAAATGGCAGAAAAGACTACTTTAACAAACCATCAAATGGTTTATGACTAAATTATACAAATTAAATTTTAGAATTGAATTTACGCCCGTATAAAAAATTTAGGATTTTATTGAGGCAAATTTCCATTTATATAAAAGTATCGTGCGTGGTTTGGTAATTTAGTAATTTCATTGAAATTTGAGAACTTCAAATGACAGATCAGAGAAAAGTAGAAGGATGAGTCGTAGTTAGATAAAGTGACAAGGATTACGAGTGAAAATACAGAAGCGTCGTTGAAAAAAAAAGCCAAAGTGATGTAAGTAATTTTTAAACTTTAACCCAATATGTAATGGCAACTTTGAATTTTTAATTTGTTTAATATAATCATTAAACTATTCCTAAATGTTCAATTTAGTTTCTCAATTTTCCATAGAAAAGTCAGAAATTTAAATAGTCACATGAATTTTGAATTTTTTTATTTCATTCCATTTCCTATATAAAAAAATGAAAATAAAACATGTTCACCTTTTTATTATTTTTCTACCTTTTTGGTCTTTACGAATATTACAATGGTTCCATTTAAGTATATTTTTACTTATATCTCCGCAAACCTCATTTAGAGTTGTATTGGGTATATTTTTTACTTATATCTCCACAAACCTCAGTTGTATTGGATTGATATTCTTGCTGTTTTAATCTCATGATTTACAGATTTAATTATTTTTAATTAAAAATACACAAAACACAAAATTTTGAAAAATTTATCTATCTAAAAAAATTTGAAAGAAGATTGGGATTAATATAAATAAGAGAAATTTATTGATAAATTAGTATCGTCATAAGATATGCTTATACAAACGCTTACTTTTAAAATAAAGAAATATGAATATGATATAACTCTAAACAAGGTTATATTTTTACTATTGTAAAAATCGTAAGCTAAAATATATTCAACTGGAACAATAGTAATATTTATAGAGACAAAAATGTGAAAAGGTAATAAAAAGACATCATATTATTTTAAAATTTTGGGAAACTGATTGAAATGAAAAGATATCACAAAATCCAGGCAATAGTATGAGTATGGAAAACCAATGACTAGTGTTGAATGGCAGATTTGACTTAGTTATAGAAAATCGATGAATTGGTTTGAATAAATTAAAAATTCAGGAATTAGATTAAATATTTAGAAAAAAAAAAAAAAGGGTCCCATGATAGCAATAGTAAGGAAGAATGAGCGAAACATTGCCAGCGCGAAGACTGATCACCGGCACGAGCGGATCACGTGATCTCTTCCTCCTCCAACTCTCTCTCTCTCTCTCTCTTCCCCATTTCCGCCGTCTCTGTCTCTCTCTCTCTCTCTCTTCCCTTCGCTCCCGTCGCGGACGGCGCTCGGATCATCGCCTCCGACGAGCTCCTAGCGGAAGCTCTGGCCCTGGCGTCGGATCTCTTCCCGCCCGCCACCTCCGCCTCCGCCGCCGCCGCCGCCGCCGCCACCTCCGCCTCCTCCGCCGCCGCCGTTCGCATTTCGCCTGCATGCGCGTCCATGGACGCCCACCAAGCGGCGACGAAGAAGAAGAAGGTCCCCGATTGGCTCAACAGCTCCATCTGGATCTCGGTCCCGCCTCCCGCCGACGATCGCCCCCATCGCCCCGCGCCCGATCCCCGGCCGCCCCCGCCGAGCCGCTGACCCGGCCGCCGCTGCCCGTGCCGCCCCCGTCGGCTGCCCGGCGGGAGCCTCCGCCGGAGCCCGAGGCTGAGGAGCCGAGGAATGGGGACGGCGGCGAGAGCCGGGAATCCGATGGTCCGTCGGCGGAGGAGATCTCCAGGCAGTCGCAGCTCTTGGCCGAGGTGAGCGGGTCTGTCTTGTTGTTCTCTTTCTCTGCGGCGAAATTTGGTTGTTTAGGGAAAGTTGATGTGTTTGCTGGGCTGTGTTCGATGATTTTCAGCTGTCGAGAAAGGTTGTGGATATGCGGGAGTTGAGGAAGATTGCCTCTCAGGGCATACCGGACGGTCCGGGAATTCGTTCCGCTGTGTGGAAGGTATCGTGCACTACTTCCTTCACTCTGCTTTTCCTCCTTTATCTTCTGTAGAAAATTGTGGTCTTGAGTAGGAGGAATGCTCTACTCTTCGTTTGTATGTCGTTCGTTCTGGTTTTGATGAAGTACAGTTGTAGATTCTTACCCTCAATTTGGCTTAATCTTTCCCATATTTTTGGTTTCACTTTTATTTGTAAGATTTTTGAGACAAAGACAAGTGTTTCTGCATTCTAAGTGCTTTACAATCTATAAGACTGGGTTTAATGGACAAGTTCTGGTGTAACAGCTTTTGCTGGGATATCTGCCGGCTGATCGTGGGCTTTGGTCTTCTGAGCTGGCAAGGAAAAGATCTCAGTTCAAGAATTTTAAGGGAGAGCTCTTAATGAATCCTGTAAGCAAATGGCTGGTCCACAGCATTGTTGTTTCCCCATGTTTGGCATTCCTTTGCTTGCAAGAATAAGGTTCCACTATTACCACTGCTGGTAGGATGCATATTGTAGGGAAAAAGAAGAGAAAAGGTAATTAGAGGTAAAGAAGATGTTGATAAATTTAGTTTTGCGTCCCTGATAGGATGCATATACAGTGGAAAAATATTCATTAAAAGAAAATATGGATAATCTATAGAATGTTCTTTGATTGGTGAGTTGAGTGAGTTCCTTATGTATTCTCTCTTTTCCAGGACAAGCTAGTTAACTATTATAGGCTGCTTGGTCATAGGGAAATACCAGAGTGAAATTACATCTAAGACATGAAAGCGAAATCATAACTCACAACTCTCGGATTAAGGTCATGCCAATGAATGGGATAAGGATTGGACTAGTTTAGGCCTAAAGGAAACAATAGCCATAAGACAAGATTGTTCACTTTTAACTTTGGAAATGTCGAGCTCGCCATATGAGACCATGCTGCCACTAGAAGTAGAACTTTGTACTTCCTTGGGAGAATTTCCTAAGTTCACATTGACAAATTTTCATGCAAATTAGGTGGGTCATCGCCCTTCTTATGGATTCCCCGATTGAGCTGATGACGAACCGATTAAACCCTCCTCTTCTGTCAATATAACCTTTGGATTTACTTCATGCACCCCTAAGAAAGAGTGAGAATGGTAATAGCTAAGTGCTCTGACGAAATATTTTTCTTCCATTTTCTCCTACTCCTGGTTGGAAATGAGATGGGCTCCGAGATAATTGTGTCCCCAGTTTCCACCAATTTCCTTCTTCTTTTGATAACAAACAGAGGAAGTACTTCTTACAAGCCAAACAGAGGAAACATTTTATTCTGCAATTATACCTTCCCACTTCTCTTCACTTTCCTGATCAGAACACTGCATGCTTGACTGAAATGTCAGAGGTTAGAAACACTACGTTTGTCTTTCTGTTTGTTGTCATGAAATTTGGAAGGAAGGACAACTCATGTATTTTTTTTTTTTAACTTCACTTCCTTTTCCTAATCAAATTTTTATCTTCTGGGCCATATATCATTTCAAGTTGACAATCGGCTATCTCTGTCTAGTTTCATAGCCTAATTTCTGTAAGGGTCCATTCAATTCATGAAAATGGTTATTGTATGTGAAAGATTTTCTTTGGAACAGTAGTTGTCATCTAATTAGAGGTGGTAGTTCTGGTGGCTGTCTAATAAACAGTGGTCATGCCGTTATTATATCTAGTGATGGTTACTATGGACAGTATAGTGGCGATGATGGTCAATTAGTCCTTGATGCTTTGAATCCTCTGGTAGCTGTTGAGAAATCCATTGTGGTGGCCAATGATGGTGCTGATGTAGTGGCGACTTCTTTAGTGATGATAGTGGTGATTATACAGTAGCCACAAAATTACAGTTCTTGAGGTAGGTTCAAAGAAGGACTCCTGTTCTTTGATTTGGAAAACATTTCTTCTGACAAGCCTTTTGCCATTGTTTCCTATATCTGCCTTGGCGTCAAAAAAGGAGACCCCAAAAGATAGCCCTTAACCTATCATCAATTACTGATTGTTGTCATGAGATTGCTGCATAATGAGGCTATACTTTTTTGTCCTGATTTTGTTTTTATTTCTTTGTGGTTTTCAACCTTTGCTCTTTGAAAGAGGATTCTGACCTTTTCCATCCTGGTCAGTCAGAAATCACAAGGAGGTTGGAAGAATGCACAACTTGTGACAATGAGTTTCGATCTGAAACCAGTGGGATGCTTTCAAGATCAGATATAACTCATGGAGAGCATCCATTGAGTCTTGGAAATACCAGTGTATGGAATAAGTTCTTTCAGGTATGAAATAAAATCATTCATTTTATTTGTGTTTGCTTTGATGCTTGCCCCCTCTTTTTGCTTCTTTCATGTGTACTCTGTAATAAGCGGATGCTTTGATTGTTTCCTCTTTTCTTTGATTAGCAGTGTATGTGATTTTGTAAATGGTTTGGTATCCCCTTGATGCCTTTTAAATGAATTACCTAACTATTAGAAAAAAGTGACATGATTAATGTGATTTTAAAAATGTGCGGTTGGGATGAAAAAAGGACGAGAGCATAACATGATCTTAGTTAACTTTGTATGAAGCAGAAAAAACGATTATTCACTGGCATAAACTTTAGATCCGTGGCAGTTTGCAGTTATTGACAAAGCCAAGGGAAAATTTAGTTAGATAAATGCGGGCCTGCTGCCCGATTGAAATACTTAATGCCTTGAGATCTGGGTGGTACTCCTTTAGGTTGACCAGTGGTTACTCTGATCTTTTACTTTTGGATTGTCGAGGTTATATAGATTGCGGATTCGTGAGGTGACCATTGTTCCATGTGAGACTGCGTTGGTAGTTTACTGCCATTCTTGTTAGGTTATGACCATCTTTCTCCATCATGAGATAAGCTCCGAGTAGTTTCTCTTAGTTCTACGGACCAAACATACTAACATGGAAGAGGAGCGGACTATATGATAATGTTCATTGGCTAAATTAGGGAAGGCTAACTAATCACTATTTGATGGAGGATTTTAAGGGTTAGCATGATGGTTCAAGGCATAAGATTGCCTTGTTAGTGGCATTGCGGTCTGCAAATGGCAGTAAATTGGAAGGGCTTCTATCTACTCATTAATGTCTTAAGTATGTTAAGCTAGAACCTTTTGTAACAGTTCTGTGATGGGTTGTGGTACACCCAGACCCAGATTTCTGGTGAGTTGGCTTAGGGGTTTCTGGGTGTGGGGAAATAAATTGCTGCATCAGATTATAGCATGACTTGCTTTATATAATGTGCAAGTGCAGCTGTTTCATGGCCTTTGAGCTGTGAAGATATGCTACACTTGAGGCAAGTAATGGGCTGCTGTTATAATCATGATGTATGATATGGTAATTGGGTGAGTTCTACATGAAAGTCATTTCCAACGTAACTGATTTCATTGTTGCTTACACAGTAGGTCATCCTTTTCTTGTGGAAGGCTAGGTCCCTCTCAGTGGTTGGTCTGTATGAGCACCTCACAGTTATCGACTCGACAAGAATTAGTTTAATCATTGTGAAATTAACTAGCCTGACTTCTGCCTTTCACTAGTTTGAGAATCTCATCTGCATTAGACATATATCTGAAGCTTGGGATCCTTGATAGTTAAATTCCTTAGTTCTGGTTAAAGATGTGGATAATTGTTATCACAGTGTGTTTGGATAGGTAAAATAATTGAGCTAAAGGGTACCAAGGGGGTACAAAGCCATTACAAAGCAAGCTGAAGAAACAAATAAAAGAATTTATCACTGTATTGAACAATCATTGTCAGAACGATCTATACGTATATGCATAGCCAAAGAAAGAATGTCGTGTTCCAAGACAGTAATAACGTGAATAATCTGCTGTTGCTGTTGCTGATACCTGGGTTTGTAAAGACCTCCTGGGAGAATGTAGATCATCTTTCTGCTTTAGCTAATGACTGAAATCCTTTATGCCAGTGAACTTTGATGCTACCTTTTAAGTAGCATGTGCACAGATTATGAGGAAAATAGTATACTTCAACTTTGTAGGATACAGAGATCATTGAACAGATTGACAGAGATGTGAAACGGACTCATCCAGACATGCACTTTTTCTGTGGGGACTCGTCATTTGCAGAATCTAATCAGGTTTGTGTTTGTCACTGACTCAAGTTGTTAATGGGAAAGTAGGATAGTTGACTGACTTTATCATCTTTCACATCTCCAGGAAGCTTTGAAGACAATTTTAATTATATACGCAAAGCTCAATCCTGGCGTAAGATATGTCCAAGGGATGAATGAAATTGTGGCTCCTCTATATTATGTATTCAGAAATGATCCTGATGAAGAGAATGCAGTATGTATTTTTGCATCGCTTTTAGCCATTTTTTACAATGCTTTGGCTGTCCATTGATTGAACGTCTTGACTGGGTAACCTTATTCAAGGAGGCTTTGTGGTTTATTGATGTATCTCGTTATTGATTAGAACCAGAGTTGTAAATTTTCTGATTCACAATTCCAATTGCATGATTCAGTTTGGTTCATCCATCTCTTGCACTCTTGAATCATAAGAGTGCATGAATCGTACGATTGGGTACAAATCATACGATTCAACAATTCTCTACAGTTTTGGAGAACAACCACACTTTGCATTGTTGGGCTTCATGATAGTGGTCGAGTGCAAAAGTATTGGGTCATAAAGAGAAACATGGGCTAAAAATTGAAAAAAAAGAAAAAAGAAAAAAAGAAAACGATTGTTAATAAAAGGTAAAAATTGTGCAAGCATGCTGGAGGACGTTGATTTTCTCAGCCCTTAGGCTAGCAAAGTACCTTGGAAAGCTGCTAGACTGCTTCTTGTCACTTCTTGACCAGCTGTCGCTGGCTAAGATACCAACTGTTGCACCTCTGGCGACAATGCCAGCCATTGCTGGCCATTATGCCTCCTTTGACTTGTTTAAATTGCACGCTTGGACAACAGTCACAGCATGAGTATTTAAGATTAGTCTCCTCTCTTTAGCTGGTTTCAGTAGACTATAATAGTGTTTTGAATTTTTTTGTGTACGTTGAGGTTTCTAAGTGTTGTTGACAGTGTTTTTTTTTTCTTGTAAGTGTTTAGGCCTTTTTCATTTTGCACTTCTATATTTTTGAGAAGTTAGAAGTTAGGTTGGGCATTGACAATGGAGTAGCGAGTATAATTTTCTCAACAATATTTACTATAACATGCTTTTTATGTATTTTGGCACCTAGTAGCTTAATTTTAGTAGGAATGCTTATTTGTTAGATTTTTCTTCTTTTTTTTCCATACTTTTTACTGATCTTGTGATCTATGATTCCATTCAATTCATGATTCAGAAAATGAGTTCTAAGATTCACAACCAGAATCTCGATTTAACAACATTGATTAGAATTATATGAAGTTAAATCTTTGGTCATCTGTAAATCCATGGGCAATCTTTCCTATTAGATTTGTGGGCATGGTGCGTTTTCTATATGTAGTTTGAGGAGCAACTGGCTGATTACTGTATCTGTTGCAAGAGGATTTTTGTGCGGTAAAACGTTATTTTGCTTATGCAAACTCAGAAAGAGTGAATCAAAGGGAATACCTTGATTTTTTTTATTTTTTTTTTCTGATTATGCTACCTTTATCTTGTTTGTAGTAAGTATTAAATAACTGAGTTCGTTTTCACTTTTTTTTCCGTGATGGAAAATTACTTTGTATCGCAGTTCTTTCAGTAATTGGTAATGCAAGTATCAACTAGTTGGAGCTGTGATTATTATATATTTTCCACTTAAGTAGGCATGAATTCCTAGCTATGCTAACTACTGAATGATGCATCTTGTACTAAATCTTTATATCTATGATTCTTTTCTCTTATATATCTATGTGACTGCAACTGCATCAAGAATCTCTTTTGTGTGTGGATCCATTAGCATTTTTGTGTCCTAATTATTATTTTTTATTTTTTGATCACACAGGCTTCTGCTGAAGCAGACGCTTTCTTTTGCTTTGTTGAGTTGTTGAGCGGGTTTCGGGATAACTTTTGCCAACAATTGGACAACAGTGTCGTGGGAATCCGGTCAACAATATCCAGATTGTCGCAATTTTTGAAGGAGTATGATGAAGAGCTTTGGCGTCATCTTGAGATTACAACCAAAGTAAGATTGTGTGTAAACTCACATACTCAAGTGTTCAGTGGTCGAATACTTTTATTCCCAGCCTCCTGACTGGTTATTAATCGTCTAGTTAATATCTTACTTGACTGAAAGAATGAAATCGGTAGTCAGGTGGGGCGAATACTTTTGTTTGCGCTGACATCAATTTTAAATGCGTATCTCATAGCTTTCTATATTTATATTATAATCTCTGCTCCGACCAAAAGAATGTACATGTTGTCTCTCTTTTCCTCTTGACACATTCTTTGAGGAAAATCTGGATATATCTCTTACATTGTGCATTCTAAATGAAGTTGTATTTTTCATTTTTACAAATGAATCTTAGATGTTCCTGCAAAGGAAAATAAATAATATTGTGGGGGTAAGATTCGTTACAGTAGTTTAGAGCGCGTTTGGTAACCATTTTGTTCTCAAGAACAATTTTTGCTCAAAAATGATTTTTTTTATCCTATTCACGGGAATAATTTCTGAGTTTTTGAAGGCGCTTGATAACTGTCCAAAATTTTTATTACTGGGATAGAAATACGTTTAGTGGGATTCTTAATTTTTTTTGTTTCTTTTAATTATTAATACTTCTATTATATTTTTCTTATTTTTCTCTTTTTTCTTTTTCCTTTTCTCTTCTTCTTCCTCCTTTGTGGCCAGTTGCCGGCCATGGTGGTGGCCGCGACCGGCTGGGCGAGGTCCGGTAAGCTTGCCGGAGCCTTGCTAGGCCAAGAACGAGGTCTGGCAGGCCTCGCCCAGCCTGGCGAGCCAAGCTTGGCCACCGGCGAGGCTTGACCTTGCCTAGGCAGCATGAGGTCGGCCTTGCCAGTGAGGCTCAGCCTTGTCGGGCCACCGCCAAGTGATGCCGATCTAAGGCCCGAGCCTTGCTGTGACTGGGCATTGCCGGGGGCTGGTTACGCTCTGGCGAGGTCGCCAGTCCTCGTCTGGCTGGTTGCTGACATCAGCCAAGGCTCAGGCTGACAAGCCTCGCTGTGGCTCAGTGTCTCCGAGGGCTGGCTACGCTCCGGCGAGATCGCCGGCTCTCGTCTGGCCAGTTGCCAGTCATGGCCGAGATCGGAGACCGGCCAAAAGGAAGAAGAAGAAAAGGAAAGAGAAAAGAAAAAAAATTAGACTTGATTTTAGGAATTATTCCTGGAAACAAGAAACAACTTTTTCTGCTTCTTGATTCTGTTCCAAATTTTTTCTTGGAACAAAAAATTTGATTTTTGTTCCTAGGAATAAAAAATTTACCAAACGATTTTTTTTTTTTTTTTTTTGCTTCGGGGAACAAAAGAATCGAATTAGTTGTTCTTGGGAGTGTTACTAAACAAGCCCTTATTCTACTGACTGAACTCCTCCGGCATCTGGTAGCTAATAGGATTCTGGGAGCTTCTTGTACAACATTGGATAAAATAGGAGCTTCTACATGAACATTTCTAACAGTGGTTCCTCCCCCAAGAGCAAGCTATTTTTCATTGAAGATGGAATACAGTGAAGCTTGGTTATATTTTATTCTGAAAAGGGACAAGTATGAAACTTGGATAGGGGATATTAAGAATATTGACTATTAGCTACAATGTTCTCATAATAAAGCTCTTACTTTGGTTGTATATGTCGGATAGGGTTTTAAGTTGTGATACCTTGTTGGTTTCCTTTCATTGTGCAACTGATTGTTTGGACAACGCTACCATGAATTGCTTTAACTCTTTAAAGTTTTGACAGATGCTTCTATAATGTGGTTTCCTTTTGCACAAGAGGTTCAGTTTTTTTTGTTTTCTAATCCCTCGTTGTTTTCAATGTCAGGTCAATCCCCAGTTTTATGCGTTCCGATGGATTACTCTCCTCTTGACCCAGGAGTTCAATTTTGCAGACAGCCTTCAGATTTGGGACACCCTTTTGAGTGACCCTGATGGTCCTCAGGTATGAACTTTTCTTTTAGAGTAAATTTGCCAAAGGCATTTGATGGAGTTTCGTGAAATCATTTCTTCCTGACTTCATGAGATGCTGGTTCAATTGAGCAGAATTAAGATGGATGAGAGAACCTGAGATATAACATGACAGGAATTCATGCTTACCAAAGTCTTCACTGAACATTAGGCTCAGTTTTTGATTCCCAAGAGTGCTTCATCTGCTAGAGCTGTGTTAGGGCCAGAGTACAATCTGTATTCTCCTTTTTATGTAAGACTGTCAAGTTAAATACAGTTGGGATTAGTTCGGTGTGCAAGAGAATATTTAGTATCTAATAATGCAAAGGAAGTGAAGTCAGACTAGTACTGATTAGATAAATTCATCTACCTAAAGGTGCCCTTCCTCCATTATTTGGGGGGAAAACAAAAGAACTTAATGGAGAAAGAAGCTGCAACTTGTAAGTATTTGCCCCACTGCCGCTTGCTATCCAAGGCACAATTGTGGGAGATTAAAAATTCTGTTTCCTGATTTTTTAACCATACAATAGTTGTATGCTTGGTTGGAGGAGCTCTGCTGACCTTTATGACAGCCTCACTATATGCAATTTTTCACTGCTAGTAAAAAGGAATCTGTGAAGAAACGGGTTCTATCACCATCACTAGGTTGAGGAGTAGGTAGTAGGGAGTGTTGGCTATAGTGATGGTTGGTTGTTGGAGGTTATGGTGAGGACAGAAGATAAGTTGTGATGGTGTGATTTTGGTGATGTTGGTGTAATGGTGATTGTGGTGAAATGGTGGATGACCAAAGATTGAGGGCAACGGTGAGATGAGAGTTGGGTATTTAAATTTGAGAAAAGTGCTATAGGATGTGATAAACATATTTATCGATGGTTGAATGAGTCTTCAAGACTACTTTGGTCAGTTGATTCTAAAGCTTATAAAAGTGTAACAATAATTTTACATTTTCACCATGTGTCATCCAAAAATTTTCTGTCTGAAGGTTCTGCTGAAAAGGATTCTCTGTTCAACCATTAGTTGAAAGTGGAATCAAAGGCTATAGATGTTGGCAAAAGTTGGTCCTGACTCGTAATCAATTAAGCATGAAGAATAAGATGCAAGTGAATTTAATTCCATAAGGTATTGAGGCTTGGCGTGTTAATGAGCTGTCATGCAATCCATTTAGATTTAACAACACCCTTCCCAAACAACTGCGTATGATCCTTCCCAAATTTTGAGATTTGCCTAATGTTCTCCATTTGATTTAGGGGGTTAATCTGAAATTGGGTGAAACAGATGCGCTTATCACATCAAGTTTATGAATTTTCAGAAGACACTTTTTGGCTTTTGATAACGCGTTGATGGAATTTGTGTTGCATTTCAGGAAACTTTGCTCCGAATATGTTGCGCCATGCTAATTCTCGTTCGGAGGCGCCTTTTGGCTGGTGATTTCACTTCCAATCTCCGGCTACTCCAAAACTACCCTCCCACAAACATCAGTCATCTGCTGTATGTGGCCAACAAATTGCGCGTCCGAGGATCAAATTGATACGGCAGCCCTTGCTTTCCGTGTGCTTTCTCTCTTTCTTTTTCCTTTTGTTTCCTCGTCGATGGATGCTTCTATGTTTTTGGGGATGTAAATGCTATTGTCATCAACCAACCGGGGTTGTGTTAGCCAATTTCATTCTTTTCTCTTTTCGGCTGTTGTTGTCCTTCACGAAGAGATGAACTTGTATCTAATCTTCTCTTTGCCTCAAGTAATTATAGCTCGCTCGCTCTCTCTGTACGAGCCAATGTCATCTGTTTCTTTTTGCTGCTGAATCAGCTGATCACGGCATTCATTCTTGTGATGGGGTTGCTGCTCAATTTTGGCTTTTGAGCTGCACCAATGTTGGTCGCTCAGTCGCTGCACTCAAAAAGCAGAGAAGAAAATTTCCGTTGCACGCTTTCGATTTGGAATCACTGCATTTTCACGTTGTGTTAGATTACATGCAAAAGAACTCCTTAGAAAAGTACAAATTACCAAAATCATATCTTGAATATCATCCGATTACCATTTTCGTTCCCCTGCTTTTCTTTTTCTTTACTCTAGAAGAAATCCTACAATAAAAGAAACCAAGTTGCCGCCTCCTGCAAATCCGTAAGGCTTAACTCACGATCTTCCACATCAACAAACCCTCATCTCTCCACCGCACACGGACATCCGCCGCCACCGACTCCTCACCCTGCCGCGATTGTAATGGCTATCGACTCTCTCTCTCTCTCTCTCAAGCTGACCCCATCGACAAGCTTGTTGTCCACGGCCACAGTGGTGCCTTATGACCTTAGTTTGAGGTTGCCAGCCGCTATGGCCGACCTCGATGAAGGTTGCCTATACGCAACTACTTAAAACCTCAACCGGAGGTTTTGAGTTGGGATTGGGCAACCTTAGACAGGCACTCAATAGTCATCAAGGTAGCATAACCACAACGCAAATTACCTAACTACTAGGGGTGAGCATGGTTAGGATAGGTGTAGAATTGGGAATCGCTCACTAAGGACTAGTTCCGATGAAACCACCTGTTGGTTTCGTGGATCCATCTAGGAATCGAACTGCTGGTTTAGTCCGGTTTGCAGGTGGAATCATGGGACCGGTCCCACCAAAGATCAACCAAATATCTCAATTCTTTTGACCATAAAGTCCATACCATAAACAACCTCATCAAGCATTGAGTATATATAATAATAGCCCTGTACATTTATCATCACAACATATAACAAGCAAAATCAGAAACCCTATTTATTTTATGGCAAAATAAGAAAGTAAAACAAAAAAAAAAAAAAATTGGAACCGGTCTCACTATAAGCCAAAATCAGAAACTATAAGCAATGTTCTTAATAAGAACAAAAGAAAATGAAAAACAAATCACCACAATAACTAGAAACCAGAACCAGTTAGAAGCCAGAACATTATGTGGAAAGCAAAAGAAACTAAAAAGCCAAAACAAAAGTCACAAACCAAATTAATAATTTATTAATTTGTATATTAAAAAAAAATATTATTATAAAATTGGTCCGTTTGGGTGGGCGGGTAGGCGGTTTCGCCCATGAAAAAGGGAACCGAATCAGTACCCATCGGTTTCAATAAATTGGAACCGGGGACCAAACCGGTTCCCTTAGGAACCATCTATTCCGGGCTAGTCTAGTCTCGTTTCGAATGGTCCGAGTCCGGTTCTTTTGTACATCCCTACTAATTGCACCACTCAGCCATTACCACAATAATGATTGCAACTTTCTTCTCTATTTTTAAATATTTTTATTTTATGTTATATTTTTATGACTTTTTAAGATACACATAATTGTTCAACAGTAATTTAATTGCCATATCATTATTATTATTTACTTTTTGAACAAAAGGACTAGCTAATATATATGTATGTGGATTAGAAAACCTCAAGAGTTTATGGAGCAGATTCATGAAGTGTGGAGACTAAAAGGCAGTGTCTAGTTAGGGGTTGATGTGTTTTGTGGGATAGTATATTTATTTCGGACATTCATGATCTTCTCCATAACCCTTTCACAGAATACAAGAAACGTCTTGAATGGATAAATTGAAGATGTACGGGAATGATCATTACCCTTTATCACTATTCTTTCTTCTCCATCTCTCCAATCTTAATTTTCAACATACAACATGTCCTTTTTTTTTTTTATTATTCTCCCAAAAACAAAACAATTTGGATTGACACCATGTTTTAGTGAAGCTATTATGTATTTCATGTGACATCTTGAGAGTCAACCCACTTTGATCAACACAGTTGAATTATTTCTCTTAATAAATATCAAATTATCAATTCATCATTTTATCTTCTAAAGAATTCTCGTTTAAATAATTAGGATCGAATTGCAACTTGAATAAAAATTTATCTCAGTTATTTTTTATAAATTATGAGGGGACAATGTGATGTCTTTTCTTTATGACATGTTGGACAATGATTTGATGAAAAATCGAGTTAATTCTTTATGATATGTTTCAATGTGTTCTATTAAACAATATACCGTACGAGGTGGCAATATAATTTCTAATCTTTATTACTAGCAAAATGAGAGCACATAAATGCTTATGAAAGATAAAAAGAAATTACCAAAAACAGGATAAGAGAACTTTACTTTTTAGTAGCTACAAAGAGATTTTTCGGATATTATAACAGTTACGTTGAATTTTAAGATATTGTTTTGTTCGTTTTTAATGAAAAAATTCAGTCATTATTCACCTCATAGGAAGTATGAGTTTCATTGAATTTCTTTGTCAAAATTCGACTTAAAATAATTTATTAGATTTGCTTTTCGGTAGGGAAAGCTATCTTCCACATATTATCCGAGCACTAAATAGCTGCGATGACGTCGGGCGGTGTGACCCGTAAGGGAGTCTCCGGCGGTTCCTCGGTCACCAAAAAAAAAAAAAAGGAGAGCATGAAGATAATTTCCTATTATTATTGTAATCACATACTTTTGCGTCAATTTACATACAACGCTCACGCGATTTAATCATAAACTTCTGCAAAGCTCATACCAACTAAACACAAAACGACGTCGTCAAGGTCAAAACTCCGCCTTCCAGTTTTCCACTGCAAAAAGCGAGCAAACGAAAATCGGATCGGCGTCGGAAGAAGAGCTCGAAGATTTCCAGGTCGGAGAGCTTCGAATCCGCGGCGGAAAATGGTGAGACCCGAGCGATCTCGATTCAGCATTCTCGTCGATCACTTGCTCAGCCGTTGTTGATCTCCTGGTTGGAACGAACCCGATGAGATCGCGGCGGAATGGAGTTGCCGGGAAGCTTTTAGATCGTCTGAAAATGGTTCGGCGATTGATCAGTTCGACTGATTTTTTTTTTTTTTTTGCTTTGTTGTGTGTGTGTGTTCTTGGCAGGCCAACTCGTTGCGATTGTACCTGACTTGCATCCGGAACACTCTCGAGGCGGCCATGTGTCTGCAGGTAATGCAAGAATTTGCACAGTCGCGGCGTTTGGGAACTAGGGTTGAGTTGAAGTAGACTTGTCTCGCCTGTGGTGTTGCTGAAGATTTATCTCCAATTAGGAGTAGTGTAATGGCGGAAAAATAGGATACATTGCCACTAGTTGCAGTGAATGCATGCGATGAACGTTTGAGTCGCATTATCGTAGGGTTCGCTCTTGATGCAAATGGATAAAGTTGTGTGTGTGAGCTCCAGGTAGTACACTCTTGTGACCCATCAAGTTTTGGTGGAGACTAACAATGCAAAATCCCACCAAGATGTTTGATCATGAACCAGTCGATATGGGTTTTCGAAAAGCTGTTTACTTTTGCTAGACTAGGATATCACTCAGAAATTCATAAATTAGTTTTCTTACCCAATATGACTTGTGGCATGACTTTGTTGTGGTTGCCTTTCCAAAGCCTTCAACTATAATGTGATCCTTCATAGCTTGTTCTTGACCAAACTGTACAGGGATGAAATTTTTCTATCTCATTGGCGTGCCTGATTTCTTGACCATTTCCTGATTGCAGAACTTTCCTTGTCAAGAAGTTGAGAGGCATAACAAGCCAGAGGTTGAGCTAAAGTATGTCTATGTCTCCATGGTTGGCAATAGCCAACTTTTAGAATGTCTGAACTCGGAATTAAAGAGATGATATTCTCATGCGCATAGCTCTATTTAATCTAACAGAGTGTTATTATTACCTCCATGGGAAGATATGAGTGATTATTGAGATTGATAAGTACTCTCCTTTACTAAAGAGCTATGGATGTACTCTTAATACTTGCTAGTTGCTAATAGATGTCTCATGCAGGAGATCTTATACCATTTTTCTATTTTGCAGGACTAGTCCTGAACTTCTGCTGAAACCGGTAAAAAGCAATTTCAGTGAGATATCATAGCTGAGTAATTCTTTTTTGCCTTCTACCTTTTGTCATTAGAAAGGCTTATTGGATTTATCTAGCTAAAGAGAGAATCTATTTTCAGCAACTCTTGTACTTTTTCATTGTATAAATTTTTGTGTTGAATCTCTTTTCAGATCTTGATATGCAGAAATGAAGCTGAAAAATGCTTGATAGAAACTTCTATTAATTCATTACGAATAAGCCTCAAGGTAACACTAAACTTTCTTTGTTTCGCATTTCTCTTGCGTGGAAGCTACTTTAAGGGATTGTCTAGAATTGAGGCGTTTTAGTTTACTCATGTTTTTGTTATATTTAAATAGTGAAGATGTAAAGCCCTTTCCTTTTAACTGGATGCAACATTACTAAAATCCTGATCATGCCAATTGAAGTTTACCTTCAATCAAGTCGACTAAAATTTCACGCTATTATGTCTTTTGCATCCTAATTTATCTTAGTAGTACACTCTATACATACATACATACATACACACACACACACACACACACACACACACATATATATATATATAGAGTGTTATATATCATGTTTTGCACTATTTTTAGGTTAAATACTCAGGTTTATGATTAGATGCCTTGTGGACACTATTAATGGAGTATGAACTAGAGGATGGTCTTTAAATCCAGGCTAATCAGGTAGGAAGGATCAGACATGAAATAGGGGTTATTACAGGTAGAAGTTGAAGATGTTTGTTCAAGTAGAGTAAAGACTTTGATGTTGAGTATGGTCACCACAAATTACGGTTCCCTGCATCATTAGGCTTTGAATGCCAGTCTCATTCATTTTCCATGTGCTAGCTACTTTTTCGTCATATTTAATTCTCAATGATTTGTGGATGTTATTTTGGGATGCAGATGATCTCATCATTATTGAACGCAAAAAGATAAAAGAACTGAGGAAAATATAATAACCCATAAAGCATTATAGGAAGCCCATGAGTAACTAGTCATGTTCCCAAGGCCTTGTATGGAGAGTTGATTATCCATATTTCATGATTGAAAATGCTGTTTATTCCCTTTTCCTGCATCTGGACTGCCAGAGGAAGGATTTTGAGGTGGATCTGCATCTTTAAATTTCTGACTCTGAAGAGGAAAAATTTGATTAGAAAGCTATTGGATAGGGTCTGCTGAAAGTTGATGCATTTATGTTACATTTGTTCCCATAATTAGGGCATTTGCATCCCACTTTGGCAATTTGAATAATAGCCAGAACAATCAGATAAGCAAGCATCAGAAAAGATTGGGCAGTGACGTGTAAAATATTGTTTTCTGGTAATATGGTTATCTGAATTCTGAAGTACAATGATGTGTTTCTTTGCTTCCCTTTTATTTTGAATTGTACAATGTAGCATTTGCCAAACATTTAAGTACCTGCCAGGTGATTGGCATGGCCTGTCCTCTTGAGTCTCATGATTGCATTTTGATTTTGACCACCTAAGTTTGAGTCTCCTTGCTTCTTTTTAATATGTTTTTATTTACTATTTGCTAGGTAAAACAGGCAGATGAACTTGAAAACATATTGACCAAGAAGTTCCTAAGATTTTTGTCTATGAGGGCAGAAGCATTTCAGGTGTTGAGGAGGAAGCCAGTACAGGTAGATATACATTTATTCGCCGTAGAAAGATGCATTGCCCAATATAAATTGGGAATGATGTCCTATTGAAGACGTTCAGACATTTTTTTCCTTTTTGTATGTAAAGATTGCATTTGCATCTTATTTAGGGCTTACCTTAATTGGAGAACTTGGCTTAAGTCTTGATTTATTGATAATGCAAGCTATTTCTCTAAATTCTTTCCCAGGTGCATCCTTTTCAGTTTACTTAGTGTTCTAGAGAGTATAGTAAGAGATAGTCTGCTTAATGTACAACAACCATCATAACCTGGATCGTTAGCACACTTAGCTCTTGATACCTGTATCAGGGAACAGGTATTTAATAGGGTACGTCACTTGTCGTGTCAATGTAGCATTACAAAGAGGGTAGGTTTAGTGGTATGCTAATTTGGTACAATAATCTTGGGAGCATTCATTTGGGGTCATGCACCATTAATTGTTGGAGTTTAATAGTTCTTTCAGAAGGCTTTCTTTTGAAATTAGAGTCATACTGGATAGCTTCAATAAATCCAAAAAGTACTGAAGATATTTTCCATAATTTCAGAAGCTGTTAAAGAGTAAAAAGATGTTTTGCTCTATATAAACCCATGCCACAAGATTCCTTGTTGATATCTTTATATTACATAATGTCAAAAGACAGTTGTGGCTGATAATGACTGGAGGATTCAGCAACATTCATGGTGAAATCAGCTGAGCAATAGTAGGCCGTCAAACTTTTTCGTGGAGCAGTATCTTTATATGTTCATTTGTCCATGGATTCTTTTCTGCTTTTCAGATGGTAGGAGTAAAGTTCCAGGATAATTATATTATACCTCTTTTAACACTAAGAAGGTTTCCAGCGTGTAATAAGGCTTGAGAGATTTACTTATGTGGCCTACTGTGTGCATTGTGGATTTATCTATTTCTTGCCTTTGCTTGAAGGGTTATGACCTAAGCTTCCTTATTACAAACTACCACTGTGAGGAGATGCAGAAGCATAAACTCATTGATTTCATTGTGCAATTTATGGAGGCAAGTTTTCACCCTTTACACTTGGTTCTTTGGTCTGTGGTGAATTACTTTAAATATTATGCTTTCTTGTGGACATATTAACTCTACTTACTTTTCTTCATCTACCCAGAGGTTCTCGATTGAAAAACTTTGTATTTTTTTCAAAAACAAAACCATTTCCTGCCAGTTCAAAAACTTGTATTATCGTTTATGACTAAAGCTGATCATTTACAAAATAATGCTGCCTTCTATGATATAGGCAATTAATATGGAAATAATTTTCTGCACATGTTTACCTCATAAGAGAGGTTTTTTTCCCATGAAAAGTGAAGTAGCTCAAACACTAAAATTTTTAATTGAAGCATCACTACTATTCCCCCTAAAAAAGTGAAGATGCCGGATAGCTCTATGAAAATGTAGGGTCCTGGTTTCCTTTGTGTGTGATGACTGCTCTTTGAAACTAATGGATGTATTGGAGTTTGGTTTGCAGCTGTGTGTCTTGGGAGGTGCTGAAGTGGAGCCGTATCAATAGTTTACCCTGAGTTTGAGACTTTTACTTTCATTTACATCTTGAATAAGCCTAATGAAATAAATTATTAAAAAGGAAATAAATATGATAGCAAAAAATATTAACAGGGAACAACTCGTGCAGTTCACAGGATTGGCCAATTAAAATGTATTGAATGCAGCAACGTTAGTTAGAGGTCAATGGGTTCAATTTATTTTGTCTTTGACCCTTGGTCCTTGTTTGGTTTTCATTTGTTATGCGTCCTTCAAATGTTCAGATCGGGGTTCTTGTGACTTACAGGATATAGATAAAGAGATAAGCGAACTCAAGATGTCTGTTAATACACGAGGAAGGTTGGTCGCTGCAGAGTTTCTGAAGCAATTTATCTGATCCATCTTATTGTGCTATTGACTCATCAAGTTTCCCCCTGAAAGATTTTGTCAAGCCCAACTCTCATGTCGTTGTGATGCAGCTGCAACCTCAGACTGGCATTGTCAGTTCCTTGCTGATTGCTGTTTGTGAGTAAGAAGTCATTTAATTTTCAGCTGACAAAAAAGAGAGAAAGTAAGCTGGGCAGATTGTCATATTATACTGTTTTGAGCATGAAGAAAATCAGACTTTATTCTGTTTGCCTGATTCAATGGCTGTATAGTATTTGATTTGTTAGAACTGCTTATTGCTCAGTCTATTGTGAACTATATTTTCTTATTCAGATGATGCCAGTGCCGATTTCTACTTTTAAAACGAGCAAAAGCTCCTGTCGGAATCAGGAGTTGCCTGAGTTGGGCATAAAGCCCTACCTCACTCAGATTCCTGAAAAGTACACTAGTTTAGAGCTCCAATGTGCTAGAGCAAGAAGAGCATTGTAAACCCTGGACTAGCTCTGGATCTTTGCTTGGTAGTACAAGCATGGATGATGCAAGAGATGGTGATAGAAAAATTCTTAAGGTGCAACCTCTTGCATTGATTTCATTCCAAATCCAGCGGCTGACAATTGATATTATATGGTAGGAGGTGACAAGATTAATTAAAGTAGTTGAAAGACAATCATAAATGCCTATGATCCACTTGTTTATAACCCAATTGACCTCGTGATCTCTAGTAAGAAGACTTCTAGATCTTAGTTTGGCTTTGGATTCTTGAGATGATTCCACGATAGGTCCCCTAACTTGTGTGGTTTTGGCAATTGAATCCTCAAACTTTTAATTGGTGCTTTGAGTAACCTAAATTTCATTAGTCATTCGAATAAATTCTATACTCGTAAAAATGCACTATTATGTTGATGTCCCTGTTGATATGGCATTTTTGCTATAAAAAAATAATGAAATCCTGTGAAATATCTAGAAAATCTAAAATTCATCCGAAAATGGGAATGAGAACTTGAAAAAGAAAACTTAGGGAAAAAAATCAAGGGAAAAGAAAAGGAGGAGAAAGGAAACAGAGAATGACTTGCTTGAAGAGAAGAACGTCCTCTTTCTTCTCATCTTCTTCTCTCCATACAAACAGTCCAAAGAAAGGACTACTTTTAATGATGGTTGGACTACTTTCAACCATTGGAGTTAGACCGATTAAAAATTTAAGATTCAATGGAGAAAATCACACAAGTTACTGATCAATTTTGGACTTTATCCCTTTGTTTAAAAAAAATGAAATCAAAGATAAATAAATCCGACTTGCACTATCTAGAAGCAACTCAGATTACCTATGATTGTTCAATTATTGTTATGTGTTGATGATCACAGTTATTTTTTAGTTACTTCTAACATTGGAATCCTATTCCTCATAAAGATTTTAAATTCAGGACTATAATTTCCTATATCTGGTATACATTTCAAATCTTTTAGTCACTCAGTGCAAAAAAAATTAGAAATCGACCACAACTCCTAACAAATATATCATTAATTTGTATTTACATATTAGGAGCATTTTCATAGTAATAAGCCCACAATGAATTATGTTCTAATTAGACTGGTGCAGGAAGGCTCCGAGCTTGATTGAATTATTTGGTCCGAGCCTTGAGATTGTAATTTTTGGCCAACCTCGTTGAATATCCCTGTGGTTGAAATTACATGTGAGGTGCACATGGGACGGTCTTCGATTGGAAGATAACAGAACAAGTGTCAATGGTACCTTTGTTCACAGACCAAAAAAAAATATATCCCTTCGGTCCAAATTGGAATAGTAAAGGATTCTTGTTCTTTTTGAGACAACCATAAATCTCACCTATATAAAGGATCTCTCTCTCTTAAGATTAAAGGTGGTTGATCAATAGATAAAAGAAGAGGCACATTCACGTGATAACATTGGAGTCAACCGATCAAACTCTCTCCTTACCGTGCCAAGCCATTGCTGCTGCGCCTCACAGCCGCGCCGGACCAGCCCTAACCGTGCCAGACACTCCGGTGAATTCCTGCGATTTTTCCGGCGACCCCTGCAGCACACCTAGCACCACCACCGTCGTTGTAGGCTCGCCCGTGAGGTTTGGAGTTGTTGTTCCTCCTGCTGCTTGTTTCTAGTCCCCGCGCCATCGTTCGCCACCTAATCCTGACATTATTGCCGAGACTGCCAGCCCCCCCGCCACGCCCCGGCCATACCCTTTGCCTTGTTGGTTATCGCTGTGATCCACTTGTCGCCGGTCGTCGATGGAATTAATTGTCCAATCTAGGTAATTTCCAAAATTACATTCTATTCAAATAGTCAATTACCTAATATGAAGAACTGTGATTCTAATGTGATTTGGTTTGAGTTTTAGCTATATCTCGAATATATAAGTTTCCCTGTTTGAGTTATAATTGGGGATTTGATCTTTGAGACTAAAAATTGGATCCTTGATTAAATTTGTTTCCTATTTTGGGTGTGGTGAATATTTAATAAATCTTTACTCGTTAGTTTAGGAACATTCATACAGCATAAATATAAAAAAGATTGCACTGCATTTAGTTTAAATTGCATCCATGAATGTTTCCTAATTTAGAAATTCATATCTTTAGTGCATTGGAATAATGTAATAAGTTAGGAAAATACCTAATTTAGATTATGATTTAAGATAAATTATTTCCTAGTTTAATTTAGGTCATCATGTAAATTTAGACAATTTCCTAACTAAATTCATAAAGAAAATGTAAAAAATATTGCATACATATCCATATAGAATTAATTAGTTTATAATACCCATTTCATATTATCATGTCATTTTACTAATCATATGCTTAGGGTCAAATAATCTAAGTCATGTCATGTAGATTAATAATTACATTTCATGCACTACATATAGTTTAATTTTCATAAAAAGAAAAACACAAAAAAGAAAATTAATAGTCATTACATTTAGAAATCATGTTTGGAGCATGCATGCGTTGTTTGGTCTTTGAGTAATATTTTGCAAAAACACTAGATGTATTGGACATAATGAAGCTTTACTATTGCTTAGCCCATCAGATTGTTCTATTTCCTGTGTTTGGTCGTTTGTATTTCCAATCAAGATAGGACTATATAAGATAGGATTAGATAAGAAGTCTAGGATTTTGTCATATTCTATCAACTATATGGTGAAATATAGATTTGAAGTCAGATATTTTCCTATCCTATCATATCCTATCCTATCCATTATTTGATAGAAATTATATATAAATATAAAGGATATATATGCCCCTACGTGGTGCTCATGAAATGATATCAATCTTATTATCATAAAAATATAATTCTCATGTGCAAATATACTTGAAAACATGTACAGCTAATTAGACTTTCAAACCTCGTTGCAATAAAATAAAATTAGACTCACAAACTTTCTTTGTCATCCATACCGCGCTTAGCAAAATTTTCTACTTGCTTAGCCTAAGTCTTCTCCATACCATGCTTTTAAAAAGACATCACTGAGAACGGACTTGCTCTTTGTCGTCCAAATATTGAAAAAGCACTTTGAATTGTGTATTCCATGTGAGTACATCGCACTAGCGACTAACTCTTCAACGAGAATTAAGTACAAAACAAAGAGATTGCTTTGTGGACTTTATATTGCGGGGGTCAAAATTACCAAGATACATAAAACAAATTATAGTGGCGAAGGAATTGCTAAGAGAAAATATAGAGAGCCAACAAATTAGACGGTGAACAGCCTTCAGACTTGATCATAAGCCAAAGGGCATACCACAATGCAACCAAACCCGAGGCAACAACTGGCCATAGTTGATGCACCGGAAGTAAGGATGTCCACTATCACTACCATTGATTGCAGCTCCCATTTTAGTATGGTTTATTAGTTAGAATTTCTATACTCCTTTCATTTTGCATTAAGATTTATGATAACGCTCTAGAAGGAGACACATACTATAGCACTTATGAATAAAGCTCCGGACTTCACAAGAAAAAACACATTCAAAAAACATATGATTCCAATAAATAGCAAAAACTTCGATGTTTTTCATTGTGTTAAAACAACAAAGAGACTACACAAGACGCCTATTACTTATAGACAAAATTATGCAACTCATCGCTCCAACTCTAGTAGTTCACTGAATACCACAAAAACCATAAACCAAGCTCCACACTTCACAAAATATAGCACCCTTAGAAAACAATTAATCCCAAATTATTAGTTATTTTTTCAATCATCTCTTAAAGAAGCAGGTCCACAAGTGCCTTTATGTCTAAAACAAGTGCCTTTATGTCTTCTCCTTGATTTTTTTTTTTTTTAAAGATAGAATAATCTCAAGATCCTTCACAATTTTTTTAACATAATTTTATTCTATCCAAAGTATGTAGAGACATATGAAGAAGCTCCTCATTGACTTTTCTTTTATTATTATCAAACTCTTTAGCATGTTTGATGCGGCTAGTAATCATATCCATATTGTCATTAGCTTTTTCCAAGAAAGAGCCAAAAGTGCGTGCAATCTCAATTGGCCTAGCAATGCATTTATCACTTGTTTTAGCCTTTTTTTCTTATTGAAGGATTAAAAGCATTTTGTGTTTGAACAGATTATTTTGGTGGTAAGCTTTGACTTATACCATTATGATTCTCACCTTATTCATGATCTACAACCACATGAGCTTCTGAAGGGTATTCACTAAGATTTCCCTTGGCATAGTCTTTTCCAAGTTCAGTTGCTAGTCAATCATATCGAGGAAAGGACTTCTCTCTCAAAGAAGCAGCTCCTAAATAAGTCTACAAAGAAAATATATTATTTTGTTAAAAATTAAGCAAGTACTAAAGAAGAAAAGTGAGAAGAAATGACAAAAACCTTGATATTCTTTTTGCCTACTATCCTCTAAACAAATATCAACATAATGTTTCGTGATCCCCCCAAGCCACTTTGATCCTTCAAGTCGTATATTTGATTGTACAACTTTTTCAAGTTTTTCATCTTCAACTCTATGTGAGATTACCCTTGATGCCAGAACCAATGAACTTTTCTTCAAACCACTTCTAAAATGTAATGATGTAACAAATTTTGAAGCCGTTATTAGCTTCCATTCCTCGTGCAATTAGCTCTTTAAAATAAACTAGAAGTGCATTATCTTCATCTATTGTCCATACACGTCGTTCTCTCTTTGTTCTCCATCCTTGAGTTCGACTGAAATCACTACCTTCCAATCCTAAATAGTGTGGTAGAGAAGATTTAATGATAGGAACAACATGGTACTAAAAATTTAAAATGATAAAATCATAATTCAAACATTACGTAAGGAATATATGTTTCAATAATGACAAATCATTACACTTGTCTAATAGAAATGAAAAAGAAGAAGGTTACAATGCAAGTCTTACAACAATGGGAAACACATGATGTTTTTTTTTAAATAATGCCAAATCATGCAACTCCTCCATGTCCTCGACTTGCATTCCATTCATTAAACATTTAAATTGCCAAATTTTGCCTTCATGTCATCTAATGATTCAACGGTTCAACAACATTAATTGTTTCCACATCTTCAATGGTGTTAGCAACTTCATCTAACCATGCCTAAGTTGGATCAATGACCATTTCTCTTCTCATCAAGTTGTGTATAAGGCAACAAGCTATGATTATTAGACCTTGTGTTCTAAATGGATAAAAGATGGACTCTTAGGGTTTGCATGAGAACATTTCTATTCCTAAGAATTTCTGTTCTTTTGTTCCCCGGAACAAAAAAAGAACAGAAACCCGTTTGGTAACGCCAAGTTGTTTTTCTATTCCCCGGAATAGAAAAGTTAGCCCGGGAATAGAAACGAGAAACAAAAAAAAATTGCTTCTTGTCCCGGGAACAATTTCTAGAAATAAGCAAATTTTCTTTTTTATTTTTGTTTTATTTCTCTCTTGCCGCGGCCACCTCCAACCGCTCGGAGCCACTGCCGACTGCCGCCCACCGCCGCCGCCGGTAGCCGCCGGCTGCCGGCTGCGACGATCCGTGAGCAAGAATAAAAATGAATAAATATAAAAAGAATCGTTGCGTTACCAAATACATTTCTATTCTTTTCTATTCCAAGAGTAGAAATTTTGTGTAGTTACCAAACGGGTTCTTTTACTCAGAAATTGTTCCCCGGAATAGAAATAGAAAAGAACTATTTCTGAAAAAAAAAAAAAAAAACTCTTCCCAGTCAAGAAATGTTGTCATGCGCACCCTTAGGGGGCGCATGACAACGTTTCTATTTCTCTATTTCTCTGTTTCTCTATTCCCCAAAATAGGTTTGGAATAGAAATCCATTTGATAATGCAATTTCATTTTTTTTATTTTTGGAACAAATTTCTATTCCAAAAATAGATTTAGAGTAGAAATCAGAAGTTAAAATTTTTAGTTTTTCTATTTCTAGAACAGAAATGAGAAATCAAAACTTTCTTCATCGTTCACTCTCATCATCGCCCGTCGCACACCCGTCGCCCATGGGATGCCAAACGCTTGCCACCAGCCCCAGCCATCAGCCGCTTGCCATCGACCATCGGCCACCGAACGCCGGCCGTCAACCACCGGACTCTAGACGCTCATCACCGACCGTCGGCCGCTTGTCATTGACCGCCGGTCGTCGGATGTTGGATGCCCGTTAGTCGTTGGCCGCTCATCGCCAACCACCGGACATTGGAGGCCCACCATTGACCAACGAACATCCCCGCGATTGCTTGTCGGTCACCACTGACTATCGGATGTCGATTGTCGGACTTCGGCCGTTAGCCACCCGCCGCCAACCGCCGATCGCCGATCGCCGTACTTCGGCCATTGGCCACTCGCTACTGGTCGCCGAACTCTGGCCGTTGGCCCCCCGCCGCCGGCAGCTAGACTTTGGCTGTTGGCCCCCTGCCATCGGCCACCAAACTCCGGTTGTTGGCCACCCGTAGCCGGCCACCGGACTTCGGCCATTGGCCACCCACCCGTCACCGGCCTCCGGACATCAGACGCCAGACGCCGGACGCCAAACTCCGAACGTTGGCCGCCGGACGTCAGACTTTGACCACCCGCCGATGATCACGCTAATCGCCGAACGTCGACTCCGATCACCGAATGTTGGCCGTTGTCGCTCCTAAAAATAGAAATTTTATTCTCTTATCAAACGAATTTTTACTCTAGAAATAGAAATTCTTAATCGTTATCAAATGCGTTTCTTTGCTGAGAAACTCGTCCATGGAATAGAAATTGATTTCTATTCTATAAATTTTTTCACGCACGCCCTTAAGAGTAGCCCACCATAACTAAAGTAGACCAAATCATCTTTCTATGACATTTCTAGCTTGAGAATGCTTTATATTTAAGTACTCCTCAAGGGAATTTGGCAAACAACCTTTTGTCCACTCGAATAGGTGGTATCGAGTACCTCTATGAGGAGCAAGAAAGCCCTCCCCATTTTTGTATCTAATATCTACAAGATAATAATTACCTAATAAAAAATGATAGCATTATTAATTGTCTTAGAATCATCAAAACCTGCATGATAATGAATGCAACATATTGATAAAGGGTTGTCTTACTAATAAAAATCTTCAGACCATTGGGTTTAACTACAATATCTCAAAGCACTCTAGAATCTGCTGTCGAGCTTTCCCATTTAGGTTAACATAAATTGATCTTATGTCACGTGAGCAAACTCCTAATACATTGGTTGCTACCTCACCCCTTTCTATTTTGATACCTTGGTTTACGTATGTGCCATATGATGCTCTTGAGCAACCCTAGAAACATGAAGTTAATGAAATAACCTTATCTTTAAAGTATTAAATTAATCAATGTAATAGCATAGCAAACATACCTTAAGCCATCTCTCGTCTATACATTCCTCTAGAACTGGTTCAAGTGAGACACAAAGCTTACTATGCATTCTTATTATGACATTTAATACTAAATTATAATACATTTTTATTGTCTCCCTAGACCTCATAAATCTAAACTTGATGACACAATTTTTCACATGATGGGCAAGTATATGTGGGAACATTATCACTTGTTCTTCTATAGTTACAAGTGCATTGTTTTTTAACCCACCAATTGTACGTGCCAACTTGCATAGTAGAGTAAATGTTCATTTATCCATCCTAAGTTATACCACACTATTCAAGTCACTACTGTTAATAAGGCAGTCAAGGTGATCTAACGAGCTTGGCTTCTAAAATCCTTCAATATATGCGTATAGTAGTGCCTTTCAGTAGGATTGGACACTACAATCATATATACATCATAGACAAAAGCAACATTTGTAGGTTCATCTTCTCTAATATTAGAATGGTAAAAATTTCCTCTCTATTGATCCATTTCTAATAAGAAAAATAACCATTACATTAGGGAAGGTTAGATAATAACAAAATCATCCAAAACAACATTTCTTTCAAATCAACAAATTTTCACAGAATCTCACTGAACAAATCCATGATTATTGCTAGAAATATATTCACGCAAAAGAAACAAACTAAAGTTGATTCATGATTATTAATGACAATGTGAAGAGATAATTGTTTTCTATTATTCAATAAAAAATAGGGTTACATATATATTCATAACTAAGTTACTATTTTACCCTTAGTACTCACTATATTTCCCAACACTCCCCCTCAAGTTGGGATGTAGATATCGAATAATCCGTAAGAAGCTCACTCTAATCCCCTGTAGAGATTTCGTAAAAGTGTCTGAGAGTTGATCCTCCATCTATGTGTTGAAGAATAACCTCTCTTTTTGAACTTTTTCTCTCACAAAATGACAATCAACCTTAATGTGCTTAGTTCGCTTGTGAAAGATGGGATTAGATGCAATATGAATAGCAGATTGATTATCATAATATAGCACTGATGGATTTGATGGTGACATTTCATTCTTTGATAGTAGCATTCTCAACCATAGTAATTCACCTATCACATGTGCCATAGCTCAATATTTAGCTTCATTGCTTGATCGGGAAACTACATGTTGTTTCTTGCTTTTCCATACAATTAAATAACCCCCAAGAAACACATAATAGCTTGAAATAAATCTTTTCTCCATAGGACATCCAACCCAGTCGGCATTAGAGAAGCTTAGATGGCCATAATTCTTGAATCGTAATCCTTTACTTGGCATTCCCTTTAGATATTTGACAATTGGAAGCATAACATCCCAATGAGTAGTACAAGGAGAACTCATGAACTGATTTACTACACTAAGTAGGGGTGAGCGGTTCCAGGTTCCGGTTCGGTTCCGCGTGGAACCTGGAACCTACCATCGGGTACAGGTTCCTCATTTTTTGGAACCTGGAACCTACCCGTCAGAACCAAGAACCTGGAACCTACCCGTCACAGGTTCCGAGGCCGGTTCCAGGTTCCAACAGGTTCTTTTTTTTTTTTTTTTCTTTTTTTTTTTTCTTTTTTAGTTTAAAAAAACGAAAATGAACGCAGCAATAATAAACAATCTTATACCTCTTAATCCTCACTCTTTTCTTGAGCTTATCCTTCAAATCATGATTAACACAAAAAAATAGTTTGAACTCAACATAATGGGGTCCGACACCTTGACAATCCTTCAAGGAGCAAGTACTCCAAAACTGTAGATGTCTAATTTTTGTGTGGGTTTCCAAGTTTTCATGACTTTGGGAGCCCGATAACCTGCACTTCTAGTTCTAGGAGGCACTGTAGGAGTGCGGATCAGAGGAGTCAGGCCAAACCCTGAGATGCAACCTTCAAGGTATGTTGCCATGGATAAACCTCCCGCCTCTAGCTGAATGGATATGAGTAATGCCTTTAGCCACTCCGAGAGAAATCTTCACCCGCAATGCCCACCCAATGGTTGTCTCCCACCTTCGCAAATCATTATTAGAAGGTAACCGTCAACAATGCAGCAAATAGGAGACAACCTACACTTCTTTCGACAAACCTTCCCCATGTATCCCACCTCACATTGTCGTGGTAGGGATAATCATCTGCGTATGACAAGTCTCCAACATACATAGTCTATCCTTTCTGCGGATTATGCTCATAATGGGCGATTGTTCGGTTTGAATCAAAAGTCTGACCAACATCCCCTGCAATGGTCATCGGCATGCGAGCACGTAAAAGAAGTAGAACCATGGATGCAAGTAAATTACCGGCGAACTAAATTTGCTGCGACTTACCGATGAAAATGATTATCAAAACTAAATGATTCTGCAAAGACTCATAGTACATACACAGGAATGAGCTTTTGAAGCTACTTTGAGTCATTGACTATCTATGCATGACAATATGAAGAAGAAGATTCAGTACAATTAAGTTATTCACAACCAATTATATACATGTCCCCCTCCATCTTGTCTTAGAATCTCATAGAAATATTATCTAACACAAACACCGAAGTAAACACCGAAAACGCAATGTTCAAATTGGACTCGCGACAAAATGTACTTGTTTATGACAGTTCATATGCTTGAACATAGTAACACGAGAGTATTTCACAAAATTTCTGAAGCAAAATACTAGTGCGAAAAGCAATGGTAACAAGTCAGAATATCAGCAAGCCTCATGATATTGAGATCATGAAGAAATTGCCGTTCACGCATGTAATTCAATCATCAATCCAGATATCATGTTTGATGTCCACGTGCATCGGTAACTGGCTCTGAACAGAAGAAAATTTAGCAGGAGTGAAATGAGTACTAATAAAAGCCACTCCAGATTTTCACTCTTTCACGCTCGCTCAATCTAGTTCTCACGTATGATGGGAAAAAGTTTTGACACACATATTCACCTAAGAGGCTCTTGAGCAGGACATCCAAGTCATTAAAAAGAAACTTCACTCACCATGGAGAAGATCCCGAGGCTGCCATTTTCCAAAGAAAATATAGTACCATTATAATCTATGCAGCATTGGGGACAACAATGGGACAACAATAAACTTACAGAATAGTCGCTAGGGGTGAGAAGATGTTCTAAGTGGCCTGAAACATGCAGAACGTATTCTAATTGATGTTTATTAAAGCTTATGAAGGATGCCAGAATTATCATGAGAGCGGACTTGGAAAAATTACATAGAATAGGAGAATGAAATAGTTATAAAGATCCTCAATCAGTAAAAAAGTTGCAGAAATGGACTCCCCATGCAGATGAAATCACAAGCATAGCTTCAAAACAATCCAATATATGAGAAACTAAGCATACAAATAATGAAGCTTTGACATATTTCCAAGCTCCGGAGGGATTTGTCCGGTCAGTTTGTTGCCATGCGAGTACCTACAATATGTTTCATACCCAGGTCAAGCTTAAACCAGCACAAGAAAGATGCCAATGTGACCCCTAGAATTAAGTACAAGTGTAAAAAAATGATAGCAAGTATCGAGGATAACGCACAGTTTTTCCGTGTAGGTGAAATTTCCCAAAATAGGAGGGATGGGTCCAGTTAACATGTTACAGCTCAGATCTCTAGGCGATTAAAGAGAAACAAGATGTTAAGCAACCGTTTGAAAAACAACTATTCGACCTTAAAATAGGAGAATGAGAACTCACAAGACCGCAAGGGCCCGCATGAGACCAATCACGAGATGGAATTTGCTCGACGGTGATTACCTTGCAATGACCTAGTACGCGACGATTACGAAAGGAATTAGGGAAAGCGATACGAGATCAAATGCTATATATTTGAAACACTCGCAGAAGTTGCAAACACATACAAGGTGACCACTTGCGGGGAAACCAATGTTGAATGGAATTTTCCGTTAACCGATTATAGGACAAATCCCTACCAATAAAAGATAAAAGATTTTATGATTTTAAAAAAACAGAACACGATAATGAAGTGATCGTGCGAGAGAAAAGGATGAAGCATTAAATGAGAGAGAGAAGCAGCAAAAATTTAACTGAACCCATCTCTAACCCATCTCTAGAATGGTTGGGAGTCTGGAAAGACGGTGTAAGGTGCAGCTGAACCGAAAGATGCATATATGCGTCTAAATATCTCCTCAAATGTCTCTTCATCATACTCATAACCTGCCTCGTTAGCAAAAAAATTAAGATTAGTAACACATCCAGACATAGGATTTTGAGAAGTAAATAGAACTCTCAAGCTATTGGCAGAATTCTCAACTTGCGGTACTAAAATCACAAAATGTTGCAATCGAATGACAAGTTACAGCACTTTGATATATTAAACCATTAAGTTATCAACAAATAACCGTACAGCTTCATAAATTTAATAAGATAAACCTGGAACCAGGATTACATACTCAGACATGCAAAAGAAAATAGTATTCTAGCTGCATTAAGCAAGCAAATCACAGAGCTCCATTTCATAGACTTGGCTATCTTACCTGGACAAATGAATTTCTCACGCAAGTTTTCCACCATACAATGTTTGGCATTTTGGCAGCATATCCAAAGCACGGATATTTTTTTGCCATTTCTGTATATGCAAGTTTAAAGCCCTCATGGACGCGCTTATAGTCGGGACATGGAAGACCGACTGATTTGGCAGCCATGCGTAATAGTCACCAAGCTCCCCTTTGTAGGCCATGAGCGTGCCGGTGACATCTACAAAGTGATGCATCGTAATTTGGATAGGATTTTCATTTGCAGATTCTTGATCGGGAGGATAAGGCTTTAAGAGCAAATTTGGAGTCCACCAAAATAAATTTGGACGACCAACCTGTTAAAGTAACTTGAGTTCCCACACATCCGCAAAAAAGGATGAGTTGGATTAATCGTAAGTAAAGGAACACTAACACCAATTTCCAATCTTAGATCTATTAAACATACAAAGATAATGTCAATATGTTAGAATTTCATTCAAGCTCGTGAATTATGTTGTGCACAAGAGATAAATGATCTCTACGGGGCTAGAGAGGTTGATTCAAAGGGTTTAAATATTAATCTTGCAGATATCAGTGTCATACACAATATATGCAAGAGACTTTTCCAATTGTTTTCAGCATGATAATTGCAAAGGAAGAGGTAAGGCCTAAGTTTTCCATGCTTATTGCTCAAGCATTCAATCTACAACATGACACTGAGGGATTCAGCTTGGAAAATGTTAATGACAAAGGTTAACCCAATGCAGAACGAGACAGTCCTTCCTTGAATTTGGCTTGGATTTGATGATTTTGATCCACAACATTCTCCCTAGTTCACGAGCATGCCCATGTGTTGTGTGTGCAGTTGTAAAGTTAGATAAAAAGCAAATACTCAAGAAGCAAAAAGTAACATATGCAACGGCACATTTACCAAAAATGGAGGAAACTACAGACAAATAATGAGCATAACATCCCAACAATTAGATTGTCAGAAAAGAGGAAGCCTATCAATGCATCCTTACAATGAGAGAAAGAAACCAGAACAAATTATGAGTTAAAAGACATAAAGCTAGGCAATTGGATGACCCGCTTCTACTTAAGTAAACCAGGAAAAGAAAATGATAATGTTGCAACCATCACAGATCACTCGGTATCTCATCATGAGCTCGAAAATAGGACGTGCATAGGTAAGCGGCTCGGGAAAATTACATGGTCAAAGTAAAGACACGACCCGAAAGACCGAGGCGGGAATGAAAAAGGGAACTCTAGAGGAAAACCCTAAAGAGCGAACCCAAAAAGTGCGGCGTCGAGGGCCGAGCGGCGTCGAGGGGGCGTTGAGGGGCCGAGCGAGCGTCAAGGGCGTCGGGGGTTGAGGGGGTCGAGCAGCGTCGAGGGGCCGAGAGGCGTCGAGGGGCGGCGCGGACGGCGCGACAGCTCGTCGGGCTCAATGGCGAAACGGCTCGTCGGACGAGCGGTGGGTGGTGGTGGTTCGGTGGCCAAGAGGTGGTGGTGAGTAGGGCGTGGGGCGGCGGTGTGGTGGTGGGTGAAGCGGCGGCGGCGGCAGAAGAGGAAGGAAGAAGAAGAAGAGAAGAAGAGGGGGAGGATTTCAGCCGAGAGGGGGAAAGAGGAGAGAGAGAAAGAAAAGAAAAAGTTGGGGGGCAGGAAGTGACGTGAGGAGGAAAAAGGGGAGAAAAGAAAAGAGAGAAAAAGAAAGGAGAAGGGGGAATCGGCGAAAAGGGGAAATCCGTCGGGGAAGTGAGGGGCTAGGGTTTTTTTTTTTTTTTAAATTTTGACCGGTTCGGTTCGGTTCGGTTCCGGTTCCTATAGGAACCGGGAACCGGAACCGGGAACGCCGGTTCCTAGAAAAAGGGAACCGGGAACCGGAACCGGTCTCTTTAGAACCGGGAACCGAACCGGACCCTCCGGTTCGGTTCTCCGGTTCCCGGTTCTACCCGGGAACCGTGCTCACCCCTAACACTAAGTACGAAAGATATATCAAGTCTTGTGATAGTAAGATAGCTTAACTTACCAACTAGTCTCCAATACTTTGCTAAAACATGTAGTAATTATCCATGTTCTGCATCAAGTTTTATATTGAGATCCATAGGGGTATCGATTGGCTTTACTCCAAGAAATCCAATCTCACCAAGGATGTCCAATACATACTTTCATTGCAATAAATTAATACCAGCATGTGAATAGGATACTTCAATACCAAGAAAGTATCGAAGACATCCTAGACCTTTAGTACTAACTTCTTTATGTAGAAATTGCCTAAGTTTTTTAATACCACCTAAATCATTGCCAGTAATGATGATATCATTTGCATATACAACTAGAAGGATACAACCAGCTAAAGACACAAAGCTGAAAACTGAATGATCTACTTGATAATGCTTTAATCCAAATTTGCTAATCATATCACTAAATCTACCAAACCAAGCACGAGGAGATTGTTTAAGTCCATACAAAGTTTTGCGTAAATGACATACCACATTCTCCCCCAGAGCAACAAACCCATGTGATTGCTTCATGTATCCTTAGTTAGATCACCATGTAAAATGGCATTTTTCACATCCAATTGATGAGGGATTCAGCCAAATTGCGCAGCCAGTGAAATAAAGACACGAATAGAGGGAATTTTGGCCACTGGAGAGAAGGTGTCATCACAGTCGACACCATAAGTCTGAGAATACCCTTTTCCCAACTAACCATGCCTTTAATCAATCTAGAGTACCATCTGAGTGAACTTTAATGTTGAAAGCATTGCTAGGCATAGACATAGAAGACAACAACGAGATCAAGGCAGAGAAGCTAGGAGAACGATCATAAGACAAAAAGCTTGAAATAGGATGATGCGTACTAACACAATCATAAAGACCAAAATAAGGAGCATAACAATCAACAAGACGACCAACACAAGAACGTGTATTTTTTTGAGAAGCAATGGGCAAATTAGAATTAGAGGCTGGCACTGTAACTGATGGGGGAATGGATGAATTTGGTGCTGATGAAGACTACTGGCATAGTTGGAACTATTGCGTCGATGATAGATGCGGTTAGCAAAATGAAATTTTGTGGATATAGCTAAAGAGATGGAAGGTAGTGGAAGCATTGGTAGGACACAACCATCACTATCACCATGTGTCGGTGAAACTTTCTAGGAAGAAAAATATGACTAATCTTCAAAGAACGTCACATTTGTAGACATGAGAATATGATGGTGAGTAGGACTATAACATTTGTATCCCTTCTAAGTCCGAGAATATCCTACAAAGACACATTTTTCAACACGAGGATCCAGTTTATCAAGACCTAGAGTAAGACAATGTACAAAACAAACACACCCAAAGACCCAAAGAGGTAAGGAAAAGAGAGGACAATTTGGATGTAAAATTGAGAATGGTGTCTCCCCCTTAAGAATAGAAGTTGGAAGCCTATTAATTAAATAACATGTTGTAAGAATAGCATGGCCCCAAAAATATTTAGGTAGATGCATATGAAACATGAAGCAATAGGCAACATCAAGAAGATGACGATTTTAACATTCAGCTACGCCATGTTGCTGTGGAGTGTATGAGCAAGAGGTCTAGTGAATAATACCATGAGATTCCAGAAATGGATAGAAACCAGCAGTTGCAGCAAGGTATTCTCTAGCAATATTTGACCGTAAATGTTTGACAAAGATATTATATTGATTTAACACTTCAAAATAGAACAATTGAAAGCAATGAAAAATCTCTATATAGTCTTTTATTAAGAATAACCGAGTTATTCAGGAAAAATCATCCATAAATGTAATAAAATATCTAAATCCAGAGACATAGGCACACAAAATAGACCCCATACATATGAGTGGACCGACTCAAGTAGACTAGACACATGACTTTGAATGCGGGAAGCAAAAGAAGCTCTATGATGTTTACCAAACTGACAAGCTTCACACTAAAAGGAACTCACAAACTTAGACTTAGGAAATAAACACCAAAGTATGTTTGGTGGTGGATGACCAGCATGACAATGCCTCCGATAGACATTAGTGGAAGTCTGTTTCATAGCTGCGGTAGCTAACACCTTCTTATCAAGATAGTATGGGCCATTCGATTCGTGTCCCCCACCAATCATCTATCCAGTCCCCAAATCCTGAAAGACACAATGAGAAGAGGAAAATGTTACAGAACAATTTAGTTCTTTTGTTAACGAACTAATAGATATCAAATTATAAGGAGATTTTGATAGGTGAAGGACATATGACATAGAAAGAGAAGGACTCAAATGAGCAACTCCCGCACCAATAACTTGAGATTATGAGCCATTTGCAATGTAACTGAGTTTGATAATAAAGGAAATGTAGAGTGAAAAGAAGACAATAGGTTAGAGTTGAAAATTAGGTGATTGGCAGCTCCAAAGTCTATAACCCAAGAATTAGACACTGTAGACAACAAACATGATGAACTACCTCTAGAGGATTGTGCCAGAGTTGCAATAGGAGTTAAAGATCCCCTCACTTGTTGGAAGGAACCAATGTATCATACTTAGCACATGTCAATGTAATTGAATTGCTTGTATTCTAAACTTTAGTTGAACTTGGTGGAACCATTGAGGGAGGACCAAGAGAATCTTTAATCTTTATATATGCAACAAGGGGTGGTTTGAGCTCTGGGTGAAGCGTTTAGCAATAAGCTTCTATATGTCTAGCTCTTTGACAATAATGGCAATAGCGTGAACCATGACCATTCTCAGAACTAATGGTACCATGAGTCCCAACTCCCCATTCACGGCCTCCACAACGTCCACCATGAACAACACCGTGTCCATGACCTCGACCTCCACATCCATTGGGCCCATGGGAAAGCATAGCACTAATCTCTACCACCGGTGTGGAAAAACTCTTCTCAGGAATTGTAGAATGGAGAGCATGGGTGACTTCATCCATCGTGCAAAGAGAACTTTAAGATGTAATATGTTGACGAAGAGATGAATACTCAGGCCCCAATGACTTGAGATATAATATTACCCTCAAACCCTCATGGTGTTTAGCCAAAACATCTAGATCATTCAAGGTAGGAAGATAAGTATCCAATCATTGGCAGAGAGTCGTGAACCGAGCATAATGATTGGATAAAGATTGATCTCCACGTTGAATATCAAATAACTTTTCCTATGTGTCACATACTTGCATCATACTATTCTGCCCCAAGTAGAGTAATGCACATTTATCCCAAACTGCTTTAGCGGAGTCACATTGAATAAAGTGAGGACTGACCTTAGGGTCCATGCTATTCCACAATAGGGTCCATATCATCTCATCTCCTGCAATCCAATCGGCAGCTTTACTCTTGTCAGACGGTATGGTAGACGTGAGGTAGTCAAGTTGTCTAGTGGTAGTAAGATAGACCTCAACCGCTTTAGACCAGGATGGATAATTAGTTCCATCTATCTTGACAAATGTTAATTGAAAATAACCAAAAAGAGATCCAATGGTCACCATTAGTGAATAAAGAATGATTGAGCCCAAGAAATGAACTTTACAGTTACCAATACTTAATTCCAATAAGCTAATTAAATACATAGTAACTCCGAATAGAAAGGCCTCAATCTAATCACCATACGAATCATCACAACACCAACATACTTATTCTCACTATCTCCTTCGATTCAACTCAACATCACACAAATATATATACAGAATCCTAATATTCAGTAGTAAATGAGAAAAGACAAAAATACATCACTTTTAGGTGCGAAATAGTAGCACTATCCTCCGTAATGGCCACTTCTAAAATTCTCTCCAGGACAAATAAGAAATTGTGTTTTCGTTCACCACTAGAAAGTATTCCATCCTTCGTTGTTTCTAGGAGCCTCTCCAGCACCAAATCATCAGAGAATCGTCCCAAGTGCTCTACATTAACCTTGGATGAAGATATTGCTCCAAAGCAAAAGCAAAAAGTTCACAAGTTGAGCCCAAGAAAATGGTGGGGCTTTATTATGAGAATAGGCACTTAACTCTATCTTGCAAGAGCAGGGGCTCATAAGCTGCAACAAAATTCAAAGTTGTATCTACTAAAAGACCTCAAGACCGAGCATGCTCTCCTTAGCATCGCCAAGATCACTCCTAACCAGAAGACTTTTAGGGTTTTCAGGTCTAATCTTGGTCGGACATCGCCGGATTTTAACTACGCTAGGTTTGGCAAAATCTAGCGACACCGGGATGTCTTATGTAGAGTTAGAACTTGTTGCCAAGGCTAAGTGGTAGCAACCACAGGGCTGGTCGATGCGTTTCCAGGGTTGGTCAACACAAAGGGACTCGAACAATGACAATTAGGGTCACCGATCAGCATTGTGGGTCGTTGACTGGTGGCGTAGCTTTTTTCTAGTGACGGAACAATGTCACAGGTAGGAGATAATTGTTTTCTATTATTCAATAAGAAAAATGATTATAAACATATATATTTACTTATATATGCTTAGCCCTATTCATAACTAAGTTACTATTTTATCATTATTACTCATAATATTTCCCAACAAACTCTTTCTATGCTCTCTCAACAAATAGGAAGTGAATTGCCAATACCAACTCAATCAATAATTTAAGAATATGCAATGAATTTGGTCCTCAAACTAAGCATTGTGCATTTGCCTGATAAATCAAGAAGAAAATATGGGCAGATTGGACATCGATAAAGCAACTTAGTCAACAAAAAAGAGTGAGCGGTTGTAAAACAATCTGTACCATAACAAGATAATGTTCAAAAAGACAACACAACAGGCAACCCCAATTTCTCAATTTTGTCATCTTCTGCTCTTTTGCTATGCAACCCCAAAGATTGCTTTTGAATGATTGACATCATTCTAAAAGCCACATTATAGTAAACAAATAATGTGACATCCCGAAATTTGGCCCCGTTTCGAATATATGAAATGGTTGTTTCATCGACGCACTTACGGTTATTTTACTCGGAACTGATCGCTCACGAGTTAATTAATCTATTAGGTGAGGCCGTTAAAGGATATAAACACGATAGACTAGAGAATTCGATCAGAAATCGACCGCTTGACCATAATAATCAGCAAGGGTCAATACGACACTGTTATAAATCGATTAGCGAACGGATATAAGTCGATTCGATGGAACTACTAGTCGAATTGCGGGTGGTTCCGCACGATTACGATATTTGCGTCGAACGACAATAACCCGATTTTCTATCGATATTATATTCGGGACACATAATTGAACCCTCGCGATTATGCGACAACCGATGGTCGTCTATGAGTTGAAGATGCACAAATGTGGATCGAAAATTATCAACCACGGATCAAACGCGCTAAAATCCCTAAAAGCTACCCGGTAGATTGGGTTGTACTAAAGTCGCATTTGGTCGATTTTTAACCACGAAATTTAATTCAATTTCAGGAATTGAACATTCAAGCGTGTCACAATTTATTCTTTGGACGTCGTCTCATCTTTCGGCGAATTTTCGACGAGTCCGGAATTTTGCGGAAAAATGGTTTTCGAACAAAAAGAAAATGGAAATGAAATTCGGATGGGTAGACAAATTAGGATTTTTCTACCCCAAAAAGCTTTAATTTGGGAAATTAGAGTTTAAAAATTTGATTGGTGGAGTGAAGACAAGAGTAGGAGACTTAGGAGGGTATGTGATGATGAATTAGATATTTTTCCTAAGGTTTTGATTGGTAACTTCTCTTTTTTTTTCTTTTTCCCTTTCTCTCCCACTCTTCTTCCTTCCTCTCACGTGTGCAACCCCCACCACCAGCAGAACAGCCCCCATTTTCTCAGCTTCTTCCATCAGCCTCATCTTCTCCATTTCCCCTTCATTTTCTGCCGCACCACTCCGGCATCCTCTTCACCGCCATCCCACCATTCACGCCCCTCATCATCTTCATCATCCCAATGCCAACTCCACCGCACACCTCCACCACCATCCACCACCAACACCAACTCCAGCTTTGTCCCTTCTCGCCGCACCATCATCCATCAGCCCACCAAGCAACCACCACACCACACAACCACCTCACCACCACCACATCCAGCGTCCAGCTCCACCGTCATCCTCACCTCCATGACCAACACCGCCCGTGCCTCACGCCACCACCTCACCACCACCGGCCCCGACTTCACCGCCAGCCACCATTGCCCGCAACTCCTCACTGCACCACCAATGCCCAGCTCCTCCACGTCCAGCCGAGACCAGCCCCAAGCCAAGCTCCCCTCTTGGCCGAGAGCTTGAAGGGATTGTCATCGCCGACGTTGAGCCTTGTTCGATCCCCAAGTGGCACGTTTTCGATGCCATTGCATCGCCGTCGCCACGAGCCCGCTGCCGTCGAAAACTGTGAGTTAACTCCCTAATCATTGATTAGGCCGTTAATTACGCTTAGGGGTGATTAGATAGTGTTTAGTGTTAATTAAGCTTGTTTAGTTTAATTTAGATTAAGAATGGTTTAAATTAATTTTAATTGCGATTAGTTTAAGTAATTACAATTTGGTTAATTAATCATGGTTAGATTAATTAATTTGGTTTAGTTTAATTAATCATGATTTACTTAATTTAATCGTTAGTTATTTAATTAATCGCAATTAGCGTAAATTAGTGACCGATTAGTCGTTACGTAGAATTTTACGCTCATTTTCTTGGATGAAATTATGCGTGATTTTGATTGTTTGCACATCCAATATTATGAGTTTGATTGCTCTTTGGTAGGTTCCGATTTTTAATACAAAACTTGGTTTTATGGGCAATTACATGGAAAATAATGAGGTGTTGAGTTTGGACGTCAAATTTTATGTGCTCAATAAAACAATGAGGTTTTAAAATAGATGCGTGAAAAGTTTGATGGGTTAATTTTGAGTTCGTGAGCACGTACAAATTTATTTCGGAGAGTTTTAAAGAAGGGGATTGCCCAAATTTACCATTTGAAAAGGAAGTGTTGTATTCTTGGCTAATTGCGGCAATAAAAGTGGACTTGATTGATTATGTGCTTGAGTGGTCACGTAATTGAACCTGTCACCCAACGGAAGTTTGGGGGTGATGCTCGATTTTATTGGATGCCTAGCGGGGGTCCGGAAGCCGAGTCGCGGTTGAGGCCGGACCGATGCTCCTTTATGGAATGCTGTCTAGCCGGGGTATCTAGACGTTGCCGTGCCTGATGGGGCGGGACGATGCCCGGTTACACCGGAAGATTGCCGACACTTGTGTTGGCCGTGCCCGAGGGGTCGTAATAATTGGAACACATGTGTCGACATTGTGCTTGAAATTCTCGTATGTGCTCTAATTATTATTTATGCACATTATACTATTATTATTGTGCGAGAAGTGCTAATGTGCAGGGACGTGCCGCGGCGAGGTGAGTTTATGTGTGGCGCGTGTTTAGGCCGCCTTTGAGGCGAATTCGCGTCCTATTCGAGGTTTAGGGATTTTAACTCGCTAAGATTTTATTTTACCTCGTCATGGTTAAACATTTTCAGGTCCTTAGTATGGAGATCCGTCCGGTTCGTTTTGGGGTTCAATGGGATATGGAGGTAGAGACTACCCTCTACCCTATCCTCGGGACCAACCGATGCCGTGAGTTAGTAGTGACTACGGTTTGGGTCGACGAGGGTTTCGTGAATGTGGTGCCCCACCGCATTAGGGCTTGGTTTATTACAGAGCCGAACGGGGGTTGGGAGGGTCCCATGCACGGTTTTGATAGGCCGCCAGTAGGAAGCGATGTTGAGCAAGACACCGACCCCATGGATATCGACATCCCGGACGGTGTTGTAATAGATCCAGATACCGAGCCGGAAGGGCCCAGGGAGTCGTGTTCACCTGGTGACTTGCCCGACTTCTTGGTTAGGCCTAGGTATGGGTATTAGGGCGAAGGTTGTACGAGCTTGTGGTAGTTGTACAGTTGAAAGTTAGCCTTGACCTAGACCTTTTTGTTAGTAGGTCACGCAGAGTTCACTTTTTGGTAGGCTTGTATGTATGAACTCTTCGAGTTAACCTGTTATTAAATAAATCGCAGTTTGTGAAAAATTGTTGTGGTGCTTTTACTATCCCTACTATTATTGGTTGACTAGGTTTTTTATTTAATTCACTTGCGCATTCGTTTAATCGAAAGATAAAAAGAATGGGTCGGCGACGCGTTCTGAGACGTTGTATATTTAATCGACCGCTGAGGAATGTTCGCATACTCGGGGTTCAAGGCATGACAAATAACCACTGATCTTGTCATGGATTTAATGTGAAACCAAAGAAACCCTACAAAAAAATATAAACCTATGTCTTGTTTTTCCAACCTAAAAGAAACCCTAAAGCTTTGATACACCAATCATCAGTGAAGACAAAACACTAGTCTACCGAGACATACATTATGCTAGACATATGTCACGGAAACACCCGCATCATCTCATACCCGAATACCGAAAAGAAATCTGCACTAAATCGTTCTTAACACCTGCAACAATGCTTATTCAATCCCTATACCTAGCCATCGTGCATGAGTCTTTGTGTGTGAGAGAGAGAGAATGATTATTTTCCTCCGCAAATTAGAAAATCATGATGCTTCAACTCTTTTGCAGAAAAGAGAGAGAGCATGATTATTTTCCTCCGCAAATTAGAAAAACATGATGCTTCAACTCTTTTGCTACTTCTGCAAAGCTTTGATGTGAACCGGAGAGCTACTAAGAAGAAGGTTTCAACTTTAATACTTTACTTACAGATGAGTCGCATGGGTCAACGAAGGAGAGGGAAAAGGACATGGGAAAAGGACATTGTAGGGTTTTCTCAAAATAGCTTTTATATTATGGATAAGAGAAATTCTATTTGACTCTATCCCATCTCCCATTGAATTTTTTTTTATATGGGTTATATTCCCCTTATATCTTACCTTATCCTATCCTGGATAGCAACCAAACATAGGATAGGATAAAACATATCCTATGCTGACTTTCATCTGAACAACCAAATGTAGCCCAAGAGTTTATTTATCACTTTGACTATTGAGTGCTACGTTTTTGTTTATGCACCCGCATAATCACCCATCATATGTCAGTGGTTTAAGTTTTAAATTGCTAAGATTGCTTGTACTAAAATAAAGAGAAAAATGTATTGAAAGAGTGTTATATTTACCTAGCATAATCTAGTGTCGGTACCCATGAAATATTTGGTTCGTAAAGTAAGATGGTTTCCTGCATATTACTTGGGTTTCTAATTGTTGAGAAAACTTGGCCAATGGGGGGCATATTTGTCTATTTCCTCTATTATTATTTTTTTGTATGGCGGCAAAAAGGACCATATTGTAATTTATCCTTTTTATTATAAATAGATACCTTGGGGTCATATTGACCTGCCTAAGCATTCGGTTCAGTTTTTTTGTCTCCCAACGCAATTGAAACCCTTAACCCCAATCTCTTCTCTATACAACCTTTCTTTTCTCTCTCTTCTCGCCTCATCATCTCGCACAGAACTCTTTCTCACCTTATTCTTTGCTTTCTCTCATAGTGTAGGACAATACTAATGAGGTGATTCTTTGAATCTATTGTCTGCCTTAAACCTCACGTGATAGGTGGTTCAACCTCTTCTATGATTCTTTTATCTTCTTATTTATTGCCATTGGCCTACAATTTTCTCATGTGTGAAGACCAAAGCACTGCTATTCGTGGGCCACCACATTTTTTTTTTTTTTCAGGTTTTCAAAACTCTGCAGAAATTGATTTTTGCATTCCCTCAATCTGATTTGGTTATTTTTGAAGGATAACTTCAGCCTACTACCAAAGCACTTCAATCCAATTTTTCGCCTTTTCTAACTAGTTTTGGTGGTTCAATTGCGCGTTTCACACTTTTTAGAGGCAATTGTTAAGACACGACATCTGAGAGTTCAGTTGTAAGCTCTCTAGCTATAGGAGATCGTTGAACAAATAATATTACTTTTGTTACGATTTCTGTGAAACTTGATGACACAAATTATTTCATATGGTCTTGATCTACATTTTTAATCATTGTAGGCTATGGACTTACAGGACAAATTAACGGCACTTCTGTGAAATTGGATACAATAGGAACTACTTAAGACAAATGGATATGGAATGACTCTTGGTAATGTCTTTTTTGCTTAACTTAATGTAGCCACATATTGCAAAAGGATATTTGCTTCTTTATACCATGGCATAGGTTTGGTTAGCTACAAGAGATGCTGCTTATTCTAGATGTTCTTGAGGATATTACATGCCCTCCTCTTCCGACTGTATATGATGGTTCTCTTCCTTCTCAAGAAGAAAAGAATGCAACACAAGAAGAGGATAGTACAATACTATGGTACCTTAAGAGGAGATAACAGAGCAACCACTTGAAGGGGAGACCACACTTGTTAAGCAACATATTGGTAACTTTCAAGGGTGAGTTGATAGTGGTGAAACACATAAGACATATCATCATAAGAATCCTACTACCAATACGCAAATTAAGACCACTGATATATTGCCTGTTCAATTATCATCTTCAGATTTGGATTTTACTACTCTTGGTGAGGTTTCTCTTTCTAACTTCTTATTGCATTTTGAAAGGGTACTAGAATTTGTACTCAACACCCTATATTCCATGTTGTCTCAAGAATCTTTGTCTAGCTCTATCGTACTCTGTGTATTATGTACCTTCTATCTCTATTCCATGAAATTGTCAAGAAGTTTTTGCAGATGAGAAGTGGAAGGCAACAATGGTGGAAGAGATGCATACTTTGAAGGAAAATGGCATGTAGGATCTTGTTGTTCTTCCTTGTGGGAAACAACTAGTAGGAAATGGGTGTTTTTAATCAAACATAAGATGGATGTTATTATGGACAAATATAAAGTACGGTTGATGGCAAAGAGATTTACTCAAACTTATGGGAGAGACTATCAAGAAACCTTTGCTTCTGTTGCCAAGTTAAATACGGTTCGAGTCCTACTTTCATGTGCTGTTAATTATAGATGGGATCTTTAGCAATTAGATGTGAAGAATGCCTTTCTTTATGGAAAGTTAGAAGAGGAGGTCTATATGGAGATTCCTCTAGGTTTTTCTTGTGACAAAACTTAAGGTAAAATGTGTAAGCCGAAGCGTGCACTTTATGGTTTAAAGTAGTCACCTCAAACATGGTTTGGTAGATTTTAAAAAGTTATGATCTTCGTGGGGGTATATGTGATATCCTGAATTTTCAATTCTGTTTTTCAATTAAATTAATCAGGCCTTTCATCGACGCGTCTATAATGCTATTTTCAGAATTGATCACTTATGAGATAACTAGACTATCTGGGGAAGTCATTGAGGCATTTTAATGCATTAGATTTGAGAATTCGACCAAGACTCGGCTACTTGACCGTGCTCATCTGCAGAGGTCATTATGGCACAGTTAAAAGTCGATTAGAGATCAGAGATAAGTCAGTTCAACAGAGAGGTGTGGCTAAACGTGAGTGATTTCACTAAATTACAAAATTCTCGTCAACTAGCACTAGATTGATTTTTCTGTCATTTTGGTATCCTGTGTCCGTATTTGAATCCTTGAGATTTTCATGACAACTAAGAGTCACCAATGTGTTGAAGGGGTTCATTGTGGCTTGGAGAAAATCAACCACAGGTCATTTGCACTAAAAATTTCTGAAAGCTACCCGGTAGCCTAAGTCACGCTTAGATCGCGCCCGATTGAAATTAACCACGAATTTGAATCTGATTTCAGAAATTGAAAGTTTTGTCATATCACGAGTCATTTTAGAAACGTCAACTCAATCTTCGAAGATTTTTCTGCAAACCAAGGTTTTGGCGGAAAAAGTCAAGAAGGGCCGTTTTCAACCGGAAAATGCAGATGACCGTTTTTATAGTGAAATTGGTATGCAAGTGGGATCAATTGGCGAGGAAAAATGCCAATTTGATCGAGGATACATTGGTGAAATTTATAGAGGCCGAATTGAGTAGATTCAAGGAGGAATTGGTGTCAAATTTGAGGGAAATCAACCAAAATTCGTTTGCCCATGGTCCATGACTTTTGGACCCTCTCAATTGGCTTCCAAGACAAGCTTGATGGCTGCTTGTGTCTGAGGATCCAGCTAGGAAAGTGTGGGGCTAAGCAAGGGGGATAAAGAGATGAGTGTGAGACCATGGTGGCCCCCTCCAGCTTAGCTGGTCCCCTCTGCTTCTCCCTTGCCCGTCGACTCCCATTCCCCTCCATCCCAGCTGCTATTCGAAGCCCAAAAACCAGAGAGCCAAGCCGGCCAAGCCCCGCCGGAGCAGCCCCGCCTCCCATCCGACCACTGGAGCCACCGCATGCCGCTACTTGCGCCGAGCGTCCCCGTGCGCCATCCTGTTCCCTCTCGCGCCCAACTACGTCGTCCGCCATGGTCTCGCCATCCTCGAGCCATCTCAGGTTGCCATCCAGCCCGTCGGAGCTCCTGCCGCTGCCGTGCGCCACCGCCTCCGCCTGTCCAAGCCGCAGCAACCCCACCGTGCCATTTCCAGCTCAACCAGCCACCGGTTCCACCTCTCTTAATCCCGACCAGCACCAAGCAGAAGCTGAGCAAAGTGGGTCTTGCAGCCACTGTTTGGCCCGCTTTGGACCGTTTCTGGACCTCGAAAGGCGGTCCCGCTTTGGAGTTTGTCGAGCCCCACGGCGTTCCTGTCGTTTTGATCCGAGTGGATCTCTAATCAAGTGAGTTTAACTCACTAATCCCTTCTAAGTTAATGACATTTAAAGGTTGATTAGTTTAAGTTAAGCTTGGATTAGGTGGTTAGTTAGAACGGATTAGTGAATTAGTCAGTCGACATTGCATATTAGGTGGTTAGAGTAGTGTAATTAGAGCCTAGACAAGCCCTAGTATTTATCTAGAGTGGTTCAGAAATTTTCTGGGCCCATCTCGGCTTTTAATTAGGCTTTTCCGGCCTAAGTTGCTATTTTTGATATTTATTAATTAATTTCCGTAATTATTTAATTATTTATTTATTTTTCGAAAATTAGACCGAGATAGCCGGTGACCGGAATTTTATGCTGATTGCAATAGTGTGGTTTGTTTATTTAATTGACTGTTATTTTGTGCAAATTGAGTGTGATTGGTAATTTTGGGTATTTACCCCAAAATTTATTTAATTTCAATAATTAATTAGAAAATCACCGAGCGTCGGTTTACAATGCCAAAAATGAATTTGTGGACCGTTGAAATTAGTGGGATTTTAAAAGGGAAAAATATTGTATTTTGGTAAGGCCGACCGTGTACCAACACACGATTATTTTTATCAGGTATGATAAAAATGGTGAATTTGTTAGATGGTCAATATGGTATACTATATCAACCTACGGGCTCTGATATATCAACTTAGCGCGAGCAGTATACCTTATCAGCTTATAGCGAGCTATTATTTATCAACTTAGAGCGAGCTATATTATTTATTAGCTTAGAGTGAGCATTATCAATATACTATATTAACCTACGGGCTCTGATATGTCAGCTTAGCGCGAGTGGTATTAGGGGTGAGCACGGTTCCCGGGTAGAACCGGGAACTAGAGGTTTCGGTTCGGTTCCCGGTTCTAAAGGGACCGGTTCTGGTTCCCGGTTCCTTTTTTTCCGGGAACCGGCGGTTCCGGTTCCCATCGGATTGGAACCGGAACCGGCTCCAAAAAGAGCCCTAAATAGAAAATGCTGAGGATCGATTACCCTTCACACTTTCACACTCACAGTCCCCGAGTCTCTGGTGTTCTCTGCCTCTGCCTGTAGCCGATGCCGCTCGCCCTCAACGCCGCCACCGGACGCCGCCGGATGCCCGATGTGCCTGGGTGTTGTCGTCCGTCGTCTCTCAGGGCGGGATGAATCGGTGGGGTCTAGGGTTTAGCACCGAGAAGAAGGGACCCTGAGCAGCGCGAGAGCACCGCCGAGAGGGGGGGGGTTTACCTTTCCTGGCTTTCGCGAGTTAGAAGCTCGGAATCGGAGGCGTTGAGAGGTGGTTTTGGGGGAGGGGAAATGGAGGTATCGTTCTAGGTCGTCCCCTGATCTGATATTTTCACGGAGGAAGGAAACAGCATGCTGAATCTCAGCTGTAGCTATTTTTTTTTAGCGCATTTTTAATTTTACATAAAGATGGGGTTCTTTCTCGGCGGGGATTGTGAATACGGGGTTTTATATTGCTATCTGCTCGTCAAAATTCAGGCTAGTAATATAATCTTGTGGGCCGAATTTCTTTTTCTGCAGTCTTGTTCAGAGGTTTCGGTAGCTGAGAAGCGGAGGTGGACGCTCAATGACTTCGACATCGGCAAGCCTCTCGGACGAGGGAAATTTGGGCATGTTTACTTGGCAAGAGAGAAAAGGGTTAGTCAGAGATCTATTCAATTATTGGTGGTAGCAGATATATCAGCAGTTGAGCTTTGTGTGTGTGTGAGATTCATGCAAATATTTTTTGGTTTTTTATACAATAAAGCTTTTGCCTCAAGTGATTCTCCACTTTTCCGCCCATATCCTCAGTATCTTCATTTTTCTTATCTGAATGCTGCACTGGGCTCTCCCATTTATACATTTCACGGTAAGATGTATGATGCACTTGGTTGAATCTTTTATGGCCAAAGAACCTCGGTCAGATTTAAGCTAAAAGACTACAACCGAAATGGTGGCCAACGAACGGGGTTCAGAAACAGGTCTGCAAATAATTGAGCACGAAGAAGATACATCTTCACGGTTAAGCAGTGCCAAATGCACCAAAACCAATTCTTAGCTTGCAAAAGATTGTTTTGTAACGTCTTCACAAAATCAAGGTCCTTCAGACCAAACTATACATATATCTACATTGTCATATTTCTTTATGTTCTCTAAAGCAAAGGCCTATCACTTTCGGATGTTCATGCTAAAGTCCATAACTACACAAAAGGAAAAGTTCACTTTTGCTGATAAATATTGAGCTTCGTACAGTCTCAGCATCCCAGAAGTGCAGACATACTATAATTCGACTGGCTATGGAGACAAGCTCTTATGGGCTGAGCTGGCTTTATCATGCAACTGGGGATCAGTCATACCTGGAATATGTTGTGCAAAATGGAAATAAATATGCAAACTTTGGAAGTCCAACTTGGTTTTGTTGGGATAACAAGCTTGCTGGAACCTAGGTAACTTTCTGATTCTCTTCAATCAGCAAATCAGTCATACCAATACAAATGTTGTATCCTTGGAGGAATCTAAAGATGTTTTGCTTCATCTTTTATGATCAAAGATCTGGTTTGACTCGATGAAAGCCTTCACGTAACTATTACACGTAATGCTCACTTTGGGACTCATTTTTGCTTCTTTCTTTTTTATATTTGTTTATTGCTTCACTTGACTAAAAACATGTCTACCTTTTCTGCAGCTGGATCATGGTGATTTTTCTGCCACAAGTACAAAAGTACTGCACATGGTGAATACTCTTGCAGTTGATAATGAGGCAAAGCAAACCATTCAAGGGGCAGGTCTCCTGCTTTCAATGCACTAGCTGCTAATTTTGAGAACCCAAATGCAAGAAATGTCTCAACTCCACCACTAGTTGTCGGGAAGATCTTTCCAAAGTCTGTCACCCCCGATTCAGCGAAAATTGGCTTCCAAATCTTCAGCTATAGCAGCTATCGGGTTCCACTTTTGAGAAATCACCACCAATACGAGAAGTCAACATACCCAAATCTATCAAAGGTATGTCATAACTTATAAATTAATGCTTAGGGAAATACACCAATAGCCGACTATTGTTTCTAGAGTTTTATTTGATCATTTTGTTTTACCGGGCAGTGAGTCTCGAGACATCAAAACAGAATTCGAGCCTAATAACAAAGAGAACTCATGCTTGGTCGAAATTTGTTGCTTGCATAAGTGATTTTCTTGTGTTTGTCACAACAAAAGTTGCTAAGTTGCCATCCTTTTTCTGATCTTGGCTTGAGCTGACATATAGCTTGGGTTTGTCTCTTTCCTTCTTCATTATAGTTCAAATCTGAAAATGACAAAAAAGAAGAAAAAGAACCTGTTGGAACCTGGAACCGACCCGGAACCCGTGACGGGGTAGGTTCCAGGTTCTTGATTCTGACGGGTAGGTTCTAGGTTCCAAAAAATAAGGAACCTGTACCCGAGGGTAGGTTCCAGGTTCCAGACAGAACCGAACCGGAACCGGGAACCACTCACCCCTAAGTGGTATACTTTATCAGCTCAGAGTGAGCTATACTATCTATTTTCAGCTTAGAGTGAGCAGTCCTGATATTATCGGACTTTATAGATAGTATTGATTGAGATGACCGGGGAATGATCTCGATAACATGGAATCGACTGAGTCGATTGATCGATGATTCTATTTTTTAAAATTATAATTTAGAAGATATTTGATAAGTGTAGAATGATTTTATATGCAATGCAAATGTAAGCAATGTAGTCAATTTCCAATAACTCAACTTCTATCAAAAGATCAATAATATATTTCCTTTGGGATAAAAAGATATCTTTTGAAGAACTGACATCTCAAGAAAGTACCAAAACTTTCCAAGATTCTTTATTTCGAACTCTTATCCAAGAAACTTCTTCAATCGGATGATCTCATCATTATCTTTCCCCGTGACAACAATTTTGTCTACATAGACAATGAGAATAGTGACTTTAACACATCATCTCTTAACAAAAAAGTATGATCAACAGTACTCTATTTATACTGTCACATCCTGATCCTCCGAGCATGTGCCCATCCCTCCACGGTCGATTAAATAGCGATATCTCAGGACGCATCGCCGACCCATTCATTTTAATGCGCATGCGGAAGCGAATAATTAATCCCCAGACAACACACAGATGGGATAGAAAAGTAGAGCCACAGTTTTCAAATCAACACATTATTAAAAACCACAATCTGGTTTATAAATAGAGGCCAACTCTGGGGTCTAAGTACAAGAAGTCTATCTTCAAAAAGAACTTCTGAGCCATCCATGCTCCTGACCCTTCCGCCTCAAGCTCCGGGTTCTTCACCTTAGGGACCTAAAAATGTTATCCCACAACAGAGTGAGATGAAATCTCAGCAAGTACTCTCTAAGACCCGACTAGGAAGAAAATATGCTCTGAGGGCTGCCTAAGTACAAGCACAAGCTAGAAGACTTACCTTTGTCTCGGTTCCTTCTTGCAAGTCAGTATAATTCAAATAACCATCCAATCATTTCAACCTTCTGTCAATTTCTTTTCTTCTACTCCCTCTCTTCATCCCTCAATCTGTCTCCAGCAAGCAACATGGTCGATGTCTTGCTCCCCTTCGACGACTTTGACAACTGGACCTTTGCACACATGGCAACCGATGACTGGGTTCAAGTAGATCCAACATGGCATGTCTCTAGTAACAAATATTTTCTCATAAATTATGCAAATCAAGTTTATCTCAATCTTACGAAGACAACATCGGTATTGCTTAAAGTCACCATGGCCCATATCATACGAGACCTAGTCCAAAACCGCAAGGGAATTACATTCGGTTTGAGTAGAGCTCGACTTAGCAAAAGTCGACCCCGCGAACCTCGACCTACTTCTCTAACTTCATAAAAAATCAAGTATATTTACCGAAAAAAAAAATCAAGTAGCTTTCTCGGCCAAGGGAGACTTCATAGTGCAGCATGTTGTGGCGAGCATGTTCGACTAAGAAAAACATGAAAGTTGTGGCAAGCATGTTGTAGAAGGATTCAAAGAAAAACGAGCAAGCGGTGCGGTCGAAAAAGGAATTATGGGAAGTAATTTTGGTGCATGTTGTGAGAGAAATTATACGGTTGATTGCAAAGCGTCGCGTCAAGAGCTGATGTGACAAGTATGTTTCACTCTTATCAACTTATAAATGGACACTTGTCATTGGGCTATTGACAATATGATAAAATATTGAGAACCCTTCCTCGTACAAGTCCAGCGACACAAGAGAGGAATAGATATAGTAGTGAGACATAAATAAGACAGAAAGAGGGGTCAACTTTTTAAAGTTAGGTAACAATATAAATCCTAAATCCATATGAGTCCTCTTAGCGTGATAGTCTTTGAACAATTGTGAAAGTAATAATATATTATTAGTTATAAATTCTTGAAGAAGTAGACCTTACAATAATTTCTAATTATTTGTTATTTATATTTTTGTAATTCGGGACATATTATTATTATCACGGTATATTAAGGACTGTCATTTACTCATTTCTCAATCAAGATTAATATTTTGCTTTATTATCTACTTCTTTTCCATTTTTTATTTCGGCTCTCTGTCTTAGGTACAATTTATGCATGACTCTATCCCCCCCCTCCCTTCTGTTTGCTTTCCCTCCTCACATCCGAGCTCTCACTCTTCTCTCTGCTTTTATAAAACTTTTATAAAACGGGAGAAGTGCCAAAAAAGTCCTAAACCTTTTGTGTTTGTGCCGAGTTTAGTCCTAAACCTTTTTTTTGTGCTAATTTAGTCCTAAACCTTTTTATTTAGTGTCGATTCAGTCCTTTTGGCCAGATTTTGCTAGCGGACGCCGGCCGGCCGACGTGGATAATTTTTAATATTTTTTTTTATTTTTCTTTATTCTTTTTCTTTTTTTTCTTTTTTTTTTTTTTTTTTCTTCTCTCCTCCTCCCGGCCGCCGGCCGGACCACGGCGACCGGCCAAAGGAGACGGCCGGCGAGGCTCGCCGGCCACCTCGCCGGTGGCCATGAGGGCGAGCCTCGCCGCCACCGCCCTGAGCCGCGATTCGGCGAGGTCGAGCCTCGCTAGATCTGGCGCGAGGCGGCCTCCCGCCGGGCCTGGCGAGGCTCGCCTCTCACCGGGTTGGCGAGGGTCGAGCCTCGCCCATGGCCGGCGAGGCTCGACCTCGCCGAATCATGGCCTCGTGCCGGGCGAGCGAGGGTCGAGCCGCTGGCGCCGCTTAGGCTGCGATTCGGCGAGGTCGAGCCTCGTCGGCCATGGGCGAGGCTCGCCTCGCCGAATCGCAGCCTGGGCGGCGCCGGCAAGGTCGAGCCTTGCCGACGCCGCCTAGCGCGAGGCTACCCTTGCGGCCGCGGCGAGGTGGCCGGTGAGCCTCACCGGCTGTCTCCTTTGGCCGGTCGCCGTGGTTCGGCCAACGGCCGGAGGGAGGAGGAGAGAAGAAAAAAGAAAAAAGAGAAAAAGAATAAAGAATAAAGAAAAGAGAAAAAAGAAAAAAATATTAAAAAAATATTAAAAATTGTCCATGTCGGCCGGTCCGTCAACAAAATCTGGCCAAAAGGAGTAAATCGGCACTAAATAAAAATGTTTATAACTAAATTGGCACAAAAAAAAAAAAAAAGGTTTAGGACTAAACTGGTACAAACACAAAAAGTTTAGGATTTTTTTGACACTTCTCCCTTTATAAAACTCTCCCTCTCCTTATCCCCCCCAATGATCGGCCCAGCTTCCTCTTTAGCACCACAAATCTAAGGAACATCATGACTATCTTGACTTAAATGACGTAGGAACTACCTTAACTTCAGCAACTGGAATGAATTACATGCATTTGTCCACGGAAGGATCCGCAAGGATCCATCGGGCTGATCTCCTTTTCATAAATATAAATCAGATATTACTTCTCTACATTATGAAGTAAAATCATCACCATTTTCAACCTCCTATTGGCCAAAACATTCTAATTATCTCCATGATCCGTATCTATATAAAACAATTACAACGAGGTCTTTTAGGTATCGTCTCTAAATATTTAACTTAGAATTACATGTTCCTATAATGGCTCTCTCTTCATTGCAAGAATTTTTTTTTATACTTTTCTTTATGAAAGTAATTGCCACCTAAATGCCACCTCAGCAAAAAATTAATAATCTACTTAATTGCCGAGTTGAATATAGAATCCATTTTTCTTTCTCCTGGTAAATTCATTACCTAATAGTCACGTCAAATTTCAGCCCCATTTTCCTAAATCATTAAGTTTGGCCAGGGTTGACCAAAAATTGATTAAAGGTTGACCGGGGAGTTCCAAGGAACATCTTTAAACATTAGAATCCACACATCAAAACGAATCTTTTGACACTCATATGACCACCTAAATTTGACATTCGATTTTTCAATCCTTCCAAACCAATTACCCATTTTTCTAGTGTCTGAAGTTCGTGATTTCCTAATTTAGATTGCATATCCCGTAACGCAAGCATTCCCATGCAACCCAAATTGGGTCAAACGAATGCTGGACGAGGGAGCAAACGTGGTCAAAGTTGAATCAAACATTCCGATTACCGAAAGCAAGGTCCCAAAGCCCAAAACCATGCTGTCTCGAAATCAGACAATGATAAGCACTAAACCAGCACTAAGTTCATAGACCCAAGCCTTATGCTTCAATACAAGTTGGAGTCTGGTTCGGTAATTTTGCTATTTGACCTAAAAATAATGGGCTTGTTGAAAATCTCTCGATAGGAGCACGCAAATTAAATAATAAATAATTATAAATTATTGTGAAGTTCACTTTTTTAAGAATTTGTGACTCATAACAAATTGTTATTCTTATAATAACCCAACTACTGTTATACTAGCAAAGCCCTTCCTTGATTCCTTGCTTTTCCAATTCTCACATTTCTCTTGTTTTCGTGTCTTTTTCTGGTCGTATAGGCACCAAAACTATTGCGTTGTCAAAGTAAGTCCCAACTCTCTCATTTTCAAATTTCTTATAGAAATGCATGTTAGGATGTCCAAAGTCTATTTAGACTAATATAATCTAGAATATGCCGTTGTGCTGCTCGATTAAATATAAAAAAAATGCATGTTTTTTAGCCCGTGCCCATTTGAATAGTTGAAAATGTACGTTCTTAGGCCCTCATAATGTCAAAATTAGACCTCCAATTATAGGACGTTGTTGTGCTGTCAAAATGTCACTAGGAATTATACATACTAGTAGGCCGTCATAATCTGAAATTAGGCTGTTACAATACTGGCTATCGCAGAAATACGATAGAATGCATGTTGTTATTGTTGCCGATAAAAACTGTGTAGTCTAGAGGTAATATGAGTTGGTGAATATAAGGTGAAGCGTGACACTAGACCACCTCTTTTATCCGTGAGCCAACCCACATGTCATTTATTAAAGGGATTGGGTTCGAGTGTTGGACCGGCTTGACAAAGCGGCTGGAGGGAAAAAAAGAAAAAAAATATAGCCATCATGATTCGAACACGTGAAGAGAGGCTTAAAGCATGCGACCACTGATTTCATGACTTCGATTTGAAAAATGATTTTGAAATCAAACAAAGACTTTGATTTGACATGGCCGAAAGGAAAATGATGCGTTTTCATACCAACGTCACTACATCCGAGTAAAGCCGTAAATTGAATTTATGAGTCCTTACATCGTGTGGTTTGCACTTCACCATTGTTATGTTTTGCATTTGATTTACTATGTCATGCTATATGCCATTATTTTCATATCATGTCGTGTTGTTGTTATGTTTTGAATATGATTTGCCATGTTATGCTACAAGTAATTATTGACATATCATTTCATTTTTATTTTTTTATTTGATTTATCATGTCATTTTGCATATAATTACTGCCATATCATGTCATTGTTACTTTTTGCAATCAATTGGCCATGTCATACTATATGTAATTATCATCACGTCATGTTATCTTGTTGTCATGCCTTGCATCTATTTGGCCATATTATGCTTGATATGAGTATTATCATATCATGTCATTTCATTATTATGGTATGTCAATTGTAATCATGTCATTTCATCATTATGTCTTACATTTGATTTGTTATGTCATGCTACATGTAATTATTGCCACGTCATGTTATCTGGTCATCATGCCTTGCATCTAATTCACCATATCATGCTTGATATGAGTATTGCCATATTATATCATTTCATTATTATGCTTTGCATATGATTTGCTATGTTATTAGTAGTCATGTCATTTCATCATTATGTCTTACATTTGATTAGTCATGTCATCAAGTTGTTATGTTTTGAATTTGATTGCCATGTCATGTTATATGTGATTATGTCATGTTATGTCATCTCATTGTTATGTTGTGCAATTGATTTGTCATGTCATGCATGCTACACGTGACTATTGCCAAGCCTTGTCATCCCATCGTTATGTTTTGCATCTTTTGTCATGTCATGCTGCATGTGGTTATTGCCATTCACATCATCATTATGTTTTGCATTTGGTTTGCCATGTGATACTATGTATGATTATTACCATTCACATCATTGTTATATTTCTTCATTTGATTTGCCCAATCATGTTGCATGTGATTATTGCCATCATGCCATTGTCTCATCATGTTTTGCACGCAATTTACTATGTCATGTTGTATATGATTATTGCCATGTCATGTCATCTCGTATATGATTTTCCATGTCATGTCATCTCGTCATCATATCTAGCATTTATTGTCATATCATATTGCGTGCAATTATTGTCATGTCATATCATTTCATCATCATGTTTTGCATTTAATTTGTCATGCCTAGCTATATGTGGTTATTGATGTGTTATATCATTCTTATACATCACGATTGAAGTTCGCATTTCAATTGATATTTGCATACACATTCTCACACACAAACGGAGTCACCCAAAATACACGAGAAAGCGTCCTTGTTAACCAATAACAACGTTGGATAAGTGTTTTGCGGACATTTAAAGATTTTCAAAAGAAAAGATCTATATGTTTAAGAAATCAATTGATCGAATGCTTAATATAAAACAGGCTTGCGGTATCAAAAGGGCACTCTGGGATGCCGATTCGTCCCATGCGTAACTGAATTGCCAAACCTCATGTTTAACCAGTCCCTTTACACAGAGCAAGTAGTTGACTCTCCCATATCTCTATGTTGATCCTTTATGTGTCAATCGACTTAGGTCTACCTATATTAGTTGGTGGCGAGGGCGACACTATTATCCCATTTGAGTTTATGACCTTATTTGATCCAATAGTTTGCTCGAATGTAAGGTCTGGAAATATACTAGGGGCTAAAGGTGAAAATGGTGTGGCAACCCTCAATCCACAAGATTTGAGGTGCCACAGTATTAAATCGTGTCAACATATAAATGACATATTGTGTCATATCATATTTGACCCTTTTATACATCATTCTTATTTTACCTACATCATGTTCGTATTGTGCAATCGAGTCGTGTCCAATTATTAGTCTTCAATGCTATTTATCACTCAAAGTGAATGTAATTGTAACTTTTAGGAATGATTTGTTTCAAGCTTTTTGTCATACTTTTGCCACTCATGTCGTTTTTCTATTTAAAAGGCACAGAAGAATGACCAATGTTGATGGCCACCTAGACCTTACCATAAACGTTTCAACCTATTACAACACATTCAGTTTCTTGACCCAATAACTACTTGGTACATGTGCATTAGGTGCACGGTAAATGTCTGATTAAGGGCAAATTATTCATACTTGGGAGATCTTTCAAGCTGTCTCACATTTTAAATGGACCCTACGGTTAATACCATATTTAATGAACTCGAGTTTACCTATTCAAGGTTAGTTTGTCTTATAATAGAAAAGGTTAACTACTCAACATGACCAATACACTAAGGTTCATGATTGCTGAGCCTGTTAACGCGATCCCCCAAGCTAGTTGACGATCTTAACTCTCTACTCGTGGTCACGGTGCCAAAGAGCACAAGGGGGTTGGAGGTACAACATTGCCTGACCTGGTGATTTTGTGGAAGGTCTAATGGCACGGTACAACTTAGCCGGTCACAATGGCATCCTAATCTATCTAGAGAGCTCCACTTTTCCCATCATCACCTTCCTTTAAAAAATATTATGGATGGATTGTGGATAATAGAAATAGAGTTGATAATTATACTATGTTTAACTTTGTGAGGAAGAGTAAGGTTCCATTTGTTTCCTGAAAAATAAATGACTTGAAATATGTTTTCTTACAAAATAATTCTTATATTGCTTACAAAAATGAATAAATAAAAATAATTTTACTATCTATGAAAATATTTAGACATAAATTGCTATCGATAATAAAAACATTTTCAATGGCTAATTATCTCAAGTTATACAATCCATTATTTTTAGAAAAATATTTTCCAAAAAAATTATTTTTCTAAAAACAATCAGAAAAGTTCATCCCATTTTCCATTAAAACTTCCGTTCATCCCATTTTCCTGCATTTCCTAAACATAGCAGTTGGGGTTTGATTGAAAAGGAAAAGTATTGGGGAGAAAATAGAAAAGAATCCCAAAGCTTGGTGCTATTTTAGCAAGTGGCACATAAATCACGGCTAACTTAACAAAGAAGCTACCGCCTTTTCAGTTTTCTCTGCTTTAAAAATTAACCAATAGCCGTTGTCAACTGTCTTTCTGGCGCTTGTGAAGCGCACATGCTTTTCCATCCTGCTTCCGACGATGACGACGGAGCGGTCAACCCCAACGAGCCCTCGCCCTCCCAGCCGCGGCGGCAGAAGAGGCGGCGGAGGTGGCCGTGGACCGCCGCCTACTGTGCAGCAACACCTTAATCCTCACGCTAGACCCTGGACTCCTCCGGCTCCTCCATGAGACCACAAGATCATCATCAGCATCATCATCATCATCATTCTCCTAACCAACATCAGCAACATTCTGTTCTGAGCAGCACAGAGCAGCTGGAGATGATCGACTGGGCCGTCGCGAAGGCTTGGCACGATCTCCTCGCCACCGGAGAGAGCGTCTCGTCCTGGAAGGTCTCGCAGGCCGTGGTCCTGGCTCTGCAGGTCGATTCGTGGAGCTCCTTAGGGTTCAGCATGCAGGAACTGCCCTCTCTTCAGAGCTTAATGGCTGTTGAGGGAAAGGTAAAGGTTTTCTGATCGTTGTTGAAGTTTCCTCTCTTCTCTGTTTTTGAGACTGCTTGAAACTGTGTGGAATGAGTAATGGTTTAGGAAAGAAATTCTCTCTCTTTTTTTTTTTTTTTTTTTTTTTAAATCATGTTGAAACTGTGATTGCCTTTTCTCTCTACAATCTGGATTGGTAGTTTTCTTCCGTGGAATTCCTTTTCGGGAGAGGAAATACAGGGAATGAAGATGCTTGGTAGGAATTAGGTCGATCACTAAAGACTTTCAAGTCAACTTCTTCGTCGTCGTCCTCTAAGGTCGGGGTTCTGTGATGGTTAGTGGGGGCCATGAGCTCGCTGGGTCTGTTGCCTTTGACTTTTCTTTTTATTTCCAAATAATCACGCTTGATGTGCTTTTGCTGATGTAATTTTGTATTGAATTCACGGTAAATAATGATAATGAACTCCATCCATCGTTGAATTAAGTTGTGTGTATTTTGTGAGGGGACTAGTTGCAATGACGAGGAGATTTCCCCATATCTTCTATTTATTTGATTGAGATACCCATTGGGTTAAGGTAGTTTGCTTCCCGTTGCATTATCATTCTTCCCTATGCAAGAATTTCCCAAATAAGATACTCAAATAGTCTACAAGGACCACGATTCATCATCGTCTTCTTTCCTTTGCTTTTTTCATGATTGCTTAAAATATGGCTGCAACCCACTTGTGATTTCACTTAAAAGAATGTGGGATTCATCACATAACCACAGAGTCATAGATAAATGATCATCCAAATGGTAGAAAGGTTGAACAAGTTAACACCCAGAAAGGGTTTCTATATGCTTCTATCTAGTATAAGTTACAAATAAAGTTCAATCTATGTTTGGAAGGGTTTTTTAAGCAGATCTGTTGCCCTTCTTCCATCATTTTTAAGAACCCAAACATTTCTCAGGTTTGAAGATAGATTTATCTTGTAAATTATACACCTGTGAAAAGACTTTCTTCCTTTTGACTCACTATTTGTTTAACATTTTTCAGATAAATTCATTTATCCATTGCTTTGTGGAAACTTGGACAATTGCCTCATTGTATGATCTGGAAAGAGCAATCTGTGAAAATGAGGGCATTGAACGATTTGAAGAGCTGGCACTGGGCCCTTTTTTGCGACATCCCCTTGTTACTCAATACTTTTCCCTGAACAGTGATGTGACTGAAGTGTTCAAGATAACAAGTGGGCAGATTGTATGGTACCTTGGTAAATTCTTATCTGAACACAAGAGTAGAGAAGGTGTTGAGATTGGGGACCTCCTCAGCTTTATAGCCAAAGAAAAATCAGTCTCAGAAGTGGAAAAGCTTGGATTACGAATTCAGAGCTTGGGGTATGCACTTTTTGTATTTTAATTTGTTTTAACTGATAACAAAATTACATAGGATAAAGAAAAAAATTTGAAAAGCTGATTTGTATGCAGAGTTCATTGCTTTTTTGCCATTCTTCTCATCTGACTCTTTTTGTCATTGCTTTATCGACTGCTTTATAAGCTTAGAGAAGTAAGCATTTTTAACTTCTCGAGAATTGTTTTCTGTAGAAAAGAATTTGACTTCTATTGGCTATCAAATATTTCATCTTATGTCCTTTATGCATAGCTGTTAATAACTTTTTTTTAGTTTATTTGGATTTTTGGACACAAAGATGAGTGATTGCCCAAATTATTAAAGGACTGAGAATGTAACTTAACTAAAGGTAGTTTTAATAGCGTTGGATGCCTAACTCTACAACTTGATTTTACTGATGTTACCCAGATTCTTAATTGATTTTCTTGACAAAGTTGACACTAGATTTTAAGGATTGAATTCTTCAGAGCAACTGCACATATTAGTATAATTGTATCATTTCAGCATTTAGTTGTTCTTGATAGCCGCTTTTCATAATTAGCACAGGCAAACAACCTTTTTGAAGTGGAAATTTTCCTATCTTGGTTCACTACTTAAAAGTTTCCCTCTATTATGCACTCCTCCTGATTTTGTGTGCTGTAAATTCTCATAGGATGAGCAATTAAACTTGATGATTGCAGAAGGAGCAGGTTCCTTATATCGTGATGCTTCATATAGCTGGAACTGTCTAGTTGAGGGTGTTCTATATGGCAAAGATACTAACCTTTTATCTTTAGGAAACAAATCCACTTGCTTATTTGAAGCACTGAAATAAATGTAGAAAACAGATCCTTTTTGTTCATCAGACATGCAGTTGACTAGTTCGCCTTTTGGAGTTCAAGTCGGTTAATGCGTCCTAGTGGATGGTCTATGCATCTTCAGGTTTTTTCTTCTGTTTGTTAAGGCAATACACAATTGATGCATGGAAAGCATGGTGGGCATTCTGGGCTGTAACAAGATGGTTTTGAGTTGGGAACAACAATGCTGGGGTAGGGGTAGAGACAACAGGGATGATCTCTGCCTTACTCTGCTGCATGCGGCCTTCTTTTCAAATGCTTTAATTAGTGGCTCTGGGCATTTTTTTTTTTTTTTTTTTTTGGGGGGGTTGGGGGGTTGGTTGCAAATGTGCTGGTGGAGTATAGAGTGAGTAAGAACTGCACATAGAGACTTCAAGGTATAAGGAACCTGTCCACTTCCATCATTGGACTAATCATCATAGCAACATACATAGATCTAATCTGAGCTTTGAATTTCTAATGACCACCTTGGCTTCACATGTTATTCTAATTGAGAGAGGTTAGTCATTCTTGTACCCTCTCAATGTGCCAAATCCATTTGGCAAGATTTTTTTTTTATCTTTTCTAGAGATTCCTACATACAGATGAGACATTAGGTAATGGCTCCTTGAATTATATTAGATTAGATGGTAAGTCAAAATGAGGGATGAGCGACAAATAGCATGCTCTATTATGATCAGATAGTAAATCATAATGAGAGTTCAACGATGAATAGTTAACCTTTCTTGCTGATGACAATTGTGTGGTTCCAATGCATCTGCGTGAAATGCATTCTGTAGACATTTTTATCTGGTCTATCAACTGGGATAAATACGTTATATTTGTTACATGTACTGACTCCTGATTTATGGATAAAGGCTCATTAATTCTTTGTTTCCTTTTATATATGTAGGTGTCATATATCGTTTATCTTACATGCTAAGAGATCGGAAGCGACATGCTTGAGGAGATATCTGAACTTAAGTTCTGATGATGAAGATGATGATGACTTGTTAAATGAATATAATAAACCCGATGATGATTGTAATCAAGACGAAAAATCAGGCCAAGACATGCTCGTTCATGTGTCTGTAAGTTGCAGAGGTTTGAGAGCGAAAATCTCACTCACGCAGAATGGCTTAAAAGAGACATGGAAGAGCGGGACAAATTTCTGATGGATCGAACCAATTTCACAAAAAAAGGTAGAAAAAAGAAAGGTGCTAGACTGGTTCTGGAGGCTAGTGCTATGAGGATTTTCATGAAAGATTGGAAAGAAGCCTGTCGAGCGTGTTCTCTTCCCATGGTAAGTTCATGGTTTTCATTCCTTGACATGATTGATGCCATTAAGTAATGAGGTCTCATCTACAATCCATTCCTAGCTATTTGGTGTTTGACTATTGAGCATCTCTTGAAATGAACAATAGTAATATTCAATTGCTTCCGCTATGAATTTTTTGGGTTGAATTCATACAACCACTCTACCATTTTACATTGATAATCCCTTAACTTGCGTGATTGTTCTCTATCATTCTCAATTGCCAATACCATTGGGTTACAAGTAGTCTTTTTGACATTGTGTTAATAGTTGAAACTATGTATACTTTTGGTTGCCTTAATAGCTAGGTTGTAATATAGTTGTTAAGGCTAGAACATAAAACTACAGTGTAGTTATTATTTTGCTTAGTTTGACACGTAAAGAAATAGAGAAAATGTTCACGTATTATATCATGCATGATTTCAGAGTAACTTATGAAATTTTCTATTATCATCCATAAATTTAATGAAGTAATTAACTATTATTCTAATTAATGAAGTTACGTATATAGTATAACATTATTTGTTATAAGTAAAGTTCTTGAATTGAGATTAAAAATTGTTAACAGTAAAGCTCATATTCTGAATCGTAAATTGAATCAAACCGAACCGTGAACCGTTAGATTTAAGGTGCGTTTGTTTGTGTTTCTGTTCTTTTTTTGTTCCGGGGAACAGAAATAGAAAAAACTATTTCTGTTCCGGGAAACAATTTTTGACCAGAAAAACACGTTTGGTTAACTTGTTCTGGGAATAAAAAAATAACAGAAACACGTTTGGTAAATTTGTGTTCTTTTAATTTTTAATATTTTTATTTTATTTTTCTTATTTTTCTTTCTTTTTTCTTTTTTTCTTCTTTCTTTTTTTCTTCTTTTGGCCGGTCACCAGCCTCGGCCATGGCCGGCGACTGGCCGACGAGGGCTGGCGGCCTCATTGGTTGGGCGAGCTCGGCCTCGCCGGATCCGGGCGAGCCTAAGCTCGCCAAGCCGGCAAGGCTTGGCCGGCGCGGGCGAGGCTCGGCGAGCTCGAGCTGCCTAGATCCGGCGAGGCCGAGCTCGCCCAGCCAAGGCGAGGCTGAGCCTCGCCAGGGGCCGGTGACTCGACCTCGCCGGGGCCGGTGACGCTCCGGCGAGGTCGCCGGCCCTTGACGGCCGGTCACCGGTCATGGCCGAGGCCGGCGACCGGCCAAAGAAAAAAGAAGAAAAAAAGAAAAAGAAAAGAAAAGAAACAAAAAAGAAACAAGTTTTTTGTTTTGTGTTTTTGTTCTTTTAATTCTTCAAAAAGTGTTTCTAGAACAAAAAAAAAACTTTTTCTTGTTTCTGATTTCTGTTTCAATTTTGTTCCCGTGAACAAAAAAACAGATTTGGAACAAAAACGCAAACAAACGCGTTTCTGTTCTTTTTTTTATTCCCGGGAACAAAAAAACAGAATTTTTGTTTAAAAACAAAAACAAAGAACATAAACAAACACACCCTTAGCAAGTACCTTTAGAGTAACTTTAAGGGTTAATACCACGAAGAATTCCGAATTGATACACCTTAGGACAAATTTATCCCAAATTATTTTTTGATCACAAAAAACCCCAAATTGGTACACCTATGAAAAATTTACCCCAAACTTACTTTTTAACCACCAAAAACCTAAAACTAATACATTTGTGACGAATTTGCCTTCTGTTAATTTCCTTTAAATTTTACTGTCAAATTGGTGAGTTCAATGACATGTGGTAGTTGACATGTGTATTGGTTTAAAGTTTTATCCTCTGTTTGTCACAAGTATACTAGTTTTGTTATTTCATGGTATTAATCCAATTTAATAGAAACTAACGGATGGTAAATTTGTTAAAAATGTATTAATTTTGGGTGTTTGGTGGTCAAATAATTAGTTTGGGCTAAATTTGTCATAGCTCTATCTGTTTAGGGTTTTTTGTTGTCAAAAAATTAGTTTGGAGTAAATTTGTCACACATGTATTTAGGATTTTTTGTGGTATTAACGCTAACTTTAAAAGGAGGACATCTCGCCGAAGGCAACCTATTAGTTGCCAAAATATAAAAAAATAAATGTAATAAGACATATAAACACGTAATTTTGAAGAAATGTCATGCGATTGTTTCAGATGAACCCAAACAACCAAGTAGGGAATTCAAATGACGCATTTATCAGTAAAATTGTGATATGCAAAAATTCGGAATATTGAATGTTTATAAAGCATAGTTGTTATTGTGAATCAAAATTGTAAGTTTATGATTCATGAGTTGAAAATTGAATTGAATTATTAGATTTGATCAAGTACCTAAAATAAGTACTTTGTGTTGTAGACATTTATGAATTTACTAAATAAGTATAGCAAGATATAGATTTTGAGTTAGAATTATGGAAAAAGAAATCTTATTTCAAGTGCATGTGATGATCCCTATGTATAGAAGATATAATTTCTATTGTTACCTTGACATTTATTATAAAGTGCAAATTTATTTTTTCAGTCATTCTATAACTATCAAAAGTCAACATATATTGTCAAATGTGACAAAGTTACATCATTTTGATAAACTTATAAAAAATTAAATCAACTGATATGTGTTGGATGGTAGAGTTGTTATTGAATTCCATATATTCACTTACAATTCGGGTGGTTAGCGATCTACCTAATAAAAATGCATTGCTAGGGCCTCTAATCAGATGGAATCATACGACGAATCAAGAATGGGACAATTCTGATAACTTTGTTATAAAGCATACTGCCAAAACTTATGGGGCCAAAAAATCGCAAATACATAGTCTGACAAAGTCGTATTGAATCTTATCAAATTGTGTGGAATTGTATCGAACATAAGTTTCGTTTGCCATTCTGATGCTGCATCTTCAATTCATAGCTAAAAATTGAATTGTTTAGTGTGTGAATTGAATCAAATCATACAATTCGAATTGTGAATCATACAATTTTAACAAAATTGGTTATACGTTACTATATTTATATTCGTATAAGATGCTCATAGCAATCAATTTATTTTTTAATTTATTAGTCATTAGTATAGTAGCAATCATATTTATACAATACTAGATTCCTTTACTAATAATCATTAGCATAATCATCAGTAATACTATTACTCTCATTTTATACCTAGAGTAGTTGTGTGAGTAAGTTTTTAGTAATACAATACGAGTAAAGTGAGAGAAAACAGGCTGAACACTCATGGAGTAACTGTTATGGTGATTGTAATAGCTTTGGCGGTAATAGGGCACTACTACTGCAACCAAACAAACTAATATGTAGACTTGTGATATAATAGACAATACTGTGTTCAAATGCTTTGTATCTGATTTAGTCATAGTCATGCAGTATGATTGCTTTGGCATTCATACTATAGGATACTTGGCACTTCAACTCCAAATATGTTCTTTAAGAATTTTGAGTTAGAGGTTCATATGCATATCTTTGGCCTGTCACCACCTAGTCACTGAGGGATTTTATGTTTTATCCTCTTTCATAAAACTAATATCAGCTACAGGAAATAGGAAGAGGTTGATATGCAGTCTCTCCTGCATTAGTAACTTCAAGCTTTTACCATCATGGCTCACTATACAAAATGCATGAAGTGCAGACGTACAAAGATTTTTTGACTAGGTATATAATGTCAGAAAGTGTTTTAAGGCAGTAGATTGGTTGGTTAATTAAAATTCAGCATGCGCAGCTTCTGAAACAAGTTCTATATCTTTTTAGGTCATCGAGAAAATGCTAAACAAGTATGTACACAACCAGAAAAGGCGAGACATGATGGGCACCATGGTTTCAGCATACCCCTTGGCCGTTTTGTTGAACATTGCTGTGAGTTGACCATGATTTTCCTTATCTTTCCTTTAGACTGTAAAAGCGGCTCTCACTTTCTCCTGAAAGATATTACCTAATTTTATTTTACAACTTGACTTCTATGTGCTACCTGTTTCTGCTTCTTAGTTTGTTTTTCTCTGCAAAGTTAAGTTTGTAGAGGAGCCAATGGAAGTGGGACATGAAGCTATGAGGGGAAAGAAGGATGAGGACAGAATCAGAGAGACTGTCTTGTCTGAACATCTTGATGTTTAGCTACTTCCATTGTTTTGAACCAAGAAACATACTCTTCACTGCTGCTAAAATTCGAATCTTCTTATTTGTAGGAACAAATAAACTAGTGTTAGCAAGTTGGTCTACCTGAAAGTACCCTTCTCATTGAGCAAACTTGTGGTATGGTTATAGAATCTGCCTCTGACATGAACGAATAGAAAGTTGTTCTTGTTCTGGAGGAACTTAGTTAATCTGTGCTCCTTGGAGTTGCTGATAGAGAAACGTTTGAACTTGATACCTTCACTATCCATCAAAAGCTTCTTCTTTTGTGTTATAAAATGTTTTTTTTTTTTTGGGTAAATCCTGGTACATTCAAGTATCCAGGAAGTATCAGACCGATGAATAAAGCAGGAACACTAAAAGAGGGAATAAGAAAACAGAAGGAAAGAGAAATATGATAGCCCTCTCTGATCCTATCTAATGGTAGGTTTTAGCTTAGAGAACTGCAGTTTCTGTTCCTCAAAGATTTGATATTCCGCCTTATGCATAAAGGACGAGACCTCCACATCTCTTTTCCTCTTTATTTCCTTGGCGCCACTTCTAGCGCTTGTTTTGACAGATTGTGGCATAACCCTAGAAATTGTTGAGAATGATATAAAGTTGGATCCAATGTCAGTTGCTTCTTGACATCAAAGCAGAAGATGATCCACAGCTTTTTCCTGCAAAAGCAGCGTTGACATGCTATAGCAGTTTTGAGTTAGTCTCACATTATATCCTTTTAATATATTGTATGAGCATGGCTTTTGGATTCTTCTAAAACAAAAAGGACTTTGGAGGGAGCTTTGACATCCAATATAGCTTTCACGGGAAAGATATGTTACTCTTATTTCTCAAACACCTATGGCATTGTTAAACAATAAATCTTCAGTGTGTATGTCACGTATTATAGTTCTTTGTCCGTCCATTCACCTCTGGTCTTGGATAATGACAGTTTCTCAGAAATATGAATGAATCTGTAAGTCCCAGTCCAATTCCCCATTTAGCAAATCCACTGTACAAATCAAATAGGATGACAGCAGATCTTCTTATGTTCTGCAATAGCTAATAATTGTGGATAATTTCAGAAAGAGCATTATTGCGAAAACTTAAATCAGCCCAGCTTTTCTTTATCCGACAATAAGTACCAAACCTGAAGCCAGATGAAGTTGGAGAATTGTTGTGGCTTTCATGGTCTTGTTCCATGTGAGTTAAGGATTACAGGAATGCATATTAGTGATCCCAGACGTTGCTTCCATGTTCTTGTCCTAATAGAGCTTGAGTTCCTAATACTTTTCCACCAAAAGGAAAATATCCAAAATTTCTCAAACATGCATTCCCTCTATACCTTTACTTCCCACCACCTTCCTTCCTAAGGAGAAGGGTTCCAAAATAGCATCTCACTGGACCTGGTGAAAGTTATGAGCATCGACTAGTTCCTCTTCCTTTCAATAGGAAAATCTGTCGGTGCCTTCATTTCTTCTATTTAGTATAGACATAACAATGCATGAATGAACATCCAAGGGAGAGCATCATCAATGGAGACATTGTAGTTAGTGTTGCAACAATGTTCAGCCAGGAAAAGCAGTTTAAACCAACTTGATAGGGTTGTCACCATCCATGCATTCTTAATATGCCTCCGTTTATCTGTTCCATGACCTCATTAAATTATTCTATGAAGCTGAAAATTTTGGTTATGCCCTGATGCCCATTGTATTAAGAAACAGGTTGGATTTGGCTTAAAACACGAATTGGCCTTTTTTTTATTCAAAATTTGAATTTAAAAATATTTTAAAGTTAAGTGCATTCTGCAAGATTTGGGAACGTTTCAGGTGTTTGTTATCAAATAAAGGTCAAGTGTCACCATTCACGCATCTTTAATATGCCTCCAGTTATTTGTTCCATGACGTCATCAAATTCTTCTATGAAGCTGCAAAATTTTAGTTATGCCTTGATTCCCTTTGTATCAAGAAACAGCTTTGATTTGGCTTAAAACAAGAATTGGCCTTTTTATTCAAAATTTGAATTAGAAAATATTTTAAAATTAAGTGCATGCCACAAGATTTGGTGCGTATTAGGTTTTTGTTATCAAATAAAGATCATGTGCATGCTGCAAGATTTAGAAAAAGCAAAAAGCAAAAGTCATTTCAAGCACACCTATTTATAAAGTCTCATGGTGAAGCAAGAGAGTTTTTGCAGATTGTCTGAACTGCTAAATTTGTGATGAATGGCATGATTACTCCTTTGGTGGCTTTATCATGTTGCACTATCTAAAACATTTGTGGAAGGGCTATTTTTTTAGCAAACTTCTAGTCTAAAACTTTGTTGATCTTTTTTTATTGGTTGCACAACGTTTTAATTGTTATTAATATTTTTTGATGTCATATCATAAGTCAGTTTTCATGGCTGTTTTTATGATTGCATTACCAGCAGGTTACTTCTTTTTTCTGATTGCAGGTAACTTGTATCAAATGGGGAATGTTGGAAGATGAATATGAAGCTATTGGTAAACAAATGTTGAATGGACTTATTCTGCCAACCCCCCTGCCTGTAAGCACAGATACCCAATCAAGTTTAGAGAGCGCAACTGACAAAGCTCGACACAGTGCAGAGCATACAAAAAGTATCATCTTAAAGCATGCGTTTCTGAGTCATTTATGCACTATTGGTTCTTAATTTGTATAATTGTGGGTGATACAGTTAAACAGTTGTCTGAAAGCATGTGTTTTTGACTGTTCCCCCTTTTCTCGGTTCTTGCATTCATCTAACTTTTGAGTTTAGTATACCATGCACATAAGTACGTTAGATCTTGCTCTAGGGTAGTGTGACAGAGACAAGCAAGCATAATTGGCCTTGCCACGAGAATAAGATGCCCTATTAATTTCACATGGAGCAATATGCAAATTGTTTTTTTATTATCTTTGATCTTGTATAAGTCACAAGGCTATGTAACGGGATAGAAGTTACAACCATTTAAAATGGAGGAGATGAGTAGCATGTGAAATTGAAATAGTGGGTTGCTTGACATACTTTTAGTTACTGACTTTTTATTTTTTGTGGGGTATTTGAAGAACTTTACATTCCAAGTTTTTACCTGTAAAATGGAAATAAAGGTTGCTTGAAGTACTTTTGGTGGAATCAAATTTTAGTTATATCTTACTTGGTCACTTCATCTGATAGCCGATGATATGTGTAATTGATTCAGTTTATTTGTGTAAGCTTTGCCTTAACTGGAATGGCATCCATTAATCTCATCTCTTAGTATATAAATTTGATAAACATAATGCACCCGTTACTCTCATCTATTAAGACAAAACAATACCTAAACATGGTAAGAAAGCACATGCAAAATTATCAAATCCGGGGGATCCCTCCTATTTTTATTTTTCTTTCTTTCCTATTTTTCTATCATTGAATTCCTGTCATCCATTCTTTGTTTGTAGTTGTTACATTTGCATGCTGTGTTTTTTGTGACATGTAATTGGCAGGGCTAAGGATATGCCTGATATAGATTATAGATGAGTTCTGTTGATTGCTTAAGCTTTTGGGATGAACCACTTAACATCGTTTCGCAAATTTGACTGAATTGTTTAATGTTAGATATATAGACGGCCTGGATTTGAAGTACTTGTTTGACTAAATGAGTGGTTCAGATAAAATTTAGACTATTGGAGACTTTCTGTAATGACTAAATTGTTTCTAAAAGTAAATAATATGGAAAATCATGACATCCCTTCATGTGTGTAAGAACTTCTTTAGGGAAAATGTTTACCATTGATGCCAGTAGTGTGATCAATACGGATTAAATGTTTGAGTTAGAGTATCTGCATGATTATGGAAAAAAGTTGGATAGACAACGTGCATGAGTTGACTGGAAGCTATGTTGAAATTAGAATGAAGTTATTAGGACTGAATTTATAGATGTTTATCTTGTACATACATCTGGATGGAATTTTATTCATCTTTACATCTTTAATTGGGCTAAGCTTTGAATATCATGGGCTATCTACCATATATCAAGGCACTGACTTTTCAATTTTGGATTGATGTACGTTCATGTACATTTGACCCCCTGAGTTTCTCAAGAGCAACAGACTGAATGATCTTTCTGAAATGTGCTCAATTGAAAATCTACCCTGGTGGCCTGTATGCTGCTGCGGCTTGTTTATTGTTAACCTTTATTCTCCATATTTTTTTTCTGAGATGTCACACACTTGCGCAGTTGCTGATTCTGAGGTGGGTTATCATAGACGAATCTTATGACATCGTCTACTTATTTATCAATTGATAGGTGTCACTGTTGAAGACATTGCCAGAGAAATTGGTGCTTATTATCAGCGTGATCATGAAAAAACGAGCAACAACAAATCAGTTCTGGAGATGAGAGTTAATTTGTTAAGAAAGCTTGTTGACTGTTACTCTTGGCTGGCGAAGCAATTTTTCGTTCATGAATTTAAGTCACTTGGTTATGGAGAGTTTTTCAGTTTCCTGACAGAACACATATCTCTTATGCCTACTGGGCTGAAACAGCTCTTGAATGGTGACATGTATGAGAAGTCCCACTCTGAGGCTTGCCTACTGCAGGATCAGTTGATGGTGCTAATATCACAAGCATTGAATAGCTCGTGGGACGGTAAAGTAGTGACCAAACAGATGATTTCGACATTGCTTTTGAAGCAATTTCCCAATCTCAGTTTCAAAATGGAAGTTGGTTCAGTGGAGGATTTATTAAATATTGTTGGGCATTATAGAGATATTGCAATGTCAAAATGTGTCCTTTTCTCTCAGACACTGATGGGTGCCCATGGTCAGTCTATGCCAGCACTTGATGATAATTGTGCGGTTGGACTTGAAACCATTGGTAGAGGAGCTGATGTCTCACAGAAAACAGGAAAATTGGAATCAGTGTCATCTCAGGATGCAATTGAAGTCTTACTAAGGGCGCCAATGCTGTCAGATTTAAGTCGTTGGTCACATTGGGACATTAAGTTCGCCCCATGTCTTGGCCCTCTTGTAGGATGGTTGTTGAATGAAGTTAATAGAACAGACTTGTTATGTTTAGTGACAAAAGATGGTAATGTGATACGGATTGATAGTTCAGCTAGCGAGGATTCATTTTGGGAATCTGCCCTTCATTTATCACCTTTCCAAACAGCAGTTCAGTTGCTCTCTTTGTTCTCAATACGTGGGGGACAAAAACATGTTCCTCTTTCTCTTTTAAAAAGCCATGCAAGTCGTGCATTTGAAGTCATCTTGAACGATCATCTGGAAGATAAGGAAGTGACCAATGGATGGAATTTTCAGGTGAAAGAAAAAGCAGCTGGTATGTCAAAGCTGTTGGATGAAGTTTCTGCTAGTAGATCATTCAAGAATTCCACTGGCACAGTTGATGCAGTGCTTGTTGCATCAAGATACTTTCTTGAATGCCTCGGTCATATTCCTTCAGAGTTTTGGACATTTGCTGCTGATGTGTTACTATCGGGTTTGGAATCTGTCATTAAAAATGTACCTTCTATTATCTTGTCAGAGTGTAAATGTATGGAGGAACGAGTCATGCTTCATGAAGTGGGACTATGTCTTGGTGTTGTGGAATGGATTCATGACTATCGTGTTATCTGCTCTTCCACTGATGGTGAGATGTGCAAGCCCTGTGAAGCTATATCATTCATAGCTAACAACTCTAAGTCAAGCATAGGCTCACTGTCTGCAGAAGAAGACAAGATCTCGCTCTCTCTTGTTTCTGAGGGTCAGAGTAACATATGTAGAGAAATTTGTCACGGTTCTGATAGTCCAGAAGTCTGCATAGATAAGAGTGTGGCACGAAATGAACCAATTGAATACGAGGATGCTTACTCAATCATTGAATCTATCAGGCAAGAAGAATTTGGTCTTGATCCTGGTCTTTCTAGTACAGAAAGTAGCTTGTTAAAAAAACAGCATGCCCGTCTGGGGAGAGCACTCCATTGTCTTTCACAGGAGTTATACTCTCAGGATTCTCATTTTCTTCTTGAGTTAGTAAGTTCATTGTTGTTTTTAATTAATCTTTGTTTTTCCTCTCCAGTAGCTGTTGTCATTTAGCAAGATAATAATGTGAGTTTACAATATCTACTTGCCCCATGGGATGCCGCTTATGCTTTTGCTTTAGTTCTTTGTTTGATTCATGGTCAGTGATGATCTTTGTGGTCATGTTGTTCATCCATTCTTGTCAAGTTCATTGGGGTATTAATATGTGCCCATACATGCATGGACAAACAAGGGAAACTGAATTAAATGCCTGTCAATATTTCCCCAACAACCTAAGCTGAACGCAGACACACTTGGTTTGCTGAAGCCTCCAGCTAAATCATGGAAGAAATGCCATTTCTTCATAGTGACCACTGACTACCTTAGTGGAGCAATTAATGACATCATTTTGCCCAATTGATTATTCACACAAACAAACAAAAATCCAGTCATATGCATAGGAGAAAGTGGCCTTCCTTATCCATGGTGTGATATGTTTAAAGAGTATATTGTTTTTGTTTACAGTACATTGAAGTCAAATTACAGTTATAGTATGTATAACAGCAACTTGATGGACTTTATCGTAGTTATATCAGTCAACACATGCCAGAAATATTAAGGAAACTTATTACTACAATTAGGTGTGGCAAACTTTTCAAGTTTGTACTGAGGAACATGACATCTAATTCAATTTTGCGAAGAAAATATTAACATGATTGATTACAGCTTATACTGCAATATTTCTGCTCTTCAGAAGATCCTGTAATTTTCAATTTGATAAATCTGAATTCGGAAAGTGTTGGAGACTGAAACTCTAAAAACTTGACAAAGCTTCGTTTGATTCCCATGATTTAGATATCTTAAACCATCCTCTTTTATCTGCATTCCTCTAAACTTTTTGTTTTTATCTTATATTGTGATTGAGAGTCCACTCAACTTAACCGATATTTTCCCCCAAATAAAGTTTATGGACAGGGATTTATATTTTAAACCAGGACAACAAAGCTGATTAAATTTCAATGCTCTAATGGGACTGGTTGTCCTTACTGTTGCTGCAGGTTCAAAATGCTGATGATAATACCTATTTAGAAAATGTCGAGCCAGCTGTTGTATTCATTCTTCAGGAGTCAGGCATCATTATCCTGAATAATGAACAGGGCTTTTCTGCTCAAGACATAAGAGCACTATGTGATATTGGCAATTCTACGAAAAAAGGAAGTGCTGGGTATATAGGGAATAAAGGCATTGGATTCAAATCAGTATTCCGTGTAAGTAAAGATAGCCTGATAAAATGCCATCATATCTTCTTCTTTGGGTGAATCCCGTACCTCTTTTATTGCAGGACTGCAAAAAGGGTTGGAGATTTAATATGCCTGAAACATGGATTTGAAGAAAAAATACAGAAAGGCACAAATGAGATTGTGAATGTAGTCTCATTTCGTCTAATTGCTTAAGTGTTTGGGTTAGAATTTTTAATATGGTATCAGTTCCAAGTCTAAATTCTTCATGCCCCATTCTCCTATATAGCATGCAAATACCATTATAAATAGTCATTGCAAATTACTCCTATTTTATCCTGAAAGAGCTTCACCAAAAAAAAATTTAAATTCTTCTGCAGGTTACGGATGCACCAGAGATTCATTCCAACGGGTTCCATGTAAAGTTTGACATAAGTGAGGGACAAATTGGTTTTGTTTTGCCAACTGTTATACCCCCTCTCAATCATAATGTGCTAAGCAAGTTAACATCCACTAATTCTGTTCAGTTTGATACTAGCTGCTGGAAAACTTGCATTGTTCTTCCCTTCAAATCGGATTTGTCAGGAGGAACTAGAAGGAATAATGTCATATCCATGTTTTCAGATATTCATCCATCCTTGCTACTGTTTCTTCATCATCTGCGGTGTATTACATTCAGAAACATGCACGATGATTCACTAATTGTCATGAGAAAGGAAACTTGTGGTGATGGCATCATTAGGGTTTCATATGGTAAGGAGGAAATGAATTGGTTTGTTGCACGCAAGAAGTTACATGGGAAAATTGGTCGTTGCAATGTCCAAACAACAGAGATTGCCTTGGCATTTGGACTTGAAGAATCAACAGATGGAAATTATATCCCATGCCTCGATATGCAACCTGTTTTTGCATTTCTTCCACTAAGAACTTATGGTCTGAAATTTATATTGCAAGGTGATTTTGTTTTTCCCTCATCTAGAGAAGAAGTTGATGGGGATGACCCTTGGAACCAATGGTTGTTGTCAGAGTTTCCTGATTTGTTTGTGAATGCGGAGGGATCTTTCTGTTCTCTTCCGTGTTTCAGGGACAATCTAGGAAAAGCTGTGACAGCTTACATGAGCTACATTCCATTGGTTGGTGAAGTTCATGGGTTTTTTTCTTGTCTTCCCCGGATGATCATCTCTCAGTTGCGCCGCTCAAAATGTCTACTTTTGGAAGGAGATGATGCCACATGGGTGCCTCCTTGCAAGGTTGTCCGAGGTTGGAATGAAGGGGCTCGAGTTTTTTTACCTGATCATTTGCTTCAAGAGCATCTCGGCCTAGGATTTCTAAAGAAAGACATAAGTCTATCTGATCCTTTGGCAAGGACATTGGGGATCGAGGAGTATGGCCCAAAACTTCTACTTAAGATTGTAACGTCTTTGTGCCAGAAAAAGGATGGCCTTCCATCAATGGGTTTTTCTTGGTTGTCTGCGTGGCTGAATGCAGTTTATGAAACGTATGTGCATTCAGCACAAGCATCTCGAGATGTTGGAATGGGCACAGATATCATAGAAACCCTCCATAAGCTTCCTTTTATTCCTCTTTCTGATGGTACATTCGGCTCAGTAGATGAAGGTATGATCTGGCTGCACATTGATGTATCTGGGAATGACAGTGAGCATGGAATGGATGCTTTCCCAATGTTATATGCAAATCTCCGTATTGTAAACCCTGCTTTCGTAACTGCATTGGATACTGATATTTATCGTGTAGACATGTGTCCAAAGGACAACATCATCAGGATGCTCCTTATTGTTGGTGTGCAACGTCTATCTACACATGAAATAATGAAGGTGCACGTCTTGCCTTTTATATGTGATGACAAAAGTGCAAGTTTGGACAAGAATCTGATGACAGAATTTCTCTGCTTTGTGTTTATCCATCTACAATCTAGCTGCCCTATATGCCACGATGAAAGAGATTTTCTGATATCAGAGTTGAAAAACAGAGCTTTCATTCTAACAAATCATGGCAACAAAAGACCGATTGAGGTACCGATCCATTATGGTAAAGGATTTGGAAGCTCTTTTGACCTCTGTAAATTGTTCAACAACATTCAAATGGAATGGCATGAGGTAGACACTATCCACTTGAAGCATTCTTCAACTAAATCTGTCGTCAATGGAATGAAAAAGTGGAAAAGATTTTTTGAAGAAATAGGCATCACAGAGTTTGTTCAAGTAGCTAAAGTTGATTGGAGAATTGGTGATATGCCCGATACATTTTTTCAGAAGGCAGGATTGAAAAGAGACCATGTTTCCTTAGGATCTGTAGCTGAAGATTGGGAATCCAGTGAGTTGGACCATTTATTGTCCTTGTTGTCAGCAAGTGGAAATCGTGATGGTTGTCAATTTCTCTTAGAGGTTTTTGATAAATTGTGGGATGATTGTTTTAGGGACAAAACCATAGGTTACTTTAACGATAAGTACAATGGGAAAAGGACACCCTTCAAATCTTCATTCCTAAACAGCATCTGTGGTGTTCCATGGGTTGTTTCATGCATGGATGACAAACTTCACTATCCCAAGGACTTATTCTATGACTGTGATGCTGTGCACTCTATTTTGGGTTCTTTCGCTCCTTATGCAGTTCCAAAGGTTAGTTCCATTATGGATTTGTTTTTGCTGATTTATTACTTTTGGTGTGTTGGGAATGTCCAGTGTTGAACTTGGGTCTGAGCATTTGGCCATTGACTTCTTTCTTGCTTGTGTTCTCGTTATCCAATTTCAGGACGTCATTTTGATGATAGGGGATATACTATGCGAATAATTTTGTTGATACAGAGATAGTTTCAGGCTTACTGTATAATTTTGATAACTGATTGTCTATTTAATGTTTATGCTCGTTCTCTGTAGGTTCTTTTCCATGGTCCTTCTTGGAATAAGGGAAACAGTCATGCAAATACCATTGAAGGTTTTTGGGCGGGAGCGTTTGACTGTCTGGTCTGTGGGTAGGAATGTAAATGTAGACATCTAATGATTGGAAAACCTTACAAACTAATGGCATACTAGATAAAAGTAAACCCTGAAAAAGAAAACAGGAATGCGCAAGAGAATATAAGAGAACAGAAGCAGTCAGTCCTTATATATCTCAATATTGGTGGGAATACCTTGTGATTCAGGAGCAGGTCTAGGACTCATAATTACACGCTTTATCAATGCAAAATTTTTATCTTCCATTTTCAAAACTTACATGTGGATAGAACCTTGGAAATAGTGCTAGACTCATTAAAAATAAGTAGAAGTGCACTAAATATAATTTTACAGTATTGTAGACATCAGCATTCAGGGGCCATCTGTGGCTCCCTAGACTTAGTAACCTGCAGTAAATGCAAAGATAACTCAATCCAAGAAAGAAATAAAGTAAAGACTCATTTGCCATCACTGGCAGCTGATGTTTGACTTGATATTAATGTTAATGCAGTGCCAATTTTTTTATGTAATGCCACTACTTGACGTTGGTACTTTGACTTAAAACAGTTCTAAATTATAATGCTCTCTCTTTTGCTTCATGTCTTAATGTTATGCAAAATGACTGTCTAGTATAAATAAACCCGTCTGTTGAGGACTTTGGTCAATAACCATGAAGGGATTGTTCAACAGGTGAGAACTGAGGCTCTTTTACATGATATTGGGTTTAAGAGCAGAGTTACTGTTGAAGATTTCGTGGAAATACTGAGAGTCTGGAGAAGATTGGCGACCTTATTTAAGTTGAGGTACCCAATCACATTCAAGGAAATTCTTTTTCTTTTTTTGTTTCTTGTCATTTGATAAGTAGTGGACGTGTATTAAAAGTAAAATGGTAATCCAAATATACAGAATGTTTGCAAAAAATATAAAGCAGAAACAACACAAAAAATTCTCTCTTTACGCTGCTATTGAAAATGTCATCCACAATGTAAACATTTGCCGTTCTGTCCCATTATTTTATTCTGCATTTGTTGTTGGCCTGAGGTCTAAACTTGCTATTTCATTTCGTGCAGTCCTAAATATTTTTCTTTGTTTAATTCATTTATTCACTATCTATGCTATATCGACTCTTTGGAAAAGAAAATGTCTGATGATTTTGGCCATCAAGTCATGGTAGCTGTTAACTCTGTCATTGAGAGGGTTTTTTTTTTTCCTGGCGTGGAGAAATGGAAACTGAAATATATCAAGATCGGCCCATACTGATTCTCGCATTACAAGCTTGTATTGTTGCTATTAATTTCAGAAGTTTGGTATTTAATAAGATGGGTAATGGAACATTCTTAGATAACTTTATTTATTAAGCTGTCCCTTTCTGCTCTTTCTTTAATTCTCTCAAGGTCATTACAAGGCTTGGACGAGGTTGTTATCTTCCCTTCCATCTTCACACCCTCCCAATCGTTTCATGAACATCCTTCTAATTCATTTATTTGAAATTTAGAACTACATCCTCCATATTGGACTTGTATAATATATATAATTTTTGCTCCAAATTAGGAAATGCATAGCATGTTATGGTATAAAAGAACTGTCCTCCCAGTTACCAAAGAAATTGTTGCTTTTTGTTTAAAACTGTTAAAAAAACTGACCTAAAAGTTTAAGCTGTCATCAAGCATGTAAATTAACGAAAGCAGTAAAAACTTTACTTGCTAGTTTTTCTGGCTGACTTTTGGAACTTTACAACGTTTCATCTCTCCTGCTGTTATGATTGCTTGCAAGGTGCCTTCTTTTGGCTCTATGAATATATCTAGATAAATTGTCCTCCCAATCTTTTGCCTGATTATTTAGCATTCTGGATTAGCCCTGTCTATGTTTCATTTCAAGAAGACTTTCTTTCCTTGTTTCTACTGTTAAATTGCTATACCATGAGATGGTTGACTTTTTTCTTCTTCTCATGCCAGTGTTGCACAAATGTCAAAAGTATACGCTTTCCTATGGAAAGAAGTCAATACTTCGAGAAAGAACATTGTTGAAGATCTCATCTCAGAGCCATTTATATTCTTTCCTTCTTTATGTGCCTCTGGGTTTGAGGATGTTGTGTTGGGCTCATTTTTGTTGCCAAAAGAAGTTTATTGGAACGATTTAACTGGGTTTCTGAACCAAATGGAAGAAATTGAGTCCAAGTCTGGTGCAATTGGAGCAAAGCATAGCCTGTTGAGCAGGACATTGTGTGACATATATCCAGGCTTGCGGGATTTTTTTGTCAATATATGTGGGGTTGAGGAGAGTCCTTCTTTCCAAGATCATTTCCAGAATTTGGTCCGTTTATCAACTAGTGTTTTGCCTTCGCAAGCAGCAAAATATGTAGGTACTCCTACAAGTTGTTTGTTTATGGTTTATTCAAGTGTCATTAAGTAGCCCATGTTTGGCTTTATGCATCAGGTTTTCAAGGTTTTTCTGAAGTTGGTAGATGAACTGGAATGTGGAAAGGTTAGTTCTGAAGATATTTCTCAAGTTAGTGGATATCTTAAAAAATCAGAGTACACCGTGCTTCCCACTCTTCGTAATAGGTGGGTTTCTCTGCACTCTTCCTTTGGACTTGTGTGCTGGTGTGACAATGAGGAGCTAATGAATGAATTCAGCATTTTGGATAAAATTGAACTTATACATTTTGGGGAGCTCGTTGATGATGAGAAAGAGATGATTTATGTTAAACTGCCTCTTCTCATGCATACCCTGGGGATTCCTGCATTTTCTGAGGTAATTTGCTTACCTGCAACTCTATTTTGCAATGTAGTATGGAAGGTTTTGTCTAGATTCGGGTAGGAACTAGGGAAGTATAGTTTCGAGGTCCACTTATCTCCAATTTGCATTCACACAGTACTAATTATGCGATGTACTCGCATGAGGGATTTTATCAAGACGTATATGTTTTTGACAAAGATCGCTTTTTAGATGTCGTTTACCTAGCTTTTCTGGAATCATTTGAACAACTTGTGGTTTTGGCCAGAATTTTGCTCTCCCTCAGATACAATAGGGTCTTGTTAACAAGTACCCCAAAGCACTTTTTAACCATACCTAATAAAACCAATATCTTCATTTTCAATATATTGGTTGTGCATAGCACGGGGAAAACAGTACTTTGGAAATGACAAAGTTTCTTTATTTGGATGTTAATTGAGTGCCCTTGGGGTCATTAACGAAAATCCTATACAATAATTTACAATGGAATATCTATGTGATGAGCAATGTCCTGGACCCAAATTATTCAGAGATGTGCTAAAGATTGTTGAAGAATGTTCCTTTCGCTATGTTTTTTATCTGAGTTCATTATAGAGGCACCGGCATCGAGCTAAAGAAGAGCTTATTTAGAAGGAAGAATGTACAATGTTTATCAATGCAATTCTGTCCATGAAGTTCTTTTCACCATTCCAAAAATACAAAGTTCTGGACATCCATCTGTAGTGGTATTATTTGAAGAACCTTGCCATAATAAAACAACTGAGATGAGTGAACTTGGTGAATTTGTTGTCTCAGCAAGAAATTTCAAGGTTCGATGGTGCGGTACCATTTAGCATGGCCAAATCGATTGAACTAGGAAATGTTTCTTCAACTTCTTAAATGAAGAATCACCAAGTCTAAGGCTATGATCAATATGCAATGCTATGACAATAAAAATCCACAAGAATAAGTCTTCAGCTAAATTGATAGGATCATATACTTCTGGCCTTGTACTTATCCTCCTCATCTTCAATTATATAGCGACATAGCCTATCAAGCCTCTTCCCACTATGAGGTGGGCTTTTAGTATACATGACTGTTCCTGATTAATTACTATATCCTTTTAAGAGAATCAAAATCATTGCTCTTTAGCATAAAAAGATGACTAGGCAATGTCATTTTACGTTCAGGATATGGGAGAGATGGACTTGCAAGAAAGAAGATAGTTTGAAAACGGTGTCTAGCACATCTCAGCATTTGATGTTGAATATTTGGTGCTTTGCTTAGTGGTGCTATGTTGTAGCTAAAGTTACATGTTTTTAGTGAGTGATATTTCCATATCATCTCGTGATTAGTGAAGAAAATGTTTTCCATACATATACAATTGTAGAGTGGAAATAACTCCCTTTACTATATGTTCCATGTGAAAACTATTAAATTCAACAGAAATCTTTGAAAGAAAAAAAAAAATTGACAACAAAGAGTGGAAAAGATTCTTTGAGCTACTTCGCAAAAAATTAACTTTAAGGTTTCTAAACTTATCCCCTGTTTTGGCCTTCAAAAGTCTGTCAATGCTATACTGGAGGATCTGTAACTTCTTTTAAAGCAAAAGCATCGTACCCAAAACAGTGCCAAACAGGAACAAACAAGGGTCCCAGGTCTGGCAGTATTTGCATTTATCAGAGTGATGTTGGGAAATGATTGCCGTGCATATTACCAGAGAAAAGAACCAAGAAGCAAACAAAATAAGACTTGACCCCTTGTTGACCAAGATATTTTTTGCATATATTTGTTCAGTGAGCAGTGACCAAGGTTTAAATGATAGAGAATGGGATATAAAACAGAGACTACAAGTCTAGAGAGACATCGATATGCTAATTTTGCATTAGCTGATTGTCTTAGATATGTGGAGACACAATGCAGATTTTTGTTGAATGACAATATCAAGTTCAGAATAGATTTCCGATTGAAGTATTTGGTTTACTAAAATGGATAGAGGAACAATTGTATATACAAAAGTACATTAGATCCTACACTATTTAAAAGCTTTAAAAAAAATGCGCTTTATTTATGTAGAAAAGAATCTGTATTTTCTTATTATCATTGAGTGATTATAAGGTATATATATAGGAATAGAGGACCTAAATTAGGTGAGAAAATCAAGGATAGAGGACCTAATCTCTATTAGTAACTAATTTATAGCTAACAAAATCAGATCACATAATAAAATAAATCAAATCAAATAATATCACATGATATTCCAAATGATTTGGGGGATATTATAGGAGATTTTCCAACACTCCCCCTCAAGTTGGTGAGTGAATATCTTCCATGCCCTACATCTGCTAGCTAATCTTCGCTAGGAGTGTAGTGAGTAGTGATCAAACTAGATTCAAGCTTCTCCTTTATAAAATGCTGTCTATCTCAATATACTTGGTTCAATCATGCTGAATTGGATTGTGAGCAATATTGATTGCTGATTTATTATCACAATAAAGTCTCATAGTTCCTTCATGTTCCACTTTGAGGTCTTCAATGACAATCCTGAGCCACAAAAGTTCACATATCCCATTTGCCATCGCCTTGAATTCAGCTTCAGCACTAGATTTAGCAACCACGGTTTGTTTTTTACTCCTCCAAGTGACAAGATTTCCCCCTAGAAAAGTGCAATAGCCAGATGTGGACCTTTTATCTATTGGTGACCTAGCATAATCTGCATCAGTATAGACTTCAAGATTTAGCTTGTCGCCCTTTTTAAACAAAATACCTTTTCCAGGAGGAGCTTTGAGGTGGTGAAGAATCCGATAGACAGCTTGCATATATTCTTCTTTAGGATCATGCATAAACTGACTTGCAACTCCCACAACATAGGCTATGTCTGGCCTAGTATGAGATAGATAAATAAGCCTTCCTACTAACCTTTGATATCTCTCTTTATCAATAATGCCACTCTCTCCGCATCCATCCATTTTATGGTTTGCATCAATAGGGGTGCTCATTGTCTTGCATTCGGTTGAGACATCTTGTTTCCTTGAGAAGATTAAGTACATACTTCCTTTGGGATATAAAAATACCTGGGAAGGAGGGAAGGTCATAGAACGGTCGCAAAACAATTTTCCGGGTTTTCAACACGGCGGGAGGAGCAACGGCGGCGGTCAATTAGGGAGGAATCGAGGAAGAGACAAAAGAGAGAGAAACCAAGACGAAGGGGAGTCTTAGAGGTCGGGCCACCTCAATTTTAAGGAAGTATCTCAAGGGTTTCTTTTAGTAATTTTTTTTTTAATATTGAAAAGGTTCCGGTCCGGTCCGGGTGGGCGGATCCGCCCATTTCCGAAAAATTGGAACCGGGAACCGGACCGGTTCCCCAAGGTCTCCGAGACATCCTATTTCCTTGAGAAGATTAAGTACATACTTCCTTTGGGATATAAAAATACCTTTCTTAGAGTGAACCATTGAGCAAGATTGCTCTTAAGAGAATTTGGTTCGGCTTCATCATTACTAGTCACAACTATATGATCTACATACACAATCATACTTTCATTTGAATGTTTGATGAATAGGGTGTGATCCCTTCTACTTTGCTTGTAACCCATCTCAAGCATTGCCTTCGTGAAACTTCCAAACCAATCTCTTGGGGACTATTTGAGACCATATAGAGCCTTTTTAAGCAGACACACTTGATTGTTTCCAAAGTTCTTGTCAAAACCTGGTGGAGGCTCCATAAACATTTCCTCCTCCAAATCTCCATGTAAAAGCGTGTTCTTCATATCAAATTACCGCAAAGACCAACCAAAATTAGTTGCAAGAGAAAGTAATATCCGTACTGTGTTCATCTTTGCTACTGGTGCGAATGTCTCCTAATAATCCACTCCATAGGTTTGGGTGTACTCATTTGCAACCAACCTTGCTTTATACCTCTCCCAGGTGCCATCAGATTTGTACTTAAGGGTATAAACCCATTTACATCCCACTGGTTGCTTGCCTTTGGGTAAAGTCACAACTTCCCATGTATCATTCTTCTCCAATGCATCCATTTCCTCTCCTATCCTCAAAAGCTTCATGTACCGAGTTAGGAGTGGTAATTGAATCAAGAGCAATAATAAAGGTTTGTGTGGAGTAGATAGTCTATGGTATGACACAAATTGGGAGATAGGGTGTTGGGTACATTTCCTGGTAGCTTTTCTTAAGGCAATAGGTAAATCCAAATCAATTAACTCAAGATTATTAGAAGAAGGGTGAGTGATTTCATCACTTGATAACGGTTCGGATACTAGGACTTGATTCAGTTCCGGATTGAGCTTCGTCTTTCTTAAGTAAACTTGCAGTTTGGTTGGTTCATTCTTAGGACTAGATGTAGATGATGATGAAGTAGGCAGAGGACTTATGGGGAATTAGAACTGGTTAGAGGACTCGATGGACTCGATGAAGGACTAGGTGGACTAAGAGCGCTAGGACTTGACAAAATTGGTGAAGGAGACCAAGTTGGATTGGACAAAGTAGGATTGGGCGATGCACTAGGTAGTGAAGGCAGTGGTTCAAATCCACTATCTTCATTAGTATTTTCCCCCTGAAGATAGTGGTGGGAAGGAAAAAACGATTGGTTTTCATTAAAAGTGACATTCATAAAGATAAAAACTTGACATGTTAAAGGGTCATAGCATTAATAATCTTTTTGAGTATTAGAGTACCCAATAAAGACGCACTTTAGAGCATGAGGGTCGAGTTTGTTTCGGTTGTGATTATGAATATGCACAAATGCGACACAGCCAAAGACCCAAGGGGAAATGTGATATGAGACAATAGGATAAAAGGTAGACAGGAGTTGTAAGGGACTTTTATTTCCTAAAGTTTTGGAAGGAACCCGATTAATAAGATATGTTGAAGTTAAAACAGCTTCCCCCAAAAATGCTTTGGAACAGACATTTGAAAGAGAAGAACCCGGGTAACATTTAGTAGGTGTCTATTTTTCTTCTCGGCTACTCCATTTTGTTGAGGGGTATCAACACAAGAAGACTCATGAATAATACTGAGTTGATCAAGATGCTAATTGAAATATACCTTCCCATTATCAGACCTAAGTCTCCTAATTGAAACCCCAAATTGATTGACTATCATTTTATGAAAGTTTTGAAAGATAGATTGAACGTTAGATTTGTCTTTCATGAGATATAACCATGTCTTTTGAGTAAAATCATCAATAAAAGAAACAAACCATTTTTGTTGGTGGTTGCTGTATTTTGGCCTTTTTGCTGCCGTTGTTGTAGCTTTGCTTTTGCGGCTTCGCTGCTTTGTTTCCTTTCTCGGCACCCTTCCACTCCAGCTGACCCATTGTCTTCTTGAGTGTATGTTTTGGTGCCGGGTCTTTGCTGTATAGCTGTATAGCTTTTGGTTAAAGTTCAATATATCTTTTACCTTTATCAAAAAAAAAAAAAAAAAGAATAAACAAACAAACCATTTAGCTCTTGTAAAATTAACAATTCTAGAAGAACCCCATACATCGGTATGGATAAGAGAGAATGGTGTTGAAACTCTAACATTATTATTCAGAGAGAATGAAACATGATGATGTTTTGCAAGTTTACAAACTTCACAATGAAGATTGTCAACAGCAACGTCTTTAAAAATGGAAGGAAACATAGTCTTAAGAAGACTAAACGGTGGATGTCCTAATCGAAAATGGTGAAGCCAAATTTGAGATAAGTGGATAGGATTACAAGAGTTGCAAAAGGTATTATATCCCACATGAGACCAAGCACTTCTGCTCGAATCCTCAAGGTAGTAGGGCCCATTCTGTTCCTTAGCAAATCCAATCGGCCTCCCTATTTTCAGGTCCTGCAAAATACAATGATTAGCAAGAGAAAAGCACCTACACAATTTAGATTTTTGATAAGTTGATGAATGGAAAAGAGATTGGTGGACAACTTAGGAACATGAAGGACATTGTCAAGTTTAAGTGAGGGATTTAGAATTATGGTTCCCTGGCCAGCTGCAGTAATAGGGGATCCATCTGCTATGGTGATACTCCTATTTCTTGGTGATGGTCTATAAGTTTTGAATTTAGTGGGATCATATGTCATATAATTGGTTGCTCTTGAATGAAGAACCCATTAATTAGGGTACTAAGGCCCCGTTTGGTTCAGCATTCCCAATGGGCTTTAAGGGCTGAAAGTCCCTTGGGAAAAAATTTAGGTGTTTGGTTTAGCATTTGGAGGAGTCCTTGGCCAAATGCTGGCATTTGAAATGCAAGTCCACATCTACTGTTTATCCGTTGACTTCTTTTTTTCTTTTTCTTTTTTTAAACCAATCATCTTCCCCACACCCCAACCGCCGTTGATCGGTGAAGGAGTTTCATCGGATTTTATTTTTATTTTAAAAAATAAAAAAACAAAAACCCTTTGCAAATGTTGGGTTCACCTTTTTTTTTTGTCATTTTTATCTTTTGACAATCAATAGCCCAACTTTTTATCAATACACTAGAATAATCATTAATTAATGAAGATGATTAATACTACAATAATTAAAAAAAAATTATTCAAAGTTGAATACAAACCTAAAAGAACCCTAGGCCAAAAGTTGAGCTTTGCATCTAATCTATAATCAAATTTTTTAATATAATTTTTAAATAAATTTAAATAAACTAATATATGTCTTTTACATTACTCTCAACATGAAAATGTAAAAGGTTATATCATTGTTTATTTTATGTACTTTTAAAAATACTAAAACTAAAAATTTAATTTTTTGAGCTTTGCATTTAATCTATAATCAAATTCTTTTAATATAATTTTTAAATAAATTTACTAATATATATCTTTTACATTACTCTCAACATGAAAATGTAAAAGGTTATATAGTCATTGTTTATTTTTTGCAATTTTAAAAATACTAAAACTAAAAAACTTATTTTTTTGAGCTTTGCATCTAATCTATAATCAAATTTTTTTAATATAATTTTTAAATAAATTTACTAATGTATATCTTTTACATTACTCTCAATATGAAAATGTAAAAGGTTATATAGTCATTGTTTATTTTTTGCAATTTTAAAAATACTAAAACTAAAAAACTTAATTTTTTGAGCTTTGCATCTAATCTATAATCAAATTCTTTTAATATAATTTTTAAATAAATTTACTAATATATATCTTTTACATTACTCTCAATATGAAAATGTAAAATGTTATATAATCATTGTTTATTTTTTGCAATTTTAAAAATACTAAAACTAAAATACTTAATTTGGTCACACTAAAGGGCTTTTCAAATATATGTTTACCAAACAGTCTTGCATTTCCCTAAAGCACTTTTCAATTATAGTTTACCAAACAGTCTAACATTTCGGAAAACACATTTACCTCAAAGGTATTTGCATTTTCCCAAGGGCATTTCCCCAAAGTTGAACCAAACAGGCCCTAAGAAGCTGTTGAGTTGTCAGAAATTAGACATGCACTTGACTGGACTAATGAACACATATCAGAAGACTTAGATAGGGAGTCAAGGAGAGCCTTGATTTTACCAACTTCTTCTTTGTTAAATATCTCCTCACTGACAGGTGTATATTGGTCCATAGGGGCAGCTTCACTTTCACTAGTCATGTCTACTTGCAGCTGTCTTTTAGCTCTGCTGAGCACTTGCGTTCTTCCATGAAGCTTGAAGCAATTTTCTTTTGTATGGCGTGATTTCTTGCAGAAACTGCACCATAAACCTTCACTGCCCGTTGTCTTAATCGGATCTGGTCTCTTGTTTTTGTAAGGATTTGTTTCCTCCTTAATTGCTTTCGTGGCGGATCCTTCGGTGTGTTGGTCTTCAAACATTACAGTCCCTTGGCTTTCTTCTCCTCTTACAGTAGAAAAACTTCATTCAAGGATGGCAGCCCCTTCTTTCCAAGAATTTGAACTCGAATCTAATCAAAGTATGCATTCAGACTTGCCAAAAACTCAAACATCCTATCTTTCTCCATATGGTTTTGGAGAGTATAAGTGTCTTCAGAACACCTCATTTGTATATTCAAATTGTGATCTATTTCAAGCCAGAGACCTCTCATGAAATTGAAGTATTCCATAACAGAACGATTACCTTGTTTTGTTGTTGAAGCCTTCATCTTAAGTTCATATATTACTACTGCATCTTGGACTTTTGAATAAGACTGACAAATAGCCTCCCATATGTCCTTGGTAGTAGGGAGAAAGATATAGCTTTTGCTGATTTCAGGTTGCATTGAGCTCCACAACGATGACATAATTGAGGAATCTTCTTCGTCCCATGTCTGAAACTTGGGATCACCTTGTCCTGGACCAGTGCCTTCTAGATGATTGAGCTTTCCTTTTCCTTTAAGAAAAGTCCTCACAACCTGTGCCCACTGAAAATAATATTTTCCATCCAATCAGTACTCCTTCATGTCTCCAATCGATGAGTTGGATTGATTCTGAACAAAAGACCCAGTTTGGTCGGAGATAGCCTTCCTTGAATCTTCCATTCCAGCAACTTTGGGGACAGATTATAGGAGGAGACTAAGAAGGGATTGAGAAACAAGGGTGGTTATCATACAATTGAAGGCCAGCAATAAGGCTAAAACAGAACAGTAGTATAAGGCTGAAAAAAAAGCTGTAATGAAGCAGCAGTAGTGGAAAAGAAACAGAGACAGGAAATACAGATCAGAACACTAGGCTCTAATACCATGTAGAAAAGAATATGTATTTTTTTATTATCATCGAGTGATTACAAGGAATATATACAGGAATAGAGGACCTAATCTCTGTCAGTAGCTAATTTACAGTTAACAAAATCAGATCACATAATCAAATCAAATCAAATCAAATCAAATAATATCACATAATATCCCAAATGATGTGAGAGAGGTTATAGGAGATTTTCCAACAATTTGCTAAATAGTTTTAGTGAAAAAAACATATTTCTTGAATTGGTTCAACTTGTATTCTCTCAATCTGTTGTCTAGGTTTTGGCCAAAACAAAAAAAAATCTGTTGCCTAGGTTAGTTCTGGGGATTGACACTTTTTTCAAGCAAAACGTTTAAGTTGCCTCCATTTTACAGGAGATTTCATGCCAAGCATTAACTTAGTTGTTAGTTATTATAGCAAATTCTTGACTAGCAAGTCCATCACAAACGCATTATTGAAATCATATGCTTGGGGACTGTGAGATTTTCATGCATACTACTCATATTTTTTACTTTCTCACACTCAGCATTTATGCAGGTTGTAACTTGTGAAGCTATATGTTACGGTCGAAGGGATTCTAGCTCCAAGGCTTCTTTTGTAAAAAACTGGGTTCTTCCTTATGCTCGGCGTTATATTTACTATGAACATCCCAACGCATATGCCAAACTTAAACAGTCTGGATTTTCTAATCTGAGTGATTTGAATGTTGTTGTTGTGGAGAGGTTATACTATAAAAATATCATAAGAAGTTTGAGCATTGCTTCTAAAAGCAAGTGGAGACCACGTCAGTTCTTCAGGTATGTACTAGGAATTCAGGAATGTTCTGGATGTTTCTTTTATCTTTGTTCAACCAAAGAAAATGTAAAGCAACCTTCGAGCATCATGGTATGGATGGAAAATAGTTTTATTTCTTACCTTTCTTTTTCTTCACACACACACACACACACACACACACACACACACACACACAGATATAGATATATATATATATATCTGTTGTACAGAATAAGAATATCACTTAACTACGTCTTGAGACTTCCATATTGAAATTCAATCCAACTCCAAATCTTGTTGGAGTCATCCGATTTTAGACATGTTTAATCTGTTGCATACTTCGGACTTGCATTGTTCTGATGCTGGTGATGTTATTGTCTAAACCGGATCTATGATTCATTGACAACCAAATAGGGGGGAAGGTTCTTCGCTCAAGCAGTATAGGGCCGCATTCTTATGACCTAGAAGTGAGCTTCCTTGTTGAGGATTATAATGACTCCCTTAATTTTGACAGGGCAATACTTTATTTGTCACTCCAGAGTCTGATTCTCATGCCTTGTACATGGCGATTTCTTGTCTATTCTTTGATGGCACTGAAAACATTCACTTGGCAAATTTTCTTCACATGATCACAACAATGGCAGAGTCAGGTTCTACAGAGGAGCAGGTGGAGTCTTTCATCATAAATAGCCAAAAGATGCCAATCTTACCGGGTGATAAACCCGTGTGGGCCCTTTCCTCAATTTCTTTGTGTGAGGATGATGGATCACTAGAGAACAGAAGCTTTTCAGCAACAAGAGAAGTGTCCAAATCCTTTCAGGCCAAGAGAAGGGCAGGAGTTACCTCAAATTGGCCTCCTTCAGACTGGAGAATTGCACCAGGGTCAGTTTATTCTCCTTATAGCCAAGTTAAGACACAGCCAGTAATTGTAACCACGAGCACTTGCTCAGAAGTGATAAAGGAGGATTATCATAAATTAACTGGAGAAAGTGGTGGTGGCCATGAGGCGAGTGTTGATTTTACAACTGAAGATGTAGCAGCAAAATCTCCAATCAAAATTTCAACTTCTGATAGAGCATTGTATGTCAGCAATTTGGATTCTTGCACAGATGTCTCAGCTAATCAAATTGACACGACTCCAGTGTCTGATCTACCTGACTTGGATCCGCCTCAGTTGATTGGGAGGAAAATGCTCAATGTCAGCACACCCGATCCAGAACAAGCGATATTAGTGGGAAAACTAGGAGAATTTGTCGCTTTTGAGCATCTTGCCAAGAAATTCAATCGAAGTTCTGTTAAGTGGGTCAATGAACATGGTGAAACTGGTCTACCCTATGACATTATCGTAGAGGATGGAGAAGGATTTCAATACATAGAAGTCAAAACAACTCAGTCGGAGGAGAAAGATTGGTTCTCCCTGTCAACAAATGAGTGGCAATTTGCAAATCAGAAAGGTCGAAATTTCAGCATAGCACATGTCATTTTTGTAGGCCAGAGCAGAAACAAAATCAAATTATTTTCAAATCCAGTTGAACTCTGTCGCTCTGGGAAGTTGCAATTGGCCATTGTGATGCCAAGCTAGCTGTTATGCCCTTAGTGGCTCGGCTTGTGTTGAGTCTCTTATGCCTTAATTAAGCAGTGTATGTAGTGACACCGAACCACCAGCAGTGCTGATGAGTACCTTGCGTAATACAGAGAAGTTTGGTTTCAATCTTTCATGACTGGTGATGGAAGGAGATGCAAGTAACTTGAAGAGGTCATTTCTCTATGACTTCTGAAGATGGTTAAGCTTTAAACAACTAGCCTTCAGAATAAGCTGCACAGTGCTCTCAAGCATGATTGGGCTACTTGTGCCATGTAGTTATTCAGATGGACTTACACTAATCGTCACATTTCTGTGTAAGTAAAGAGTAAAAGGTTATTTTGTTCTAGATGAACCCCTGCCATCAGGTTCCTTGTCAATATCTTCAAATTGTAAGCTTTGAAGACAGTAGTGGGTGAATAATGACTGGAGTATGCGGCAACATTCAGGGTGAAATCAGCAGAACAATAGTAGGCGGTCAAACTTTTTCATGGACCAGTGTCTTATGTATGTTCATTTGTTCCTGGATTCTTTTCTGTTTCTAAGGTGGTAGAAATAATGTTCCTGGACAATTATGTCATAGTTCTTAGGCGCCAAGAAAGTTTCCGGCTGTAATAAGGCTTGAGATATTTAATTATGGGCTTTACCACGTTCATTTACACAGAGCAGACTTTGTAGTAGCTTCTGAGCATTGCATATGTATCTATTTCTTGCCTTTGCTCGAAGGATTACGACATAAGCTTCCTCATTACGAACGACCATTGTGAGGAGATGCAGAAATCATGCGCTCATTGATTTCATTGCGCGATTAATGGAGGCAAGCTTTTCATTATTTACACTCCGTTCTTTAATCTGTGGTGAATAGTTCTAAAATATTTTGCTTACCCGTGGACATATTAAGTATCATTACATTTCGTCTTTCCAGAGGTTCCTTATTGAAAAAGTTGGCCTTCTTTCAAGAACAAAACCGATTCCTTGCTGATTCAACCTTTCTATTATGATTAATGGCTAAAGCTGATCATTTGCAAATTAATGCTACCTCATATGATGTGGGCAATTTTTGTGGAAATAATTACCTGGGCGTGTTTACCTAATGGGCGATAACCGATGCATCGCCACTTTTCCCCCTAAAAATTGAAGATAGCAGATGGTACCATGAAAATCAAGGGACCTTGTTTCCTTGTCATGACTGCCTTGAAACACCCTCCCGATGGGGGTCAGAAAAAAGATAAGTTTAGAGGTATTGTCGAGTTGAGGACCAACTCACGCGAATTTTCTCAAACGATTACCTTGAGCAACTACAATTGATATATATAGTCCAACCTAAATAGGAGTCGCCACTATCATATTAGGGCCGGTTGGGAGCCAAGTGAGGCATGGGAAGGATACCCAACTTCGTACGCTACTAGAAATTATTTAAGATTAGGGAGAAGAAGATGAATAGTTGCAAACAAGGGCAAAGTTGGAAAATCAAAAAATCAATGAGGATAAAATCGAAAGAAAATTTTTTACTTCCCCTACCTTTCGAGAAGACTTTCAGCCTTTCAAAGGCAAGCTTTGTCTCAAGGTGGGTTTAAAATCTTTTACCAAACACCCAAACATTGGCCCAAAGATTTTTAGACGCCCAAAGTCCCTTCCCAAAGTTAGTACCAAACATAGCCATTGTTGGTGATGCATGTATATTAATGACCAATAACATGCGGTTCACACCTATGACACATATGATTTACCATACATACAACATGACTCATCCCAAAACATTTATTACAACAACATGACTCATCTTAAGACATTTATTATCACGTGAGTTATCAACATGACATTTATCACAAATTGACTCATCAACATGACATCACAATGTGATAACATTGTATGCCTAAACCATGCAAAGCTAATTTTCTCTTTTCCTCTTCAAATTTCTATTTATTATTAGATATCTTAGAATGATAAGGTAGTACTTTGTCCTGGTAATATACCCTACACTCGCCTTTTGTGTGAATTTTGTGCATCAGAAACTAAGGCCAAAAAGCCTTATGTTCCAAATGAAGATTTAGCTAGATGTTAAAAATCAGTTCTAACAATATAAAGCCTAAGTAGTGAAGAAGGTAGACCTAATCAGAAAATCCAAATTGGTCATCTAGTTCATTCATCAAACGGTCTTTGTTATCAATTATGAGTCCCAAAGGTCATTTGATGTCACTAAGAATTCATGTGATGTTTTTTAAGGATTTATTACAATCCTAAGGCTTATCCTAACCAATCCATAAATAAAAGAACAATCAATGTAATAAAATTTCAGGAATTACACGTCCAAGTATTAAAATGTTTAGAGTAAAATATGAGAAAGATGACCTGATACTTGTTGAGCAAATAATATACATGGCTTTGTTATTAAACCCCATGATAGAAACCCACATGAGTTTAGTTCATATTAAACTCAATTTTATAAAGAAACTAATTTTCCTATATCAAAACTAGAGAAAATCGAAGGTACTCCTCACTCCCTAAACTATATGTATATTAACTAAATGAAATTAAACCAACTCTGATATAAAATCTAAAAACCTAATCAAGGTCTATTTTTCCAACTATTTTTCCAATTTTTTTTTTATTTTTCGGATTATTTTAATGTTTATTTCATTCAAAAAATTCCGAAAATGGGGACACAGACTGAGCATTTGGGCTCGGTCCAAAGAGGCCAAATTGGGCTTCATCTGAAGCAAGCCCACTTTGAAAGCTCGCAGAACCCATTCATCAAAATCGAATTACATCCAAACTCATCCGTATCAAATTCAGCCCAAACCTATTTAAACTAAACTAAGCCCATTTTATTGTCTCTATCTTTTTTATATTACTCTATTTCTATTTATTATACTACTACTGTTGTTGTTGATGTTGTTGTTATTATTATTCATCACCTTCCTAGAAAGAGACTAAAGGCACAAATCATAACCATTCTAATTAGAAATTGATTTCTAGCAACACAAAATTTCTTCCTTTTAAATAGCGATGAACGGCGGCGATGGCGATGACAACCGGCGATAGCAATTGGTAGACGGTGAATGGCGGCGGGTGACCAAGGGTGGCGGGTGATCGGCAACAATAGAAAGCGGTTGATGTATGGTGGGCGGTGGGTGGCAATTGCGGCGGATGGGTGGCTGGCTAGTAGTAATGATGAATAATGAGAAAAGTTTTTAGTTCTCATTTCTGTTTAAAAAATTCTGATTTTTGTTCTAAACTCTATTTCAGAAATAAAAAAATAAAATAGTTATATCAAACAAATTTATGTTCTAGAAACAAGTTTGGAGCATAAAAATAGTTTTGGAACAGAAATAGAATTGTTATTATGCATGTTTAAGAAATCAACATTTCAATCAAAAGCTCATAGTACCAAAACATCAAAACCTGAGTTCATATTCTTCAGGTACGTTCATCTCCAGACCTCCGCCGTCATTCCACGGATCAAGCCATCCATGACCAATTCCGATGAGGATTTTGGCCATAAAGTTGAGCATTGTTTCGGCTTGAACCCAAGCCAAGCGCGCCCCCTCAATGTACATCTAGTTTTCCTCTCCTCTGTTTTGTTGGACTTACTATATTGGCTGACACCAAAGGCGACAAAGTATGAGGAAACGCAAGACAATGCCTCAATGGTAGAAGTGAACAGAACGGTCGTCTGTGCCACTCATTCCAACAGGGTCTTGGAAGCGGTGAACTCTAGTGAGACTTTTAGCCACGAAGACAGTGTCGTCTTAACTTGAATACGAGCCGGACGTGTCCTACATTGATCACACTGGGACCAGCGGTCTCGCTGCTTCAGCTCTCGATGGCTCTTGTCTCACGTCTCAGTTTGTTGTCGGAAGACAGGGCAGAACAGAGCAGAGCGAGGTCTGGGACAGATTTGACCGTTCCAAGGGCCACTCTGCGTGTCTGAGCATTGCCGGGTAGGGGGCGTGGGGAGGAAGTATCGCTGTGGCATCCACCCGATGAGAAGAACTCAGAGAGAGAGAGAGAGAGACTCCTTCAGTTCAGGCGGGATACACAGGGGGGTCTCATCATCACGGTGAGAGATCGGATGAACGACTGCAATGGCGTCCCGTGAAGGCTGAGCTTAAGCTCGGATGCACATAGTGGTCCCGTTCTTGGAGATAAAAGACTTGAGAATGAGCAGTTTCTTCTCTTCTTTTGGGCTTCATGTACAAAGTTTACTAAAGCTGAAATGGGCATATTCTATAGATGGGCCTGTGAATTGGATCATATGAATTGACTGACCACGCCTTTTCTTTCCTTTTCTCTTCTTCTGTTTATTTTTTTGGTATTGAATTTTCATTATCTAAATGCCGATTTGATATATCGACTAAGATTCAAGTGTCAACAAGAATCTAATAGATGATTTTAACTTTTTATACAAGGGTAATTTCGGAAAAATGAAAAATGAGATGATGGTAAGTTTCCATGTAATCTAATCAATGTTGGATTCTAAGTTTGCATTCAAATCAAATCTAAAATTATTGTAAGGATACCAATGTGTTTACACAAAGTTCCAATGACATTCTAGCTATTGTTCGCCAAAAATTGTCAACAGCATACCACATAGGATGGTTGGAGATGACCAAATTGCTGCGTTAGCAATGTTCAATGAATTTTTTTTTTTTTTTTTTTTTTTTTTGATAATTCATGTGAACTATGTAAATTAGAGTCTTCTGAACCAAAGCTTCATTGATCTTTTTTCTAGACATGTTTACATTCAGGTGGACTGATTCTTTCTACAAGTCCACTACAATCAATGAATGATACAATCATCTTATCGATAGTCCACATTTCATTCAGAAGGCTATAAAAATTAGTAGGGATTTTTCTCCCAATTTTGAAATCCAAGTAATTTATATCAAAGATCGATAGTCCGTTTAAAAAGATCACATCAACATCAACACGTTTGACAAATGACGGTGTTTTGGGGTTTCCACGTAAATGTCCAAAACAACTCCATTATCACTGTTTGGAAAGCTTGCCTTTTCCAAATTTGTTTTGGCACAATTAAGCTTATAATCACCTTGACCAATCTAGAATCCTAGTTAAGGATCCATTCATTTCGCGGAAAATAATTTCCGGGAAAACGTTTTTCGGATTTTCTGGCGTTCGTTTCACGGAAAATGAATTCGTTAGGAAAATATTTTCCATGAAAGGAAAAAAGTCTTCTAAATTAGGGGAAAATATTTTCTACTTTTGAAAAGTGGAAAACATTTTCCTCACTTGATCTCTCTTATCTCACACCTCTACAAATCCTTACTTCTTCCTCCCCTTTTTTTCTTCTTCTTTTCTTTTTTTATTTGAATTATTTTTTTAATTTTCTTTTTCTTTTTTAATTCAAATTATTTTTAATTTCCTTTTTTTTTTCTTTGTTTCTCATCTTCTTCTTTCTTGGCTAGTTGTCGGCCGTTGCTCAGAGAATCTCGAGCTCGTCAATCTCAAGCTCGCGCTTTGTACTCTTGCTTATCATTTTCTTTATTTACTCTACTCTGCAGTTGTATATTGTTCAAGCAAAGGGCTCTACATGCTTTGCTTCTTTTATCTTTTGTTTATTAGAACACAAAAGATGCAGGGGGAGAACAAGCCACTCAACTGGAAGATTCTCATTAGGGTTGTACATGCTTTGCTTCTTTTTAAAATCCATACGAATATTTTTTAGAGTAGATGAGCGTTTGGCGACAATGAGGGAACAAAAATATGAGGCAAGTTTGCCCGGATTTAAAGGCAAGTTATATTTGATGGATTTATAGGTTGATAAGTTATGCATGCCTAAGTGGTGAAGTCTAGGAAAATATTTTCCTTACCAAAAATCGGAAAATATTTTCCGAAACATTTTCACCGAACACCAGAAAATATTGTCATTTTTCTGGAAAATGACTTCCGGGAAAATATTTTCCAGAAATGGCCCATTTTCCATGAAACCAACAAAACCTAAAATTAAGGACTTTCATCCACGCAATATCAATAATAACACATTGAAAATTGAGGATTTATAAAACTTATTAGAAAGGCAATGATATCCTAGTTTGCAAGTACCTTAACTTTTGCTGATTATGCAATCTGCTCTAAGAACTTATTTTCAATCAAGTTTTTTTTTTTTTTTTTTTTTTTGGTAGAAAGAAAGATTTCATTCATTTTTCAAAATAATACTTGAGATGTACATAAAAGGCTTTCAAGCCAAGCAAATCCCAAATAATTGTCAAACAAAGCAAATGCCAAAATGCAAACAAAATACAATCTACAACTAGAAGCACTCTCATTTTTCAAGAGCAAATAAGTCACCATAAATATTTTTTGGCCAATCATTAGATTCGATAATGAGCACAAGCCAAGATCCCCCACTTCATTTATAACGGTTTGCGTTGTGCGTCTAGGTTCAACATTCTCATTACTATCCTTGTGTAGAGATGTCAACATTAATATGTTGAAAGACCATAGATAGATTAACTACCTAAACTTGTCAAGTTTGGCTCAATGTATATATATATAATTGGTTATTACATATAAGGGCCAATTCCATAAAAAGAACATGAACTTTAGGTATTGTCCCAATGTGGCCTAAACTTTATTTTGTCTAAAAAAAAGTATCAACTTTCACTCGTATTCTAAATCTAGCCCTTGTCAACCTTCCTTCCATCGTCACCATTAGTCATCCAACGTGGCATTTCCACATTAGCAATAATATTTAACACATCATGCCGACGTGGATATAATGGCAAAACTACACCTAGACTTTCTCTTCTTCATCTCTAACACATAATTTATGAGATTGAGGAGAGTTCTATCTAGGGTTTCCTTTCTTTAGTGAATCTGTGCGTGAGAGTCTTCAATTCGTTGGAAGATCTCACACGCTGGCTTGCTCGCTCATTCTCTCACATAGAGATGCTCACTCTTGCACATACTCACACTCAATTCTTCAAAGATGTCATTTCCATTGGAAAATTTAGGTTCGAAGGATCTGTGCTTACTTAAGGGTTGAAGCAAACGGAGCATTGAAGGCATTTAACTAAAGATCATCTCGTGCTCGCTCATTCTCCCACATGAAGACGCTAACTCTCACACACTCGTGTTTGATCACTCAAAGATGTCATTTCCGTCGGAAACTTTGGGCTTGAAGAATCTGTGCTTGCTTAAGGGTCGAAGTGGATAGAGCATTGAAGGCATTGAGTTAAATGTCTTCTTATTCTTCATCTTCCTTTGTTATTGGACATATTAAATTACAGTCACCATGTGCTTGATGGTTTGTCTAGAAGTGATCTACCTCATAGAAACTGAAGTCGGTTGAAATTTTTTGGGCTTAACGAACTTGTGACATTACTAAGTCTCTAGAATCTTCTGGCCTGGAATGAATTTGGTCATGGCCATTGGGGGATATGTCCTGACTTGGAGTCTTGGACTCTGTTGATACTTTTGTGCTTGCAAATGATTCTATTTTTCTTCTCTCTACCCCTTGCCTTCTGTAAGGTGGGGGTTTGATTGGCTCACCACTAACTTTGAGCCACATTTTTCACCATTCATGACCGAGAAGGGAAATTGATAACATTTCTCATAAACATCTTTCTTAAAGCAATCATCAACATAATCATTGATGTCTAACTTCATATAAGCAATGCAATATATGGCATGTCTACATGGTATTCCAGAGATATCCCATTCGCTACAAGCATAGGTCTTCCTAGCCAAGTCAACCACAAATCTATGGCCATCCCTTTCAACCTCAAATTTATTGTCCAGAGATGCTTTAATAAAACAATACCTAAACTATAGTTTAGTTTTCTCCAACTTCATTCTAATTCTTGGGCAAATTGGATTTGGTCGATCAACCATTAACTAGCTTCTCTCCGTCATCCTCTCCATCAACATAGCTCGTATTTCTTCAAGCATCTCAAGAATGGCTTTTGCTCTCGGTATGCAAATGTATTCGTCAAAGGTCTCACATAAATTATTTTCAACCTATCTCAATGAAAGCCTTGTAGAAGTGCTTAGGGCCTTGTCTCATGAGGTTTTCATAACCTTTAGGGCATTCCATCTACAAATTTGTCATTGTCAAGTCAAAATTAGCTTCAAAAGTACACCTCACAGTCCTCCAAAATAAATTCTTCAAAGCATCCCCTTTATGTCAATTAGCATATATATATATGTCTTGCATAGTTTTGATGTTCTACATGTGGAGATAGCCATCAAACTACATTCATTAATCCCTGCAACCAAAATCAACCAATGAAAAACAAATACGTTACAACAATGATTATACTAGTGTAATGTAATAGCAATAAAGAAAAAAAGTGAGATATTACCTTTTGCTAATACTAATAAAAGTCCAACATTTGCCCGTTCCCACACTCAAGTCAATAAATAACCGAGTAAGAAACCAAGTCCACAATGCCTTAGACTCAACTTCCACAACTGCCCAAGTTATTGGAAATATTTAATTGTTTCCATCTCGTTTAATAGCACATGACAGCATACCTTTCAATCTAGTCTTAAGAAAGCTCCTATCCAAGCTTAGGACACACATCCTGCTAAAAACTCCCTTTTCAACTAATCAAAGCCAACATAAAACCTTTCAAATACTTTGGTTGCTGGGTTGAGCTCCATCACAAATGTTCCATTCTTATTAACTCTCTTGAGCATTTTTTTTTTAAATTTTTTTTTAGGATCAAGGCAAACTTTTCTCTTGCATCTGCCTGCATTTCAGTAGCTAAATAAGTGAGTCTTACTTTAATCTTAGTCATGTACTCACGAGCAAGCCATGTAGAAGTGTCTTGCCTATTTGTAAGGCTTATATTGCAATTATGTGGATTTTCAACTCTCTTTATTACAAAAGTTTTCTCATCTTGAGCCCAATTGCCATACAACCTCCAACCACAACCACTCGCACATTTTGCTTCCATGATTTTCTTTTTACTCATTTGCCAAAAAATGTCAAATCCATTAGTTATTGCATATTTTTGCATAGCAATCTTGAGTTGTTCGTAAGAATCAAATCTCATGGCTAGACTAAATATATTCGTGTTATTGTCACACATAGGATCATACTTATTAACCATTCATTCAGTTGTACCACTAATTTCTTCAAAATTATCAATATCAGGACCACTTAGAGGCTCATCATCCATTATTTCATCTTCATCATCATCTCTACCATTGTTTGGAACAACACCAACCTCTCCTTCATTCTTATATCGATGGAACCTTCAAGTAAGTCTCCACCATCATCTACCTCCTCTATTATTGCCTCCCTAAATTCTTTCCACATCTCTCTTGTCCTAATCTCTTCATCATTAGATATATTTATTTCATTATCATACAAGTCTAATGAATCATGGTCGCTATCACTTTCAATTGTGAAAAAACACACACAAAGTCATACATTGGAAACTAAAAACAATATTGAAACGTAAAGGGTGAACAATTGAATGAATTCACCATTGCTTCTTATTCAACTTGCAACACTTCAATTTTCTACGAGCAAAACAACAATCGACATAGAACCCTAACTCGCCCAATCCTATAAAACATAGATAGAGCAAAAAATTGGACATTTGGAGTTCAATGTCGGACTCATCACACTAATCAAATACCTAGTAAGACAAAAATAGCTCTACTAATTGTAAGGCATAATAAAAAATTATGACACACTTGACATTATGAAGAAGATTTTCACACAACAATAGCTTATTGATTAGAAACTATAAAGAAAGAATAAGTTCTAGCTTCCACTATTAGACATGTGACAACTCATTTGAAATACATAACCATCTGAATTAATCCAAAATGATAAAATAGGAGTAAGGGAATTTCGGATTCCCAAAAAAATATGATCATACACATGACAATGAAACCACCCTTCTATTGATGAACCATTTGCAAGCACAAAAGTATCAACAAAGTCCAAGACTCCAAGTCATGACATATCTATTAGCTATATGCCCTAAAGAAACCATGTAATAGTTACATGTTAGGGATTATTTAATGGCAAATAATCATTCATTCGTCATCCTATTTATATGAATGAGTCTATAAGATCAATTATAATTGAACATATTCTTAAGGTTAAGAATATGTGTGACCGGTTTATGATTATGCTAAATCTTTAAACAGTTCCTGGTCGATGGATTATTAAGAGAATATTAATGATCCTGTTGAGACCGGTGTGTTCTCAAGCTTCACCATTCAGTATTGGATACTTGAGGGGATGATGAGTCATAAGTCATTGGGTATTGTGATATCCAAGCGAGAACACATGTACTTGTCTTAGACAAGTTCACTAAACATGATATACATAGAATAATTAGTGACATGGAAGCTTTTAGAGGGGTCAATGTTTGATCGTTCACACTTTAGTTTGGTGTAAGATCTTTAGACCTGAGGCATGATGTTGACTTGTATGTTGGATGGTTGTGGTTTATATGTGCACATATTGACTTTTCATCAAACAATCTCCGTACTTGATGGTTGTATTTTGTTCACATACAAAGGCGCATATGTGTGCAATATGGGATATGTCGTCTTGTTATATATAGATATACAAGATTGATGTCATATACAAGCTAATTGTGACACTATATTGAAGTCATCGGTTAGGGTTATAACCGAGAATAAATGGTTCATGTCTCGAAGAAATACATGTCAATTAGATTGTGCATATGATCGAATTGGTGGCTTGACTAATAATTCCATGGCCTTTATTCAATCAGGACATGGTAAGACAGAATGATCAAATTACACGGTTGCCAAAGCTGACAGGTTAATTATGTTCTTGAAATATTTCACACTATCTGAGTAGCCATAATATATTGCTAGATGTTACCCATGGTTTGTAGGAACAAGAGATTGATATGGACAATCAATTCTCTTGGTTATGCTAATGAGTTAGTACAAGTCCTATTGCCATATCAGTGAGGAACCAAGGGATGTCACACACCATAACCAATTAGAATGACGTTAGAATGAGAGAGAGGATATTGCAAGTGTGTTTGTAGTTGGGCCAATCAATTTAAGTCAAGCTAAAAATCTGAAAAAGAGCTTCAGACTTCATAAAGTCTGAAGTTGGTTACAAACTTTACGGCCGAATCAAAGATCTTAAGCCCGTTCAAATTCAAAGATTGAATTAATAATTTAAAGTGAGTTCGGAATTAACAGCTACATTACTGATTTGAAGTGAGTTCAGAATCAATAGCTAAATTAATGATCTGAAACAATTCTAGACTTAATGGCTAAATTAAAGATCTAAAATGGTTTCAGACTTAACGGTCACATTAATGTTCTAAAACAGTTTCAGACTTAATGGCCACATCAATGATGTGAAACGGTTTCAGAGTCAAACGACCAATTAATGCTTTGAAATGGTGTTAGATGTAATAGTCAAAATTAAATATTTATAACAATTGCAAAGTCAATTCCCAGAGTAAAGATTTGTAATGGTTATAAATTAATGCATGAAATAATGCTCTGTAATGGTTACGGAGTTACTGCTCGAATTAGTATTTGTAATGGTATTAGAACTTACATCCATTAGACGTTACGATCGAATTAATTTTGAAATAGTTTTAGATTTAAGAAGTATCGACGTTCTTTGGGAGTTTTCGTGTCACTTGGTCAATATGTGTTGGAAAATCCAATACATGATCAACTTTTTTGACACTCTTTGACATTCGAGTTGGAATTTCGACATGCAAGTTTCCGGGATGTGATTCCAATACGCAAGGTCAATTTTAAATTTTTTTAATAAATGATGGATCAAAATGTATATATGTGAAAAAAAAAATAAAAAAAAAATAATAAATGTGAAAAAAAAAGAATAAAAATCTAATTTTCTCTTCTCTTTTGACTTTCACTTCCCGATATACACAATTCACTCCCTATTTTTTTTTTCTCTTCTCTTACGACACATCTGACACATGAGTTCAGAATGTGAATTGCTTGTTTTTTCTCCAAGTTTTATAGATTATTGGAATGGAGTTGTATTTGTCAAATTGAAACAATTAATGATATTAATAAATTGTGGATTAATGCTTTTAGTGTAAATTCATTCTAAGATTTTATTATTATTTATTTATTTGTGAATTTGAATCAAATTAATTTGATTGAAACAATCATAAAAATGATAATTCATTATGTATATATAAAAATATACATTTAATATATAATGTGTCTTAAAGTGTTGAAATTTTTGTTTTTTTTTAGAAATAACATATCGATGTGTCGTGTCGTGTTATATCGTGTCACATGTTGCGTGTCAGTACCGATACTACTTAGTTGGCGCCAAGCAATACGGATAGTTCGGAGAATCGCGCGGGGCAGTGAGAAGGAGAAAGCTTGCGGGCATCGAGCAGCGATGCTCAAAGATCATGATGTGTCGGAACACCAGCAATACCGAAGCAAAGCGGTCAAAAGGTGGTTGCGAAATAGAGTCCTAGATTTTCAAATTTTGATGATTACCAATTTTTGCAGAAAACGCTAGTTTTTACTTATCAAAGTATTTTCTTATCTTTGATTATCCAGTCGACTGATTTTTTTTTTTCTGACTAACAAATGTACAATTTACAATATCAGTTATTTGAATATTTGACGAATGGCTCAAAATCACTCATTGACCAAATTTTGTAAATCATAAGTAGAGGGTGATCAACGGGACGGGTGGCCTGCTCAAGCCTAGGATGTCGAATGAATGGAATTTTCACGTGTATTGCATGGTGCTCCACGAGCTTTTGAGTAGTCGGACCTTTACGTCCATGCTTGTAGATTATAAGAAGATAATACTTCTACTTCACGCGAGGCAGCAGAAGAAATGTGAAATCAAAAGGAATGCGTCAATTATACATATTTTTCGTCGTCTTATTATATAATACAGAGCTAATTTGTGAATAGATTTTTTTTACCCCTTTTCATTTGTTGTTGGGTGGAGGCAAAGTGGAAGGAAATGGAGAAAAGGCGAGACGAAGGGTGATTTTTGGTTTGATATACATAAGGGAATTTGGAAACGGAAGTTTGGTGAAATCTAATGTACATCGCTAAAATCAATAAAGAGAAAAGGAAAAGGAAAAGAAAAAGAAAGGAGGTAGAGATCGGAGAATGCGGACGGGGGTTTGTCTGGGCCAAAGCCATGAACACGGCAATTGGTAACGAGGGCGAATTGAATGGAATCGGCTCAGCCGGCGGAAAGAGAGAGAGAGAAGGCGCGCCCGCCCAAACATCCCTGTGTCACGACAGAAAGAGAGAGAGATGGAGAGATATCAGAAACTGAGAAACGTTAGCCTTCCAAAGTTTGGGATAAATGTCCGAAAATTCCTAAACTTATTATACGTCGATCAATTCGGTCATGAATCTTTTAATTATGTCAATTTAGTCTTGAATCTTTTGGCAGTTTACTAATTTAGTCATAAATATTTTGATAATTTGTCAATTTAGTCATTCTAATCAATTTTGGTAAGAAATCATTGATTTGGACATCGGCCAAGTGCCGACCATCCTGCATGATGTGATTGGCGTTGATGTGGACAAATTCTACATTTTTTTTCTCTTATTATTCCTTTTCTTTCCCTTTGGCCCATGGCCGGTATTCGGCCATGGCAAACCACCAGCCACAAGCAAGGGCAAGCAAGGACGTCACAACCCTCTCTAAATCTAGCAAGGGCTCGACCCTTGTGGCTTGGGCAAGGGCGAGGTGGCCTAGGTGAGGGCCGCCCTCACTAAATCTAGGGAAAGCCACCCTTGTGGCCTGGGTGAGGGTTCGACCCTCATGGTCACCAACCATGGCCATAGGCCAAAGTGAAAGAAAATGAAAGGAAAAAAAAAAAATGAAAAAAAAGAAAAGAAGAAGAGGTTTTTCTTTTTTTCTAATGCAAACTTTGTTTATGTTAGCGCCGTTCATGTCACATAAGATGGCCGGTGGCTAGTTAATGCTATAGTCAGTGATTTTCAACAAACATTGACCGAAATGATTAAATTACAATTTTAAAAGGGAGGTATTTGTTATTTTTGCGGCATGCTTGCAACCGTGGTGCCTTCATCTCGCAAAATCCGATAACATTTAATCTATCGCATAATATATATTATTCAATTCGTCTGATCTCTTGCAACTGCACTCGAGCTTTGAGTGAGAACGGCAAAACCATCCCAAAGTAATCGCCCCCACGATTGAATCGTGACGGTGAGGCGTGACACAAACCAAGACGGTTCGCTTCTCTATTTGTATCGTCCTGACAAAATCGTGCGATCCCCAATAACTTTCGCGCGATCACATTACCATCTTATAATACCGACTTGATTTCGTAAGTATACATTTCCTCATACACCTAGGGCAAAAGTCAAACGTCTTGGTCCAACCATTCATAAACTTTTTTTTTTTTATGTACACTTTCTATAATGTTAGATAGAGAGAATGAGGGGCTCCCTGATGTGAAATATAAAAAATGGGACCTTTATTGTGATTTTGACAGGCGCATGGAAAGAAATTGTAGATACTAAAGCAAAACAAAATGGGCAAATTAACCCACCGGTGGATAGCTACGTTGGTTGAGAGTCTCTCATTCATCGCCGATATCAAGAGTTCGAAAATCATTGCAAGCAAAGTGGGGGCCATGGTGGTGGCCCCTATGCTGGGCCTCCCCCCAGGTGTAGTTGCCGTTAAAGTCCGAAGGTGCCATCGGGTACTGGAGGACCTTGTAAATTGAATAGCGTAAGCGAAAGGGGGCTTAGGCGGATCCTTGATTACCAAAAAAAAAAAAACAAAATGGGCAAATTAATAAAAATTTCAATTGCTTTGAATAATAGACAGAGAGGGGATAGCGACTGTTGAAGCTCAATTAACTTAAACCCCTAAATATTATTATAATCTCCACGGAAAAAAAAAAAAAGAAGAAGCAATACCAGATAAATTAATTAGGCAATAAGCATTGGCATTATTCCTAATCTGCCCTGCACATCCTTTGTCACAACCCGGTCGTTGCTGGCAGCCGCCCTCTTTTTGAACACTTCACTGAGCTTTTGCTTTGGCCATAGCGTCGATTACGTAAATGCTTGTAATAACTTTGTAAAGCGTGAAAAATAATAAACTAATTTCTTTTTTGGTGCGCGTAAGTATAAGTACAATGAAAATATTATAGACTTTCACGAGCCTTATTGTAAGGTTGACAAGCTGGCAACAGAGATGGCAATGCATCAAGGAAATTTTTATGTGGTGAAGAATTCTTGGCCGTTGCATGTTGTTACGTTTGCATTGAGGGCTTTCGCATTGTGGAATGCACCTCTAGCATGACGATTAGGAAAAGTGTGGGAGAAGATCGTATGATTCGGCCGTTTTTCCAATGTCCCACCGCCAAAATTGAAAATTTGTTTTAACTGTCGAGAGATAGGAAAATAACTTAGCTGAACTCTAAAATTATGAAATGGACGGTAATATGTTTTTCCCTTGTTTTTATTGATATGCACTTGCTATTTTCGAGAAGTGCCTATTATCATTCAAGGAGGCGGCAAAAAGAATGGCCCAATTTCCCTTTGGCTTGTGGCCGTTATTTGGCCATGGTCGACAAACAATCATAGGCAAGGGCCGACAAGGGTGTCATGGTTGTCACTGGATCTCTGGCAAGGGCTTGACTGTCCAACCTCGCTAGATCAGGTGAGTGCCACCCTCGCCAGATCAAGGAAGGGTTCAACCCTCATCAACGGGCACAGAGCAAAGTGAAGGGAAAGGGAAAAAAGGAATTTAAAAAAAAAAAAAGCAAAAGTTGTCCACTTTAATGCCAGCTATGCCATTTAGAATGGCTAACAGCCAGACAATGCCCACGTCAACAATATTTGGCCAATATTAGCCCAAATGATTAAATTGAGATGTCATCAAAATATTTATGACTAAATTGACACTATTAAAAATTTTATGATTAAAACAGCAAGTTGTTGAAAGGTTTTAGAATTAAATTGCAAATCATTAAAATGTAAGAGATTGAATTTGCACAATTGAAAGATTTAGGATTACATTAGCAAAATTAAAAATTTTAGGACTAAATTGGCTACTGTACAATGGATTGAGGATATTTCGAGCAATTTTCCGCTTAAGTGCCATTACAAATTTATGATTTTACAAAGAGGATTTTTGTTATATCCATGGCGTGCTTGCAACAGTGGTGCCTTAACTCACAAAATCTAACAATGTTTAATCCAGCGCATGGTATTTGTTATTCGATTTGTTTGATCTCTTATAATTGCACTCAAGCTTTGAGAGGGCATGACAAAAACCCATATTTTAAATCATATTCGATAAAATGGGTCATAAATAGATTGCCTTTAAGTTATAACAACAGGCTTAAGTGAGTGGTTGCCTAACAATTTAATGAGTTTTAACTAGGTTGAAAACTAATCCATTTCCAACCCTTATGAAAAATAGAGGAACAAACCCATTTCCAACACATATTAAATGGAGTTCGGGGCCCTAGACTAAAGATATGTCAGGCCAATTTTTATTTTTGTTTTCCACTTTTTCATATCATTTTTTTCATTTCCTTTTTTCCTAAGCTCAGCAAGGGCCAATCGACCCTCATTACCCATTGGCAAAGCCCTGCGACCCGGTCATTGGGTGAGGGCCCCACCCTTGGCCAGATCTATCGGCAAGGGTTGATTAGCTGTCTCTTGGGACTAGCGATAGTTGGTTGAGGGTCGGCCATCGCCAAACTTAGAAGAAAAGAAAAAGGAAAATAAAAAATATCTTTAAAGTTTGTCTGTTAACTTTGTACTGTATGAAAAAGTTTTAGTAATATAGTTTTAAAAAAAAAAAATCATAAGAAACAAGTTTTCCTTAAATTGGTTTAAATATGAAAGTGCTTTAATATTATGGGTCAAATATGGGTTGTGAGATTTATATTGTATGGAAATGAGTTAATTTGGGTTGAATCATTTTCGACCCACCCGTTTAATGGGTCTTAGCTAATCCATTCCAAGTAACCATATGCCCATGATCAAACTACGATGGTGAGGACCGACCAAAAAAAAAAAAAAACTACGATGGTGAGGCGTGACACAAACCAACAGAGTTTTCCTTCTTTATTTGTGTCGTCTCGACAAAATCATGCGATACCCTGATAACTTTCGAATGATTGCTATTACCGTCTTATAATACCGACTCAATTTCATAAATATACATTTTCTCATACACCTAAGGCAAAATTCTTAGGTTTTGGTCCAACTATACATAAACTTTTTATTTTAGGTACACTTGCTATATTGTTCGAGAGAGAGAGAATGAGAGGCTCCCGATGTGAAATATAAAAAATGGGACTTTCATTCTGATATCGTCGGACGCATAGAAAGAAATTGTAGATATTGAAGCAAAACGAAACGGGCAAATTAATAAAATTTCAATTGCTTTAAAAAATAGACAGATAGTGGAAAGCGACTGTTGAAGCTAAATTAACTTAACCCCTACTATTATTATAATCTCCGAGGCGAAAAAGAAGAAGTGACATCGGATTAAATTAATTAAAGCAATAAGCATTGGCATTATTCCAAATCTGCCCTCCCCACTCTATGTTCCAACCCGGTCATTGCCGGCAGCGGCCCTCTTTTTGAACAGTAATGCTTGTGATAACTTTGTAAGCGCACAAAACATAAACATATAATTTTTTTTGGGCGCCCGTAAGTGTAATTACAACAGAAATATTATAGACTTTCGGGAGCCTCGTTGCAAGGTTGATAAGTTGGCAACAAAGATGATGCTGAATCGAGGAAATTTTTATGTTGTTAAGAATTCTTGGCCTTTGCATGTTGTTACGTTTGCATTGAGGGCTTCGCATTGTGGAATGCACCTTTGGTATGACGATTAGGAAAAGCGTGGGAGAAGATCGTTTGGTTTGGCCTTTTTTCTAATATCCCACCGCCAAAATTGAAAATTTATTTCAACTATCAAGAGACCATGACTCAGTTGAATTCTAAAATTGTGAAGCCATTTCGACGGTAATATGATTTTCTTTTGTTTTTTTATTGATATGTACTTGCTATTTTTCGAGAAGTGCCTATTATCATTCAAGGGGGCAATAGAAAGAATGGATTGAGTCCTTAAAAGAGCACCAATTTATTGATCGATCTTGAATAATAATGTTGCAAAGCAAATCAAGCATGATGAGCCGCTCAATTCTAGCTAATTGAACTAACTCGAATGAGAAGGAGGAATAGATTCCCAAATTGAAACCGCTTCCTTCAAGCGATCGAGCACAGGTTTGTGTGTAAGAGTACATATAAGAAAGGCGGATCCATCACGAGTATGTGTGTAATAGCGTGCGAGTGAACATCGAGCTCTATTAAATGAACTGAAGATCCCGAGCCCTAATCATAAGAATGGCACTATGATCACTATGATTTTCTGTATCAATTTGGAACCAACAAGTGGCGGCAACATGAATTTATTGTCAATGTGTTAATGCCATGTCGGCCCATCAAGAGTGACTTAGGATGACAAATGAATTTATTGTTAATGTGTTAATGCCATGTTGGCCCATCCAGAGTGACTTAAGATGACAAATTAATCAGGGGGTTAAATTGAAATTCGAGATAAAGTTGGTTTCTTTTGACAGAAAGATACGTATCAAAATCAAGTTGGATTTAAAGTATTTTTTTTCTAGGGAGTTGTGCCGAAAAAGAAATTGTATTTGTTAAAGTTGCTAGTGCCGGAGGCTTCAGCATGCTTTCAAATCGACAGAATTGCCAAGAGGCAGGAAGGCGGAAATCAGAAGTAACAATTATTTAACAGGTAGGACCACATAATACATTCCTTGCAATAAATACCCATTTTTGAATTATTAGTTAACCCAACCCCCACCGCCTCCCCGCCCCAAAAAAAAAAAAAAAAAAAAAAAAAATTAAAGAGCTAATTTAGTTTTCGGAGACGAAAAAGGAAACTAAAATTTATTTTTACTATGTCCATGGACATCTAACGTATGGTCGCATCCCCAAATCAAAATACAGATCGTACCTATAGCAATTCACAGAATAGACGAATGGCTAGCACATCATTTGAATGCGAGCGAGTGTACATGGATTCGAGTTTCTGACTCACCTGTTATGGCAAATATGGAAGTCGCGCAATAAATTTATCTTCAGCCAACAAATTCCAGATCCGATCAAAATTATCGCCACTGCAACGGAACAAGAGTGCCTAGTCCGTGATGTCCTGTCTCATGGTATGGTGCACAGCTGCGAAACCTTCTTACATGTCCAGGAGGATGGCTCATCTTGCAGGGATCATCCTGACCGAACAGCAGGGGAGCCTTCTATCCAACAAACCCTAAACTTCACTCGGATCCATACCTCCCGCACAGGTAGATCGACAGAACCGGCCTCTCGCCCAAGTAGATCGGTGACCCAGTTGACTTCTGAAGCTGCAACCAGCAGAGATTCGACCGCTTCACAGCGTCGCAAATCAGCTCCTCATTCTGCTTGGCGGCCCCCTGATCTGGGTTCTCTGAAAATAAACATAGATGGGGCTTTTTGCCCAGGAAGTACCAAAGGATCAACTGCTTATATTTGTCGTGATCACGAAGGGAAGTTGATTGAAGGTTTTACACGAACAATACCTCCTCACTCGGCATTAGAGGTAGAAATCCATGCATTGATCGTTGCCCTGCAGCATTTGAAGCAGGAGAATCAAACCGAGACTTCTCTAATCTTTGAAACGGATTGTCAAGTGTTGGTGTTGGCGATGAACGACCCCCTGACGTCTCCATGGAAGGTCAAGCCCTTGATCGCTGAAGCCGAAGCTCTGCTGCAGTGTTTTGCCCGTGCTTCTGTTAGGTTTTGCGGGGAGAGAGTCGAATGCCCCCTGGCTGACCGGGCTGCTACGGCCCAAAATTCTGCTGCTTTGCCTTTTGGCGGGCCGCATTCCCTCCCCCTGCTCTTTTACATCTTTTAACTTTGGACGCTTGCGCAGCAACTTGTAATTTCGGTCAGAATTAATGAATTGCATCTTTACGACCAAAAAAAGAAAAAAGAAAAAAAAGGAAACTAAAATCATTAGAGAAAAACAAAAATTGTCAAAAAAAAAAAAAAAAAAAAAGCCAGCAAGGGCCTTCACGGCCTCCCTAGCAACTAGCGAAGCCCTAACGGCTTCACCAAGGCCTTCGCAACAAAGGGCGAGAATTTCATGGCTGGTAAGATCACCAGTGAGACTTGCCAACCCTAAAGAAAAAAAAAATCGAAACAAATTAAAAAAATCCACATAGGACATTTGGCAAAATATGTCACTTAAGTAAGCAATTTTACTCCAATGTGATACTTAAGTGAGCCAAAAAAAAATATTGACATTTAAATAAGTGCCATATAAAAGTTTTAACACTCCTGTTCTTATCCTTGAAATTCAGTAAAAGAAAGAAATCTCATCAATTAATAATTCTATATCATTGGACTAGATAATATGTCAAGTGTATCCTCATTAAATGGAAAGTGTAATATTTCTCTTCTACATATCTGCTCAATACATCACTACACCAAGTCATAAAATCCTTCGATACTCTTTGAGAGGGCCTCGAATAGCTTAGGTGCGAATGGCCAGGGTTGTAACAACATCCAAAAGAATGGGGTCGATGATGCTCGTGGTGACTCTAATATTGTGGTCATCCATGGGTGCCGATGCCCTGATTACTTTAGAGGGCAAGTTGCAGTGTTTAGGGTTTTGTGGGAGCCCTACGGAACCTCTATGCATTTTGAAATGTCTCCTTAATCGTTCTAAAGAGTCCTTGACCTTCACAGCATTTGAGGTCTGCGATGTTGGTTGTTTCTTGTCTACTTGCCTTGAATGCCATCGAGGTACTATTCTTTGCAGTGAGATTGAACATATGACTTAGCTTCTTAAAATCAAGAAAATTATTGTATAATAATGTTTTCTTTCCAAGTGTTTTATTGATATATTTTAAATGTGAGAGAGGTTGCATATTGATTTGTTTCATTTCCTTGGATTACGATTATGCGCTCTTGTTAAAAAATTTGATTTCAATTTTGATGTTAATAACTTTTTTAATCTCTTGTTTCATATTTGAACTCATTTAGACACCAAGAAAGCTGGAGTTGATGTGAAGAAGGTGTCAGCCTGTGCACAGTCATGCTCTAACAATTGCCCGAAGACCTATTCATTGCAATAAAATTTGAAAATTTTCTTTTTTTTTATTTTTAAATAAAGGCAATTGAGTTATGTAATGCCTTAATGGTTTCACACATCAACTAATAAAAGAGTCTTTTTCATTATCTGCTTGACCATAAGTGAAGTACATTTCTACTACGACATGAACCGGACATCAAAATGAAATTGAAATTCAATGTTCAAATTGAATTTCAATTCATCAAATTAAACCCTAGTCTAGAATGGGTTAAGTTAAATCGTTTCAATCGGAGCATATTAACCCTATTTTGCAACTTTTGGATGTGCCAAGTTTGCTTAAGTGAGAAGTTCAATTTGAAATTGCCAAAATTAGCCCCTGATTTGGATTGATATTAAGAAAACAAGTTGATTAAGGGTACAATCATGTCAATCATGAAGAATTGATCAAAACCCCTAATTAAGGCTAAAAATGGAAATTTTCGACTCGACATGCCAAATAAAAAATAATGGTCACGCGAATGAAGTAAAAATGATCTCCAAATCAAATATTTAAAAAAAAAAAAAGCTAAGCTAAAATATGACTAGAAATGAAGTAATTTTATTTTTGGCCTATGGCAAACTGAAATCTGAAAAATTCAGAAAAAAAATAGATTCTTAATCAATTTTTGAGAAATTTTTGTGACCAAAGTAAAATTGAAACTAAAATAAAGCATTTTTGTTTTTTTTTTTTTTTTCAATTTTTTTTTTTGTCCTTTAGTGACTAATCACTAAAAGGTCGGTTAATGGTCAAAACTTCGATTTTTTCAAAATCTTTTTTGGCCGAAATGACATTGAGACTATTTGGAAACTTTTTGAGCAAAAAACCAAATTTTGACTCGAGATTGACTTTTTGTTCAAAGGGTTAACTAAAAAAGTCAACTCAAAAGTTGAATTTTGACTTTTTAATAAAAATTATTAAGAAATCACCCATAAATGATTGGCCAATGAAAAAGAAATGAAAAGGACACTTTTCGTTCGAGAAAATGGTTCTGTTATAATTGGAAACCCTAATCACGACATCTTACCTTTATTGGTGCATCGAAAAATCAAGTGTCAATAATATTATATAATATAGGATAACATGATTTATCAACGACTTGGAAGAAAAAAAAAACCTCCTTTCTCTACTTGCTTGGAAGACTTCTTCGAGAAACTCCACTAGGGACTAAAATCATATAATTTGTCAAGGTTAAATTGAATTTATCTAGAAGATTAGGGCCCTTTAAAAAGAAACTTGTGGATGAGATTAAATTTGACTAGTACTCGCATATAAAAAGAAATTCTCATAACAATGGTAACTTACAAACTTAAAATTTAGGGGGTAAGAATAGTACAAGTGCCAATACCTTTGTACAACGCTCAATTGAATGCTAATTTTTTTTTGGCTCACTTGAATGACAAAAACTTTTTTTTCACTTACTTGAGTGCCACAAATTTGAAAAATAGATCACTTGAGTGCCACTTTCAATTTGCCCCATCGAAAAATCTGACATGGCTGCCGAAAAATATTATTTTAATATTTTAAATATTTTAAATATTTTAAATATTTTAAATATTTTTATTATTTTTATTTTTACTTTTACTTTTGCTTTTGTTCTTTAGGGCCGGCAAGGTCACAAACGACCCTCGCCCTCGGTCGCAAAGGCCTTGGGCGAGGCCATTGGTGCCTCATTGGTGGTTGGCAAGGGAGGCCACAAGGATTCTTGCCCAAATCCGATGAGGGCCCTTGCCGCCTCTCTAGCAACCGGCGAGGTCCTAGTGGCTTTGCCCAAGGCCTTCGAAACCAAGGGCGAGGGTTTCAAATAATTTATCAAGGATTAAATTGAATTTATTTAGAATATTAGGGCCCTTTAAAAAGAAACGTATCGATGAGTTTAAATTTGACCAATATCTGTGCATAAAAAGACATTCTCACAATAAATGGCAACTGATGGACCTAAAATTCAATAAGAGAAAGAAATCCCATCAACAAATAAATTATATATCATTTGACTAGACAATATGTCAAGTGTATCTTGATTCAATGGAAAATGTAATCTTTCTCCTCTACATGCCTTTTTAGTTGTCAACTCATTCGGCAACTTGAATGAATCTCTGAGTATACAAAGATGCTATACTGGATCTACTCAATGCATCACTATGCCAAGTCATAAATCCTTCAATACTCTTTGAGAGGGGCTAAGAGTAGCTTAGGTAGGAATGGCCAGGGTGCTAACAACATCCAAAAGAATGGAGTCGATGAAAACCAAGAAAATTATTGTATAATCTTATTTTCTTTCTCGGTGTTTCATTGATATATTTTAAATATGAGAGGGGTTGCATATAAATTTGTTTCATTTCCTTGGATTTCAATATATATGCTCTTGTTAAAAAATTCTATTTCAATCTTGATGTGAATAAATTTTTTAATCTCTTGTTTCATTTTTGAATTCATTTTTAGACACCAAGAAAGCTGGAGTTGATGTGAAGTATTAAATTCAACAGAAAAAAAAAAGTAACAACCAAAATTGGAAAAGATTCTTTCAGCTACTTCACAAAAAATAAACTTTGGGGTTTCTAAACTTATCCCCTGTTTTGGCCTTCAAGAGTCTGTCGATGCTACACTGGAGGATCTGTGACTTCTTTTAAAGCAAAAGCATCGTACCCAAAACACTGCCGAACAGGAACGAACAAGGGTGCCAGGTCTGGCAGTACTTGCATTTGTCAGAGTGATGTTGGGAAATGATTGTCTTGCATATTACCAGAGAAAAGAACCAAGAAGTAAACAAATACGTGACCCCTTGTTGACAAATTTTTCATATATTTGTTCAGTGAGCGGTGAACAAGGTTTAAATGAGAGAGAAAGGGATATAAAACAGAGACTACAAGTCTAGAGTGACATCGATATGTTAATTTCGCATTAGCTGATTCTCTTAGATATGTAGAGACACGATGCAGATTTTTGTTGAATGACCATGTCAAGTTCAGAATAGATTTCCGATTGAAGTATTTGGTTAACTAAAATGGATATTAGGAACAATTGTATATACAAAAGTACATTAGGTCCTACACTATTTAAAAGCTTTAAAAAACTTGCGCTTTATTTACTTAATAGTTTAAGTGAAAAAGAACATATTTCTTGAATTGGTTCAACTTGTATTCTTTCAATCTGTTGTCTAGGTTTTTGGCCAAAACAAAAAAATCTGTTGCCTAGGTTAGTTATGGGGATTTAGACACTTTTTTCAAGGACAAAGTACACCCCATGTATCAAAACTTGGCACGGATGGACATTTAAGTGCCAAAAATTAAGAAAATGACACTTAAGTGCCAAAAGTTAAGAAAGTGACACTTAAGTGTCAAAATTGAAGCAAAATGGATCAATCAAGTGCTAATCTGGCCAAAATGCCGACATGGCGATTTTCTAACGAAGGAAGTGCAAAACGACGTCGTTTTGCACACTAACGTGGCTAGACAATACCAAAACGACGTTGTTTTGGTGCCGACATGGTAAAAAAAATTAATATAAAAATTAATTAAATTAATTAAAAATAAATTTATTTAAAACATTTAAAAAAAAATAAAAATTGAAAAAAAAAAAAAAAAAAAAAGGAAAGGGGTGGGGGGCGGACGGCCAAGGGGCGAGCCCTGTGTCGCCGCCGCCTCCCCACCGCCGTTGGGCCTTGGCCAGGGGCCGACGACCTTGGCCGACCGGTAGCAAGGGCCCGCAAGCCCTCACCCCGGATCTAGGCGAGGGTCGGTGGCCCTCGCCCGTCGTCGGCCGGCCCGGCGGCGGGGGCCGCGAGCCCTCACCCTAGATCTAGGCGGGTCGGCGGCCCTTGCCCGGCGGGCGAGGGCAACCAACCCTCGCCCAAACCCTCCCCCAAATCTAGTGCGAGGGCTCACGAGCCCTCGCCGCCGATCGGCCAGGGTCGCCGGCCCTTGGCCAAGGCCTAGTGACCTCGGCCGACCCTCCCCCTCCGTCGCCCGGCCCTTCCCAACGGTGACGGGGAGGCGGCATCGGCAATGAGGGCTCAACCCTCGGCCGCTTGCCTTTTTTTTTTAAAAATGTTTTAAATAAATTTAGTTTTAAATTTAATTTAATTTAATTAATTTTTATATTAAATTTTTTACGACGTCAGCACCAAAACAATGCCTTTTTGCACTTGTTTTGCCGGAAAATCGCCACGTCGGCATTTTGGTCGGATTGGCACTTAAGTGATCCATTTTACTTCGATTTTAACACTTAAAGTGTCATTTTCCGAACTTTTGGCACTTAAATGTCTTTCCATGCCAAGTTTTGGCACTTGGGGTATACTTTATCCCTTTTTTCAAGCAAAACGTTTAAGTTGCCTCCATTTTACTAGAGATTTCATGTCAAGCATTAAGTTAGTTGTTAGTCATTATAGCAAATTCTGACTAGCATGTCCATCACAAACACATTATTGAAATGATTTCATGCAAACTAATCATATTATTTACTTTCTCACACTCAGCATTTATGCAGGTTGTGACTTGTGAAGCTATATATACGGTCGAGGGGATTCTAGCTTCAAGGCTTCTTTTGTAAAAAACCGGGTTCTTCCTTATTCTCGGCGTTATAGTGACTATGAACATCCCAACACATATGCCAAACTTAAACAGTCTGGATTTTCTAATCTGAGTGATTTGCATGTTGTTGTTGTGGAGAGGTTATACTATAGGAATATCATAAGGGATTTGAGCGTTACTTCTGAAAAGCGATTGGATACCACATCAGTTCTTCAGGTATGTCCTAGGAATTCAGGAATGTTCTGGATGTTTCTTTTATCTTTGTTCAACCAAAGAATATGTAAAGCAACCTTCGAGCATCATGGTATGGATGAGGATATATTTTTATTTCTTACCTTTCTTTATATATATTATCTGTTGTACGGAATAAGAATATCACTTAACTACACCTTCAGACTTCCAAATTGAAATTCAATCCAACTCCAAATCTTGTTGGAATCATCCGATTTTAGACAATGTTTAATCTGTTACATACTTGAGACTTCCATTGTTCTAATGCCGGTGATGTTATTGTCTGAACCGGATCTATGATTCATTGACAACCAAATTGGGGGCAAGGCTCTTTACTCAAGCAGTATAGGACCACATTCTTATGACCTAGAAGTGAGCTTCCTTGTTGAGTATTATAATGACTCCCTTAATTTTGACAGGGCAATACTTTATTTGTCACTCTAGAGTCCGATTCTCATGCCTTGTACATGGAGATTTCTCGTCTATTCTTTGATGGCACTCCAAACATTCACTTGGCAAATTTTCTTCACATGATCACAACGATGCTAGAGTCAGGTTCTACAGAGGAGCAGGTGGAGTCTTTCATCATAAATAGCCAAAAGGTGCCAATCTTACCGGGTGATGAACCCATGTTGGCCCTTTCCTCAATTTCTTCGTGTGAGGATGATGGATCACTAGAGAACAGAGGCTTTTCAGCAACAAGTGTTAAAATCCTTTCAGGCCAAAAGAAGGGCAGGAGTTACCTCAAATCGGCCTCCTTCAGACTGGAGAAATGCACCAGGTCAGCTTATTTCCTTATAGCCAAGTTAAGACGGAGGCAGTAACTGTATCACAAGTGATAAATGAGGATTATCATAAATTAACTGGAGAAAGTGGTGGTGGCCATGAGGCAAGTGTTGATTTTACAACTGAAGATGTAGCAGCAAAATCTGCGATCAAAATTTCAATTTCTGACAGAGCAACATATTTCGGTAATTTGGATTCTCACGCAGATGTCTTAGCAAATCAAATTGACATGACTCCAGTGTCTGATCTACCTGACTTGGATCCACCTCAGTTAATTGGGAGAACAATGCTCAATGTTGGCACACCCAATCCATAACAAGCAATATTAGTGGGAAAACTAGGAGAAATTTGTCGCTTTCGAGCATCTTGCCAAGAAATTCAATCGAAGTTCTGTTAAGTGGGTCAATGAAGATGGTGAAACTGGTCTACCCTATGACATTACGGTAGAGGATGGAGAAGGATTTCAATACATAGAAGTCAAAACAACTCAATCAGAGGAGAAAGATTGGTTCTCCCTGTCAACAAATGAGCAGCAATTTGCAAATCAGAAAGGTCGAAATTTCAGCATAGCACACGTCATTTCAGTAGGCCACAGCAGAAACAAAATGAAATTATTTTCGAATCCAGTTGAACTCTGTCGCTCCGGGAAGTTGCAATTGGCAATTGTGATTCCAAGCTTGCTGTTATGCCCTTAGTGGCTTGGCTTGTGTCAAGTCTCTCATGCCTTAATTAAGCAGTGTATGTCGTGACACCGAACCACCAGTAGTGCCGATGAGTACCTTGTATAATACAGAGAAGTTTGGTTTTAATCTTTCATGGCTGGCGATGGAAGAAGATGCAAGTGACTTGAAGAGGTCTTTTCTCTATAACTTCTGAAGATGGTTAAGCTTTAAACAACTAGACTTCAGAATGAGCTGCACAGCGCTCTCGAGCATGATTGCGCAACTTGTGCCATGTAGTTATTCAGATGGACTTACATTAATCATCACATTTCTGTGTAAGTAAAGAGTACAAGGTTATTTTGTTCAAAAGAAACCCCCGCCATCAGGTTCCTTGTCGATATCTTCAAATTGTAAGCTTAGAAGACAGTAGTGGGTGAATAATGACTGGAGCATGCGGCAATATTCAGGGTGAAATCAGCGGAAGAAGAGTAGGCGGTCAAACTTTTTCATGGAGCAGTATCTTATATATGTTCATTTGTTCCTGGATTCTTTTCCCTTTCTAAGGTGGTAGTAGTAATGTTCCTGGACAATTGTGTCATATTTCTTCGGACGCCAAGAAAGTTGCCGGCTGTAATAAGGCTTGAGAGATTTAATAATGCGCTTTACCATGTTCATTTACAGAGAGTAGACTTTTAGTAGCTTCTAAACATTGCAGATGTATCTATTTCTTGCCTTTGCCTGAAGGGTTACGACATAAGCTTCCTCATTACGAACGACCATTGTGAGGAGATGCAGAAATCATAAGCTTATTGATTTCATTGCGCAGTTAATGCAGGCAAGCTTTTCACCATTTACACTCCGTTCTAATCTGTGGTGAAATAGTTCTAAAATATTTTGTTTACTTGTGGACGTATTAAGAGTATGATTACGTTTCTTCGTCTTTCCAGAGGTTCCTGATTGAAAAACTGGCCTTCTTTCAAGAACAAAACCGATTCCCTGCTGATTCAACCTTTCTATTATGATTAATGGCTAAAGCTGATCATTTGCAAAATAATGCTACCCTCTATGATGCAGGCAATTTTTGTGAAATAGTCGCCTGGGCATGTTTACCTTATAGGAGAGGTTTCTTCTTATGAAAACAGAATTTGCTTGAACATGCTACTAAAATTTTTAACCGAAGCATCACCACTTTTCCCCCTAAAAAATTGAAGATGGCAGATGGTACTATGAAAATCAAGGGTCTTAGTTTCCTTTTGCATGTCATGACTGCTTTGAAATACCTCCCGATGGGGGTCAGAAAAAAGACGAGCTTAGAGGTATTGTAGAGTGGAGGACCAACGGTCCTCAATTGGCACGAGTTTTCTCAAACGATTACCTTGAGCAACTACAATTGAAATATATATATCCAAGTAGTCCAAGCTAAATAGGAATCCTAGCATATTAGGGCCGGTTGGGAGCCAAGTGAGGCATGAAAAGAATACCTCATTTCTTACGCAACCAGGAATTATTTAAGATTGGGGACTTGATTATGCTAATAGTCTGATTAACGCCCGCGTTTCACCAATTTTGATTCCCATGAATAATTTTTCACTGAACACTGTGTTTTAGTTTTATTTTAGGAGACTCGGGTTATGTGTTAAGTTTGGATAGAGAATGTCAAATACAAGGGGAAATTTTATTCTCAACTTGTATTTACAACATTGATAACTAATACCGGAATGACTAACAACTCTTGAGCATAAATTATACCAGAATCCAATCAATGATATAACCTGGGTACAAATAGCTAAATAGCCTATGCTCCGAACTCAAACTATGCCGGAATTTAATCTATGACACTGCTTGTTTTAGGCGAAAAGCTGGAATCTAATCAATAGCAATACTATTGGATTGAAAATACAACGCCGGAATATAATCAAAGACGCTGGGTTTTGTGGAACAACACCAAAATTTAATCAACGATGCTGGAGTGGATACAAATACACATCGGAATTTAATTGATGACGAGAATCTTGAAAACTACAGCTAAAATACAATAAAGTAAAGATAAAGTAAAGCTAAATTGTTGTGTTGTGCGTGGGGGGATTTTCTCAATGGAAAGACTACGGTCTTTATAGAGCAAACAAATATTCATCAATCGGTTGCTCTTCTTTGGGCACTACTCTTAGCAATCCCTATGTTTTTTATTTCTTCTAGATGACCTTATCCTTTAACAACCGCTTCCTGACCCGTCAACGATACTCGTGTAGCTTGCTCATCAAGCAAATAATTGTTCCCTATTTTTATGCACATTTTTATGTACTTAATCACATCTAATTTACATATTACATGTACCATAGTGGGTAGTATAGTACAAGCATAATACAATGACAATCATAGCTTTTCAATAACTATGTATCTTGTCTTTGCATCATTCAACATTTTACTCAAATAATAAATTGCTTGTTATTTTCCCTCGTCATTCTCCAGTGCCCGCATACATCCGATTGTAATATCGGTGGCTATCAAATATAGTTTCAACGACCTACCCGCCTTGAATGGCATAAAAAATGGATGGTTGCTGAGGTACTTTTTTACTTGGTCGAACGGCCATTGATGCTTGTCTTCCCACACGAACTCCTCTTGATTTTTTAGCTTCAACAATGGGGAAAATATTTGGATCTTCCCTGCCAACTTAGCAATAAATTGACGCAAGAAATTTATCTTGCATAATATCATTCGAAGCTACTTTTTGGTAGTTGATGGTGTTAACTCTAGAATTGCTTTAGCCTTAATTTTATCTGTTTCAATTCCTCTTTGATTAACCAAGAATCCTAAGAAATTACCAGCTTTAACTCCAAAAGCACACTTCAGAGGATTCATTTTCAATTTATACTCATTCTAACAAATGCTTGTTTTAAGTAAATTAGATGACTTACCCAGTTTGATTTGACGATGACGTCATCAATGTAAACCTCCATGAAGTCCCTAATCATGTCATGGAGAATGAAATATATCATCATCTGGTATGTTGCACCTGCATTCTTTCACCCAAAAGGCATGACTAACCACTTGAAAGTCACCCAAAAGGCATGACTAACCACTTGAAAGTACCAATTGCTCCTGAACATCTAAATGCAGCTCTCCATAGACAACTTTATCAAATTGTTCAGCCAATTGATTCTTTAAGACCCACTCAACTATCCCTTTATTGAAATAGCAGAATGCGATACTATTGGGGTCTACCAATGGAGGTCTACTTACGCAAATGTTATCCTTTAATGCCCCCTGGCATCCCGTCGACGCATGTGACCAAGCTACTCATGGCTTAGTATTGGCCTAAACATATTCTACCTTATCACCATTCCAAAATGCCAATATCTGATGAAGAGTCGATGGCACACACTGGTTGCCATAGATCCAATCTCTTCCAAGTAGTAAGTTATATGATTCATCAACATTGACCACGTCGAAAGAAGTTCTTGAAGTCTTGGATCTTACAGTTAGATCATCCACGAATATTTCTTTAATGTCTGAGACGTCCCCTATAAAAACTGACAATTGAATGTTCTAGGGGATAATCTCATTTTCTTTTCTTCCCATCTTCTTGTAAAAGCAATGGGGGATAAGATTCAAAGTAGATCCTCCATCGACTAACACTGGAGATATAAGCCGACCATTAATTCTGGCATTAATATTTAAAAGTGATTCGAACTCTATGTTAAGATTTTTCAAATTCCATTACCTCTTCAGCATCAAAATAGAACCATGCACCCTCTTTTTCGTCCGCGAGGATTTCTTTGCACTATTTTGTAGCAAATGGGAACGTGTGGAATTCATTGGAAAGTTTCGCTTGCACCATACACGAACTTAATGATGATATTGACCTGAATATGGGACTCCCCTTTTGCTCCGGTGGCTGAGCAGTTACTTTTTTGGCCAGTCTTTCAACCTTACAAGAATAAGTATTGTTATTTTCTGGCTTTCTCCTCTAAACTAATTTTTTTTCCTTGACCTTCTTTGGTTCGTGGGTCCTTATCACAGTACGTTTGACCTGAGTTATACGAACTTGGTCAAGTTGCTTTTGGAGCATATACGTCTTCTTCGTTCTTTGCATCCTCCTCTTCTACGTACGTGTTAAGCTGTCCTTTGGAGACTGAGCTTTCTCAACCTTATACCATTTACTAGCTGACGGATCATGGGGTATCTTTAAAGCACATCGACGATGAACATTAATTATTAGCTTCGTATCTTCATCGTCGAACTCAGCTCTCCATCCAAATGGACTAACCAGTTGAGTGTAAGCGGGAGGTGGATTATAACTAACATAATAGTCATATTTTCTATTATGTTCTCTCAATGTTCCAATGGTAGGGTCTTCTTCCTCAAATCTTCGTTTAAATGACTTTTTGGTCACTCGACGGGTACAAAACTTCTTAGGGGATCTTGTTTCCTGTACAACAGGTTCCTTCCAATTAAAATTGCTCACATTGCGTACCTTGTTCATGATCATAACGTCCTATTGAGCATGATGCCCCCTGGAATAATACCTCTGCTGCCAAATCCACACCCTATATTTTAGACACAATTGAGAGTCTTGATTCTTGCTAATTTCAGAGTTCTCTAGAACAACTCTTCTCTTGGATAGGCGGGACGATTTCTAAGATTAGCTGACCCGTTTGGAATTGACCTTTTTTGAAATTGGGCAATCAAGCCTGGACTATGGGGCTTGCCGATGATCCTTTGGCTAGATCGATGGTACTGTAGTTGGGATTATATCCTTCTTGTTTTATCGCCCACTTACATCTCAAACAGAATCGAAGATAGTGATAACTCTTGGGTGCGGCTCCCACCCCAGATGATATCATTCCAGTCATAAGAGGGAATGGATCCACACTAACCTCCATGGGAGCTTTATTCTTGTCATCAGCGAACTTTATTTTCCCTTGCTTGATCGTGTCTTAAATGTTTCTTTTGAAAACTACACAATCATTGGTATTATGACTCCATGAATGATGCCACTTATAGCATTTCTTTTCTCCTAGTTCCTCAATCAATCTTATTTGACCATCTAGATCAAATATTTCTTCCACCTTATCGGCATCGAAAGAGTATTTGACAAGCTCTTTAGACTTAGACATGAAGTTAAACTTCTCCTTTATTCTGGCCGGCTTCAATGCTTGACAGACATATGGCTTATCTATAATCAATTTAGTAACAACGACTTCTGCTATATCGACCTACTCTATATCCTCATCAATTTCTACGGAGTCGACCCAATTAACATTTGTTCATCTACCATACCTCTTATCTTTTTTCTTGAGCAAGCTCTCATGTTTAGTGGCTATGGTGGACAATTGAAATAAATCAGAGTAGGGTTGCCCAACCATTCTCTCTCAGATCTCAAATTTCAAGCCATTAAATGCAAGATATGTAAAGGTTTTCTCAAGCAAAGAGACCAAGCGCTTGTTTCTAGCCCTTTTAAACCTAGAGATGAATTGATTGATTGACTCATTATTTAGTTGCTTTATGGTCGACAAGTCAGCCACCAACAGATTTGGGACAGCCCTTGGAACTAGGTATGGAATAATCTTTCCATTTGCTCCCAAGAATTAATCGAGTTTGGTGGCAATGATGTGTACCAAATAAAAGTAGTTTTGGACAATGATAAGGGGAATAACCTGAGCTTCCAATGATTTGCATGAGCAGCATCCTTACATTGTGCCACGAAATAGTTTACATGCTCAAATATTGATTAGTCTTCCTCGGTAGTGAATAATGTGAACTCGGACATTTTGAAACCCCTTGGATTAGGCATAGTATCCATCCAAACCAAATTTGGCTTCCTATAAACGTTGGGTAGGCACATAATGTCATTACCATATCCCTTTAATACCGATTTGACTACTAGCTGCTTTTGAATTGGGATCATATTAGGGAACCCCGAAGCCTACTATGCTGGGTAATTAGGTTGCAACACCAAGTTTGCGTTCAGTTGAGGAACTTGATAGTGGATTGGGGATATCATTTGGGCAAGAGGAAGGGGCTGCTACAACATTTGAGACTGAATATTTGGTGATATATTAGGTTGAATATTAGGAACTTGCTAGTGAACATTAGGAGCCCCCATTAAGGGGACTTCTTGTTGAATGTTCAACCATTGCACTTGGTCCTGCCCCTTAGCTAAGGTCATCACGACTCCTGGGACCTTCGTGTTGATTGAGAATACATTCGTTTGAAGTACTAGAATAGGATTTAGCTATACCAACAACATTCTCAAGTGACTTATTCTATTGACAAACTCATTAGCTTGCACAGTCGCAAGAGCTTCTCCTCTTTGTAAGATTCTAAGAGGGGGCCAAGTTAATGCAGGTTGCCCTGCATTACTCAATGTTACTTGAGAAGTTGATGATATAGGAACATATCCTGTTGAAATAGGGACGTGCATTGATTGAGGCTGAACTGCAACTTGTTGGGACCCCATGTTGTCCTTAAGCACACTCATACTAAATATTGATGATTAAAGGCCTAACGACATCAGTCATTTGTCTGGCCATGTAATCAACAAACTCGTTCTAAGTTTCTTCAATTGTCCGCCTTATATAAGAGAGCATGACTAGCGTGAGGTTTGCCTATCTTCTCTCTTTGACACGCTACCTCGAGACATCAGCTCCTTTCTCTTGAACTTGCTTCATGGCCTCGTTCTGAGGAAGCTGGGCTAATGATGACTTGGCTTGTGTACAATTCTCGGCCTTGAGTGATAATGGTGTTATTCAACGGTGCTATTCAAGTTGATTTAACTCCGAGTCCGTGGTATAGCACTCTCTCAACCCAACACAATGAGTCCCAATGAGCATGCCAAAATGATGTTTCACCGATTTTGATTTCCATAAATAATCTTTCACCAAACGCTATGTTTTGTTTTTATTATAGGAGACTTGGGTTCTGTGTTAAGCTTAGATAGAGAATGTCAAATGCAAGGGGGAATTTTATTCTCAATTTGTATATACAACCTTGACAACTGATACCCGAATGACTCAAAGACTAATAGCTCTTGAGCACAAATTATACCATAATCCAATCAATGATGTAACCTGGGTACAAATAGCTTAATAGTTTATGCTTCGATCTCAAACTATGCCGGAATTTAATCTACGACACAGCTTGTTTTAGGCATAAAACTAGAATATAATTAACAACAATACTCCTGGATAAAAAACACAATGCCGGAATTTAATCAACGAGGCTAGGCTTTATGGAACAACACCGAAATTTAATCAACGATGCTGGACTGGAAAGAGATACACGCCGGAATTTAATCAATGATAGGAATCTTGAAAGCTACAGCTAAAACACAATAAAGTAAAGATAATTGTTGTATTGTGCGTGGGAGGCTTTCTCAATGAAGAGATTGTGGTATTTATAGGGCGGACTTATATTCCTTAGTCGGTTGTTCTTCCTTAGGCACTACTCTTCACAATCTCCACGTTTTTTTTATTTCTTCTGAATGACCTTATCCTTTAACAACCGCTTCTTGACCCGTTAACAATGCTCATGTAGCTTGCTCATCAAACAAATAATTGTTCCCTATTTTTACGCATATTTCTCGCAGTAGTTATTCTTACTTGAGTTCTAATACTAATCTCACTTAATCTTTGAATCCGGTGCAATATCCTCATAGCTTGACACGTGGCCATCAATTACTTAGCCATTGACTCTAAAGTTGGCCTCTACAATCCCATCGAGGCTTAGCTTAAGTAGCCTCCATGAAAGCTGTTTACCTTTAATTTTATGAGCCAAAACAGGGTGTTTCATCCAATATTCCCTTATCGGCACATGGTTCCAGGGGTAAATTTGGGTGTTAACAGCCTAGGACTAACATTTAGCATCCAGCTAAACCCTCATTCCGAACATTAAGGCTTTTGATGCACAAGATTCTCATGAAGGTGAGTGCAAAGCATACTATTACTATTATTAGATCTCTAATACCATAAAGAAATTAGAAGAGGAAAGGAGAAAATTAGGCTTGCATAGTTTAAGCGCACAAACACACAATTTTATTGATAAAGGTTAGTCTACCTTTATGTAGTACAAACTATGCCTTTTATAGGCATAAGGGAAAGAAAAGATAAGCAAGGTTACATCCCTGGTGATGCATGTATATTAATGCCTAATAACATGCGGTTCTCACCTATAACACCTATGACTTACAATAAATACAACATGACTCATCCCAAAACATTTATTACAACAACATGACTCGTCTTATGACATTTATCATCACGTGACTTATCAATGTGACATTTATCACAATTTGACTCATCAATGTGACATATCACAATGTGATAAAATTGTATGTTTGTGTGCCTAAACCATGCAAAGCAAATTTTCTCTTTTCCTCTTCAAATTTCTATCCATTATTAGATATCTTAGAATTGCAAGATAGCACCTTGTCCTAGTAGTATGCCTTGCACTCACCTTTCATGCGAATCTTGTCCATAAAAAATTGAGGTTAGAAAGCCTTATGTTCCGAATGAAGATTTAACTAGATGTTAAAAGTCGTTTCCGACAATATAAAGCCTAAGTAGTGAAGAAGGTATAACTAATTACAAAATCCAAATAGGTCATCCAATTCATTCGTCGAACGGTTTTTGTTATCAATTATGAGTCCCAAAGGTCATTTGATGTCACTAAGAATTCGTGCAATGGTTTGTAAGGATTCATTACAAACCTATGACTTGTCCTAACCAATCCATAAATAAAAGAACAATCAATGTAATTAAATTGGGGGAATTAAACATCCAAGTAGTAAAATGTGTAAAGTAAAGTACAAGAAAAATAAATTGATACGTGTCGAGCAAATAATATGCATGGCTTTGTTATCAAAACCCATGATATCAACCCTCATGAATTAGCTCATATTAAATCCAATTTTCTACATAAACTAATTTTCCTATATCTAAAGTAGAGAAAATCAAAGGTACTCCTCACTCTCTAAACTATATATATACTAACTAAATGAAACTAAACTAAATCTAATATACAAATCTAGCAACTTAATCAAGGTCTCTTTTTCTAACTATTTTTCCTTTTTTTTTTTATTATTTTGGGATTCTTTAACGTTTTTTTTTTTCGAAAAATAGGGACATGGACTGAGCATTTGAGCCCAGTCCGAAGAGGCCGAATTGGGCTTCATCTGAAGCAAGCCCACTTTGAAAACTCACAAAACCCATTCATCAAATTCGAATCAAATCCAAACTTATCCTATCAAATTCAGCCCAAACCCATTTAAACTAAACTAAGCCCATTTTATTGTCTCTATATTTTTATATTACTCTTTTCTATTTATACTGTTGTTATTATTATTAGTAGTAATAGTAGTAGTCGTCATCTCCCTAAGAAGAGACTAAGAAGTCACCATTTCAATCAAAAGCTCATAGTACCAAAACATCAAAACCTGAGTTTATATACTTCAGGTACGTTCATCTCCGGATCTCCGTCATCATTCCACGGATCAAGCCATCCCTGACCGATTCTGATAAGGATTTTGGCCATGGAGTCGAGGGTTGTTTCAGCTTGAACCCGAGCCAAGCGCGCCGCCTCAATGTACATCTACTTTTCCTCTCCTTCATTTTGTACAGACCGAGTGTTTTCATCGACCATGCCTCTGCGAATCCCGGAACAACGGACTTAACAACGAAGCTAGAGAGATGCATCCATACAAGACTACAGAAAATCGAAGGGAGTAAAGATGTTGGACTTATCTTATTGGCCGACACCGAGGGTCACAGAGTGAGAGGAACGCAAGGCAATGCCACGATGGTAGAAGTGAACAGAACGGTCGTCTGCGTCGCTCGTCCCAACCGGGACTTGGGAGCGGTGAACTCTAGTGAGACTTATAGCCACGAAGACAGCGTCGTCTTAACTGGAATTCCGGCCGGACGTGTCCTACGTTGATCACACCAGGTCAGCTCATGATTTGACTTGACCAACGGCCTCGCTGCTGCAGCTCTCGGCGGCTCGTCTCGGATCTCGGTTTGGCGTCGGAAGACAGGGCAGAACAGGGCAGGCCGAGGTTGAGGCCATTTGGGACAGACTCGACCGTTCCAAGAGGCGTCGCTGCGTGTATGAGTGTTGACCGGGTCGGGGGCGCAAGGACGAAGTATCGCTGTGAAGCCGGTCGCCAGAGGTGCTGGCGCGGCGTCCGGCGGATGAGAAGAACTCAGCGAGGGAGAGAGAGAGAGAGAGAGAGAGAGAGAGAGAGACTCCTTCAGTTCAGGCGGCATACACAGGAAAGTCTCACCATCACGGCGAGAGACCGGATGAACGACGGAAATGGCGTCCCGCCAAGGGCTGAGCTCAAGCTCGGATGCCGATGGAGGTCCCGTTCTTGGAGATGAAAGACTCGAGACTGAGCCGTTTCTTCTGTTCTTTTGGGCTTCGTGTACAAAGTCCACTAAAGCTGAAATGGGCAAATTCTATAGATGGGCCAGAGTTGCTCGAATTGGGGTAGTATGAATTGGTTGACCGGGCCTTTTCTTTCCTTTTCTCTTTTTTTTTTTTTTTTTTTTTTTTTTTGTGTATTAAATTTTCATTATCTAAATGCCCGCATGATATATCGACTAAAATTCAAGTGCCAACAATAAGAGAATAAATAATTTTAACTTTTTCATGTAAGGCTAATTTCGGAAAAATGAAAAGTGAGATGAAGTTAAGTTTTCTTGTGAATGCATTTAATGAGTGTAATCAATGCTGGAGTCTAAGTTTGCATTCAAATCATATCTAAAACTATTGTATGGACGTTAATTTAGTCTTCAATTTTCTAACTTTGCCAATTTAGTCATAAGAATTTGTGCATAGTTCCAATGAAATCATTCTAGTCAATTTTCACCAAAAATCACCAACAGTGTGTCGCATAGGACAGTGTACGATGATTATACTGCCACATCAATGATGTTTAGTGAAAATTGACGAGAATAATTACATTTGAAATTTATGATAGGGTTAAAGATTAAATTGGTAAATTGAAAAATTTAAGACTGAGTTGGCATTTGTACAAAATGTTTAAGATTGATTGAGTAATTTTTTTTGATAATTCGTGAGAATTATGTAAATTTGAGTCTTGTGAACCAAAGTTCCATTAATCTTTTTCTAAGACATGTCTATGTTCCGGTGGACCAATTTGTTCTATAAGTCCACTAAACGTATCATCCAATCATCTTATCGATAGTTCATAATTCATTCAGAAGGCTACAAAATTCAGTAGTGATTTTTCCCCAAAAATATTGAAATCCAATTAATTTATATCAAAGATCAATAGTAAATTTAAAAAGATCATATCAACACATTTAACAAATAACGGGTGTCACGACCCGAACCTCAAGCACATGCACATCCCTCAGTGGTCGATAAAAATTTGCAACATCCTAGGAATTGTTGCCAACCCATTCATTTTATTGCACAAGCGGAAAGATAATAATAACCTCTAGACAACACAAACATGGGATAGCAAACATAGGATTATATTTACACTAAACACACATATTTTTACAAGAGTGTTTATATACGTAAAAGTCTAACATGACATGGATCCGTTTAAAAAAGAAGAGCTTCTAGGCTATCTACGCTCCGAGCTCCTCGTCCATGGGAACAAGGCCCCCTAGCGATCCCGTCAGACTTCTCGATAACAAAAGGGTGAGCTATCACCCACTATCCAAACTAGATGGAAGACCCATCGACTTCTGATAGAAACTAGACAAGGACCTAGCTTTCACTTCTTGCAAACCCCTGCATTTCTCCTGAAAATTCTCCATCTAGGGACCTAAAAAATTTAGCCCACAATGGGGTGAGACAACATTTCAGCGAGTCCATCCCCTAAATCTCGATTAGGAGAAAAGTACACTCTACATGCAACCTAGTCACGTTTCTCACAACTCTTTTAACCCTAGCATTTCCCTGCACATTAGTATCAATCAAATCATACATAACAATATCAAGATCATATATCATATTAATATTTCCACAAATGTATATGCACGAATGTAAATATTAACACAATAGTATGGGCCCCCAATTACCAGACTAAATTGTTATGGCATGTCCCATACCACACCACACAATTCCGTCTCCTAATTAGGTCCCTCAAGTTCGATCATCCATGCGTCTCGACAAATTTCAATTCACTAGATATGGTCAACCCAACAGATAACGGTCATTCGGCTTGACTGGGTATTGTCTCACACCATTAAGCACGGCAACGTCTACATCTAGACGTCATTCCGATTAAGAGCATCGGTCCAACATCCACTGCGATCGGCATCCATTGACTTGGGGCATTCCCAAATGAGCATCATCCAGCCCCAAAGGCTCGTGATGGATTCTCATGTAGCATATGCATTTACCCAATTTCACAATTCAACAATTAATTGTACATCTCAGCCATATCACTAAATAAGCAAATTTCTAGCAAGCATGTCATTAAAAACAAGCATACATTACTACCTGCTCTAACCGGCAAAGACTGTCCATTTGCGCACTTCTGAGTTTAACACCAGAAATCAACTCAAACAAGTTTGAAAAATTCTCAAACTTGAACATGTGACAAAGGACACGTAAACAAACATTTTCATGAAAACACCTAGACCCAGATCCTTCTGGATTCGGCCTAGTAATTCACTCAATCTCGTACCAAAACCGGGTCCGTTCCCAGATGGTCTGTTTTCCGAAATCAGCTTAGTTCGGGATTCAAAACAGGTCTGTTTGATCTGAAATTCATATATGTTAAACTAGAAGATATAAAAAACAACTTTTGTGAAGAAACCATTTGGAAATTCGAATCCTAAGGGTCAGTAAAAACCCCTAGAATCCCAACAGGTCAGGATTTCCTGTACAGTCCGACTTTCTGTTTAAAGATAACGGAGTTAAAATATTCTTCTTTTAAATTCCCAAAAATCTTGAGAAAAATATATGTTATGATTGAAGAGGTCTAAAACATTTCTTCAGAAGGAAATCACTTCAAAATCGCAACACATCTCAGTTTACAAAAATAGCAAACCACAAACATCTAAAAATCAATTCTAGAGAATAGTCTCTGTCTTTGACTAAACTATCCTCTAAGGTTCTGAGCTTGTTATTTAAATGAAGACTAAGCCTTTCCATGGCTAATCTAACCTTTCTAAACTAACACTAAGCTTGCGAGCAAAACAAAACTAACACTAAACTATATTTAATCCCATCTAAACCTTCCTTAACTTATTTATATTCCTAAACAGAGGTACACAGCCCCTAATCAAGCCTTAGGAAAACAACTCACCTAACTAAGGAAAACCAGAGCTATCGTTGCTGACTGAGCAGCAACAGCTACATTGCAACCTCTAAGGACGCCGGAGTAACTCCGGCCAACTGGAACAAGGGCTGAGGAGCCCTCGGCTCACGACTGAGAGGGCCGGCTCTCGGCTGGTGGAAGCCAAGTGGTGAAGGACTTGCAACCGCAAGGGCGTGGCCGTGACACAGCGGCGCTGGCTCGCTTGCTGGCGGTTGGACAGCAACACAGAGGAAGGTTTTGGGTCTTTCGGTGGTGAAGTTGGGCTGAAACAGAGGAGGGGTGTGCTGAGGTGCGGCTGTGACACCAACGGATGGAGCTGCAGAATTTTCGGTATAAAGAAACTGGAGTGGCACCTGTTCGAGTGAGCTGTTGGCTTACTAGCGAAGGGGTTTAGTGCTAAAATGAATCCCAAGATAGAGAGAAGTGGAACATGAAGGGCAGCCCAAGCGTGACCGATTCCTACACAAATTTGGCAGCACCGAAACAGGGGACTCCTCTGTTTTCTTGGCTGCTGTTTTTGAGTTGGTCGGCCAAGGGGAAACCGAAACAGGGGTTGCCGCTTGATGAGGAAGAAGACAAGGACTTTATGGCTGAGAAAGGAAAGGAAAAAGAAAAGGAAAAGAAAGGAAAGAGAGAGGGGAGTGTTGCATGGCTAAAGGGGAAAAGAAGTGCACGGTGGGGGTGAGAAAGAAAAGGGAAAAAGGACTAGGGGGACCACTTTCCTAAATTCCACAAAGCATGGGTCCATCTTTTCCATGGAAAAACTTGTCCCTTATCTTATCAAGTGACCCACCATAGCTACACAAGCTTATCTCTTCCAAATGAGACTCAAATGTTGATGAAATCCATGGTGTTGGGCATTCATACGAATTTGCCTTCTTTCTAGAAGTTCCCCTTTTTTTTTTTCCATTTTACCATTTCACAACTTTAGCTAATAAGGATAAATCCTCATTTAAATCCCTATGATTTCTCTCTCTAAGGGTTCCACAATAAAAAAAAAAAAACAGAAGTCCAATTAAAATAAGACATTTCTTTCAATCCTTTAATTTGTTGCATTCGGAAATTTTCACCAATAATTCCCGACATCAATAATTCTTGGAAAGATGTAACAACATTCCTAAAATTTATTGTGACACCTTAAAGTTCTCAATTTCTGAAATCGGAATAATTTCCTCGGTTAATTTCAGTCAAATGTGATTTTAACACAACCTAAACTATCGGGTAGTTTTTGGGAATTTTCGGTGCAATTGACCCGTGGTCGATTATTTTCGAGCCACAATGTACATTTTCGACTTAATGGCGACTCTCGGTTGTCGTGAAAATCTCGATGTTTCAATTACTAACACAGAGTACCACAACGACCAAAAAAAAAAAATCGGTTTAGTGCCGATCGACAAGAATTTTATAATTAGGTGGAATCACCCATGCCTAATTACCTATCTCCATCGAATCGACCTATCTCCGGTCTCCGATAGATTTTCGACTGTGCCGCAATGACCCTTGTAGACTAACATGGTCGAGCAGTCGATTTCTAGTCGATTCTCAAGCCTGTTGCATTAAAATCACTTACTTACTCCCCCAACTAGTCTAGTTATCTCATGAGTGATCGGCTCAAAGAATAGCACTATAGGCACATTGATGAAAAGCCCGATTCATTCAATTGAAAACAGAAGTAGAAAATCAGACTATCACAACGGGTCATGCAGTCACCAAGTTTTCAGCTTTCCACGTAAATGTCCAAAACAACTCCATTATCATCATATAGAAAGCTTGCCCTTTCCAAATTTGGGTTGGCGCATTTAAGCTTGTAATTATTAAGGACTTTCACTCACACAACATCAATAAGACACTGAAAATTGGCTATTTATGAAACAGAAAGTTAGTGATATCCCTTTTTGTAAGTACCTTAACTTTTGCTCACTATGCAATCCGCTACGTGAACTTATTTTTTTTAATTATATATATTTTTTTTTTTTTGGTTGAAAGAAAGATTTCATTTATTTTTCAAAATAAAACTTGAAAGGTGCGTAAAAGGCTTTCAAGCCTAGCAAATCCCAAGTATCTACCAAACAAAGTAAATGCCTAAAATGCAAATAACAAAGCACAACCTGCAACTAGCACATTCTCATTTTTCAAAAGCAGATAATAATTTTCAAAAGTAAGGTCTCAAAGCCCAAAACCATACCTAGAAGTCTCGAAATCGAACAAGACCTTTTAGACCTCTAAATTATAGTACATAATAATTTTTGCAAATGATAAGCACTAAAATCTCGCTCAGTTCATTGGCCCAAGCCTTATGCTCCAATATAAGTTGGAATCTCGATTTCGTACTTTCGTGAATTCATCTGAATATATTGGGCTCGTTAGAAATCTCACGATAGGACCGGTGCAAAAATCACAATAAATACCCTTTCGTTTCTGCATTTTAGAGGGCGGTGAGTCTACTCATTGGTTTCTTGCTCCTTCAATTCTCACGTTTCTCTTGTTTTCGTGTGTTTTTTTTTTTTTTGGCCGTACAGGCACACAAAACTTGCGTGTTGTCAAAGTAAGTTCGAACTCACTCATTTTCAAATTTCATACAAAAATGCATGCCAGGATGTTGTAACGTTTGTTTAGAATCATATAATCTATAGTATATTGGTGTGTTGGTCGATTAAGTAGTCGAAACTGGAGTTGAAATGAAAACTCAAAAGCTTAGAAAATGTCATTATGCTGCCTATTTGAATAGTTGAAAATGTATGTTCTTAGGCCTTCATAATGTCAAAATTAGATCTCGAGTTATATGACGTCATTATGCTGCCAAAATGTCACTAGAAATTATACATGTTTATAGCCCGTCAGGATGACTGTTTAGATCTAAATTAGGTTATTGCACTATAGGCTATCACATAAACATGATAGAACGCATGTTGTTATTGTTGCCTTTCTAAACTGTGTAGTGTAGAGGTGACATAGTTGGTGAATATATCACACATAGATTTTACCTCTATCCCTACATAAAGAAAAGTTAGATTCGTAGTTAATCCACCTGCTCCGAGTTACGCACAAAGGATAGAACAAAGGATGTTAAGGCCTAGCACTACTCTTTACACGATATAGTAAATCTTCTTACCAAATTGAATAAACTTGCTTGTGAGATGGGAAAGCTAAATAGAGGGGCAAGCCAACACAAGAAGTTGTATTGAAACGCCACTTTGCTTCTCGCACTTCCTTCTCACTTCCTTCTCACTTCCTTTGATCACCTTTACTTGGTCAAGCTTGGAGGAAAAAATTATAGCATGACATTAGAACACCTCTTTATCCGTGAATAACGATACAGGTTATGTATCAAAGGAATTGCGTTCGAGTGTAAAATTGGCTTGATAATGCAGATGAAGGTTAAAAAAGAAAAACAAAATAGCCATCGTAATTCGAACGCATGAACAGAAGCCAAAAGCATACAACCACTGATTTCATGACTTTTACTTGAAAAATGATTTTCAAAAATAAAATTTTGTTTTGACGTGACTGAAAAGAAATGATGTGTCTCTACATAAACGTCACCATGTCTGAGTGAAGCCGCAAATTGAATAAAGGACTCCTTACACAATGCGGTTTACATTTCACATCGTTGTCATATTTTGCATCTGATTTGCTGTGCTGTGCTATGTGTGATTATTGCGATATCATGCCATTGTTATGTCCTGCATTTGATTGGCATGTCATAGTGAATGTGATTATTGTCATATCATGTCATTTTATTGTTATGTCTTGCATCTAATTTGCCATATCATTCTATATGTAATTACTGCCATGTTATGTCATCTCTTCGTTATGTTTTGGATCTAATTAGCCATGTCACATGTGATAATTGTCATGTCATATCATTCCAACTTTTTGTGTTGCATATAATTTGTTATGTCATGCTGCATGTGATTTTTGCCACATCGCATTATCTCATCGTTATGTTTTGATTTGCCAAATATACTGCATGTAATTATTATCATATCATGCCATTGTTATGTTTTGCATTTGATTTGTCATGTTTTGCTATATGTGATTATTGTCATATCATGTCATTTCATCAATTTTGCATCCGAATGGCCATGTCATGTTGTGTATAATTATTGCCATATCATGTCATCTCATTATCATACCTTATATCCAATTCATCATATTATGTTGATATGATTATTGTCATGTCATGTCAATTCATTATTATGCTTTACATTTGATTTGTCAAGTTAGTTATACGTGATTATTGTAATGTCATGTCATTTCATTTCATGATTATATCATGCATTTGATTTGTCATGTCATACTACATGTGACTATTGCCATGTCATGCCTAATGTCATTCCGTTGCTGTGTCTTGCAGCTAATTTGTCATGCATTCTGCCCACATGTGAATACTACAATGTCATGTCATTTCATTGTCATGTTTTGCATCTAATTTGCCATGTCATGCTGCATATAATTATTGCCATGTCTTGTCTTCTTGTCATTATGTCTTACATTTGATTTGTCTTATCATGTTCCATATAGTTATTGTCATGACGAATCATCTCATTGTTATGTTTTGCATTTGATTTGTCATGTCATGTTACGTGTCATTATTGCCATTTGCATCATCGTAATTTTTTACATTTGATTTGTTATGTCATGCTACTGAAGACTATTATCATGTCATGTCATCGCTTGTTTGTACGTCTTATTTGTCATATTATGTTGCATGTGATTATTGTCATATCATGTCATTCATTATTATTTTTTTCCATTTGATTTACTATGTTATGTTGCATGTGGTTATTGCCATGGCATCATCTTGTTGTTATGTCTTGTGTGATTTGTCATGTCATGCTCTATATGATTATTGCCATGCCATGTCATGTCATCTTGTCATCATGTCTTGCATTTGTTGCCATGTCCTGTTGCATTGATTATTGTCATATCATGTCATTTCATCATCATTTTCCATTTGATTTGTCATGGCCAGTTGTATGTAGTTATTGCTATCTTATATCATTCTTGTACGTTATGATTGAAGTTTGCATTTCAATTAATAGTTTCATACACACTTTCACACACAAATGAAGTCATGTCATACTACGTGTGATTATTGCCATTCGCATCATCGTTATCTTTGTATTTGATTTGTCATGTCATGCTACTTGAGACTATTACCATGTCATGTCATTTTATTATTATTTTTTTCCATTTGATTTACTATGTTATGTTGCATGTGATTATTGCCATGTTATCATCTCGTTGTTATGCTTGCATGTGATTTGTCATGTTATGCTGTATATAATTATTGCTGTATCATGTCATCTAGCCACCATCCCTTGCATTCGTTGTCATGTCATGTCATTTTATCATCCTATTTTCCATTTGATTTGTCATGACTAGCTATATATGCTTATTGCCATGTTATATCATTCTTGTGCGTCACGATTGAAATTTGCATTTCAATAAATAGTTTCATGCACACTTTCACACAAAAACGGAGGCATGCCACTACACACGAGAAAAACGTTATTGTTGATCAATAACCACTTTGACAAAGTATTTTGCAAATATTTCAAGATTTTCAAATAAAAACATCTACATGTTTAGGAAATCAATTGATGAATGCTTATCTAAAAACATGCTTGAGGTATCGAAAGGGCGTTATTGGATTCTAATCCATCCCACGCGTAACTAACTTATGAACCTCAGACCTCATGTTATTGTTTGACCAGTCCCTATACGCGAGCACATAATTAGTCGATTTTCCTATCACTATTTGGATCTTTTGGCTGTCAATTGGCTTAGGTTTATCTATATTAGTTGGTGGCAAGAGCAACTCTATTATGATATTTATGTTCATAATCCTATGTTGATCCAATAGTTTGCTTGAACCTAGGGTTGATACTAGGGGTTGAAGGCGATGCTTGTGTAGGAATCTCTAGTCTGCGGTTTTAAACTGCTAGATGTCCATTTGTGTTAACATATAAATTACATGTATCTTGTTGTGTCATATTCGAATATTCTCTCTGTAATTCCTATTTTACCTTGTGTCATGTCTAATGTTGTCAATCCTAAATTTTAGTTTCTATTAATCATTTGAGAACAAATAAAAGAAGTTTTTTCGAGTGCCCCATGGGATTTCGTGGAAGATAAAAGATCACAGGATAATCGAGGCAATCGCACTCGAAGGGTTTTTTTGTTCATATTTGTTGCCTCAATGATAACATGAATATCTCCGAATGTCCTAATCTCTCTATAGAGCTCCAATTTACCAACCTACCACATCCCCTAACGAAAATATCATGGATGGATAGTAGATGATATATATAGAAACGCGATAGATATTTATCCTATGTTTGTGGGGGAGGAGTAAGGAAAATTTGGAAGGAAAATACAACAAAATTTCGAATTTTCACTCCTTTTGTCTCTAAAGATATGAAATGTTTTTCCATTTTCCATCAAAACTTCCCTTCGCCCCATTTTTCTCCATTTCCTAAACACAGCAATAGGGGTTTAATTGAAAAAGGAAAATTATGTGTGGGGAAAATAGGAAAGAATCTCAAAGCTTGGCGCTGTTTTAGCCAATTAGTGCAAAGATTAGGCTTTAACTTCACAAAGAAGCTAACCCCGCCTTTTCGGTTTTCTCTTCATTAAAATTGACCTCCGAGTCTACGCAGTCGACTAGCTTTCACGTACACACACACTCTCTCTCTGTGGCGCTTCGCAGTGCTTTTCCGTGCTGCTTCCGACGAAGAAGATGGACCGGTCACCGCCAATACGCCATCGCCCTCCCAGCCGCGGCGGCGGGAGAGGCGGCGGACGCAGCGTTGGGCCCCCGCCTCCACTGCCGCAACACCCGTATCCTTACTATCCTCAAGCTGGAGCCTGGACTCCTCCGACTCTTCTCACGACACCACAAGATCATCATCATCATCCTCTCCATCATCCTCACCAGCATCAGCAACATTCTTTCCCGAGCAACGTAGAGCGGCTGATCGACTGGACCGTCGCGAAGGCTCGGCACGATCTCCTCGCCGCCGGATTGAGCATCTCATCCTGGAAGGTCTCGCAGGCCGCGGTGTTGGCTCTGCAGGTCGAGTCGTGGAGCTCCTTAGGATTCAGCATGCAGCAAGTGCCGTCTCTCCAGAGCTTAATGGTTGTTGAGGGAAGGGTAAAGGTTCTTTGATCGTCGTTAAAGTTTCATTTCCTCTCTGTTTTTGAGACTGCTTGAAACTGTGTGGAATGAGTGATGGCTGAGGAAAAAATCCCTGTTCTAAGTAAACTTCTTCGTCAAGGTCTTCCTCTAAGGTCGGGGTACTGTGATGGTTAGTGGGGGGCATGAGCATGCTGTCTTTTCTTCTTCTTTTTTTTTGTCTTTTTTTGTCTTTTGCCTTTGCTTTTCTTTTTATTTCCTAATAATTGCGCTTAATGTGCTTTTACTGTAATTTTTGTTCTTGTGGATTCCATCATCAAATGCACGAAACATAATGCCAATGTACTCCATCCAGCGTTTAATTGAGCTATGTGTATTTGCGGGTCAATATAGTGGACTGTTTGCCACGACAAGAGGAGATCTCCCTAAATCTTTTATTTATTTGATTGAGATACCCATTGGATTAAGGTAGTTTGCTTCCCCATGCATTATCATTCTTCCTCAAGCAAGTATTTCCCAAATATGATACTCGAATAGTCTACAAGGATTCATCGTCGTCTTCTTTCCTTTGCTTTTATCATGATTGCTTAACATATGGCTGCAACCTACTTGTGGTTTCTCTTAATAGAATGTGGGATTAATGACATAACCACAAAGTCATAGATAAATGATCATACAAATGGTAGAAAAGTTGAAGAAGTTAACACCCGGAAAGGGTTTCTATATGCTTCTATCTAGTATAAGTTACAAATAAAGTTCAATCTATGTTTGGAAGGGTTTTTAAGCAGATCTTTTGCCCTTCTTCCATCATTTTTAAGAACCCAAACATGTCTCAGGTTTGAAGATAGATTTATCTTGTAAATTATACACCTGTGAAAAGACTTTCTTCCTTTTTGACTCACTTATTTGTTTAACATTTTTCAGATAAATTCATTTATCCATTGCTTTGTGGAAACCCGGAGAATTGCCTCATTGTATGATCTGGAAAGAGCAATCTGTGAAAATGAGGGCATTGAACGATTTGAAGAGCTTGCACTGGGCCCTTTTTTGCGACATCCCCTTGTTACTCAATACTTTTCCCTGAACAGTGATGTGACTGAAGTGTTCAAGTTAACTAGTGGGCAGATTGTATGGTACCTTGGTAAATTTTTATCTGAACACAGGAGTAGAGAAGGCGTTGAGATTGGGGACCTCCTCAGCTTTATAGCCAAAAAGAAATCAGTCTCACAAGTGGAAAAGCTTGGAGTACGAATTCAAAGCTTGGGGTGCGTCCTTCTTCTTCTTTTTTTTTTTTTTTTTTTTTTTTTAGTTTTTTTAACTGATAACAAAATTACAGGGGATAAAAAAAAAAAAAATTAGGAAAGCTGATTTATATGCAGAGTTCATTGCTTGCTCCTGCCACTCTTCTCATCTGACTCCTTTTGTCATTGCTTCACTGACCGCTTTATAAGCTTAGAGAAGTAACCATTTTTAACTTCTCAAGAATTGTTTTCTCTAGAAAAGAATTTGACTTCTATTGGCTATCATACATTTCATCCTATGTCCTTTAGATCCATCGTTGTCGATAATTTTCTTTTTTAGTTTATTTAGATTTTTGGACACAAAGATTAGTGATTGCACAAATTATTAAAGCACTGAGAATGTAACTTAACTGATGTTTCCCAGGTTCTAATTGACTTGCTTGACAAAGTTGATACTAGATTTTAAGGATTGAATTCTTCAGAGCAACAGCACATATTAGTATAATTGTATTATTTCAGTATTTGGTTGTTCTTGATAGCTACTTTTCAAAAGTAGCACATGCAAACAGCCTTTTTCGAAGAGAAAATTTTCCTATCTTGGTTCACTACTTAAAAATTTCCCTCTATTATGCACTCCTGATTTTGTGTCCTCAATTCGTATAGGATGAGCAGTTAAACTTGATGATTACAAAGGGAGCAGTTTCCTTATACGGTGAACCTTTGTATAGTTGAACCTGTCTACTTGAGGGTGTTCCATTTGGCAAACATACTAACCTTTTATCATTAGGATTAGTGAACCATTATAAAATGGGATGAACAAGAAATGGATATAAAACAAACTCAGGGTGAAGTTGCAGTTTTGAGAACAGACAAACAACTCCACTTGCTGTTTGAGGCACACTGTAGAAAACAGATCTTTTTTGTTCATTAGACATGTGAATGACTAGTTTGCCTTTTGGAGTTCAAGTTGATGCGTCCTAATGGATGGTCTATGCATCCTTGAGTGTGTGTCCTGTTTGTCAAAGCAATACACAACTGATGCATGGAAAGCATGGTGGGGCATGCTGGCTGGAACAAGATGGTTTTGAGTTGGGGAACAACAACGCTGGGCAGGGGTAGAGATAATGGGGTGATCTCTGCCTTACTCTACTCTGCTGCTTGCAACCGTCTTTTTGAATGCTTTAATTGTCAGCTCTGGGCAAGGTTTTTTCTTTTTTTCTTTTTTGAAAGAGGGGGGGGCCGGGGGGGGGCGGGCGCTGGGTTGGGTTGCAATTGTGCTAGTGGAGTATAGAGTAAGTGAGGACTGCACAGATACTTCAAGGTACGAGGAACCTGTCAGCTTCCATCATCGGACTAATCATCATAGCAACATAAATAGGTCTAGTCTGAACTCTGAATTTCTAATATGACCACCTTGGCTTCACATGTTATTCTAAGAGAGTGGTTAGTAATTCTTGTACCCTCTCAATAGGTCAAATCCGTTTGACAATAATTTTTTTTTATTGTACCTGTTGTCTAGAGATTCCTATGTACAGATGACACATTAGGTCATGGCTTCTTGAGTTATATCAGATTAGATGGTAAGTTGACATGAGGGATCGGTGACAAATAGCTCATTGTATTATGATCAGATAGTAAATCATATGAGAGTTCAACCATGAATAGTTAACCTTTCTCGATGATGACAATTGTGTGGTTACAATGCATTTGGGTGTAATGCATTCTGTGGACATTTTTATCTGGTGTATCAACTGGGATAACTATATTACATTTGTTACGTTTACTGACTTGTGGTTTATGAATGAAAGCTTCATTATTATTTCTTTTTTCCTTTTATATATGTAGGTGTCATATATCCTTTATCTTATGTGCAAAGAGATCGGAAGTGACATGCTTGAGGACATATTTGAAGGAAGATTCTATTAGCAAGGACTTAAGTTTTGCTTATTTAAGTTCAGATGAGGAATTCATTGATGACTTGTTAAATGAAGATGATAATTGGAATGGAGATGAAAAATCAGGCCAGTACATGCTAGTTGGTGCATCTATGAGTTCGCAGATGATTGAGAGCGAAAATCTCACTCATGCAGAATGGCTTAAAAGAGACACGGAAGAGCGGGACATAATTCTGATGGATGGAACCAATTTCACAAAAAAGGGTAGGAAAAAGAAAGGTGTTAAACTGGTTCTGGAGCCTAGTTCTATGAGAATTTTCATGAAAAATGGAAGGATGAGTGTCGAGCATGTTCTCTTCCCGTGGTAAGTTCATGGTTTTCATTCCTGACATGATTGATGCGATTAAATAACGAGTTTCCATCTACAATCCATCCCTAGCTTTTCAGTGTTCGACTATTGAGTATCTCTTGAAATGAACAATAGTAATATTCAAGTGCTTCCACTATGAATTTCTTGGGTTGAATTCGTACAATCACTCTAATATTTTACATTGATAATCCCTTGACTACCAATACCATTGGGTTACAAGTAGGTTCTTTTGTCTATTTTATGTCTGTGGTTATAGTTGAAACTATGTATATTTTTGGTTGCCTTAATAGCTAGGCTAGAACATAATACTACTGCGGTAGTTATCATTTTGCTTAGTTTGACACAATAGTAGTAATGGGATATGATAACGTTTACGTGTTATATCATGCATGATTTCAGAGTAACTTATGAAATCTTCTATAATCATACATAAATTTAATGAAGTAATTAACTATTATTCTAATTAGTGAAGTTATGTATGTATTATAACATTATCTGTTATAAGCAATGTTCTTGAATCGAGATTAAAATTGTGAATAGTAAAGCTCATTTTCTGAATCGTGAATTGAACTAAACTGTGAATCGTAAGATTCAGCAAGTATCTATAGAGTAACTTTAAAAGAAGGATATCTTGCTGAAGGCTGCCTATTAGTTGCCAAAAAATATATAAAAAAATGTAACAAGACATAGACATATGATATTGAAGAAATATCATGCGATTGTTTCAAATGAACCCAAATGACTGATGTAAGAAATTCAAATGACGCATTTGCCAATAAAATTGTGATATGCAAACATTCACAATATTGAATGTGCATACAGCATAGTTACTGTGAATCAAAAAAATATTGTAAGATATAGAATTTTGGGTTAAAATTATGGAAAAAGAAATCTTATTTTGAGTGCAGGTGATGATCCCTATGTATAAGAAGATATAATTTCAATTGCTACCTAGACATTCATTATAAAGTGCAAAGTTTATTTTTTCAATAATTCTTTAAGTATCAACATTCAACATATATTGAAAAATGTGAAAAAAGTTACATCATTTTGATAGGTAAATATATAAAAAACAAAATCAACTTATATGTGTTGGATCGTAGAGTTGTTAGTGTTAGTAAATCCCATCTCCTCGCTTACAATTCCGGTGATCGGTGATTTACCTGGTAGAAATGCATCGCTAGGGCCTCTAATTAGATCGAATCGTACAATGAATCGAGAGCGGGATGATTCTAATGACTATAATATAAAGCATGATGCCAAAACTTATGGGGCCCAAAAATCACAAATTCATAGTCTGAGTCTTATTAAATTGCATCAAGTCATGCAGATTGAATCGAACACAAGTTTCGTTTGTCATTCTAATCTGCATCTTTGATTCATAGCTACAAATCGAATTGTTTAGTATGTGAATCTAATCAAATTATACAATTTGAATTGTGAATCGTACAATTTTGACAACACTGGTTATATGATACTAACTTTATATTCATATAACATGCTCATAGAAATTATTTATATCTTAATTTTTTAGTCATTAGTAGAGTAGCAACCATATTTGTACATACTAGGTTCCTTCATTAAAATGACAATTAGAATCACCATAATCATCAATAGTGCTATTATGATGATAATGTACTTAGAGTAGTTGTGTAAGTAAATTTTTAATAGTACAATACAAGTAAAGTGAGAGAAAACAAAGCTGGGCACTCATGGAATAGCTGTTATGGCTTTGATTGTAATAGCTTTGGCAGTAATAGGGCACAATTAGTGCGACCAAACGAACTAACATGTAGACTTGTGATATAATAGACAATATTGTGTCTGAATGCTTTGTATATGATTTAGTCATTAATGCTATACGAGTGTCTTGGCATTCATACTTGTTAGAATATTTAAATAATTAACTACGCCTTCATCTAATAGCTTAAACTTTTAGAGTATTTAGTAGTGGTCTCACAAAATCTTACGTTATATCAAAGTTAGAGGTCCTGAGTTCTAATCTTTTCAGGCCCCATTTGCCTCCCCATTTAAATTTCCATGCTTATTACTAGGTAAAAGACCATAATAAGCGTTAGGGGGAGTGTTAGAATATTTAAATTATAAACCACACATTCATCTAATAGCTTAAGCTTTTAGAACAATTAGCAGTGGTCTCACAAAATATCATATTGTATCAGCGCTGGAGGTCTTAAACTCAAACATTTCAAGCCCCCATTTGTCTCCCCAATTAAATTTCCACACCTAGTACTAGGTAAAAGACCAAGCTAAGTGAGAGGGAGTGTCAGAATATTTAAATAATAAATAACGCCTTCATTTAATAACTTAAGCTTTTAAAACAGTTGACAGTAGTTCCACAAAATCTCACAATACTATAGGATACTTGGCACTTCAACTCCAAATATGTTCTTTCAGAATTTTGAGTTAGACATTTATATGCATGACTTTGGCCTATCACCACCTAGATCTAGTCATTGGTTGATTTTACGCTTTAAACTCTTTCATAAAACTAATATCAGCTATGGGAAATAGGAAGAGGTTGATACGCAGTCTTTCCTGCATTAGTAACTTCAAGCTTTCACCATCATGGCTCACCATAAAAAATGCATAAAGTACAGACATATGAAGATTTTTGACTAGGTATATAATGTCAGAAAGTGTCTTAAGGCAGTAGATAAGGTGGTTAGTTGGAATTCAGCATGCACAGCTTCTGAAACAAGTTCTACATCTTTTTAGGTCATGGAGAAAATGCTGAACATGTATGTACCCAACCAGAAAAGGCGACGCAAGATGGGCACCATGCTTGCTGCATATCCCATGGTGGGGTTGTTGAATGTTGCTGTGAGTTGACCATGATTTTCCTTATTTTTCCTGTAGACAGTATATCTCTTACCTTTCGAATTTCAGTTTCAAATTGACAGTAAAGGCGGATCTCACTTTCTCCTGAATGATATTGCCTATTTTTATTTTACCACTTGACTGCTATGTGCTACCTATTTCTGCTTCTTAGTTTGTTTTTATCTGCAAAGTTAAGCTTGTAGATGAGCCAATGGAAGTGGGACAAGAAACTATGTGGGGAAAGAAGGATGAGGACAGAATCAGAGAGGCTGTGCCTTATCCGAACATCTAGATGTTTAGCTGCTTCCATTGTTTTGAACCAAGAAACCTACTCTTAACTGCGACTAAAATTTGAAAAACTAGTCGTAGCAAGTTGGTCTACCTAAAAGTACCCTTTTAATTGAAAAACTTGTGGTATGGTTATAGAATCTTCCTGACATGAAGGAATAGCAAGTTGTTCTTTTCTGGAGGAACTTTGTTAGTTTCTTGGAGTTGCTGATAGGGAAATCTTCAAACTCTATACCTTCAATTCACAATCCATCAAATTTTCTTTTGTGTTATATAATGGGATTTTTTTTTGGGTAAATCCTGGTACATTCAAGTATTCAGGAAGTATCTGACCGATGTATGCCAGTTACATGTGCAAAAGGAACACTAAAGGGGAATTAGAAAATGGAAGGAAAGAGAAACATGATAGCTCTCTCTGATCCTTATTAATGGTAGGTTTTAGCTTAGAGAACTGCAGTTCTAGTTCCTCCAAAGATTTGATATTCTGCCTTATGCATTTTGGATGAGACCTCCACATCTCTTTTCCTTTTTATTTCCTTGGCGCCACTTCTAGCGCTCGTGGAACCTTTTGACAGATTGTGGCATATCGTGAGAAATTATAGACAATGATATGAAGTTGGATCCAATGTCTATTGTTTCTTGACAAGGAAGCAGAAGATGATCCACAGCTTTTCCTGCAAAAGCAACATTGACATGCTTTAGCAGTTTGAGGTAGTTTGACATTATACCTGTTAATATATTGTATGAGCTTTGCTTTTGCACTCGGATGAAGCAAAAACAAGGACTTTGGATGGAGCTTTGACCTCCAATATAGCTTTCGTGGGAAAGAAATGTCATTCTTATTTCTCAAACCCCTACGGTATTGTTAAACAATAAATCTTCAGGGCATATGTCACATACTATAGTTCTTTGTCTGTCCCTTCTCCTCTGGTCTTGGATAATGACAGTTTCTCAGAAAATGAATGAATCTGTCAGTCCCAGTCTGATTCCCCATTTAGCAGATCCACCATACGAATCAGATAGGATGACAGCAGATCTTCTTATCTTCTGCAATAGCTAATGATTGTGGATAATTTCAAAAAGAGCAATATTGCAGAAACATAATCAGCCCAGATTTTCATTCTCTGACAATTAGTACCAACCTGAAGCCAGATGAAGTTAGAGAATTGTTGTAGCTTTTACAGTATCGTTCCATGTGAGTTAAGGATTACAGGAATGCGTAGTAGTGATCCCCATGATCTTGTCCTAATAGAGTTCGAGTGAAAACTCTTCCCACCAAAAAAAATTTCCAAAATTTCTCATGCATTCCCTCTATACCTTTCCTCCCCACCAACTTCCTTCCTAAGGAGAAGGGTTCCAAATAGCATCCGACTGGACCTGGTGAAAGTCATGAGCGTCTAATGGTTCCCTTTCCTTCCAATAAGAAAATCTGTTGGTGGCTTCATTTCTTCTATTTTGTATAGACATTACAATGCATAAATGAACATCCAAGGGAGAGCATCATCAATGGAGATATTGTAGTTAGTGTTGCAACAATGCTTAGCCAGGAAAAGCAGTTTAAACCAACCTGATAGGGTTGTTACCATCCATGCATTTTTAATATGCCTCCAGTTATCTGTTCCATGACCTTATTACATTATTCTATAAAGCTGAAAAATTTGGTTATGCCTTGATGTCCATTGTATCAAGAAACAGGTTTGATTTGGCTTAAAACACGAATTGGCCTTTTCATTCAAAATTTGAATTAGAAAGTTAAGTGCATGCCGCAAGATTTGGGAATGTTTCAGGTTTTTTTGTTATCAAATAAAGATTGAGTGCATGCCACGACATTTAAAAACATCAAAAGCAAAAGTCATTTTAAACGCACCTAATTTGAAGTCTTGTGGTGAAAGAAGAGAGTATTTTGCAGATTGTCTGAACTGCTGAATTTGTGAAGAATGGCATGATTACTCGTTCGATGGCTTTATTACTTTGCACTATCTAAAACATTTGTGGAAGGGCTATTTTTTTAGCAAACTTCTAGTCTCAAACTTTGTTTGTCATTTTTTATTGGTTGGACAACGTTTTATTTATCTATTCGATATCATATCATCAGTTTATAGGAGTCAGTTTTCATGGCTGCTTTAAAGATTGTATTACCAGTATGTTACTTTTTTTTTTTTTTTCCTAATTGCAGGTAACTTGTATCAAATGTGGAATGCTGGAAGATGAATATGATGTTATTGGTAAACAAATGTTGAATGGACTTATTGTGCCAACCCCCGTGTCTGCAAGTGAAGATACACAATCAAGATTAGAGAGTCCAACCGACAAGGCTCAGCACAGTGCAGAGCGTACAAAAAGTATCATCTTAAAGCTTGCATTCCTGAGTCTTTATTGGTTCTTAATTTGTAAAATTGAACAATTCAGTCAAACAATTGCCTGAAAGCATGTGTTTTTGACTGTTCCCTCTTTTCTTTGTTCTTGTATCCATCTAACTTTTGTGTTTAGTATACCATGCACACAAGTACATTAGGTCTTGGCCTAGGGCAGTGTTATAGAGAGAAGCAGGCATAATTGGCCTTGGCACGAGAATAAGATGCCTTATTAGTTTCACATGGAGCAATATGCAAATTGCAACTTTTTATCTTTGATCTTGTATAAATTACACGGCTATGTAACGGAATATAAGTTACAACCATTTAAAACGGAGGAGATGAGTAGGATGTAAAATCGAAATAGTGTGTTGCTTGAAATACTTCTAGTTACAATTTTTTATTTTAGTTGGGCTAATTGAAGAACTTTACATTTCAAGGTTTTACCCGTAAAATTGAAATAAAGGGTTGCTTGAAGTACTTGTGGTGGAATTAATATATTGGCTTCATTAGTATTATTTGGTTATATGTGTAATTTGTATAAGCTTTGCCTCAACTAGAAATCTCACCTCTTAAAATATACATTGGATAAACATAAGGGACCCATTAGTCTCATCTATAAGGACAAAACAATATCTTAACATGGTAACAGAGTACATGCCAAAGTTTCGAATCCTAGGGATCCCTGCTGTTTTTATTTTTCTTTCTTTCCTATTTTTCTATTCTTGAATTCTGTCATTAGTTCTTTGTTTAACGTTGTTACATTTGCATGCTGTGTTTTTGTGACACGCAATAGGAAGGGCTAAGGATATGCCCGATATAAAATATAGATGAGTTTTGCTGATTGCTTGAGCTTTTGGAAAGATCAATCATTTAACATCATCATTTCGCAAATTTGACAGAATTTTGTAATGTTAAATGTATAGACGGCCTGGATTTGAAGTACTTGTTTGATTAAATGAGTGGTTCAGATAAAATTTAGACAATTAAAGACCTTATGTAATGACCAAGTATGTTTTAAAAATAAATGATGTGGAAAATCATGACATCCCTTCACGTGTGTAAGAACTTGATCGTGGGAAAATTTTTACTTTGATGGCAGCAGTGTGGTTAATAGGGAATAAATGTTTGAGTTCGAGTATTTGCATGATTATGGAGTAGAAAGTTGGACAGACGACGTGCATGAGTTGACTGGAAGCTATGGAGGTGACTCTAAATTAGAACGAAACTAGATTTATAGAGGTTTATCTTGATATATGACATTTGGAAGAATATTTATTCCTCTTTACATCTTTAATTGGGCTACCTTGCCCTGCAAGAAAATTTATTCCTCTTTAAATCTTCAATTTTGGATGGAGATATATTCATGTATATTTCACCCCCTGAGTTTCTCAAGGGCAACAGACTGAATGATCTTTGGGAAATGTGCTCGATTGAAAATCTACCCTGGTCGCATATATGCTGCTGCGGCTGGTTCATTGTTGGCCTTTATTCTCCATATTTTTTCCTGAGATGTCACAAACTTGTGCAGTTGCCGATGCTGAGGTTTTTTCTCATAGACGTGTCTTGTGACATCATCTACCTATTTATCAATTGATAGGTGTCACTGTTGAAGACATTGCCAGAGAAATTGATGCTTATTATCAGCTTGATCATGAAAAAATGAGCAACAACACATCAGTTCTGGAGATAAGAGTAAATTTGTTGAGAAAGCTTGTTGACTGTGACTCTTGGCTGGCAAAGCAACTTTGCGTTCGTGAATTTGAGTCACTTGGTTATGGAGATTTTTTCAATTTCATGACAGAACACATATCTCTTATGCCTACTGGGCTGAAACAGTTCTTGAATGGTGACATGTATGAGAAGTCCCACTTTGAGGTTTGCATGCTGCAGCATCAGTTGATGGTGCTATTATCACAAGCATTGAATTGCTTGTGGAATGGGGAAGTAGTGACCAAACAGATGATTTCGACATTGCTTTTGAAGCAATTTCCCAATCTCAGTTTCAAAGTGGAAGTGGGTTCAGTGGAGGATTTTCTAAATATTGTTGGGGAGTATAGAGGTGTCGCAATATCAAAATGCGTCCTTTTCTCTCAGACATTGATGGGTGCTCATGGGCAGGCTATGCCGACACTTGATGATGATTATGCAGTTGAAGTTGAAACCATTGGTAGAGGAACTGTTGTCTCAAAGAAAATAGGAAAATTGGAATCAGTCACATCTCGGGATGCAATTGAAGTCTTACTAAGGGCGCCAATGCTGTCAGATTTAAGTCATTGGTCACATTGGGACACTAAATTCGCTCCACATCTTGGCCCTCTTGTAGGATGGTTGTTGAAGGAAGTTAACAGAACAGATTTGTTGTGTTTAGTGACGAAAGACGGGAATGTGATCCGGATTGATAGTTCTGCTAGCGCGGATTCATTTCTGCAATCTGTCCTTCTATCATCCCCTTTCCAAACAGCGGTTCAGTTGCTCTCTTTGTTCTCGATACTTGGTGGACAAAAACATGTCCCTCTGTCTCTTTTAAAATACCATGCACGTCGTGCATTTGAAGTCATCTTGAACAATCATCTGGAACATAGTGAAGTGACCGATAGTTGGAATTTTCAGATGCAAGAAAAAGCAGCTAGTACGTTCAACCTGTTGGATGAAGTTTATGCTAGTAGATTATTCAAGAATTCCACTGGCACTTCTACTGGATCGCTTGTTGCATCAAGATTTTTTCTTGAATGCCTTGGTTTTATTCCTTCAGAATTTTGTAGCTTTGTTGCTGATGTGTTGCTATCTGGTATGAAGCCTGTCATTAAACATGTACCTTCAACCATCTTGTCAGAATGTAAACTTACAAAGGACCGAATCATGCTTCATGAAGTGGGACTATGTCTTGGTGTTGTGGAGTGGATTGATGACTACCATGATTTCTGCTCTTCTACCGTTGATGAGATGTGTAACCCCTATGAAGCTCCATCATTCAAAGCTGATGCCTCTAAGTCAAGCACAGGCTCACTGTCTGCTATTTACAATCCACAAAAATCATCTCCTGCAGAAGTCTGTCTTGATTCTAAGGGTCAGAGTAACATACGTAATGAAATTTGTCACAGTTCTAATAGTCAAGAAGTTTGCATAGACAAGAGTCTGGCACGAAATGAACCCGTTGAATACGAGGATGCTTACTCAATCATTGAATCTATCAGGCGAGAAGAATTTGGTCTTGATCCTGGTCTTTCTAGTACAGAAAGTAGCTTGTTGAAAAAGCAACATGCCCGTCTGGGAAGAGCGCTTCAGTGTCTTTCCCAGGAATTATACTCTCAGGATTCTCATTTTCTTCTTGAGCTAGTAAGTTCACTGTTGTTTTTTCATTAATCTTTGTTTTTCCTCTCCAGTAGCAGTCATCTTTTAGCAAGATAGTACTGTGAGTTTACAATATCTATTTGCCCCATTGGATTTTGCTTTAGTTGTTTGTTTGATTTATGGTCAGTGATGATCTTTTGTGGTCATGTCATTCATCCATACTTGTCAAGTTCCTTGGGTATTAATGTGTGCCTCTGAGGTAAATGCCCATCAATGTTTCTCCAACAGCCTAAGCTAAATGTCTACTCTTGTTTTGCTGAAGCCTCAGGCTAAGGAAGAAATGCGATTTCTGCCTAGTGACTACTGACTACCTTAGTGGAGCAATTAATGACATCATTTTGCCCAATTGATTATTCACACAAACATATAAAAACCTAGTCATATGCATAGGAGAAAGTGACATTCCTTATTCATGGTGTGATATGTTAAAAGAGTATATTGTTTTTCTTTACTATGCAATGAAGTCAAATTACGCTTATATTATGTATAATAGCAACTTGATGGACTTTATGGCAGTTTTATTAGTCAATACATGCCAAAAATATTCAGGAAACTAATGACTAGAATTGGGTGTAGTAAACTTTTTATGCTTCTACTCAGTAAGATGACATCTGGTTCAATTATGGTAAGAAAATATGAACATGAATAATTACAGCTTATGCTGCATATTTCCATTTCTGCTCTTTAGGAGATCCTATGATTTTCACTTTATGGAGTCCAAATTTATAAATTTTGAAGACAAACTCTAAAAACTTGACAAAGTTTCATTTGATTCCATGATTTGGATGGCTTAAACCATCCTCCTTTATCTGCATTACTCTGAACTTTTTGTTTTTGTGTTAGTCATCTTATTTTGTGATCGAGAATACCAGCACGTTTATTTTATCTATTTCTGGAAGTTAGACAAAAGTTTGTGGACAGGCATTTATATTTTAAACCAGAAAAACAAAGCTGATTAAATTTCAATGCTCTAATGGGACTGGTTGTGCTTACTCTTTTCTGCAGGTTCAAAATGCTGATGATAATACCTATTTAGAAAATGTTGAGCCAGCTCTTGTATTCGTTCTTCAGGAGTCAGGTATCATTATTCTGAATAATGAACAGGGCTTTTCTGCTCAAGACATTAAAGCACTATGTGATGTTGGGAATTCTACGAAAAAGGGAAGTGCTGGATACATAGGGAAAAAAGGCATTGGTTTCAAATCAGTATTCCGTGTAAGTAAACATAGCCTCATACAATGCCATCACATCCTTTTCTTTTGGCAAATCCCATACCTCTTTTATTGCATGACCCCAAAAAGTGTTGGGGATTGAATATGCCTGAAAAATGGATTTGAAGAAAAAAATACAGAAAGGCAGCAATGATATTGCGTTATTACATGAATGTAGTCTCATTTCGTCTAACTGCTTGAGCTTTTGGGTTAGAATTTTTATATGGTATTGGTGCCAAGTCTAAATTCTTCGGGCCACCATTCAACTAAATAGTATGCCAATAAAGCTATCAATTGTCATTGCAAATTACTCCTATTGCATCCTGAAAGAGCTTCACCAAAAAAATTTAAATTCTTCTGCAGGTTACTGATGCACCAGAGATTCATTCTAATGGGTTCCATGTAAAGTTTGACATAAGTGAGGGACAAATTGGTTTTGTTTTGCCAACTGTTATACCCCTCTTGATCATAACATGCTAAGCAAGTTAACATCCACTAGTTCTGATCAGTTCAATACTAGCTGCTGGAAAACTTGCATTGTTCTTCCCTTTAGATCTGATTTGTCAGAAGGAACTGGAAGGAATAATGTCATATCCATGTTTTCAGATATTCATCCAGCCTTGCTACTATTTCTTCATCGTCTTCGGTGTATTACATTCAGAAATATGCACGATAATTCACTTGTTATCATGAGAAAGGAAACTTCTGGTAATGGCATCATTAGGGTTTCATATGGTAAGGAGGAAATGAATTGGTTTGTTGCATGCGAGAAGTTGCATGGTAATAATATTGGTCGTAGCAATTTCCAAACGACAGAGATCGCCTTGGCATTTGGACTCAAAGAATCAACAGATGGAAATTATATCCCCTGTCTTGATATGCAACCTGTTTTTGCATTTCTTCCTCTAAGAACTTATGGTCTGAAATTTATACTGCAAGGTGATTTTGTTCTTCCCTCATCTAGAGAAGAAGTTGATGGGGATAACCCTTGGAACCAATGGTTGTTGTCGGAGTTTCCTGATTTGTTCGTGAATGCGGAGGGTTCTTTCTGTTCCCTTCCTTGTTTCAGGGATAATCTAGGAAAAGCTGTTACAGCTTACATGAGCTATGTTCCATTGGTTGGTGAAGTCCATGGTTTTTTTTCTAGTCTTCCGCGAATGATCATCTCTCGGTTACGCCGCTCAAAATGTCTACTTCTGGAAGGAGATGATGCCACATGGGTGCCTCCTTGCAAGGTTGTCCGAGGTTGGAATGAAGAGGCTCGAGTTCTTTTACCTGATCATTTGCTTCAAGAGCATCTTGGCCTAGGATTTCTAAAGAAAGACATAAGTCTATCTGATCCTTTGGCAAGGACATTGGGGGTTGAGGAGTATGACCTAAAACTTCTACTTCAGATTATAACGTCTTTATGCCAGAAAAAGGATAGCCTTCCATCAATGGGTTTGTCTTGGTTGTCTGCGTGGCTGAATGCAGTTTATGAAATGTATGTGCATTCAGCACAAGCATCACGAGACCTTGGAATGGGCATAGATATCATAGAAACCCTCCATAAGCTTCCTTTTATTCTCTCTCTGATGGTACTTTTGGCTCAGTGGATGAAGATACGATCTGGCTGCACTTTGATGTATCTGGGAATGACAGTGAGCATGGAATGGATGCTTTCCCAATGTTATATGCAAAGCTCCGCATTGTAAACCCTGCCTTTATAACTGCATTGGATGTTGATAACTATCGTTTAGACATGTCTTCAAAGGACAACATCATCAGGATGCTTCTTACTGTTGGCGTGCAACGTCTATCTACACATGAAATAATGAAGGTGCACGTCTTGCCTTGTATTTGTGATGACAAGAGTGCAAGTTGGAACAAGAATCTGATGACAGAATTTCTTTGCTTTGTGTTTAACCATCTACAATCTAGCTGTCCTAGTTGCTATGTCGAAAGAGATTTTCTGATATCAGAGTTGAGAAACAGAGCTTTCATTCTAACAAATCAGGGCAACAAAAGACCGATTGAGGTACCGATCCATTATGGTAAAGGATTTGGAAGCTCTTTCGACCTCTGTAAATTGTTCAACAACATTCAAATGGAATGGCATGAGGCAGACACCATCTACTTGAAGCATTCTTCAACTAAATCTGTCGTCAATGGAAAGAAAAAGTGGAAGAGATTTTTTGAAGAAATAGGCATCACAGAGTTTGTTCAAGTTGTTAAAGTTGATCGGAGAATGGTTGATATGCCCGACACATGTTTTGGGAAGGCGGGAATGAAAAGAGACCACGCCTCCTCAGGATCTGTAGCTGAAGATTGGGAATCCACTGAGTTGGACCATTTATTGTCCTTGCTGTCAGCAAGTGGAAATCGTGTTGGTTGTAAATTTCTCTTAGAGGTTTTCGATAAATTGTGGGATGATTGCTTTAGTGACAAAACCATAGGTTACTTCAACAATAAGTACAATGGGAATAGGACACCCTTCAAATCTTCTTTCCTGAACAGCATCTGTGGTGTTCCATGGGTTGTTTCATGCATGGATGACAAACTTCACTATCCCAAGGACTTATTCTATGACTGTGATGCTGTGCACTCTATTTTGGGTTCTTTCGCTCCTTATGCCGTTCCAAAGGTTAGTTCTGTTATGGATTTGATTTTGCTGATTACTTTTGGTACATCAGGAATGTCCAGTGTTAGACTCAGGTCTGAGCATTTGGCCATTGATTTCTTTCTTGCTGATGTTCTTGTCATCCGATTTCAGGATTTCACACTCTTGATAGGGGTATACAATATGCAAATAATTTTGTCAATACGGAGATAGTTTTAGGCTCACTAGAATCTAGTTTATCTGTTTGCCTTTTTCTATTTATTTATTTAATAATTGATTGTCTATTTAATCTTTATGCACCGTCTCTGCATGTCCTTTTCCTTACTCCTTTTTGGAATAAATGAAACAGTCATGTCAATACCATTGAAGGTTTTTGGGCAGGAGGATTTGACCATCTGGTCTTTGGGTAGGAATGTAAATATAGACATCGAATGACTGGAGAACCTTACAAACTCATGGCATGTACTAGATAAAAGTTCCTGAAAAAAAAAGAAAAAAAGAGTGCACATAAAGAAAAAGAGAGAAGAAGCAGTCAGTTCTGATATATCTCAATATTGGTGGGATTACCTTGTGATTCAGGAACAGAATTTGGCTCATAATTTTGTTAATTTGCTTGCTTAAATAATGCAAAATATTTGCCCTCCATTGTCAAAATTTGCACGTGGATAGAACTTTGGAAATTGTGTTAGAGTCAATAGAAATATGTAAAAATGGAATGAATCATGATTTTACATTATCATGGATATCAGCATTCAGGGTCCATCTGTGGCTCTTATACTTGGTGTCCTGCAGTAACTGCAAACATAACTCAGGGCAAGAAAGAAATAAAGTAGGGACTGATATTGATGTTAATGCAGTGCGACTTTTTAATTTAACGCCACCACTTGATGTTGGTACTTTGACTTAACAATTATAAATGTCTTTTGATTTGTGTCTTGATGTTATGCTAAATGACCGTCTAGTATAGATAAACCTGGCTGTTGAGGACTTTGGTCAATAACCGTGAAGGTATTGTTCAACAGGTGAGAAGTGTGGCTCTTTTACAAGATATTGGGTTTAAGACCAGAGTTACTGTTGAAGATGTTGTGGAAATTCTGGGAGTCTGAGAAGATCAGAGACCTCTTTAAGTTTAGGTACCACCGCATTCCAGGAAATTATTTTTTTTTTTTTTTTTTCTTCTCGCTTGTGTATTAAAGATAAAAAGGTAATCCAAGTATGCAGGATGTTTGCAAAAATATAAAGCAGAAACAACACAGGAAATTCTTTCTTTCCCTGCTATTGAAAATGTCATTCACAGCAAAAACGTTGGCTGTTCTCTCCCTTTATTCTGTTCTGCATTTGTTGCTGAGGTCTGGACTTGGTATTTCATTTCGTGCAGTCCCAAGTATTTTTCTCTGTTTAATTCATTTATTCACTATCTGTGCTACATTGACTCTTTGGTTTTGGAAAAGAAAATGTCTAATGATTTTGGCCGTCAAGTCATGGTAGCTGTTAACTCTATCATTGAGAGGGTTTTATTCCTAGCGTCGAGAAATGGAAACTAGAATATGTTGAGATTGGCCCATACTGATTCTCGTATTGTGAGCTTGTATTGTTCCTATTAATTTCACAAGTTTGGTATTCAATAAGTTGGGTAATGGAACTTTCTTAGATAACATTATTTATTAAGTCGTCCCTTTCTGCTTTTTCTTTAACTCTTTTGAGGTCATTGCAAGCCTTTGATGAGGTTGTTATCTTCCCTTCCATCTTTGTACCCTCCCAATCATTTTGTAAACATGCTTCCGATTCATATATTTGAAATTGAGAACTACATCCTCTTTGCTGGACTAGTATACTAGATATTTTTGCTCCAAATTAGGAAATGCGTAGCGTGTTATTGGTTTTAAAGAACTATCTCCCAGTGGCAAAGTAAATGTTGCTTTTGTTTAAAACTGTTGAAAAATCAACCTAAAAGTTTAAGCTGTCATCAGGTATAAAAATTTTCTGGCCGACTCTTGGAACTTTTACAACATTGCATCTCTCCTGCTGTCATCATTGCTTGCAAGGTGCCATCTGTTGGCTTTATGAAGATATCCAGATAAACTGTCCTACCAATCTTTTGCCTAATAAGTTAGGCCCTGTTTGTTTAAATCTGTTTCTGTTCCCGAACACAAATTTTTGTTCTTTTATTCACGCTGCTGGGATTAGTGAATTCGCTTCCGCATGTGCAATAAAATGAAAAGGGTCGGCGACGAGTCCCGGGAACGTCGCAAATTCTATCGGAATGCGCGTGCTCGAGGCGTGACAATGAAGATATCCAGATAAACTGTCCTACGATCCCTTTGCCTAATAAGTTAGGCCCTGCGTTTTTAAAATGTTATTTCTTCCCTAACACAAATTTTTGTTCTTTTATTCTGGGGACAAAGAAAGAACAGAAATGAGTTTGTTTACACTTTTGTTCTTGGGAACAAAAATCTTTTTTTTGTTTTCGGAAACAGATTTGGAACGAAAACAAAACGTAGAAAAACTTGTTTCTTGTTCTCGGGAACAATTCTGAGAAACACTTTTTTCTCTTTTTTATCCTTCTTTTTCTTTGGCCAATCGCGACCTCGGCCATGGCCGGTGATCGGCCGTTGAGGGCCGGCAACCTCGTCAAAGCGTCACCGGCCCCTGAGGCCGACCTCGCCCGAACCGGGCAAAGGGTCCGACAAGGCCGAGCCTCACCATGGCTGCGCGAGGCCACCGGCCCTCGTCGGCCGATTGCCGGCCGCGCCGCCGGTTGCCGGCCATGGCCGAGGCCGGAATCGGCCAAAAGGAAGAAAGAAAAAAAAAAAAAAAAAAAAAGAAAGAAGAAAAAAGAAAAAAAGAAAAAAGGAAAAAGAAAGAAGAAACAAGGAAAAATAAAATAAAAATATTATAAAATTAAAAGAAATAAAAAAAATTATACAAGTTTACCAAACGTATTTCTGTTCTTTTTCTATTCCAAGAACAGAAATTTTGTGCAGTTACCAAACGCGTTCTTTTGTTCAAAAATTGTTCTCCGGAACAGAAATAGTTTTTTTTATTTCTGTTCCTAAGAACGATTTTTGAACAGAAATGTTACCAAATGCAGCCTTAGCACTCTGGTTTAACCCCGTTTATGGTTCATTTGAAGAAGGCTTTATTTCCTTATTTCTACTGTTAAATTGCTATTCCACAAAAAAGCTGACTTTTTTCTTCTTCTCATGCCAGTGTTGCACAAATGTCAAAAGTATACACTTTCCTATGGAAAGAAGTTGATACTTCAAAAGGGAACATTGTTGAAGATCTCATCTCAGAGCCATTTATATTTTTTCCTTCTTTATGTGCCTATGGGGACGAGGATGTTGTGTCGGGCTCATTTTTGTCGCCAAAAGAAGTTTTTTGGAACGATTCGACTGAGTTTTTTAACCAAATAGAAGAAAATGATTCCAAGTCTGGTGCAGTTGGAGCAAAGCATCGCCTCTTGAGCAGGACATTGTGCAATATATATCCAGGCCTGTGGGATTTTTTTGTCAATATATGTGGGGTTGACGAGATTCCTTCTTTCCGAGATCATTTTCAGAATTTGCTCCATCTATCAACTACCGTTTTGCCTTCACAAGCAGCAAAATATGTATGTACTACTACAAGTTGATTAGTTATGGTTCATTGAGGTGTGACTAAATGGCCCATTTTTTGGCTTTGTGCATCAGGTTTTCAAGGTTTTTCTGAGGTTGGTAGATGAACTGAAAGGTGGAAAGGTGAGTTCTGAAGATATTTTACAAGTTAATGGATATCTTAAAAATCAGAATATACCGTGCTTCCCACTCTTCGTAACAGATGGGTTTCTCTGCACCCTTCCTTTGGACTTGTGTGCTGGTGTGATGATGAGAAGCTAATGAAAGAATTCAGCATTTTGGATAAAATTGAACTTCTACATTTTGGGGAGCTCGTTGATGATGAAAAAGAGATGATTTATGTCAAACTACCTCTTCTCACGCATGCTTTGGGGATTCCTGCATTTTCTGAGGTAATTTGCTCCCTTGCAACTGTATTTTACAATGTATTATGGAAGGTTGTGTCTAGATTCGGGTAGGAACTAGGGAAGTACTAGGGAAGTATGCGATGTACTTGCATGGGGGATTTTATCATATGTTTTTGACAAGGATCGCTTTTTAGATGTATCTTGCCTAGGTTTTCTGGAATCATTTGAATTTCTTGTGGCTTTGGCCAGAATTCTACTCTCCCTCATATACAATAGCATTTTTTTAACGAGCACCCCTATAGCACTTTTTAACCACACCTAACAAAAAAAGAAAAAAGAAATATCCTCATGTTTAATACATTGGTTGTGCATAGCACGAGGAAAATGGTGCTTTGGAAATGACAAAGTTTCTTTATTTGGATGTTTTATGAGTGTCCTTGGGGCACTCATTAGCATAATCCTATACAATAATTTACAGTGGAATATCAATGTGATGAACAATGTCTTAGACCCAAATTATTTAGAGATGAACTAAAGAATGTTGAGGAATGTCCCTTTGGCTATGTTTTTATCTGAGTTCATTATAGAGGCACCAACAGTGAGCTAAAGAAGAGCTTATCTAGGAGGAAGAATGTACAATGTTTATTAATGCAATTCCATCCATGTAAGTTCTTTTCACCATTCCAAAAATACATAGTTCTGGACATCCATCTGTAGTGGAATTATTAGAAGAACCTGGACATAATAAAACGACTCAGATGAGTTGACTTGGTGAATTTGTTGTCTCAGCAAGAAATTTTAAGATTGGACGGTGCGGTACCACCAAGCATGGCCAAAAGGACCGAACTAGGAAATGTTTCTTCAACTTTTTAAGTGACGGATCACCAAGTCTAACGCTATGATCAATATGCAATGCTATGAGTAGAAACTTCCACTAGAAACTTCCACAAGGTTAAGTCTTCGGCTATATTAACAGGATCATTTACTTCAGGCCTTGTACTTATCTTCCTCATTTTCGATTATAGAGCAACATAGCCTGTCAAGCCTCTTCCCACTATAAGGTGGGTTTTAGTATACATGTCGTTCCTGATTAAGTACTATATCCTTTAACAGAATCAATATCATAGCTCTTTAGCATAAAAAAATGACTAGGCAATGTCATTTTAAGTTCGGGATATGGGAGAGATGAAGCAGTAAGAAAGAAGATACTTTGAAAAACAGTGTCTAGCACATCTCAGCATTTGATGGTGTATATTTGGTGCTTTGCTGAGTGGTGCTGTGTTGTAGCTCAAGTTACAAGAAGTTTCTAGCGAGTGATATTTCTATATGATCTAGTGATTAGTGAAGGAAATGTTTTTCCATGCTTTACTGATTGTAGGGTCAAAATAACTCCCTTTGTGATGTGTGAAGACTATTATAGTCAACAGAAATCTTAAAATAGAACCTAACAACAAGTGGGTATTTAAACACCAGTTCCAAGAAAGTTGATTTAAATTGCCTCCTTTATTGGAGATTTTAAATCAAGCATTAGCTTACTGCTAGTTATGTATAATGGCAAATTCTTGACTAGCAAGTCCATAATAAATACATTATTGAAATCATATGCTCTGGGACTGTGAAATTGCCATGCAAACTACTAATCATCTGATTTACTTTCTCACATTTAGCATTTATGCAGGTTGTAACTCGTGAAGCTATATATTATGGTCCAACGGATTCTAGCTCCAGTGCCTCTCTTGTAAACTGCGTTCTTCCTTATGCTCAGCGTTACATATACTTTGAACATCCCAACACATACGCCAAACTCAAACAGTCTGGATTTTCTAATCTGAGTCATTTGCATGTTGTTGTTGTGGAGAGGTTATACTATAGGAATATCATAAGGGATTTGAGCGTTGCTTCTGAAAAGCGATTGGAGACCACATCAGTTCTTCAGGTATGTCCTAGGAATTTTGGAATGTTTAGGATGTTTCTTCTTTTCTTTGTTCAACCAAAGAAAATGCGAAACAACCTACATGCATGGTATGGATGGAGGACATTTACATTTCTTACCTTTCTTTGGTTGTATGTCTCATGTACAGAATGAGAATATCAGTTTGTGACGTCAAATTGAAATTTGATCCAACTCCAAAGCTTGTTGGGGTCGCCCAATTTTGGACATGTTTAATCTGCGACATACTTGTGATTTGCATCATTCTGATGCTGTTTATTCTCTAGACCATTTCTATGAATTATTGGAAACCAAATAGGGGAAATGTTCTTTAATCAAGCAGTATAGGATCGCATTCTTATGATATAAAAGCATGAGTTTCCTTGTTAAGTATTACAATAACTCCCTCGATTTTGACAGGGTAATACTTTATTTGTCACTCTGGGGTCCAATTCTCATGTCTTGTACATGGAGATTTCTCGTCTATTCTTTGATGGCACTCCCAACATTCACTTGGCAAATTTTCTTTACATGATCATGACAATGGCAGAATCGGGTGCTCAAGAGGAGCAGGTAGAGTCTTTCATTGTAAATAGCCAGAAGGTGCCAAACCTACCAGGTGATGAACCCGTGTGGGCCCTTTCCTCAGGATCTTGGTGTGAGGATGATGGATTATTAGAGAACAACAGCTTTTCAGCGACAAGAAAAGTGCCAAAATCCTTTCAGGCCAAGAGAAGGGCAGGATTTACCTCAACTTGGCCTGCTTTTGACTGGAAAAGTGCACCAGGGTCAGCTTACTCTCCTTATTGCCAAGTTAAGACACGGGCAGGAACTGTAACCACAAGTACTTGCTCACAAGTGATGGAGAGGGATTGTGGTGAATTAGCTGGAGAAAGTGGTGGCGGCCATGAGGTGATTGTTGATTTTACCACTGAAGATATAGCAACAGTTTCTCATATCAAACCTTCAGTTTCTGATAGAGCAACAGATGTCAGCAATTTGGATTCTTGCGCAGATGTCTCAGGCAATCATATTGATATGACTCCAATTTCTGATCTACCTGACTTGGATCCACCTCAGTTGATTGGAAGAACAGTGCTCAATATTGGCACGCTTGATCCAGAACATGCAATGTTAGTGGGAAAACAAGGAGAACTCTTCGCTTTCAGACATCTTGCCAAGAAATTCAGTCAGAGTTCTGTTAAGTGGGTCAATGAAGATGGTGAAACTGGTCTACCCTATGACATCACCGTTGAGGATGGAGAAGGACTTCAATACATAGAAGTCAAAACAACTCAATCAGAGGAGAAAGATTGGTTCTCCCTGTCAACAAATGAATGGCAATTTGCAGATCAGAATGGTCGTAATTTCAGCATAGCACATGTCATTTTGGTAGGCCACAACAGAAACAAAATCAAAATATTTTCAAATCCAGTTGAACTCTGTCGCTCTGGGAAGTTGCAATTGGCCATTGTGATGCCAAGCTAGCCATTATGCCCTTAGTAGCTCGTCTCGTGTCGAGTCTCTCATGCCTTAATTAAGCAGTGTATGTAGTGACACCAAACCACCAGTAGTGCTGTGAGTACCTTTCTCAGATGTAGGGAAGTTTGGTTTTAATCTTTCATGGTTAGCGATGGAAGGAAATGCGCATAACTTGAGCAGTTCTTTTTTCAGTGACTTCTGAAGATGGTTAAGCTTTGTAAAACTAGCCTTTAGAATGAGCTGCACAGAGCTATTAAGCATGATTGTGCAACTTGTGCCATGTAGTTATTTAGATGGACTTATATCAATAGTCACATGTCTATGTAATTATGTTGGAAATGGTGATCCATTTTCTAGAATTTCCTAGAGTTGCTAAACTACAATCTAGAATTCTCTAGATAAAGTTTTGGATGGTTAAAAAATTGTGGCTGAAAATTTCCAGCATTTAAGAAAATGTAGAAGCATAAATGTAGAATTCTCTAGAACAACTACAATCTATAATTTTCTAGATGAAGGGACAATATTCTATAAAAATCTAGAATGTTGCTAAGGTGTGACTCATGCCTATAAATAGGCTTGTAATTCATTCATTCGAGTGTGAGGTTTATACCTCCACCAGTGTGAAGGAGTAGAACTAAGTTAGTTTCTATGTCTTGAAATACTCCTCCATTATACCAAAATATCTTGTACTATTCATTTCCATCAATTAGATAAATTATATCCCATGTTCTTTGTCCTTCAATTATCCTATCTTGTCCCTTGTCCATCCTCTACAAAATATACCATACACTTGCACACATCACTAACCAAAAACTATCATCACTACCAAAACTATGCTTCCGCGCACATTTAAATTTTAACAAATTAAGAGTGAAAGGATATTTTGTTCTAGATGAACCCACACCATTAGGTTCCTTGTCGATATCTTCAAATTGTAAGGTCAGAAGACGGCAGTGGCTGAAGTCAGCGGAACAATAGTAGGTGGTCAAACTTTTTCATGGAGCAGTATCTTATACATGTTCATTCGTACCTGGATTATTTTCTGTTTCTAAGGCAGTAGAAGTTTAATTCCTGGACTATTATATCATATTCCTTTTGACGCCAAGGTAGTTTCCAGCATCAACTCCGGTTACTTAAGGTTCCTGATTGAAAACTTGGTCTTCTTCCAAGAACAAATTCGATTCCCGCCAGGTCTACCTTTCTATTATCAATGGCTAAAGCTGATCTTATACAAAATAATGCCGCCTTTTGTGATACGAGCAATTAATGTGGAAATAATTCTCTGGACATGTTTACCTGATGGGAGAGGTTTCGTCCCATGATAACAGAAGCTGCTTAAACTAGCTACTAAAATTCTTAACCGAAGCATCACTACCTTTCCCCCTAAAAACTTGAAGATGGCAAGTAATACTATGAAAATCAAGGGTCCTAGTTTCCTTCTCATGTCATGGCTGCTGTTCGAATCTTATGGGTGTTTTCGAGTTTGGTTTGCAGCTATGTCTGTCTTTGGAGGTGCTGAATAGATTACGTGGAGCCAAATAGATTTACGACTCTGCATTTATTTGTGAGTCTGAGACCTTTTCTTTTTCATGTACGTCTTGTAGATGCCAAAAAAAAAAAAAAAAAAAATTAGAAAGAGAATCAACTTGATGGCAAAAATAACAAAAATGAACAGGGGACAACTCGTGCAGTTCACAGGATGGGCATATCAGTATGTATCGAATGCAGCAATGTTAGTTGATTAAAGGTGAACGGGGTCAATTTATTTTCTCTTCGACCCCTGGTCCTTGTTTGGCTTTCCTTTCCGTTGGCGTCCTTGTTTGGATCGGTTGGCAAATCGAATGATATAGATGAGGAGATACGCAAACTCAAGATGTCTGTTATTACACGAGGAAGGCTGATTGCTGCAGAGTTTCTGCAGCAATTTCATCTGATTCCTCTAATTGTGGCCATTTATAGATGAATTTGGCCCTCGAAAGATTTTCTCAAGCCAAATTCTCATGTCCATGTGATGCAGCCACAAGCTGGTATGTGATTCCTGAAACTCCACTCATTTAGAGCTCCAATGTTGGCAAGAATAACATTGTAAACGCTGGACTAGCTCTGGAGCTTTGTTTGGTAGTACCGAGTATGGATAATGCAAGAGATGGTGATAGAAAATTTTCAAATGGCAATATTGTCCATTGTGGTCATTCTGACTGCTGAGATTTGTCAATTCGTATCATCCAAATGCCTGACTATTGATATTATATGAGAAGAGTTTTAGCTATGTTACTTAATCATCTGATAAACCAGGTACTCGATCGGACAATTATAAATGCATGGGATGTACTTGTGTAAAACCCAATTGAACATTGCCTCGTGATCTTTAATAAGAAGGCTTATGGATCTTTAGTTTGGCATTGGATTATTGGGATAAATCCATAAAAGAAGTCCCCCCAACTCGTGTGGTTTTTGGCCATTGATTCCACGAATTTTTAATGAACCTCTAAATTTCATCGGTTAATCAATTAAGTCCTTTCACAAAACACTTGATTATTATTGATGTGTTTGCTAATATGGCCTTTTTTTAGTTTGAAAAAAGAATGAAATCGTGTGAAATTGCCGTTAAACTCTAAAATTCATTTTAAAGTGGCAATAACAACTTAGAAAAGGAAAGTTGGAGAAAAATGAAGGAAAACGAAAATAAAAGATAATGGAAACTGAGAAGCAATTGCTTGAAGAGACGAACATCCCGTTTCTTCTCATTTTCTTCTCTCTTATCCAAACAGACCAAAGAAAATACTACTTTTATTCTAGTAACCTTTCTTATTCCTCCTCTAAGAGTCCGTTTGCTTCACTAAAAATTTTATGATAAAAAAAAAGCATTTTCCATGAAATCATTTAAAAGAAAAATGATTAGTTTTTATATTGGGTTAACATCCTGAAACTGGTGTACATGCGATAAATTTACCCAAATTAATTTTTTAATCATGAAAAACCTTAAATTTGTACATTTATGACAAATTTACCCCTATAAAAAACCCCAAACTGGTATACTTATAATAAATTTACCCCAAAACAATATGGAATTGGAGGTAATTTCCTTCACTTGGCTTCAGACCTCACTCTACAAGGGGTATAGATTCATTTTTCTAGAGCAGGAAGCATAAACAAATGCTGAAGATACACCGTCGCTGGAAAATATTACCTTGCATCCTGAAGAAGACCAAAGATTGGGAGGCTCCACTTGCTTCTTGACGGATGTAGGTCACTTTCCTCTTCTGCAGCCGTGTTTTGTGGACTGGATAAATTGTTGTCATTTGGCGAAGATGTAGCAGACTGTCTGAATTTACAGTGACATGAGTAGTATGCATCAATGAAATAGTCAAGAGAAATAAGGTAATAGATTACAAGTTGCAGACATTTTCTTCAGCTCATATTTGAAAATAACCAAAAATGGTTTAGTTAACAGCAATATAATTGCTGGAGATGGTATAGACAATGACGCATGATCGCCGCACGATTGTAGCACGACCGCTGTACGATCGTCGCACACCGCCGCACGATCGTCGCATGACCGCCGCACGATCGTCGCACGACCGACGCACGACCGCCGCACGACTGCCGACCGTCGCTGCCGACCGCCATTAGTCACAAAGCAAAGCTGGTTACTTATGATCCCATCTTCGGAATGAAGAGGAGTACAAGAATTTATCAGCATTAATTTGAGGTTGTGACATGAAAATAAGCGCCACAGCTATTCTTTTGGCTCAGATAATGCTAATGAATCTTTACCAATACTAAAAAAATTCTATCTAACGTCATTAAAGATATTCACTAATTTAACAAGCATCAAGTTTATTTACTGAGTGAGTGAGAGAGATTCACTAATATAACATTCGTTGCCTTTGTTTACTAACTGAGTGAGTGACTAAGTGAGAGAGAACCTATTGCCAAATATGTTGAGGTCGAGGCTCAAATTAATGCTCCATTGGATACTACCACCTTCCCCGCCAGTCCGTAACACGGCTGTCCTAGTGCTTGAAGATAATTGCCTCAGCTTATCCTCTGGTGACCACATCCCTTTCTAGCTAGATGAAAAACTCAAAACTTTTAGTAATCCAAAATTCAAGACTTTTATTAAATAAGAGAGATCTACCAGGGCAAAAATATGCAAGATACGTAAGAGGAAGAAATGCTTTCTTTTTTACCATTTTTTCATCTTTGAATTGTTAATGAACCCACCTCATTTGTTGAATCTATGTGATCTATTAACCCTAAGTTCTATTACAAGGCATCGGACCTATGAATCTACTCCCTGTTTTTTATTAGTGATTCAGTAGTTAGTCCTTGAATTTAGAAAGAATGCAGAAATAGAATAAGAGCCCGTTTCAAATGAAGAAATAAGAAAAAATCTTGTTTCCAAATTGTCGCGACCTAATCTTGGGTGCGCTACCTAGGGTTTGGCTAATGGACTACTAAGTCTTAAACTTAGCTTTGGCTCTCCCAAACCCATATTAATTCACGACTTAGGTTCAAATATTTAGCATGCAAAAGATTATTAGCTAGGAGTCGCCACTAATCAGTTCATGGTAGACCGATTAGACACCTAAGGAAAATTTTCTTGCCCAAGATAGTAGTAGATTTTCAAACAAACCGTCACATCTGTGACAATGTGGGACTCTTTGGACTACTTATATCAGGAAGCGCAAAATAATTTTCTCTGTTTTACATTCTGGGTTCACAATGAAGACAATATGCAACCTTCAAAATAAGAATTTAGTAGCCTCACATCATACTTATAAAGATGAAAATTGTTGCTTCCATCACAAGGGGCATTGTGTCTGCTTTAAATGAATAAAAACTGCTTTCCATAATTTTTGCGTGGAGGAAACATATACTTGACAGACTTTCTTGTAGTGTGGGCAGGTAACTTCTCGGGCACAATGATGCTGTAAGTTCATTTCTAATCAACATAAGTTTCTTCTCCTCCTCCTAAATGATCACGAGTTCCTTATCACCGCACTTCAGGTAATTGTCATAGGGCCCGTTTGGTTCAGCTTTGGAGAAATGTCATTTGGAGAATGCAAATACTTTTGAGGTAAAGATGTTTTCCGAAATGTTAGACTGTTTGGTAAACTATAACTGAAAAGTACTTTAGGGAAATGCAAGATTGTTTGGTAAACATATATTTGAAAAGCTCTTTAGTATGACCAAATTAAGTATTTTAGTTTTAGTATTTTTAAAATTGCAAAAAAGAAACAATGACTATATAACCTTTTACATTTTCATGTTGAGAGTAATGTAAAAGATATATATTAGTAAATTTATTTAAAAATTATATTAAAAGAATTTGATTATAGATTAGATGCAAAGCTCAACTTTTGGCCTAGGGTTTTTTTAGGTTTGTTTTCAACTTTGAATAATTTTTTTTTAATTATTGTAGTATTAATCATATTCGTTAATTAATGATTATTCTAGTGTATTGATAAAAAGTTGGGCTATTGATTGTCAAAAGATAAAAATGACAAAAAAAAAAAAAAAAAAAAAAAAAGAAGGTGAACCCAACATTTGCAAAGGGTTTTTATTATTTTTTTTTTTAAAAATAAAAATAAAATCCGATGAAACTCCGTCGCCGATCAACGGCGGTTGGGGTGTGAGGAAGATGATCGGTTTAAAAAAAAAAAAAAAAAAAAGTCAACGGATGAACAGTAGAGGTGGACTTGCATTTCCGAAATGCTGAAAGCCCAAAGCAGGTCCCCACCTGCTTTGGGCTTTCAGCATTTCAAATGCTAGCATTTGGCCAAGGACACCTCCAAATGCTGAACCAAACACCTAAATTTTTTCCCAATGACCCTTAGGAATGCTGAACTAAACGGGGCCATAATTTGAATGAGCTTTTACAAAAAAATGGAGATTAATTGTGGTCCAACTTCTTTTTGATTTATCATCAACTCTTTCCTATACATGTAGTCAGAATGGCGAAGATATGAAGCTCTTCCTGCTTATTCACAGCTCAAAAGGCAACTCTTATTTTTCAATGCCTCTAGAGAGCAAAATTAGCTAGAAAGGATCTTAAAAAGCCAAGGATGAAGGTTCAAGCTGTTTTCTTATCTACTTCAAAAACTAAACTAGTTTTCCATTATATAATCAAGAGTCTTCTAATGCAAGCTGCCAGAGAAACAGGCACACTTAAGGAAGCTAAGGACAAGCTCGAGAAGTGTGTATAATAGCTAACGTGGCAGCTACAACTTGAAAAGCACTTGAGGGTATAATATATTGAATTGTTTTGGATGAAGCTTCAAGACAAAATTAGACCATGAAACATATGCAAGACGCAATCTCAAAGTACTTAGTGCTCACCTGACGTGTAGTCTCAGTAGCATTGCCCTCTCTACAATGGGAGTTCATTATGTGTTATGGTATTAGATGGGGGCAACCACATCCTAATAATTAGACAATCTTACTTGTTATTATGTTCATGGCATAACAAATAGAGGTCTCCAAATCCATTAATCTCTCATCAGTTTAGTTAGACTAGCTTTGCCAAGATATCCTTTTGGCGTAGAGTAGACAAGGGTAAGCACATACTCATTTCTCTACTGCTAGAGATGCCAAATTTTCACTAAATGTTGCATAAAACGACGAGTAGCACACTGGAGGAATGTTTGATTAATTCACAGGCACAAAGGACCCACAAGTACGTTTTTTTAGTACGAATGAGCATGTCTTAATTATTATGTACACAGAGATACTCTTGCTTTACATCATTTAATTACGGAAATACCTGTCCCATTGCATATTGACTTGGAAGAAACCAAAAACTAAAAATTGAGAAGCTACAGAATGCTTTGGACAACATGTGCAGCCTACTAGATGAAGCACACGCTGTGGTCATCCTTGGGAAGGAAGCAGCAAAGTTACACGCTGTGGTCATCCTTGGGAAGGAAGCAGCAAAGTTAGCTATTGAGCAAGCTCCTCCTATCAGAAAGGAGATAGCAGTAGTGGAAGATTCCAAATTGGAGCCACTAATAAATCGCAATATGGAATTGGAGGTAATTTCCTTCACTTGGCTTCAGACCTCACTCTACAAGGGGTATAGATTCATTTTTCTGGAGCAGGAAGCATAAAGAAATGCTGAAGATACACTATCGCTGGAAAATCTTACCTTGCATCTCTGAAGAAGACAGAGATTGGGAGGCTCCACTTGCTTCTTGACGGATGTAGGTCACTTTCCTCTTCTGCAGCCGTGTCTTGTGGACTGGATAAATTGTTGTCATATGGCGAAGATGTAGCAGACTGTCTGAATTTACAGTGACATGAGTAGTATGCATCAATGAAATAGTCAAGAGAAATAAGGTAATAGATTACAAGTTGCAGACATTTTCTTCAGCTCATATTTGAAAATAATCAAAAATGGTTTAGTTAACAGCAATTTAATTGCTCGAGATGGTATAAACAATGCCGCATGACCGCCGCATGATCGTCACACAACCGCCGCACGACCGCCGACCGTTGCCGCCGACCGCCATTAGTCACAAAGCAAAGCTAGTTACTTATGATCCCATCTTCGGAATGAAGAGGAGTACAAGAATTTATCATCATTAATTTAAGGTTGTGACATGAAAAATAAGCGCCACAACTGCATTCTTTTGGTTCAGATAATGCTAATGAATCTTTACCAATACTAAAAATATTCTATCTAACGTCATTGAAGATATTCACTAATTTAACATGCATCAAGTTTATTTACTGAGTGAGTGAAAGAGATTCACTAATTTAACATTCGTTGCCTTTGTTTACTGAGTGAGTGAGTGACTAAGTGAGAGACAACCTATTGCCAAATAATTGTTTGACCCTCAAAATCCAAAACTGATATATTTATGACAAATAATCATCCGTTAAATTAGATTAAATCAACAAAAATTGTATAATTTTGATAAACGGAAAATAAAATTTCAAACCAAGTACACTACTTAACTATCACATGTCATTTAACTTAAAAATTTGATAGTAGAATTTAACAGAAATTAACAGAGACTAAATTTATCATAAGTACACCAGTTTGGGGTAAATTTGTCAAAAGTGCACCAATTTTGGGTTTTTGGTGGTCAAAAAATTAGTTTGGGGAAATTTGTTACAGGTGTACCGATTTGGGATTTTTCAGGATATCAACCCTTATTTATTTGGTGATTTAGAATAAGTGACTTCCTTATTGCCAAAAGAGAAAGTCATTTTTCTCCAAATCCAAGTTTGTAGCTTTCAATTTATAGAAAATATTTTTCATAGCTTGATTATTTTTTGTCATCCGAATACTGGAAAGTCGAAAAATAATTTTCCTTCAAACAAATAGATCCTAGAACTTAAAATCTCTTTTCACCCTAGGTGAGAACCATAAGTGAAGCTAGAGGTCAACCCTTGTGCGCAAGAAGCACTAGATAGATGTAGAAAACAAAATTAAGATTCCATAAACGGTTGGATTGATCCAACCCAATTACCCCAAACCACTTACAGCATAATCGGTGATGTATCGGACTAGATTCGACACGAGCGAAGCGGCCATGGTGCACCTGGTGCCCCTTCTCGAGCAAATTCTCTCACAGTTTCTTTTCTTTTATTTTTTATTCTTTTCCAACCATCATTTTTTTTTTTTGGCTCATTCAGATGAATTTTAGAATTTTTAATAGTTCCCGCAATTCTATTTCTAATTTGATGATTAAAAATATATCATGTCACCAAACACATTGGCATAGTTAAGCGTTTAAATGAAGAAAAGATCCGATTGGAACAATGGATGATAGTCTAAGGACTCCATTGGAGTTAGACTACTTTGTTTTTTTGTTTTTTTTTTTTAAGATCCAATTGCTAAAATCACACAAATTAGGGGGATTAATTGTGGAGCTATCCCTTATTAAATAAACAAATAAAAAAAAAATCCAAAAGACATCATTCTAAGGAATATTTCTATATATGCAGTAATTAGGAACAATTTAGATCAATTAAGATTGTTCGACTATCGTTAACTGTTGACGATCACATTCCATAGTTACTTCTGAAATGGGAATTCTGTTTCTCGCAAATATTTTACATCCAAATTAATAACAACAGATAACTAGTGCACCTTCCCATGCTTCGCATTGGTTTTATATTTAAAAATCTATAGAAAATTCAGGTTTACTTAAACTTTTCCTCATACTCTTGCACATTCATTTATATAGTACTTTTAAAATTATATAATCATAATACTTAATAAATGGAAGGAAATATCACGCTAAAAAAAATACATCATTTGCCATTCGTTATTGATTATGGGTTCATCTTCATTCTGTATAAAATCACTCTATCCTTATCAAACATTTTATAAGTTATAATTTCCAAAAATTGAATTTCTCAAAGACTATTTTCTTAGGGCAATTCGATTGTTTTGTCTTGTTCTTTGAAATATCATTATTCTTTATACAACATTAACTCTAATTTTGTGTCTCATTGCTCATTTTATTGGAAGGAATCGAAATAATTTCATTATCTACAGTGTCTTGCATCGTAAGTAGTGAAGTCAATTTTTATCTTTATGTAATTGTACACGTACGGCTACAACCTTTTTAATATACAAAATATGACGTGTCATGCATAATAAAGTCAACTTTACTTGAGTTAATAAACGATGTTATTTTCTCATTCTTGTTAAGTTAATTTAATTTAATTACTTGTTACTTTCTATTTGGATAATATTACATGTTATTGAGAGATTTTTCTACTGAAATTTTACTTTTTCTTGACAAAGCTCTTCAATTTTTATTGGGAGTGTATTTCATGAATATGAATGCATTAAATGTGCGAAAGTCAATTTAAATATTATATATTAGATCCTCTAACCGAACTTTCTTGATTTTCTTAAAAGGGTACATCGTCATCTTTTTTTCATTTTTAACTGTCTCCTTAGGTTTGACTTGGTTTGTATTAAGTTAGAGTTGGAATGTATGTATGTATGTCATTTGATTGGAAGATCGAATGGTCTGCCAATGATAAACTCCAGTATTGAGGCACATGCTACATAGATGTGTGATCGTGGATGTGTTAAGTAGGAAGAGAAATAGATCTTTTAAGGATTTGAGTGATTATTTAATTGATCGGAAGTGTAGTAAATAATTAAATATGTCAATTGAGTGTTTACTTTGATGAAGACAACGCAATGGGTAGTTTTAACTTTTATGCAAGGTTAATTTTAAAAACAAAAATGAAGATAAAGGATGCTTTGGCTGAAATGTATTTAATCAGTGTAATGAATGCCAGAGTCCTAATTTAAGTTTTCTATGTGTTGTAGATGTCCAAAACAAATTCCATCATGACCATATGGAAAGCTTTCCCTTTCAATTGCCGAGAATAATAGGAAAAGACAAGGACTTTCATCCACACATAGGGGTGATCATGGTCCAAGTTGGATCGGTCCAGCTCTTAACTCAAGGACCGACCCATATAATATTGGTATCCAATTTTTGGGATCAAGGGCCAACCCAGTTGAGCCTAGGATCGAGGATCAGACTGACCCTATAGGTTTGATCCATTACCAAGGTCAATTCGGGACTAACTGATAATTTTTTTGTTTCATTTTTTGTATTTCCTGAAAAGATAAATCTATTATTTCAAATTACATATCCATCAATAGAGATGAGCAGTGAGACAAGGGTGAGTCATGAGGGGAGCGAATAGAGGCAAGCTGCAAGGCAAGCGACGAATGGCTAGTGTTGCTCACAAGCGAAGAGGGTTTCTAATTAGGGCTCGTTTCCTTCTAATTTACTCGGCGACGAGTGTGGCCAACAAAGAGAAGAGAGCGGCAGAACATTGAGCGGCAAGTAGCATGGGCGTTGAGCAGTGAATGGGGTAAGCGTCGCGCGGTGAGCAGGGTGAGGTTACTCATGAGCGAAAAGTTGTTTCTTTCCAAGTAAAAATTGCAAAGGATAAACAAGAAAGAAAATGATAAAAAATAAAATAAGATAAATGAGAACAAAAGTACTAAGAGGAGGAGGATGTCGTTTGATGTTTTTTTAATGCCATTTAACGCCGTTTGAGTTAAGATTAGCTCTTTAGAATATATAAGAATATTATATATAATATATAATATATAATATAATATATCTAATATATGTTATATATACTAAATAGTCAGGGTTTAACCTTAAACTCTTAGGACCGAAGACCAACTCATACAATACTAGTCCAACAACCTTAAAACCAAGGACGAACCTAGTCCCCTTGAGAATCGAACTAGGACCAGCAGGATGGGGCTGGTCTAGAGTTGGTCCGGGGTTAACCTAGGACTGATGCTCACCCCTATTCGCACAACATCATTAATAAGATATTGGAAAATGTCGATTTACGGAATTTAATGAAAAGACATTGATATCGCAATACACAAGTACCTAAATTTTTGCTCATTATATAATCAACGATATCAATTTTATTTTCAATTAAGTAGCTTAGCTTTCGAAGTTTGTCTCAATGCGAAACTCCCGCAACAAAATTACTTCGGATAATAGTAATCTTGCCCTCCTTTATTATGTTTATAGTATTGTAAATGATTTTTTTAGCGCCAAAGCACTTTAAGAATTAAAAAAAAAAAAAAAAGCTGTATTTTTCTCCGTTTCCAATTAGATGGAATTTCCTCCCTGATTGGTCATTAGAAATAATAGACCACACCCACATTTAATTTTCGCTTGCGTGCGGTTGACTTTAATATTTGAAACGTATCAATCAATAACTTGGTGGAAGGAACTTGTTGCTAGAACCCACAATGGAGGAAAACAAAGCATAAATTTTATTATGAAGAATCAATTTCGCCATACATGATTCCGTTTCTTGTTTGCCTTGCTTATATGAAATTACTTTATTTGATGGGAAATTATTTCAATTGAAAACAAAAAAGTACTAATGATTTAGCTTTAGCTTGATAAGAACTTTAATGAGTTTCATAAGTATTTAACTCGATATGATGAAATAATAATGTATGGGCTATAGATTATGTAGATTAAGTCTCTCAATCTTTGTAGAACTTCACTTAGCAGAATTCGACCGAGGGCTGCTCGCCCTCCTTCTCGACTTGACGAGAAATCGAGTAGCTTCCTTGGCCAACGGAGACTTCACATGGCAAGTGTTCCATGAAAAAAAAAATGTGAAAGTTGTGGCAACTGGCAAGCATGCAGCGGGAGGAACCAAGAAAGATGAACTCGTGGTGCAGTCAACAAAAGAGAAAGTAATTTGGGTGCACATCGTGGGGAGTCGTTTCCCAAGAAATAGAAGGAAGTGGTGCACTCACAAACCAACTTGTTGCCGAAAATAGTCATACAAGTATGAGAAAACTATACAAATAATATCTAAACTTTGGTTTTTGTGTAATGTGATTCCTAAATTTTTAATTTATTTAGTATGATCCATGAACTATTGGCAAATGTCTAATATAATCATTTTATTTGCTCAATTGACAAGTTAGACGTAATCTGATTACATAAATTACTATATATTGAGTTGGATTTTTAAAACTAACGAGTCAACATGTCCATCCTTTTAATCATTTACTTAGAAATTAAAAAAAAAAAAAAAAACTAGGGTGTTGATGTGTCCATCATTATTTGGTGACATGAATTATTATATCCTAATTTGAGATGACGTGTAACTTCTTTTTATTATTCGTTGTTCCAACTTAACAAGTGGAAATCATATCATCAAATTCCGTCAATTTAAATTAATGAAAAGATGAAATTGAACATTTTCAAATAGACGATTAGATTAAACATTTACTAATAGTTCAAATATCATACTAAATAAATTAAAAGTCTAAGGACGGCATCATATATTGAGCTAAAATTCATGAATCATTTGTATTTTTTTTCCCAACAAACAACTATTCCAAGCACTATGAGGGATGCATATAAGTTATCCCTTGTTATAAATTCATCTACTATCTCCATCATGAGATTGTATTATCTGTCCATTCAATTATAGACTTCAAAATTGGTGTTACTGAAAATGAAGCTCAGACCAAACCAGCTCGAATTTTTTAGCACGGATAGGCCCAGGTCAGGATCACCTTTTCTTTATCAGCACGTGTGGCCTGAGATGTTCAGACCTAAAATGGCCCAGACTTGCCTGAACTTTTTAAAAAAATAAAATAAAAATTAGATCCTAAATGTAAAAATATCGAAAAACAAATAATACAAAATATACCATTGATACTTAAAACACTTAAATGAAGTCGCAAATAACCGACCAAAAAATCATAAATAAATTTTAAATAATAAACATGTAAAAAAAGTGATTTTTGGGGCCAAAAGTATTAGCAAACTTTTTTAATTCGACCAAAAAAACTATTTTTAATAATAAAAAAATTGACATTTGACCCAAAAGGTTTCGGACCGACCCAATCTAGATCAGCTTGGAAAATCCAAGCCCGATCTGTCATGGCCGCGGCCGATGCTCATACCTACTCACACTCAAACAAGTCTCATCTTTCCTCTTCCTTCACTCCCCTTTGTAGCCTAATGAACGACTGCCATGCCTACCCCATCGTCGCCAAATTTGGGCCCAACCAGCACCTCCTATCAGGCTACCCGCCGCCGCCGCCGCCACCACCACCGTTGCCATCGGTATTTTTCCTTCTCCCCATCATTCACTTCCCATTCTTCTCATCATCCTGTGTCTTTTTTCCCACTCTCCTTCACTGTTGGTCTCAACGGCTCCTCCACGGTCGTCCTTTCCACTGCCTCCAGATCTAAAGGCCCAACGTCTCCATGGATGCCTTGGCCTCTATCAGTTTTGAGAAGCTTAACGCCGACGGCGAGTTTGGATAGAAGAGAGTCGGTCAGATAGAGAAAGTGGAGGATAGAGAGATTGATCGACAGCAAAGAATGAGAGGCAGGGAGTCGCTGTTGGGAGAAGCAATGGTGGTAGGGCAATTAGCTAGTTCCTTTTGAAAGGAACTCTTCTCTTCGCGTCGTTTTCATATCTATTACGAAAGCTAATTGGCTCAAAAATCTTGTTAACACGTGCAAACCTCGTATGATCAGAAGAACGAAATGTGCCTTTTGCATTTTCTATTTTGGAATCATTGGTGAGAGCTCAGGCTCAGGAGTCGATTTATGAATGAGGAAGATGTTAACACCTCAAAATGGCCATTTATAAAACGGTGCCACAATTGTATTATCACAACTATTCTTTCTCCAAAAGTACGAAAAGAAAACCCAACTTACAAGAGAATGATGTAAATGCTAGTATGAGAACATTAATGAATAACTTTTAGTGACTTTAACAAATGGACCCACGAGACTAACTTTACATGTAAAAGTTAGTACAAATCGAACTATTAATAGAATTGGATCAAGTGAAAAGACACCACGTCAGTACAAAATTCCCAATGTTTAAACACAAAGTAAAAGTTACAAACGAAAAAAAAAAAAATTAATAATAATGAAAGGAGCTTGTACATGTGAATGTCAAAGTCCTCTTCATTTCCTATGACGGCAACTATCGTATGAGGGTATACACAAAAGGTGACAATCCACTGGACAATGGACGTAAAAGAGAGGTCTTACCGAGACTGACTTTAGTCAAGGTGACGATTCAAATCCAATATTTAAATCTTCGGTGTTAAGAATTACCATAAAGGGCTTAAGTTTATTTTCCAAATATATTATTCAGCAATTACCTCACCTGGTTGCTTTCAATCACTTCTTTTCCATTTTTACTTTTTCCCATCTCTGTCTCTGCTTTTATAAAACTCTTCCACTCGTCTTCCCCCTATCAGCGGACACCCTTTCTCGTTACTTACACAGCAAGCTTGGGGGCAATGATGATGAAGATAATAAGATACAAATAAACCCTCATTACATTACAAAATTCTCGTTTAAAATTGAGTGTCTACAGATTTACATTGTATTCTTTTTGCTTTCCTTGCTTATATTTTGCCATGGGATGGATACAAGAACTATTATATGCTCATCTTGGATGAATGGTTGTTATTGATTTAGTTGCTACCTTGGCTTCAGCAATATGAAACGAATATATACATTTGAACACTGATGGGTATGATGTTAGAATAATAAGATATTTCAATCACATGAACATGATATAAAATTAATAAATATAGCGTACCCGAATTAAACTTAGCCATTAGTGAGAAGATGTCTTCCCGTGAGTATGAATCTTCACCACTCTCCTCTATGATGATTGTAATGGGTGTGTATTTTTGTGGAAAATAGCGGAAGCGTGATAATGAAATGCATACATTCTCCACCAAAAAAAGATCTTATATAGAGGGAGTGATGGGACCAACCCTAGAGTTGCCAAATCTCAACCTTCCATTAAGATTTAAGATATGGATTCTACATGCTTAATTAGATGTCACAATATATTTAATTAAATTGGGCATATATCAAACATTAAATTATAAACCTAATAAGCCACATAGATGGGTTGGACTTTGTCAAGTCCAACATTCTCCCACTTGGCTAAAGATTCTATTATTTATCTAAGTCATGAGACTTAACACAACATAATCAAGCATTTATAACATCCTTAAGTAAGGTCATGTCTAACGTTTATGCAAAAAAGAATTCGAGCCGGTATCCACGTTCCAATGCCATAGTACCGTTCTCTAGTTACTATCCCAACACAAACATTAAACACAACATTTAATGAGTTAATAGTCATGACCTATCCAACGTTTCATAATATAAATATGTTCATGGTGTTCATACATAATCATTTGTCTAAAAAAAACCTTCAAGATACCCATATTATGAGAGGGAACAAACGATAAATCCAAATCAATTACATGAGGTGATCACAAAATATATAAAGATACGTCGTAGGTCCAAAACAATGGTCTAAACTAAAAGCTATTAACCAAACCCATACTAGCAACACATTCTCGAAAGAGATTGGGTGGCCAGTCTTTTGTCATGGGATCCACTAACATGGCTTTCATGCTAATATACTAAATAGACACAATTTGATTTTGGACTCTTTCTCTCACAACTAGGTACTTAATGTCGATGTATTTAGATGCACCTCTCAACTTGTTGCTCCTCAAGAAGAAACCAACAGCCTAATTGTCACAATGAATTTTCAGTGGTCTTGATATAGTATCAACTACCTTTAACCCCATAACGAAGCTCCTCAACCATAAGTCATAAAAACTCGCCTCATAACAAGCTACAAACTCAGCCTCCATAATGAAAGATGTAGTTAAGGACTATTTCGCACTCTTCCATGAGAGGTCCACCAATGAGCATGAAAATGTAACATAATGGGATTTCTTGGTGTCAATGCACCCAGCATAATCAGAATCAAAATAACCAATAATCTTAAGGCCATTTGTTTTCTTGTACGTAAGCATAAAATCTTTTGTACCTATAAGTAACACGTCACTTTCTTAGATACTTTCCAATGACCCATTCTTGGGTTTATTTGATAACGACCAAGCATTCCAACAACATACGCTATGTCTGGGCGAGTATGTACTTGAGTTTACATAAGATTCCCTACATCAAATGCATAGGGAATATGCTCCATTTGTTCCAGCTCCAATTGATTTATAAGGCAATATAGTAAGCTAAATTTGTCATTGTCACGCCCCGATCCTCCGAGCGCGCGCACATCCCTCTATGGTCGATAGAAATTATGCGACTTCCCAGGACACGTCGCCGACCCATTCATTTTTATTGCACATGCGGAAGCGAAACAAATCCCCTGACAACATTTAACTTGGGATAGAAAAGCAGGCAATCAATTACAACCAAACAAGCCTTCTTATAAACACATAGGTTTATATACAACACTGGATTGTCTACAAAATAGACAAAGCTCAACAAAAAGGGAACTGTCCTATGACCACTAGTCAGACACGTTCGCCGATTCTTGGATCTCTACCTCCACAAATGTCCATGGCTTCGAGTCCTCCACGATTGCCATCTAAGGACCTGAAATATTTTCCCCAAACTGGGATGAGACAATGTCTCAGCGAGTCCTACCCCTAAAACTCGATTAGGAAGAAAATAAGCCTCGGGCGCTCTAGCCACACAAATAGGATAGAGGACTTACCTCGCCTCAATTCCTTCCCCGCACGTCGTACAATTCAATTCTCAATCAAACAATTGATCTAGCGATTCAATTTAATCAAACTATCTATCTTCCATTCCAATCCATACTATCCATCAACCAATACTATCTATCATCCCATACCGTCTATCAAACCAGTCGTTAATACGACATATGCTCTCCAAAGCTGTAACATATAGACGGTAGCTCGCTCAAGCTGTATAGATAGATAGCTCACCAAAGCTGTAACTGATATAATAGCTCGCCAAAGCTGTAACTGATATAATATAATAGCTCGCCAAAGCTGTAACTGATATAATATAATAGCTCGCACAAGCTGATACATATATATAAACCAATGCTCGCCAAAGCTATCATTCAATAATAAACCATAGAACTGGATATTCAATCCAATAACAACCAATGATTCAAACTAGTCATACAAAGCAATCACGGTGTTAGAAGCTAACACCGGGTATTTTCAAGTTAAATACCACAACTTCATCAATATCACTCAATTCCACACTTTTGGAATTATTAACCATAATCATCAATCACTCAATTTCTCAATTTAAACATACAATTGGCACAACCGACCACACCGCCGCGATCGCATGAAATTCTAACGACCGGCCATCCCAGGCAAAATTTTCGAAATTATTAAATAATTAAATTAAATTCCGAAAATTAAATAATTAAATATTATATTATAATAATATAATATAATTTAATAAAATAATATTTATAAATTCGAAATAATTAATTAATTAAAAATAATTAATTAGGGCTTAAACAAAATTACACTAATTTAATCATACAATTAGCCCTAATTAAACACCCATTAAACTAATCATACAACTAATCTAATTTACATTAAAATAATCTAATTTAACCACATAAACCTAATTAGACTAATCTAAACACCCCTTAAGCATGATTAACTTACTAAGCGAGGTTTAGAAGATAAACTCACCGGTTTTGCGCGCCGGTGAGTTCATGGCGACCACGACGCCAAGGCGGTCGATAAACCCCAAAGCGGCGACACCAAGCGAGATCGGGAAGGGCTTGAAAATGAGCCACGACGACTGAAAACCCTTGCTGGTTTTCTGCTTCTGTTCCAAGGACTGAACCAGAGAAGAAGAAGGGCTGAACGGCGAGGAAACGGGCCAATCGGAGCTCCGGCGAGCGGGTGGTTGGCAACCGGTGGCTCCCGGGGGTCTTGGGGATCTTGTGGGTGGATGGAATGGGCAAAGGAACGGCTGGAATGGGAGAAAAATGCCCGAAAACGCGAAACAGTGCAGGCTGCAGGCGGACCGACGGACCGGCGACAGGCGGCTTGCGACGGCCTTACAGGACGGACAGCGGCTCCGTTCGGGACGAAATCAAGTTCGTTGGAACGGTCTGTCTCTCCCGGTCACGGTGATAGGTGGCTCGTTCTGTGATTCAACCGGGAAGACCACTTTTGACTCGATTCTTCACCGAAGGGTCAGCTGGAGCAAAAACTGGAAGAGAGGGAAAACGAGGAGAGAGAGCTCCGTTCGAGATGGGGACCGAATGAGGGAGAGAGAGGGTGATGGGAGAGCTGTTGCACTCCTCATTAAAGCCATTAAATGGCCACTTCAATTCCCCATGCATGACATCATCTTCTCTCTCTTCTCTTTTGCCCTTATCCACAAGCTCTAGGGGCATTTTGGTCATTTCACCTCGCACAAATTACAAATATGACCTTGGGCTGAAATTGGTGGATGGGCCTAAGGATTGCGCTTGGCCATGAATAGGAGTGGGCTTGGAAATTGTTTGGGTTTGAAATGAATAAGAATTGGCCCAATGGGCTTAGAAGATGAATAGTTGATTTAGGCCCAATGGGTTCATTTGATTTTCTTAGGCCCACCATGGTGGCTTTCCCACCTTGGGCCTAGGCCCACACTAGCTTGGCCCGGCCCACGTCCTCACGGACTCACTTCCTCTGTCCGAAAAATCCCTTTTTCAACCTGCTCGCTTAACCTGCGGCTGCCGACCGTTTGAAGTAGCTTCATTCAAAGTCCGTCCCAGGACATTCCCGATAATTCGAAGTCTAATCTTTAGTTCTCATGCCATGTCAATTTCGCCCTAATGCCATTTTGGTTATAACTCGACCGACGGGCGGCTCGAGGATTCACGCGTAACCGACTCGTGCCAAACCACGTTCAAGACATCTCGACGCATGGACGTCCTTGACGCATGAAATTACGGAGGATAGATTCTTATTTCAAAGTACACGACACGAGGATCGACATAGGGTCGTTCGCGGATTCGATAATGCAAACGGAATCACCCGTCGTTCCATTATGTTCTGTCCGCGAATCAACTTCTAGTCGTCCTTTGAATCGGCCTGCCTATCTACAGGATCATCCTCACGCAAGTCTCACGGTCAAGTCGTTTTCCCAGGTCGAGTCCTTTAGCCGTACGAGTTCTGTCCTCATTAGCCCTTCCCCTTCAAGGTCAGTATCTCAAGAGTGATCAATTCCGAGTGAGATCAACCAACAATGCATTGACGAAATTCACATCCATTCATTCCTCAAAGGGCTCGAATTTCAGGATGTCACAGTCATCCTTAACAATAGGGGCAACACTGGGAGAGCAGTTGTGCATGTTGAATCTCTTGAGAATCTCTTCAATATTAGGCTTTTTGTGTGACATCCTGATTTTCGGGTTTTGTTTTCAATTGAATAAGCTAGGCTTTTTATCGACTTGCCTATAGTTCTTTTCTCCGAGCTGATCACTCACAAGATAACTAGTCTATCAAATGAAGCCATTAAGGAATCTAAACGCAATAGATTCGAGAATTCGATCAGAAATCGACTGCTCGACCGTATTTATCTGCAAGGGTCAATACAGCACGGTTAAAATCGATCAGAGATTGGAGATAGGTCGATTCGACTGAGGTATGTGATTAGAGTATGGGTGATTCCACCTAATTGTAAAATTCTCGTCAAACGTGTAACATCCCAGATTTTCAACCTTGTCTTTTACTGAATAAATTGGACATTTCATTGACGTGCCTATAGGGCTATTCTCGGAACTGATCATTCTCGAGATAACTAGACTATCTGGGGAAGCCATTAAAAATTTTAAGGCAATAGATTTGGGAATTCGACTAGGAATCGGCTTCTCGACCGTGTCTATCTTTAGAGGCCATTACGGCACAGTTAAAAATTAATTTGAAATCAGAGATAGACTAGTTCGACTGAGATGTGTGGCTAATCATGGGTGACACCACTAAATTGGAAAATTCTCGTCGGCCGACACTAGACTGATTTTCTTATTGTTTTTGTACCATGTGTTCGTATTTGGATTCTCGAGATTTTCACGACAACTGAGAGTCGCCAATGTGTCAAGTGGGTTCATAGTGGCTCAAAGAAAATCGACCACGGGTCTGAAAGTTATCCAGTAGTCTAGGTCACACTAAAAACGTGTCGAATAGAAATTAACCGCCAATTCGAGTCCAATTTCAGAAATTAAAGTTTCTGTCGTGTCACAATAAATTCTAGGAGTGTTGACTTAGTCTCAGAAGATTTTTCTGACACTCGACACTTTTTGGGAAAGAGTCATTGCCGGGTCGTTTTTGAGCGGAAAAGGCCAAAGATTTCTTTTGATGGCAAAATTGAGATGCATGATGGATGCATGGATGAGGAAAAATAGCAATTGAGGCATTGAGCTATCAATTGATTTTATGAGAACCGATTGAGAATGAATTGAGAGAGAATTGATGTGCAATTGAGGCCTTTTTGCTAGGAAATTCGTATGCCCCATGAGTAGTGACTTTTGGACCAACTCAACACTCTAGAATGGGGCAATTTGGGTTGAAATTGTGCTGGTGGAAGATAGCTATGGTGATGGATCAAGATGAGGGGACAAAGGAGATATTTGTTGTGGAAAATTGAGGCTAAGGGACCCTCCACCTTATCTCTTTCTCCCATCTCCTTCATTCGGTCAGGTAGCTTCATTTCTTCGCTCATCCTTGCCGCTTGAAGATGAGAAACCGAGCGTTGAAGCCCATCAAACGACTGCTGCTTCTCCACTGGATCAGCGCCAGCAGCTACTTCCTTATGGGTTTCGTTTCCATCGAACAGCCCAGCAAAGCGTGAGCTACCAAGCGTCCCCTCTTCCTACGTCCAGCACCAACGATTGAGGCAGCTACTAGCTTCGTCCGCGTCTCCTCCTTCCAGCAACAGCCGCTCGTGATTTCTTCCTCACAGCCGCATCCCATCTCCACACGTCCACAGCCCGCTCCTCCCTGATCAACAGCAAGCCACCGAAGCCCCTTGGTTGACCTGCAGCTCCTTCGTGCGTCCAGCGAAGCTGCACGCATCCAACGCCTCCATCGTGTCTTCATTTCCGCGAACCTAGCGCATCCCAGCAGCAATTCCACGAGCCCAACAGCCCAGTGGATTTCAAAGGCCCAACGACAGCCTTTGCTACTTCTTGCTCAGCCCAAGTTTACAGTCTTCAGCCTAGCTTTCAATAGCAGCAAGCCGGCCCAATCCAACAGCCTTTAAGCCCAATTCTCCGCAAGCCCAACCCAAGTTGGTTAGAAACAGCCCAGTCCAAAGTAAGCCCACAACTCGAAGCCCAAATCAGCGAGGCCCAAGCAAGTCGGCCCAAGTTCGGCCCAAGTCCAACTTTTGCTGTGGGCTTGTGAGGCTAGTAGGCCTGGCCCGAGTGTCCGTCGACGCCGCCGAAAGTTCAGGTTTCGGCCGCCGTCGTGGTGATCCGGTCTCCGCTTTTAACCAAGTGAGTTTAACTCACTAAACCTTACTTAGTTTGCTAATTATTCTTAGGATTGATTAGTGTTAATTAAGTGCAATTAGGTGGTTAGAGTAGTTTAGATCAATTAAATTAGAGACTTAATGATGCATGTTAGGTGGTTAGACATAGTCATTAGTAAGTAGATGTGCTATATTAATTATTGAACGGGTCTCGAGATTTTTCCGGGTCCGTCTCGACTTCCAATTAGGCAATTTGGGCCTAAATTGGATTTATTAGTATTTAATAATTTATTTTCGAAATTATTTATTTATTTATTTATTTTTCCGGAAATTTAACCGGGATGGTCGGTGATCGGAATTTCATGCTGATTGTCATGGTGTAGTCCGTTTATTTATTTGAGCTTTGAATCGTGCCAAATTGATTTAATTGTGGAATTTTAGGATATATTCCTAATGAGTTAATTTTGATTATTTGATTGAGAAATACTTGGATATGGGTCATTAGTATCGAAAGTAGACTAGTGATTAAGTATGGCATCTAAAAAGGGCACGTGGGCTTAGTGATCTGATGCGTCACTTTGGTGAACGAGTGCCGAAGAGAATGCACATGGGCCCAATGTTTCAGTATGGCATCGTGAAAAGGACACGTGGGCTTAGTGATTTGATGCGTCACTTTGGCGAACTAGTGTCTAAGAGAATACGCGTGGGTCCGATGTTGAGTACGGCATCGTGAAAAGGGCACATAGGCTCGGTGATTTAATGCATCATCTTGGCGAATTAGTGCCTTAGAGGATGCATGTGGGCCCAAGGTTTAAGTATGTCATTTTGGCAAAAAGGTCGCCTTAGAGACGGCACGTGGGCTCGGAGACTCGATACGTCGTCTTGGAGAATGCACGTGGCCCATCGTCTAGATATTCCATCGTGGGGAATGGTCTGATTGACATGTAATCGACTAGGTCGATTGATCGATAGTTCGATCTGTGTTGAATAGTTGGGTGCCTATTATGAATTGTACTGACTTGCAGGTGCAATATGAGGCTAAGGTAAGTCCTCCGACTTGTGTCTGCTTAGGCAGCCCATAGTGTATTAGTTTACTAATCGAGTTTTAGGGGGTAGAACTCACTGAGACGTGGTCTCATTGGTTATTGAATAACCATCTCAGGCCCCTAGATGGCAACACCTCCACCTCCTCGTCCTCACATGCACTTCGGCATTCCAGAGCAAATCTCAGAGTTAGAGACCCACTTCCACATCCACCCTCACTCGGAAGGATTAGAGTACGTACTGTTTCAATCAATCATCTGGGTTGACGTGGGGGAGGAAGCCCTAAGGCCCCACAAATATCGGTCATGGTACTGTGAGTATTTTGATGGACGTAGAGAAGGTCCTATACCGGAAGAGGATGTGCCTCATAAAGTTCTGGAAGAGGCGTTCGGAGAAGGAACAACCAATCACAAGGATGGATTGATAGTGGATGCTAAGGATCTGCAGCTTGAGGACGAAGCCCGCGCTCCCGTATACTCGATTGATGACGACAACTGGAATGGAAAGGACGGTGAGATCGTGGAGCAGGAGGAGTGGCAGGAGGATGAGCCCGTGGAGGAGGTACTTGTGGACGAGTTGGCAGCTGAAGCCGAGGATGAGCCTGAGGAAGAAGACGAAGAGCTAGAGGAAAATGAACTGAGTGAAGAGGAGTCAGAGGAGGATCATGATGATCCTAAGTGTGATCCGGATGAGGACTGAGATCCTCCCCTGTTTTGCAAACTATGAGTTTTGATCGGTGTACAATAAATAAGACTCGTGAATAGTATTGTATTTTATACTATCTAGTTTGCTTCTTGTAAAAGGGTGGTTGTGACTTTCAGTTGTGAAAAATATAACTCTACTTTTCTATCCCATTGTTTTATTGTCTGGGGATTTTCTATATACTTCCACATGCGCATATTAAATGAACAGGGTCGGCGATGCATCCTGGGACATCGCTATTAATCGACTAGGTGAGGGATGGGCACGTGTTTGAGGATCGGGGTGTGACAAAACAACACTAGATCGATTTTTCTGTCATTTCTGTACCCTATGCCCGTATTTGAAACCTAGAGATTTTCACGATAATCGAAAGTCGCCAATGAGTCGAAGATGCACGATGTAGATCGAAAATAATTGACCACGGGTCAATTGCACTAGAAATTCCTAAAAGCTACCCGGTAGGCTAGGTCACGCTAAAATCACGCCAGATTGAAATTAACTGTGAATTTAAACCCGATTTCAAAAATTGAAAGTTTTGTCATTTCACAATTCATTTTAGGAACGTCAACTCATCCTCCGAAGATTTTTCTGCAAACCGAGATTTTTGGGGAAAAGTCAAAGTAGGGCTGTTTTTTACCGGGAAAATCAGAGGACTGTTTTTTACCGCATTTTTGGGATTCAAGTGGACAAATCGATGAGGAAAAATCCTAAGGGGGATGATGGCATCTTGGTTGAATTTATGGGGGTCAATTTGAGCTCAAATGGAGAAGGATTGAAGTGAAATGGGAAGGGAAATTGAATGAAGCCGCCCAACTCCGTTTCTCCTCCAGCAGTCCAGTTTTTGGGAGTTTCAATGGGAGTCTGAGCTGTTGTTGCTATTCTGAGCTTGGGACCGCCTTGGATCGTAGTGGTTGAGGTTCCCGAGCGTAGCCTCCATCGTCGCCGCTGCGTCCGTGTCTCTGACCCGTTTAACGAGTGAGTTTAGCTCCTAATCCTTTGATTAGTGCCTAAACTTGCTTAGGAGGTTAATTATTTTTAAGGGGTTGATTAGATTAGCTTAAGTATGGATTAGTGATAATCTAGAATGGTTAGATTAGCCTTAGAATGGATTAGTGCTAATCTAATTAATGAGATTAGCACCTTTGAAGATGGTTTAGTCCAATTCAATGGACTTTCTGCAGTTCTGATCTCTGGACCCTCGCCATTTGCCATTTTTGTAGATTGAAATGGGTTGCAAATTTGAAGTCGATTCCTCCTTGAGAAATGTTTTGGACATCTTGATCTACAACATATATTTTACTCGAGAGTTTTAGATATTTAATAGTATGATATTTCAGCTCCGTCATTTGCAAACAGAATCTCGGATTGTGCTGGAATTTGTGACCTTTCGGGATTGTAGGGGTTTTTATCAACTCATAGGGTTCAAATTTCAAAATGTTTTCTTCACAAAAGTTGTTTGTCACCTTTTTTAGTTTAACATAGTCATATATCAGTTCAAATGGACAAGTTTTGGATCTCAAACAAAACTGAATTCATAAAACAAACTTTTTGGAAATGGACCTAGTTTTTGTACTGGATTGAGCGATTTACTGGACTTAATCTAGAGGGATCTAGGTTAAGGTGTCTTCATAAAAAAATGTTCTTTTATGTGCTCTTTACAACATATTCAAATTTGAGAATTTTCTGAACTTGTTTGATTATATTTCTGGATTTAAACTCGGAGATGCGCAAGTGGACCGTTTCTGCCGGTTAGGACCGGTAGTAGTTCATGATTGTTCTTGATGCTTTGCTTGCTTTAATTAATGTTTTAATGACTTTTGGATTTAATTTATTAGTTATTAAATTCTGAAAATTTACTATTCACGAAACACTGTTCACGTGCACTGTTCGCTAGAGAATGAAAAGTTATCCAATTTCATGTGTTTTGATCTTATGAGGTGATTTGAGTGTATAAATGCATGGGCATCCACATGAATTGAGTGATTTTTACAAAAAGGGAAATATGCCTAGTTTGAGGGACGTTGGAAATGGACTGCCTTTGGGAGAAAATGATTTGAAAGTGTATATGCAAGCGTGTATGCATTGGCTAAGTGCCCAAAGATAAAAAGGGAGTTGTGGTGGTGTGTTTCGTGATCATCAAATTGAATTCGTCCCCCGCTGTGTGTCGGGTAGATCGTGCCTGTGTGGCGGTAATCAGATCGTGCATGTGTGGCGTATGATTGTGCCTATGGGGCGTAATATCGTGCCCGTGTTGCGGTAATTAGATCGTGCCTATGTGGCGATAATCAATTGGGACGTATGGTAGGTATTGCCTATGTGGCCGTATTGCTGTGTGTCAGATAGATTGTGTCTGTGTGGCCATAATCAATTGGATCACATTGTTTATGGCACGCACACACGAATCGATAATGTGCAAGGTGTGGCAATGGCCAAGTGAGATCGCTTGTGATGCGACTCGTATGTGATTGATGAATTGCATCATCTAATGACCATGTGCATTGCATGTATTGTGCTGAGATTTAACATGCAGGGTATGGCATACTGGGTAAGGTTGCATGTGAATCGATTTGTTGATTGTTGGTTGTTAGTCGTGGCTTGTTTATGGAGTGATTCTGAAGAGATACCCCGAGTTGAGTTGGTGTCCTAACCAGGGGCTTAGGGAAAGGACTCGCTGAGATTTATATCTCACTGGTTATTGTATAACCATTTTTAGGTCCCTAGTGTGAAGAACTATGAACTTGAGAAGGAAGGGTCAAAAGCAGGGATGGCCTAGAGGTTATTTTTTAAATGGACCCCCTGTACATAGACTTTAGGGTTGGCCTCTGTGTGTAAACCAGATTGTTTGTAAAAGCATGTTTGGTTTGTAATTGGTTGTCCTGCTTTTCTATCCCATGTTTGTTGTTGTCAAGGGATTAGTTAATCTGTTTCCGCATATGCAATGGAACGTCGCAAATTTCTATCAACGAAGGAAGGGGTTGTTGCGTGCCCGGGGTTCGGGGCGTGACATTCTGAGATAATCTTAAGATCCCTCTCAATGCCTTTTACATAAGAGGCTTCACCAAGGTCTTTCATCTCCTAGTTATGTGAAAGAAAATTTTTGGTCTCATACAATATGTACTTATCATTACTAGCAAGTAGTACATCATCTACATAAAATACTAGAATGATGAATCTACACCCATCGATCTTAAGATATATACACTAATCTACTGCATTTTCTTTAAAGCCAAAATTACTGATCACATCATGAAACTTAAGATATTATTGTCTTTAGGCTTGTTTCAAACCATATGGATTTTTTCAGTTTACATTTCATGTGTTCCTTGCCCTCAACCACAAAACCTTGTGGTTGTGCCATATAGACATCTTCTTGCAAGTCTCCACTAAGAAATGTTGTTTTCACATCCATTTCATGTAACTCTAAATCATAATGAGCTACTAAGGTCATGACTATTATGAAAGAGTCCTTTGACACAGGGGAAAAATATCATTATAATCCGCCCATTATCTTTGAGTGAAACCTTTTGTGACCAGTTTGACTTTATACCTTTCAACATTACCTTTAGGGTCTAACTTAGTTTTATAGACCCATTTATAGCCCACACCTTTGGTCCCTTTAAGCAAGTTTACTAGGTCCTGGACATCATTAGTTTTCATTGAATTCAACTCATCTTTCATGGCTTCAAGCCACTAAGTTGAATGATCTCTTGTAATGGCTTCATCATAAGAGTAAGATCGGTTCCAATGCCAACATCATGGTCTGACTTATCTAGTTACACTGTGTAATCATCAAGGATGGTTGATTTCTTTTCTTGTCCCGACTTTCTAAAAGTTTGTTCATCAAAAAGAGGGAGAATGGGCTCTATATTTTGAGGTTCTTTGTTCGGTACCTCCCTAGGTGGATCAAAACCTTTTGGTGAAGGTAATAGTACAATAGGAACCAAAATTTGATCATGAGTAGAAACTTGATCTCGGGTTTTCTCAAGGTCTATTGTTCTAGTGGTACTATAATCAGCATTTTCCAAAAACACCGCAATTCTAGTCCCAACAAATTTTGTGGTATATGAAGGGCAATAAAATCTAAAACCCTTTAATCTTTCAGGGTAACCAATGAAATAACAACTTATGGTCCTTGGGTCAAGTTTCTTTATTTGTGGGTTATAAATTTTTGCTTAGCTAAACAACCCCATACATGAAATTTATCCCAAATTCGGTTTCCTTTGTGTCCATAGTTCATAAGGTGTTTTAACCACAGATTTACTAGGGACCCGATTAAGGATATTCACGGCTATTTTGAGAGCTTCAACACAAAGACAGTTTGGTAGAGTGTTATGACATATCATTTCGTACCATATCCATTATAGTACAATTCCATTGCTCAACTACACCATTTTACTAGGGAGTACCCAGCATCGTATAATGAGTAATTATGCCACATCTCTCCAAAAATAAAGCAAAAGCACTAGGATTACGACCTATGTTGAAGAACCTTTAATAATATTCTCCACCACGGTCAAACCTTACAACTTTAATCTTTAGGTTGAGTTGATTTTGAACTTTGGCTTTGTAGATCTTAAACATGTTCAGCCTTCAAATTTATCATGGATAAGATAGACTTAACCATAACGTGAGTAGTCGTTGATGAAAGTGATAAAAAAAAAACTTATGACCACTAATGCCAAGAGTCGAGAAAGACCCACGAATATCAATGTGGATGATTTGTGAAAGTCCCCTACTCCTTGTGGCACCTTGTTTATTGCCCTTTGGGAATTTTCCTTTAATATCTTTAATACAGGTGTCAAAGTCCAAGAAATCTAGAGAATGTAGAATTCCATCCTTAATGAGGCATTCCATTTTGCCTTGTGATACATGGCCTAAATGCTCATGCCATAATTTAAAGAAATTTTCATTTTCCGATTTCTGTTTCTTACCAATTTTAACAACTTCATCATTCACATTCATTGAAACTAATGATTCAGTAAACAAAGAATCTAAACACAATTTGTAGGGGTTTCCCTCCAACAGACCATAACCAATAGTCTCACCAAAAAGAGAAATTGAATAACTTTTATTCTTAAACTTAAACAAATAACCATAAGCATCAAGTTTTGAAACAAAAAGTAAGCTTCTAGTAATATTGGGAACATAAATAGTATCAACTAAATCCAAATTGAAACCACTCTCCAACACCAAACGGAGAGCGCCACAACTTCAACCGGAACCTTTTCTCCATTTCCCGCAACAATGTTATGGTCCCTTTAATTAGATTCTTCCTTGAAAAGAATCCTTGCAATGAATTAGTTACGTGCAGAGTCATGCCAGTATCAATCCACCATGTATTTCAAGGCGCATCAATAATATAGGACTCATAACAAACACGACTTAATAAAGCATTACCTTTTTTCTTCAACCACTATCGTAATTTCGAGCATTCTTTCCTCACATGTCCTTTAGCTTTACAAAATTGACACTTAGGACAGCCCCGTCCTTTCGAACCAAAAGGACCTACCTTGTCAATCATAAGGTTGGGAGTACCCTATTTCCATAATCGCGACTCTTGCCATACATCTTTCCTTTTCTTTTATTTAAACAAAGGTAATTACGTTAGCACCGTCAAGTTATTCGGATTTTAGCCCCTCTTCTTCTTGGCACACATAGAAATTAGCTCACTCATCTTCCATTTCTCTTTTTGCATATAGTAGTTGATCTTAAAAGGACCAAATTGTGCGGGAAGAGATGTCATGATAAAATGAACAAGGAAACCTTCAGAGATTTTCATGTCCAAGGACTTAAGTTGAGCAGCCATATCATTCATCCATATAATGTGCTCACGAACACCGTTGATTCCATTACCCTTGAGTGTAATCATTTTGGAAATAAGAGCAGTAGCCTATGCCTTGGAAGTGTCCTCATACTGTTGCTCAATGTGAGGAAGGCACTCCTTAGCATTAGGAGAGTTAGGTATGACTCCCCACATAGCTGTCATTATGAAACCTTTCACTATCATCATAGATATGTGGTTGGATCGCTCCCACATTTCATCCCATGTGCAGCTTTCTACCCATTTGAGCTTCCAGTCGTGAGTTCAGGGGGAGCGTCAATCCATAAGGCATAGTCCAAATCCATGACCCCAAGAATGAGACTTATTTGCTCTTTCCATTTCTTGAAATTTGTACCATTCAATTGTTCAATAAAGGAATGATAACTCATAATCTAAGTAGCACCGCCATGTGACACAACACGACACGACATGCCGACACATTATTTTTCAAAAATAGAGAATTCCGACACATTGGAACACGTTATATATTAACTAAATATTTTTATTTTTAATTAATTTGATTCGAATTCACAAATAAATAAATAATAATAAAGAGCTTACAACGAATTTACACTAATAATATTAATAAATTTATTTATAGGAAATTCGAAAGATATATCTATAGTTAATGAGTACCCATATTTGGAAACACGTTTCTAACTTTAATAAAATTATTGATGAAATTAATAACAAATAAAAGATTAGAATCAACTTATTTATATAAATCTCGATCTTCTATAATGATCAAAATTTATCATTATTTAATATTTAGTATTTTAATTATTTTGAAATCCCTTTGTAGCACTATTTATTTATTTTTCTAACAAAAAAGTCATGCCGCCCAATCTCCTCCCTCGTTCCACCTCCCTCCCCTAACACACAAAAACCGCCGCCCCCAAAGCCCCCTCCCCCACACACAAAAACCCCCACGCAAAAAATCCACCATCCACCATCCACCATCCACCATCCACCATCCCCCAAAATCCACACAAAAACCACCATCCCCCAAAACTGCCCTACACACAAAAACCCCCACACAAAAACCGCCATCCCCCAAAACCCCCTCCCCCACACACAAAAACCGCCATCCCACCACACCACCAAACCCCCTTTCTGCCCTCGATTTGTTCCCTCGTTTCTTTCCCTCATCACCTGTCAAGGTTGTCGTTTCCCTTGAAAATTAAAGTAAGTCATCCCCCATAGCCATCCCTCCACACCAGAATCCGCATTTTAATTAATTTTTTTTTTTTTATCTACTCTTCTTGTTAAAAGTTAAAACCCTCCTCTGTGGCCTCCTCTTCCTCCTCCTCGTCTGATTCTCTTCATCTTGATCTTTGCTCTCTCTCAATCACCTCATCGCAATCGCTTGCCGCCTCGCCTGTGGCCCTCCCTCCTTCACAGCTGCAGTCGCAGCCGCAGCCTCCAGTCCTCCATCGCACATCGCAGTCGTGGCCCTCCTCCTTGCAATTGTGGCCTCACCGTCACCTCCGCGGCCTCGCCTCCGCTCCCTCGCCCTTGCCTCTACCTTCCGTCGCCTTCTTTAACATTTTTCTCTTCCTTTGCACTTGCAAACCCACCCCTAAAACCACCATGCCTCTCGCAATTTTCGTACACGCAAGTCAGAGCGTGTCGGAAAGAGTTGACCATGTGTTGGAGTGTGTCCGAGCGTGTCGGACACATGTCGGGGTGTTCGACACGACACAAGCTCCTAGAATGTGTTTGTGCTTCATAGCTCATAATAGCAATAGAATTTATGCTAGATCAGAAAAATTAAATTCATACACATTAGTACCTTTAGGAAATCCACAAAAATAAATAAAATAATTTAATTCATTATCACAATAAACTAAAAAATAAGCTGTTCATTCACATGGAAAGGTAAAATACATAAAACATTACCAAAAGAAATCCAAGAATCATCTATAGCCTTCCGTTGGGCTGACTATAAATACTTCAAATGGATTCTTTCATAATTTACCAGCAAATTTCATAAGGCATAATAAATCAAATTAAATCACCATTGAGAAAAATTAATTTGACTTGCATATTAGCAATTTATTTGCTTATCAGATTATCATTATACTCAAAATTAAATATCTTGAGGATTAGTCATGAATTTAATCATGAGCATAACATAAGACGTTTTTATCATAATCTAAATCTATTTAAAACAATAATCTTCCGTTGCTCCGATAATTGCTCAAATAGTTTAGAACAGCAATAAAGAATAAAAGAAATATACTCAACATCATAAAGTCATACTTGACAAAATTAACATAACCCAATCGCCTTAAACAATATTTGCTTTCCAAAATACATGTGTACCGAATAAAGGAAAAGGGAACAACACAAAATTAGGTTATTTAAGGGTCAGATCACAAAATGATAACAAGAATATATGACAATATTTACCAATTTTAGACGTTTTGTTTATAAAAACTAAAAAACATCCCAATCAAATACATTATTTGCATAAAATATTAAAAAATAATTATCATTATATCTTTATTCCATCATCAACAAAATACTATGAATCAATCATAAAAGGGGGAGAATGATCATAATAAACATTATAACCATGTTTATGCATTGAATAAACCAAATCTATGATACCACATGTTAGAATAATAGAATCTTTCAATCACATGACATGATATAAAATTAATAAATATAGCTTACCCGAATCCACCATAGCCATTAGTGATCCAACAAGCGAGAATATGTCTTCCCGTGAGTATGAATCTTCACTACTCTCCTCTATGATGATTATGATGGGTGTGTATTTTTGTGGAAAATAGAGGAAGTGCGATAATGGAATGCATACATTCTCCACCGAAAAGAGATGTTACATAGAGAGGATGATGGGACCAACCCTAGAGCTGCCAAATCTCAATCTTTCATCAAGGTTTAAGATATGGATTCTAGATGCCTAATTGGATGTCACAATATATGGCCCACAATATATTTAACTAAATTGGGCATATATCAAATATTAAATAATAAATTTGATAAGCCACATAAATGGTTTGGACTTTGTCAAGTCCAACATACGAGTGAATTTTTTTTACTTGTGCACCTTGTTTGTCAACTTTTCTATCACCTAAATAACACCAATACTGACACGTGAAATGACACTACACAACATGACACTATGACATATCATTTCTAAAAAAATAAAAAATTTTGACACATTAGGTTTATATAGACATAATAAATTATCATTTTTATGATTAGTTTAATCAAATTAATTTGATTCAAATTCATAAATAAATAAATAATAAAAAAGAGCCCAAAGTGAATTTACATTAAAAATATTAATCCATTATCTATTGATATCATTCATTGTTTCAATTTGACAAATTCAATCCCACTTCAATAATCCATAAAATTTAGAGGAAAAGAATAAGCAATCCACATTTTAGACTCGTGCATCAGAGTGTGTCCGAATTGAAGAGAAAACAAATAAACTTGGGAGTGAATTGTGTGTTATGGAAAGTGAGAATCGCAAGAGAAGAGAATGCTAGATTTTTCCTTTCCCCATTTATTACTTTTATTATTTTTTTATTTTCTTACATATTTACATTTTGACCCTTCATTTATTGAAAATTTTTAAAGTTAACTTATGCATGTCAGTATCACGTGTTGGAATTCTAAACTCGCATGTCGAAATTCCAGACTTGCGTGTTGGGGAGTGTTGGGAGAGTTGATTAGGTGTCGGATTTTCCTACACATGTTGATTGACTATCGGAGAGTGTCGAAGAGTGTCAGAGTGTCCATACATAACATGAAGGCTCTTGGAGAGTGTCATTACTTTCTAACCTATCACCGTTTGGGCTCTTTAGGTGTTCCATTGACATTGGTTTACCAATATTAATTGGTGGCAACTCTAATAGTATTTAAGTTCATGATATATCTTGATCCCACAGGTTTCCCAAACCTAGGATTTAGGTAGATACCAGGTAGGAGTGAGCAATCAAAGCGTCTCTACCCAAAAACCGGATTGAACCACTCAAAAAATAGGTTCAGGAATCGGTTCCTGTTGGAACCGATCGAGGAACAGGTTCCAAATTTTTGGATTTAGTTGTAACCAATCTAGAAATAGGTTTGAGTGAATAGTCATTCAGGACCCGAACTAGACCACCTTGTTTTGGAACCAATTTTATAAGTTAAAAATCTAAAATCCTAATTTCCTTTTTCCCTAAATTCTAACCCTAACACTCCTTTGTCCTTCCTTAGAACTCCTCATTAGTTTTTTCTCTTTTTCTAAATGTTTATGGCTGAATGGGTTGAATGGGGGATGCAGTTTTATAATTTATGTTTTATATTACGTGTTTGAACTTTTTATTGTTTATAATTGGCAAAAGACTGCTTCAAGTGCCAAAAGTTGGCATAAAAGGACACTTAAGTGCCAAAACTTACGAAAGTAACACTTAAATGCCACTTTTTATTAAAAAAAAAAAAAATGGATCATTTGAGTGCCACATCCGGCAAACCTCGCTGGAAATCCTACATGGCATTTTTTTTTATTAATTTTCTCGCTTACGTGGCTCGCCAGCAAGCTGGCTCAGCAAAACACACACAAAAACGACGTTGTTTTGGTATAATTCGAATTTCAATTAAATTATTTTTGAAAGAAAAAGGGGGGGAAGGAGGAGGAGGGCGGTAGCCGGCGGCCGAGGGCTCGCCCTCGCCGTTGCCACCTCCCCTCTATCGTCGGGAAGATGGGAGAGTGTCAGTCGGGGTTGGCAGCCCCAGTCAACCGACGGCAAGAGCCTGCGTGCCCTTGCCCAGATCTGGGGCGAGGGTCGCAGCCCTCCCCCAGATCCGATGAGGGTCGCCGGTCGAGAATGAATTGTAGAGGCGACATCTAGGGTTTCGTGGAGGTGGGTGATGCCGACAGTAGAGACGACGGTGGACGATGGCGAGCGTGACACGGATGGGCAACAACATCAGCTCCGGCGTCTTGTGACCGCCTGGCACGGTGGCGATGGAGTTCTCGAAGGCCATATTCGGGTGCTGGAGGGTCGGATCTGTGGAAGGAAGGCAAGATCTGGGCGAATCGCGGGAAAAATCCACACCTATGTCGGACCTCTGCCGCGTCACTATCGCCCGACGCCATCCCTGAGCCGATCCTTGTCCCGCGTCGCCGCCGTCGCCATCATCAAGCCTCGTGCCATCGAACGCCATCGTCCCCCGCCATTGCAAGCCTCCATCACTGCCGTGCCAAGCGGTCACAAGACGCCAGAGTTGATGTTGCTGCCAGTCTGCGTCACGCTCGCCATGTCCGCCGTTGTCTCTATGCCGGTGTCACCCACCTCCCGAAACCCTAGCTGCCGACTCTGCAATTCATTCCCGGCCGGTGACCGTCACCAAATTTGGGGGAGGGCCGCAACCCTCACCCCAGATTTGGGTGAGGGCATGTAGGCCCTTGCCACCGGTCGGTTGGGGCCACCGGCCCCTAGCCAGGGCTTGGCGGCCCCGGCCGACACTCCCCCACCTTTCCGACGACAGAGGGGAGGTGGCGGCGGCGCCTCCTCCTCCTCCCCCCTTTTTAATTTTTTAAAATTTAATTTAATTAATTACTATATTAAAATTCGAATTATACCAAAACAACGTTGTTTTTTACACTGTTTAGCCACATTAACATACAAAACGACGTCATTTTGCGCGTAGCTCGCCGGAAAATTGCCACGTCAACGTTTTGGCTGGATTTTCTCGCCGGTGACACTTAAGTTATCTATTTTGCTCCGGTTTTGGCAATTAAGTGTCACTTTCGTAACCTTTGGCACTTTAGTGTCCCTTTATGCCAACTTTTGGCACTCCAGGGGTCCGGTATCGTTTATAATTGTATGGACTACACATATTCATATTATGGATCGTTGTTTTTGGCGGAACCAATCACCCCTCATACCAAGGGCCAAAGGTGGTACTAGTGTGCCAACCCTCTTGTTCACAAGATTCAAAACGCTACACTATCAATTCATCTTAACATTAGTTTAGACGTGTCGTGTCATGTCATGCAAGTTTTCCTTAGACTCCTATTTTGCCTCATGCTGCGTTTGTGTCATGCAAACGAGCATTGTCCAATATGACAACCCCTAAATTCTAGCATTCTTTCAATTGTTTGAGAACAACTGGAAGAAGTTCAATTTGAGTGTCACGCAGGATCGTCTATGATACAAATTGTATGTAATTGTAACTTTTACATAATTATTCAATTCAATTTAATTATCACACTATTTCCGTTCATGTGTTGTTTTTCTATTTAGAAGGCACGAAAGAATGACCGATGTTGATGGCCCCCTGGATGTTAATACAAAAATTTCACTCTGTTACAGAGTATTCGATTCGAGTAGATAATTAGTCAGCACAGGCGCATTAGGTGCATGGCACGTGTCTGATCGAGTGCAAATAATTCTATATTTGGGTCGCCTTTCAAACTTTAACTCACATTTCAATTGGATCATACAGATAATAGGATTTTTAATGAGCTCAAGGTTCACCTATAGGTAAGCTTAATCATCACAGAAAAAAATAAATACTCAACATCATCGAAGCACTAAAGTTTGAGGTTGGTAATCTCGTTAACACGACCTCATAAGCATGTCAATAGTCTCTACTCTCTACTCATGGTAGCCGTGCCGATAAGCACAAGTGAGCTGGATGTTGGCCTATAACACTATAACATTACCCAATCTTGTGATTTCGAGGAAGATAAAAGAGCACAGGACAATTGAGGTAATCACACTCGAAGGTTTTTATCTTGTTCATGTGTTTGTTGTCTTAATGAAGACATGAATATCACCGAACATCCAAATCTTTCTAGAGAGCTCCACTTTACCGGCTACCACCTTTTCTCACGACAATATTACTGGTGGATAATAGATGAGACAAAATAGAAGGGAAAAGGTATTGATAGTCTTAAAAACTTGTTACGAAAGTGTAATTGAATCTTAAAATTTTTAAAAATGCAATCAAATCTTAAAACTTGTCAAATTGGTGAAAATTAAGTTATTCTTTTAAATCCTTCCAACGTGGTTAATGGAATGCAGATGTGGGTTTTTTTTTTTTCTTCTTTATCTTACATGGTGCTAACATGGCTAAAACATAAAGGACAAGGCCAAAACGATGTTGTTTTAGTCCAAATTTGATTTTTAATCTAAACATGATTTAAATTAGATTAAAGAACTAAACATTTTTTGAAAAAAGAAAAAAGAGGAAGGTAAAAGACAATGAGTCGCAGGGGTTGTCAAGCCCTCGTCAATGGTCGACGAGTGTAGCCAACTATAGTTGAGCACCTACCAATGCTCGCCCAGATTGGCCAAAGCCCACCTACCCTCGCTTGTTGTCAACCAAGGTCACCGGACATTGGCCTGGGCTTGGTGATCCTGGCTGACCTTCGCCACACCATCACTAAGCCCTTTTGGAGATGGTGGGTCGCCCTCTTTTGCCTTCCTCTTTTTTCTTTCTTTTTCTATATAATTTAATTTAATAGACTTGAACAAAAATGATGTTGTTTTGGCCTTGTTCTTTGTGTTTTAGCCACGTTAGCACTGCGTTGAGGAGAAAATAAAAAGTCGTGCTAGCGTTTTCTTTTAGTCAAGTTAGACGGAGTTAAATGAATGACTTTTTTAAAGTTCTAGAATTCATTTGCGCTTTCATAACAAGTTTAAAAAATTTTAGTGCACTTATCCTAAATAAAGTAATAATAAATATCTATGTAATAGTTGTGAGGAGTAAGGAAAATTTGAAAAGAAAATACAAAAAGTTTTGAATTTTTAGTCCTCTTTTAGTCTTTATAAATTTTTCGAGTTTTTCCATTTTCCATCAAGACTTTTCGTTGGCCATAATTTCCCTCCATTTCCTAAACACAGCAGCAGGGGTTTAATTGAAAAGGGACAAGCATGAGAGGAGAAAGTAGAAAAGAATCCCAAAGCTTGAGGTTCGTTTAGCAATTAGTACGAAAGTTAGGCCAAAGTTAACAAAGAAGCGCCCCCCGCCTTTTCGGTTTTCTGAGCTTTAAAACTTAACCAGAGCCTGTCCGTCCGTCCGTCTCTCTCTCTCTCGCACTTCACAGTGCTTATACGTATTGCTTCCGACGAAGAAGATGGACGCGTCACCGCAAAAACTCTCTCGCCGTGCCCGCCGCCGCCTCCACCGCCTTGAAAGAGTCGGTGGAGATGGCAGTCCGCCGCCTCCCCCGCAGCAGCACCAGAATCCTCACGCTGGAGACTCGACTCCGGCTCTCCTCATGAGACCACAAGATCATCATCATCCTCCTCGCCAACATCAGCAACATTCTGCTCTGAGTAACATAGAGCGGCTGGAGAGGATCGACCGGGCCGTTGCAAAGGCTTGGCACGATCTCGTCGCCGCCGGAGAGAGTGTCTCGTCCTGGAAGGTCTCGCAGGCCGCGGTCTTGGCCCTGCAGGTCGATTCGTGGAGCTCCTTGGGGTTCAGCATGCAGCAGGTGCCCTCTCTTCAGAGCTTAATGGCTGTTGAAGGAAAGGTAAAGTGGTTGTTATAGTAAGCCGCGTTTTGATTGGAGAATTTTTCCTTTTAAGCTCGAGTTGCATTTACTTGGGTGGTCCGTGATTGCCTTCTCTCTCTGCAATCTGGATTGGCATTTTTTTTCTTCCCTGGATTTTCCTTATTGGGTGAGGAAACATAGGAAATTAAGATGCATGGTAGGACTTAGGACAACGACAAAGGACTTTTAGTCAACCGAAAATTTGAAAGGCTTCCTCGTCAAGGTCTTTCTTTAAGGTCGGGCTACTGTGCTGGTTAGTTGAGGCCATAAGCTCATTGGTTCTTTCACCTTCTGCTTTTGCTTTTGCTTTTCTTTTTGTTTCCTACTGATTGCGCTTAATGTGCTTTTCTCGATATAAATTTTTTCTTATGGGATTCCATCATCAAAATCCAGGAACATAATGCTAATGGGCTCCATCCATTGTTTAACTCAGTCGCATACAATCGCAGGTCAATTAAATGGACTCTTTGCGGAGACAAACAAGAGATGAATATTGAGTAGATTTCCGCAAATCTTTTACTTATTCGATTGAGGTACCCATCGGGTTAAAGAGTAAAATTTGTTGTTCTTCCAATTGATGGATCATTCTTCTCCATGCAAGTATTTTTTAAATAAGATATACAAATAGTCTACGAGGACCATGGTCCATCATCTTTATCTTTCCTTTGCTTTTTTCATGATTGCTTAACATATGGCTGTAACCTACTTATGATTTCTCTTAAAAGAATGTGGGATCAATGAAATAACCATGGAGAATTCATGGATAAGTGGTTATCCAAATGCTAGAAAAGTTGAGAAGTTAACAGCCAAATGGAGTTTCTATTTGTTTCTGTGTATCATAAGTTACATGCAAAGTTTAATCTATGTTTGGAAGGGTCTTGTAGTCGATTGGATTTCTTTCATCGGCTAACGACTGCTGCCATTCTTTCTAGTGCATGACGGCATAACAGAATATAAGGGCTGCGCAATATAAGCAATATGAATGTTCACATTGTATTGCAACTCACTCTTAGCAAATGAGAGGATGGGGAAAAAGAATCTGCCCAATTTTGCGGGGATTAGGAAAAGCAGCTGAGTAAAAAGTTTTATCATTTGGGTACTGAGAAAGATGAGGGAGAGTTGGAACTTTTTCTTGCTGTGTAACATCAACCGTATAAGTCTTCCTGTGCCTCAACTGATGCTGGATCCTGCATATTAGATGTTTAATCTCTTACAAAATGCTTGAAATGTTTATTTTTGGAGTAAGATAGGCCTGTTTTAGACTATCTGTAATATCTTTTCCATTTTCATTTCTTTCCTTTTTGGGTTAGAATCTGAATTTGTTAGGTGTTCTTTTTCCTAAAGTTACACGGTAGTGACAGGAAAGATAAGGTTGTCACCAAAACATGTCTAAGGTTTGGAGATAGATTTATATTGACTTTCTTCCTTTTGACTCACTCTTTGTTTAACGTTTCGCAGATAAATGCATTTATCCATTGCTTTGTGGAAACCTGGAAAATCACCTCATTGTATGATATGCAAAGAGCAATCTGCAAAAATGAGGGCATTAAACAATTTGAAGAGCTTGAATTGGGCCCTTTTTTGCGACATCCCCTTGTTATGCATTACTTCTCCCTGAACAGCAATGTGATTGAAGTGTTCGAGATAACAAGTGAGGAGATTGTGCATCACCTCGGTGAATTCTTATTTAAACGCAAGAGTGGGAAACGCAAGAATAGAAAATCCATTAAGATTGGGGACCTTCTCAGCTTTATAGCCAAAAAGAAATCAGTCTCAGGAGTGGAAAAGCTTGGAGTACGAATTCGAAGCTTGGGGTGCGTATTTTTTGTTTTTAATTTGTTTAATAGATAACAAAGTTATATAGGATAGAGAAAATAATTAGAAAAACTGATTTGGTATGCAGACTTCATTGCTTGTCTTTGCCATTCTCCTCAGTTGACTTTTTTTTTCATTGCTTCATCGAGCACTATATAAGCTTAGAAGAAGTAAGTTTTTTCCAACTTCTTAAGAATTGTTTTCTGTAGCAAAGGAATTTGACTCCTATTGGCTATTGCAAATGTTTCTCCCTATATCCTTTATGCTCGGCTGTTGATGTTTCCTTTACTTGGTTTTTTTTTTTGGTATTGTATGTTTGGACACAAAGATTAGTTATTGCATTTTCCAAATTATTATAGGACTAGAGATAGTTTTAACGGCTTTGAATGCTTATTTCCACAACTTGATTTCACTAATGTTTTCCAGATTCTAATTGACTTGCTTAACAAAGTTGAGACTAGATTTTAAGCATTGAATTCTTCAGAGTAACTGCACATGGTAGTAAAATTCCATTATATCATCGTGTAGTGCTGCTTGATAGCTACTTTTCAAAATTAGCACATGCAAAGAAGCCTTTTCGAAGTGAAAGTTTCCCCATTTGGGTTCACTACTTCAAAGTTGCCTCTATTATGCAGCACTCCTGATTTGGTGTGCTAAATTCTCATAGGATGAGCAGTTAAACTTGATGATTTCAAAAGGCACAGCTTCTTGATATGGTGTAGCTTCGTATAGTTGAACTTGTATAATTGAGGATTTTCCATTTGGCAAACATAATAACCTTTTATCTTTAGGATCAGTGAATTATAAGAGAATGGGATGAACAAGAAATGGATTTAAAAGAAAACCAAGGATCAAGTTGCAGTTTTGAGAATATTAAAACAACTCCACTTGCTTATTTGAGGCGCTGAAAAATTGTAGAAACCAAATCTTTTTTGTTCATCAGACATTCGGATGACTAGTCTGCCTTTTGGAGTTCAAGTCAATTGATGCGTCCTGGTGAATGGTCTGTGCATCTTTTAGTGTATCTCATGTTTGCTAAAACAATACACAGCTGATGCATGGAAAGCTTGGTGGGGCATGCTGGGTAGGGACTGTTGTACTCAGTGCAGACACATGGTAATGCATGCTGGGCTGGAACAAGATGGTTATGGGTTAGAGAACAATTCTCAATGCTGGAACAAGATGGTTAGGTTAGGGGGTGTGCGAACGTGCCGGTAGAGTATAGAGTGAGTGAGAACTGCAAAGAGAGACTTTTAAGGTACAAGAAACCTGTCCCATCGAACTAATCATCGTGTCAACATATGCTTTTGGATGGATATAGGTCTATTCTGAGCTTAGAATTTCTAATATGACACACTTTAGCTTCACAGATTATTCTGATCAAGAGTGGTTAGTCATTCTTGAAACCTCTCTATGTGTCAAAGTCATATGGCATATTCTTTTTCATGTTTCCTGTTGTCCAAAAATTCCTACCTGGAGATGGCACATTCAGTCATGTCTCCTTGAAATATGTCAAATCAGATGGTAAATCAAAATGAGGGATCAGCAACAAATAGCTCATTGTACTCTGATCAGATAATAAATCTTATTGAGGGTTCAACCATAAGTAGTTTAATTTTCTTCAGATAGACAAATGTGTGCTTCCAATGCATTTGGGTGTATTGTGTTCTGTAGACATTTTTATCTGCTGTATCAACTGTATAAAATTTGCGGTTTATGAATGAAGGCTTCATTAACTTTTTTTCCTTTCATATATATGTAGGCTTCATATATCCTTTATCTTAGATGCAATGAGATCGGAGGGGACATGCTTGAGGACATATTCAAAGAAGCATAAACAGCAAGATATTAAGCAGCGGCCAGATGATATACGCATGCCATGGGAGGAAGATTTTGTTGGCAAGGACCTAAATTTGGTGTCTTCAAGTTCAGATGATGAAGATGGTGATAACTTGTTAAATGAAGATAAGAAGCATGATGATGATTGTAATTGGGATGAAAAATCAGGCCAAAACATGCTCATTGATGCATCTGTAAGTCCACAGATTTTTGAGACCGAAAATCTCACTTACGCAGAATGGCTTAAAAGAGACATGGAAGAGCGGAACGTAATTTGTTCGAAAAGAGACAGGCTTGGAAAAAATGGTAAAAAAAAGAAATGTCCTACACTGGTTGTGAGGACTGGTATTATGAGAAATTTCATGAAAACATGGAAGAAAGAATGTCGAGCATGTTCTCTTCCCGAGGTAAGCTTATGGTTTTCTTTTTTTGATATGATCGAAGCCATTAAGTAATGAACTTCTATCTAAAATCTATCCCTGGCATTTTGAATTTTGACTATTTAGCATCTCTTGAAATGAGTGATAGTAATATTCATCCCCCCCCCATCTAGTTAGCTTCATATGCTATGTTCAGATGCTTCTACTCTTTTACATTGACGATCCCTTGATTGTTCTCTATTATGCTCATGCCCAACTTACCAATACCATGGGGGTGCAAATGGCATTAGCTGTCTAACTTTCTGGATAGGAGGGCCTTTTGTCTTTTTGATGTTCCTGGTAATAGTTGAAACTATTCCTTTGGTTGCCTAATAGCTAGGTTATAAGATAGTTGTTATGGCCATAAGGGAACACTATTTGTAATAGCTATTACTTTGTTTGATTTTGTAATGATATAGTTATTATTACATTTAGTTTGATACAACATTAGTAAATGAATAGAGATAAAAGATCTAATATGCTTTAACTCTATAATATAATAACAAATAAATAATAATTCTACTCTTTGTTATGCATAATACGAAATTATGTATCATCAAACAAATTATACTGTTAGTTCATTCGTATATTTTATTTAATATCTTTGTTATTAATGCAATATTATACCAGTAATATAGTGTCATTACTCTATATAGAATTGTTATGTGATTTTCTATGCTATATTAGAGTCAAATTAAATAATTAATAGTTACATCGATAATAATACTACTCTATGGATATAATGTATACATACTATATTATTTCAGAGTAAATAGGAAATTTTGTGTAATCATACCAAAATTCAAGAAAGTAATTAACTATTATTCTATTTTTGTCATGAATGAAATTGTGGATGTGATATAACATTATGTGTTGGAACAAATGTGATTAAACCAAGATTCAACGCATGAATCGTAAAGCCCATCTTTTGAATTATTAATCGAATCAAATCATGATTCATAAGATTGAGCAAAACCTTTAGAATAACTTACAAAGAAGGATATTTTACTGTAGCCTACCTATTAGTTGCCAAAATTTGTAACAAAAACTTAATAAGGCACACAAACACATAATTTTGAAGAAATATCACACTTTTGTGTTAGATGAACTCAAATGACCAATGTAAGAAATTGAAATGATGTGTCTGTCAATAAAACATTGATATGTAAACATGTGCAATATTAAATGTGTATAAGGCATATTAGTTAAATCGAGTTACGTATAATGCATCGAGAATCGAATCAAATTGTAAGATTCCATAAAGTACCAAAAATAAGTATTTTGTATTAGACATTTTTTAATTTCATAAACAATAGTGTAAGACTAAGATATAAATTTTGTTCGAGTGCATGTTATGATCCTATGCATAAGAAGATATAATTTCCAATTTTTTTATTAACATAAAGATTACATTTAGAAGCAAATCACAAATCTTTTTATGTCATTTATTTATTATTGCTTTATAAAGTCCAAAATATATTTTTTAATTATTATGTAACTATCACTAGTCAACATAATTGTAACATATGACAAAATTACATCATTGTGAGAGGTAAACATATTAAAAACAGAATCGATAGAAACATGTTGAATTGTAGATGTTTTAGTGAATTGATAGATTGCTTATGATTCAGGTGATTAGTCATTTGCCTAATAGGTACGTATCACTAGAGCCTCTAATTGAATACAATCGTACGTGCGAATCAAGAACCATACAATTTTGATAATTGTGGTATATTGTATAATGTCAAAACTTTTGGGCCCCAACAATAATTAATATTTTGTTCAACCTTGTCGTATTTAATTGTATTTTTATCGTACGGAATCATATTGAATCATAAGATTGGTTTGCGATTTTGATGCATCTTTGATCCATAGCAACTAATTGAATTGTTTTGTATGTGAATTGAATCGAAAGTTTGATTTTAGTCATGAACCGTATGATTTTAAGAACACTGGTTATATAAGATACTATATTGATATTCATATAGCATAATTATAGCTATCATTTATTTATAATTTATTCCTCATTAGTATAGTGTGTAATTAAAATCATCATTAGTATTAGTATAATCATCATTATTTTTCTTAACAAAACCAGCAAATCACTTTATATTCAAAATCATCATTAGTGTTAGTATAATCATCACTAATACTTGTTAGAGTAATTAAATATTAAATGATGACTTTATCTAAGAATTTAAGCTTTTAAAACAATTGGCAATGGTCTCACAAAATCTCATGATATCGGAGTTGGAGGTCCTGAGTTCGAATCTTTCCAGGCCTCATTCGCCTCCCCAATTAATTCCACGCTTAGTACTAGGCAAAAAACTAGACTAAGCGTGAGAAGGAGTGTTTGAATAAAAGCCTACGCATGAGGGGGAGTGTAGAGTAATTAAATATTAAACCACAACTTTATCTAATGGGTTAAGCTTTTTGAATAGTTGATGATGGTCTTACAAAATCTCACAATACTATTACTGGTGATATTATAGTTAGAGTAGTTGTGTAAGGAAGTTCTCAAAAATTTAATACGAGTGAAGTGAGAGAAAAGGGAGCTGGCCACTTATGGAATAGCTGTCATCGCTTTGGTTGCAATAGCTTTGGCGTTAATAGGGCTGTTGCAATCACTATTACTGCAAGCAAACACTATTATATGTCTTAGACTTGTCACATATACCTGATACTGTGCCTGAACGCTTTGTATTTGATTTAGTCATATTAATGCAATTTGGCTGCCTTGGCATTCATACTATGGGACATTTGGCACTTCAACTCCAAATATGTTATTTTAGAATTTTGAATTAGAGGCTTATATACATTTCCTTGGCCTGTCATTACCTGGATCTAGTCATAGGTTGATTTTCTGTTTTGTCCTCTTTCATATAACTAATGTCAGCTACATGAAATAGGATGAGATTGCTCCGCAGTCTCTCCTGCATTAATAACTTCAAGGTTTCACCATTATGACTCACTGCATACAAAATGCATGAAGTATAGATGAACTTAGAATTTTTGCCTCGGTATATAATGTCAGAAAGGTCTTAAGGCAGTGGATTGGGTGGTTAATTGAAATTCAGCATGCATAGCTTCTCAAACAAGTTCTTCCTTTTTTTAGGTCATCGAGAAAATGATAAACAAGTACATATCACAGAAAAGGCGAGACAAGATTTGCGCCATACTTCCAGTTTATCCCTTGAACGCATTGTTGAATGTCGCTGTAAGTTGACCATGATTTTCCTTATTTTTCCTTTGGACCGTATGTCCATTGCCTTTCAAGGTTCAATTTTCAAGTTGACAGTAAAAGCAGATCTCACTTTCTCCCGAAAGATAATACTTATTTCCCTTTTAGACCTTGATTTCTATGGTTTACCTGTTTACAATCTCAGTTTGTTTTTCTCTGCAAAGTGCTGTTTGTGGAGGAGCCAGTAAATTTGGACATGAAGTTATGAGGGGAAAGTAGGATGAGGTTAAAATCAGAGTGGCTGTTTCTTGTCTGAATATCTAGATGTTTAGCGGCTTCCATCATTTCGAAGCAAGAAACGTACTATAACTACTCCTAAAATTTGAATCATCTTATTCATAGGAACAAATAAAATAGTCGTAGCAAGTTGGTCTACCTAAAAGTACCCTTCCAACCAAGTAAACTTGTCATATGTCTGTGAAACTTTCCTCTGACACAAAGGAATTGCCAGTTGTTCTTATTCTGGAGGAACTTATTTAATCTGTGCCTCTTGTTGTGGATAAGGAAATGTTCTTAATACCTTCAGTTAACTATCCATCAAAAGCTTCTTCTTTTGTGTTAGATAATGAAAGTCTTGGATAAATCCTGGTACATTCAAGAATTCAGAAAGTATCAGACTGATGTATGTCAGTTGCAAGTGCAACAAGAACACATAAAAGAGGGACTAAGAAAACAGAAGGAAAGAGAACCAAGATATAGCTCCATCTGATCTTTATTATTGATAGCTTTTAGCTTAGAGAACTGCAGATCTTGTTATTCAGAGACTTAGCTAGCGTTTGGTAACATTTCTGTTTAAAAATTGTTCCAGGGAACAGAAATAGAAAAAAGTGTTTCTGTTCAGGGAACAATTTTTGAACAAAAAGACGCGTTTGGTAAACTTGTTCAGGAATAAAAAATGAACAGAAACACATTTGGTAAATTTGTATTCTTTTTTATTTCTTTTAATTTTTTAATTTTTAATTTTCTTTTCTTTTTTTCTTTCTTTTTCCTTTTTCTTTTTTTCTTCTTTTGGCCGGTCGCCGGCCTTGGCCATGGCCGGCGACCGGCCGACGGGGGCCGGCGGCCTCACCCAGCCACGGCGAGGTCGAACCTCGCCGTGGTTGGGCGAGGCTCGGGCTCGCCTTGGCCGGGCGAGCTCGGGCTCGCCGGATCTGGGCGAGCTCGAGCTCGCCCAGCCTTGCCTCGAGCTCGCCCAGCCACGGCGAGGCTCGGCCTCGCCGGGCCACCGCCAGCGACGCTGGCTGGAGGTGGCCCGGCGAGGCCGAGCCTCGCGGTGGCCGGGCGAGCTCGGGCTCGCCGAATTTGGGCGAGCCCGAGCTCGCCCGGCCAAGGCGAGGCCGAGCTTCGCCAGGGGCCGGCGACGCTCGGCCTCGCCTGGGGCCAACGACGCCCCGACAAGGTCGCCGGCCCTCTTTGGCCGGTTGCCGGCCATGGCCGAGGCCGGTGACCGGCCAAAGAAAAAAGAGAAAGAAAAAAAAAAAGAGAAGAAAAAGAGAGGAGAGAGAAAATGTGTTTTTAATTTTTGTTCCAGAAACAAGAAACAACTTTTTTTGTTTCTTGTTTACATTCAGATGTGTTTAAGGAACAAAAAAATAATTTTGGAACAAAAACGCACACAAACGTGTTTTTGTTCCTTTTTTGTTCCCAGGAACAAAAAAACAAAAAAGTTGTTCAAAAACAGGAAAAAGAAATGAAAACAAACGCAGCCTTAACCTTTTTTTGGGACTAAATATTTCACCTTATGCATAAAGGAGGAGACTTCCATATCTCTCTTCCTTTATTTTCCGCGGCACCACTTCCAGCTCTTGTGGAACCTTTTGACAAATTGTGGTATAATCCAAGAAATTATAGACAATGATATGAAGTTTGATTGAATCTTTGTTGCTTCTGAACAATAAAGCCGAATATTTACAGCTTTTCCTGCTAAAGCAACATTAGCATGCTTTAACAATTTGAGGAAGTCTCACATGGTAGCTTGTTAATATATAGTGTAAGCATGGCTTGTGGATTCCGTAGAAACAAAAACGAGGACTTTGGAGGAAGTTTTGATTGCCAATATAGCTTCGTGGGAAAGAAATGTTACTCTTATTTTGTCAAAGCCCAATGGAATTGTTAAACAATAAATTTCTGTTGCTATATCATGTACCACAGTTCTCTGTCTTCTCCTCTGGTCTTAGGTAATGACAGTTTCTTGGAAAACGAAATGAGTCTGGAAGTCCCAGTCTGATTCCCATGTAGAAAATCTACTGCCTGAATCAAATAGGATGACAGCAGATCTTCTTGTCTTCTGCAATAGCTATTGTGGATACTTTCACAGAGGGCATCATTGTGAAAACCAAAATCAGCGCAGATTTTCACTCTCTAGCAATTAGTATTAAACCTGAATCCAGAAGAAGTTGGAAAATTGTTGCAACACCTTTGAGTTTTTATGGTCTTGTTCCATGTGAGTTAGGTAATACAGGAATGTGTATCAGTAATCCCAGACCCTGCTTCCATGATCTTGTCCTAATAGAGCTTGAGTGAAAATTCTTATTATTTCCACCAAACAAAAATTTCCAAAATTTCTCAAACATACATTCCTTTTATACTTTTCCTACCCTCCACCTTCCTTCCTGAGGAGAGGGGTTCCAAATAGCATCCTACTGGACCTCGTGAAAGTTATGAGCATCTAATAGTTCCTCTTCCTTTCAACAAGAAAATATGTTGGTGGCTTCACCTCTTCTCTTTTGTATAGACATTAAAATGCATAAATGAACGTGCAGTGGAGAGCATCATCAATGGAGATATTGTAGTTGGTGTTCCAACAATGCCCAGCCAGGAAAAACAGTTTAAACCACCTGTTAGGATTGTCACGACCCGTGTATCATTAATATGCTTCTAGTTATCTATTTCATTACTTCATCAAATTATTTATGATGCTGAAAATTTGGTCATGCCTGGATGGCCAATTTATCAATAAAAAGGTTTGGTTTGGCTTAAAACCCAACTTTTGGCTTTTTTTTCTTTTCTTACATCAAATTTGAATTAGAAATTATTTTAAAGTTACAAGAATTAGAAATTTGCAAATTCACAATTCAACATTTGTATATTTTTAATTGTTTCATGTTTTTGTTATTAGATAAAAGTCAAGTGCATGCTGCAAGATTTGAAAAAAAAAAAAAAAAGAAGCAAAAAAGAGAAAAGTAAAATTCATTTCAAACATGCCCGATTTAAATTCTTGTAGTGAAGCAAGAGAGTACTTTTCAGATTGTCCAAACTGCCAAATTTGGGAGGAATGGCGTGAGTACTCCTTTGGTGGTTTTACTATGTTGCACTTAAATTTTCTGGAGGGCTGTTCTTTTTATTGGATTTCTTGTCCAAAATGTCGTTAGTCTTTTTGTATTAGTTTGGAATCATGAGTTTATGGAAGCCAGTTTTCATGGTTGCTCTTATAATTATATTGCCAGTAGGTTACTTCTTTTTCTTGATTGCAGATAACTTGTATCAAATGTGGAATGTTGGAAGATGTATATGATGCTATTGATAAGGAAATGGCAGATGGGATCACTGTGCCGACCCCCCCGCCTGAAAGCAGAGATACACATTCAACTCTAGAGAGTGCAACTGACAATGCTCAGCACAATGCAGAGCCTACAAAAAGTATCATCTCCAAGCATGCATCCCTGAGTCATTTATCCAGTATTGGTTCTTACATACATATTCATCATGTATACAGTCAAACAGTTGTCTGAAAGCATGTGTTTTTTACCATTCTCTTTATTCTTGCGTCAATCTAACTTTTGTTTTTACTACACCATGCACACAAGGACATTGGATCTTGCTCATTTAAGAAGGACAGTCTCTTGAATAGAGACAAGCAAGCATAATTGGCTTTGGCATGAAAATATGATGCCTTACTAAATTCACGTAGAACGATATGTAAATTGCAACTCTTTATCATTGATCTCATATAAAGTATGAGGTTATGTAATGGTCTAGAAGTTACAACTATGTAAAACAGAAGAAATGAGTAGCATGTAAAATTGAAATAGTGGGCTGCTTTATATACTTCTAGTGACCAATTTTCGTTTTATTTGGGGTATTTGAGGTTTGAAGGTTTTTCTTGTAAATGAAACAGTGGTTGCTTGAAATACTTTTCGTTGAATCAAGATTTTGGCTTCATTTGTAGTGTCCTACATGGTCAGTCTAACCGATAGTCGATGATACCTGACTAGAAGGGCATCCATTAATCTTGTCTCCTAAAATATATGTTTGATATACATAATGGGCCCATTAATCTCAGCTCTTAGGACAAAACAACATCTTAACATGGTGACAAAGCACAGGCCAATTTTTCAATTTTTAGTGATCCCTCCTATTGCTACTATTCCTTCATTCCTATTCTTTTTATCATTAAATTTCTGTCATCAATTCTTTGCTTGACATCGTTACATGCGCATGCCACATTTTATGTTAAATGCAATGGGGAAGGTTAAGGATATGCCCGATTTAAAATATAGAAGAGTTTTGCTGATTGCTTAAGCTTTGGAAAGGACAATCATTTAACATCTTTTTGGAAATTTGACGGAATTTTGTAATGTTTTTATCAATGAACAGGCTGGATTTGAAGTGTTTGTTTGATTAAATGAGTGGTTCAGATAAAATTCAGACAATAAGATAATTTACGTAATGACCAAACCCTTTCTTCTTTTCTTTTCAGTAAATGACGTCGAAAATCATGACATCCCTTCATGCGTGAAGGAACTAATGATGGTGGCAGCGTGATCAATATGGAAAATATATTTGAGTTAGAGTATGTGCATGATTGTAGATGAAAATTGGACAGACTACATGCATGAGTTGACTGGAAGCTAAGGAGTCAAACTATAATCTAGAACAAAGTTGACTGAATCGTAGAGATTTATCTTGATAGATGACATTGGATGAAATATTAGTCATCTGTACATCTTTAATTGGGCTACCTTGCCCTGGGATCTTTGATTTTATCATGGACTATCTACTATTCATCAAGGTACTCATTTTTCGATTTTGATTGAGATATATTCATGTGCATTTGATCCTCTGAGTTTCTCAAGGACAACGGGCCAAATGATTTTTTAGAAATGTGCTTGATTGAAACTATACCCAGGTGGCTTATATGCTGCTGCGGCTTGTTCATTGTTCACGCTTATTCTCCATATTTTTTTTCTGAGATGTCACACACTTGTGCAGTTGATGCTGAGGTGTGTTCTCATAGACGAGTCTTGTGATATCATCTACTTGTTTATCAATTGATAGGTGTCACTGTTGAAGACATTGCGAGAGAAATTGGTGCTTATTATCAACTCGATCATGAGGAAACAAGCAACAGCAAATCAGTTCTGGAGATGAGAGTTAATTTGTTGAGAAAGCTAGTTGACTGTGACTCTTGGCTGGCAAAGCAATTTTTAGTTCAAAAATTTGAGTCACTTGGTTATGGAGAGTTTTTCAGTTTCCTGACAGAATACATATCTCTTATGCCAACTGGGCTGAAACAGTTCTTGAATGGTGACATGTATGAGAAGTCCCACTTTGAGGTTTCTATGCTGCAGCATCAGTTGATTGTACTAATATCACAAGCATTGAATAGCTTGTGGGATGGTGAAGTAGTGACCAAACAGATGATTTCAACATTGCTTTTGAATCAATTCCCCAATCTCAGTTTCAAAATAGAGGTTGGTTCAGTGGAAGATTTTCTAAATATCGTAGGGGAGTATAGAGGTATTGCAATGTCAAAATGTGTCCTTTTTTCTCAGACATTGGTGGCTGCCCATGGTCAGGCCATGCAGGCTCCTGATGATGATTATGCAGTTGAATTTGAAACCATTTGTAGGGGAACTGATGTCTCACAGAAAATAGGAATATTGGAATCAGTCTCGTCTCAGGATGCAATTGAAGTCTTACTAAGGGCGCCGATGTTGTCAGATTTAAGTCGTTGGTCGCATTGGGACATTAAATTCGCTCCACATCTTGGCCCTCTCATAAGATGGTTGTATGAAGTTAATAGAACAGACTTGTTGTGCTTAGTGACAAAAGATGGTAATGTGATCCGGATTGATAGTTCTGCTAGCGTGGATCTATTTCGGCAATCTGCCCTTCAATTATCACCTTTCCAAACAGCAGTTCAGTTGCTCTCTTTGTTCTCGATACTTGGGGGACAAAAGCATGTTCCTCTGTCTCTTCTAAAATGCCAGGCACATCGTGCATTTGAAGTCATCTTGAATAATCATCTAGAACATAAGGAAGTGACCGATAGTTGGAATTTTCAGATGAAAGAAAAAGCAGCTGGTATGCCAGAGCTGTTGGATGAAGTTTGTGGTAGTAGATCATTCAAGAATTCCACTGGCACATTAAATGCAGTACATGTTGCGTCAAGATATTTTCTTGAATGCCTCGGTTATATTCCTTCAGAGTTTTATCGTTTTGCTGCTGATGTGTTACTGTCTGGTTTGCAATCTGTCATTAAACATGTACCTTCAATTGTCTTGTCAGAATGTAAACTTATGGAGGAACGAATCATGCTTCATGAAGTGGGACTATGTCTTGGTGTTGTGGAGTGGATTGATGACTACCATGTTTTCTTCTCCTCTACTGATGGTGAGATGTGTAAGCACTGTGATGCTCCATCATTAAAAGCTAACACCTCTAAGTCAAGCACAGGCTCACTGTCTGCTATTTACAATGCACAAAAATCATCTCCTGCAGAAGAAGACAAGATTGTGCTCTCTCTTGTTTCTAAGGGTCAGAGTAACATATGTAATGAAATTTGTCACAGTTTTGATAGTCCAGAAGTCTGCATAGATAAGAGTCTGGCACAAAATGAAACTGTTGAATACGAGGATGCTTACTCAATCATTGAATCTATCAGGCGAGAAGAATTTGGTCTTGATCCTAGTCTTTCTATCACAGAAAGTAGCTTGTTGAAGAAGCAACATGCCCGTCTGGGGAGAGCACTTCATTGTCTTTCCCAGGAGTTATACTCTCAGGATTCTCATTTTCTTCTTGAGTTAGTAAGTTCACTGCTGTTTTGCATTAATCTTTGTTTATCCTCTCCAGTAGCAGTCATCGTTTAGCAAGATAGTACTGTGAGCTTACATTATCTATTTGCCCCGCTGGATGCCCACTTATGCTTTTGCTTTAGTTGTTTGTGCGATTCATGGTCAGTGATGATCTTTTGTGGTCATGTCATTCATCAATTCTTGTCAAGTTCACTGGGGGATTAATATGTGCCCATACATGCACGGACAAATAATGGAAACTGAGTTAAAAGCCTGTCAATGTTTCTCCAACAGCCTAAGCCAGAATGTCTAAGCTTGGTTTGCTGAAGCCTCATGGTAAATCAAGGAAGAAATACCATTTCTGCCCAGTGACTACTGACTACCTTAGTGGAGCAATTAATGACATTATTTTTCCCATTTGATTATTCGTACAAAGAATCAAAAACCTAGTCATATGCATAGGGGAAAGTGGCCTTCCTTATCCATGGTGTGATGTGTTAAAAGAGTATTTGAAGTCAGATTACGCTTATAGTATGTATAAGAGCAACTTGATGGACTTTATCATAGTTTGATTAGCCAACACATCCAAATATTAAGGAAACTACATCTAGAATGAGGTGTGGTAAACTTTTCATGCTTCTACTGAGGAAATGATATCTAACTCAATTTTGCGAAGGAAATGGGAATATGAATGATTAAGTTTATGCTGCAAATTTCTATTTCTGCTCTTCAGGAGATCCTGTGATTTCCAATTTGAAAAGTTCGAATTCAGAAAATTTTGAAGGTTGAAACTCTATAAACTTGACAAAGCTACATTTGATTGCCATGATTTAAATGTCTTTACTTGTTGCTGCAGGTTCAAAATGCTGATGATAATACCTATTTAGCAAATGTTGAGCCAGCTCTTGCATTCGTTCTTCAGAAGTCAGGCATCATTATTCTGAACAATGAACGAGGCTTTTCTGCTCAAGACATTAGAGCACTATGTGACGTTGGCAATTCTACGAAAAAAGGAAGTGCTGGATATATAGGGAAAAAGGGCATTGGTTTCAAATCAGTATTCCGTGTAAGTAAAGATAGCCTAATAAAATGCCATCGTACCCTTTTCTTTTGGCAGACCAAAGACAGCTTTTATTGCAGGACCGCAAAAAGGGTTGGGGATTTGATATTCCTGTAACATGGATTTGAAGAAAAAATACAGAAAGGCAGCAATGAGATTGCACTATCATACGAATGTAGTCTCATTTTGTCTCATTGCTTAAGCTTTTGGGTTAGGATTTCTAATATAGCATCAGTGCCAAGTCTAAATTCTTCATGCCCCATTCCACCAAACAGTATGCAAATCCAGCTATCAGTTGTCATTGCAAATTACTACTATTGCATCCTGAAAGAGCTTCACTTAAAAATTTAATTTCTTCTGCAGGTTACTGATGCACCAGAGATTCATTCCAATGGATTCCATGTAAAGTTTGACATAAGTGAGGGACAAATTGGTTTTGTTTTGCCAACTGCTATACCCCCTCTCGATCAAAATGTGCTAAGCAAGTTAGCATATGCTAATTCTGTTCAGTTCAATGATAGCTGCTGGAAAACTTGCATTGTTCTTCCCTTCAAATCGGATTTGTTGGAGGGAACTGGAAGGAATAATGTCATATCCATGTTTTCAGATATTCATCCAGCCTTGCTACTGTTTCTTCATCGTCTGCGGTGTATTACATTCAGAAATATGCATGATGATTCACTAATTGTCATGAGAAAGGAAACTTCTGGTAATGGCATCATTAAGGTTTCATATGGTAAGGAGGAAATGAATTGGTTTGTTGCACGCAAGAAGTTACATGGGAATATTGGTCGTTTCAATCTCCAAACAACAGAGATCGCCTTGGCATTTGGACTTAAAGAATCAACAAATGGAAATTATATCCCGTGTCTTGATATGCAACCTGCTTTTGCATTTCTTCCTCTAAGAACTTATGGTCTGAAATTTATACTGCAAGGTGATTTTGTTCTTCCCTCATCTAGAGAAGAAGTTGATGGGGATAACCCCTGGAACCAATGGTTGTTGTCGGAATTTCCTGAATTGTTTGTGACTGCAAAGGGATCTTTCTGTTCGCTTCCTTGTTTCAGGGACAATCTAGGAAAAGCTGTGACAGCTTACATGAGCTATGTTCCATTGGTCGGTGAAGTCCATGGATTTTTTTCTAGTCTTCCCCGAACGATCATCTCTCACTTACGCCACTCAAACTGTCTACTTCTGGATGGGGATGATGCCACATGGGTGCCTCCTTGCAAGGTTGTCCGAGGTTGTAATGAAGAGGCTCGAGTTCTTTTACCTGATCATCTGCTTCAGGAGTATCTTGGCCTAGGATTTCTGAAGAAAGACATAAGTCTATCTGATCCTTTGGCGAGGGCATTGGGGGTGGAGGAGTATGGCCCAAAACTTCTACTTCAGATTATAGCGTCTTTATGCCAGAAAAAGGATAGCCTTCCATCAATGGGTTTGTCTTGGTTGTCTGCATGGCTGAATGCAGTTTATGAAATGTATGTGCATTCAGCGCAAGCGTCACGAGACCTTGGAATGGGCACATATATCATAGAAACCCTCCGTAAGCTTCCTTTTATTCCTCTCTCTGATGGTACATTCAGCTCAGTGGATGAAGGTACAATCTGGCTGCACTACGATGTATCTGGGAATGACAGTGAGCTTGGAATGGATGCGTTCCCAATTTTATATGCAAAACTTCGCATTGTAAACACTGCCCTCTTAACTGCAGTGGATGCTGATATCTATCGGGTAGACACGTCTTCAAAGGACAACATCATTAGGATGCTCCTTATTGTGGGCGTGAAACGTCTATCTACACATGAAATAATGAAGATGCACATCTTGCCTTGTATATATGATGACAAGAGTGCAACTTGGAGCAAGAATCTGATGACAGAATTTCTCTGCTTTGTGTTTATCCATCTACAATCTAGCTGCACTAGTTGCCATGTTGAAAGAGATTTTCTGATTTCAGAGCTGAGAAACAGAGCTTTCATTTTAACAAATCAGGGCAACAAAAGACCCATTGATGTACCGATCCATTATGGTCAAGGATTTGGAAGCTCTTTTGACATCTGTGAATTGTTCAACAAGATTCAAATGGAATGGCATGAGGTAGACACCATCTACTTGAAGCATTCTTCAACCAAATCTCTCGTCAGTGGAAAGGAAAAGTGGAAGAAATTTTTTAAAGAAATAGGCATCACAGAGTTTTTGCAAGTAGTTAAAGTTGATCGGAGAATGGCTGATATGCCCAATGCATGTTTTAGGAAGGCACTAGTGGAAAGAGAGCATGTCTCCTCAGGATCTGTAGCTGAAGATTGGGAATCCACTGAGTTGGACCATTTATTGTCCTTGTTGTCAGCAAGCAGAAATCATGTTGGTTGTAAATTTCTCTTAGAGATTTTCGATAAATTGTGGGATGATTGCTTTAGCGACAAAACCATAGGTTACTTGAATGATAAGTACAATGGGACTAGGACACCCTTCAAATCTTCATTCCTAAACAGCATCTGTGGTGTTCCATGGGTTGTTTCATGCATGGATGACAAACTTCACTATCCTAAGGACTTATACTATGACTGTGATGCAGTGCACTCTATTTTGGGTTCTTTTGCTCCTTATGCTGTTCCAAAGGTTAGTTCCATAATGGATTTTTTTTTTTTTTTTTTTGCTGATTACTTTTGGTGCACCAGGAATGTTTAGTGTTAGACTCGGGTCTGAGCATTTGGTCATTGACTTCTTTCTTGCTCGCGTTCTCCTTATCCAATTTCAGGACCTCATACTCTTGAAAGGGCAATAACAATATGCAAATAATTTTGTTGATACACAGACAATTTTAGGCTTACTAGAATCTACTTCGTCTGTTTAATTTTGATAATTGATAGTCTACTGAATCTTTATGCACCAACTCTGCATGTCCTTTTCCTTAGTCCTTTTTGGCATTCGTTAAACAATCATTTAAATATCATTAAAGGTTTTTGGGCAGGAGCATTTGACTGTCTGGTCTTTCGGCAGGAATGTAAATGTTGGCATCTAATGATAGGAGAACATTAGGAACTAATGGCACGTACTAGATAAAAGTAAACCCTGAAAAAGAAATCGAGAATGCACAAGAAGGAAAAAGAGAAAAGAAGCAGTCAATTCTGATATATCTCAAAAATAGTGGGAATACCTGTGATTCAGGAACAGGATTAGGACTCACAATTTCGTTAATTTACGTGCTTTATCAATCCAAAATTTTTGTCCTCCATTGTCAAAACTTACATGTAGATAGAACCTCGGAAATAGTTCTAGAGTTGATAAAAACAAGTAAAAGTGCACTGGCTTATAATTTTACAGCATCTTGGATATCAGCAATCAGGAGCCATCCATGGCTCTGTAGAGTTGGAAACCTGCAGTAACTACTAAGATAACTCAGTCCAAGAGAAAATAAAGTAAGCACTTTTTTGCCTTGACCGGCAGCAGATGTTTGACTTGATATTAATGTTTGCAACTTTTTAATGTAATACCACCACTTGATGTTGATACTTTGATTTAACAATTCTAAATAATAATCCTCTCTTTTTTGCTTCATGTCTTGATGTTATGCAAAATGGTTGTCTAGTATAAAAATAAACCTGTCTGCTGAGGACTTTGGTCAATAACCATAGAGGGAATGTTCAACAGGTGAGAAGTGTGGCTCTTTTACATGATATTGGGTTCAAGACCAGAGTCACCGTTGAAGATGTTGTGGAAATACTGAGAGTCTGGAGAAGATCAGAGACCTCTAAGTTTAGGTACCCAATCACATTCAAGCAAATTCTTTTTCTTATTTTATTCTCGTTTGATAAGAAATGAACATGTATTAAAAGTAAAAAGGTAACCCATGTATACAGGATGTTTGCAAAATTATAAAGCAGAAACTACACAGGAAATTCTCTCTTTACCCTGCTATTGAAAATGTCATTCACAGCATAAACATTGGCTGTTCTCTCCCATGATTTTGTTCTGCCATTGTTGCTTGCCAGAGGTCTAACCTCGTTATTTCTTTTCGTGCATTACCAAATAATTTTTTTTTTGTTTAAATCATTTATTCACTATCTATGCTATATCAACTCTTTGGTTTTGGAAAAGAAAATGCCTAATGATTTTGGCCGTCAATTCATAGTAGCTGTTAACCATATCATTCATACGGTTTTTTTTTTCCTGGCATGGAGAAATGGACACTATATAGGTCAAGATTGGCCTGTACTGATTCCCACATTGCAGCTTGTATTGTTATTAATTTCAGAAGTTCGGTATTTAGTAAGATTGGTAATGGAACTTTCTTAGATAAGACTATTTATTAAGTTGTCCCTTTCTGCTCTTTTTATAAACTCTCTTGAGGTCATTGCGAGGCTTTGATGAGGTTGTTATCTTCCCTTCCATCTTTATACCCTCCCAGTCATTTCATGAACGTACTTCTGATTCATTTATTTGAAATTTAGAACTACATCCTCTTTATTGGACTAGTACTTTACATATTTTTTGCTCCAAATTAGGAAATGCATGGAATGTTGTAGGAGAAAAAAAAAACTAGCTCCCAGTTACCAAAGAAAATGTCGCTCTTGTTTAAATCTGTAAATATCAACCTAAAAGTTTAAGCTGTCGTCAAGTATGTATCTTAACAAAAACAGTGAAAACTTTACTCACTAGTTTTTCTGGCGGACTCTTGGAATTTCTACAACGTTTCATCTCTCCTGCAGTCATGATTGCTTGCAAGGTGCCATCTTTTGGCTCTATGAAGATATCTAGATAGATTGCCTCCCAATCTTTTTCCTGATTATTCAGCATTCTGGATTAACCCCGTAAATGGTTCATTTGAAGAAGACTTTTCCTTCATCATTTCTACCATTAAATTGCTATTCCATGAGATAGTTGACATTTTTCTTGTTCTCATGCCAGTGTTGCGCAAATGTCAAAAGTATATGCTTTCCTATGGAAAGAAGTTGATACTTCACAAAAGAACATTGTTAAAGATCTCATCTCAGAGCCATTTATATTCTTTCCTTCTTTATGTGCCTCTGGGGTTGAGGATGTTGTGTTGGGCTCATTTTTGTTGCCAAAAGAAGTTTGTTGGAATGATTCAACTGAGTTTTTGAACCAAATGGAAGAAATTGATTCCGAGTCTGGTGCAGTTGGAGCAAAGCATAGCCTGTTGAGCAGAACATTGTGCAATATATATCCAGGCTTGCGGGACTTTTTTGTCAATATATGTGGGGTTGATGAGATTCCTTCTTTCCATGATCATTTTCAGAATTTGCTCCATCTATCAACTACCGTTTTGCCTTCACAAGCAGCAAAATATGTAGGTACTACTACAAGTTGTTTATTTATGGTTTGTTTAAGTGTCACTAAGTAGCCCTTTTTCTGGCTTTATGCATCAGGTCTTCAAGGTTTTTCTGACGTTGGTAGATGAACTGGAATGTGGAAAGGTTAGTTCTGAAGATACTTTGCAAGTTAGTGGATATCTTAAAACATCAGAATACACCGTGCTTCCCACTCTTGGTAATAGATGGGTTTCTCTGCACCCTTCTTTTGGACTTGTGTGCTGGTGTGATGATGAGAAGCTAATTAAAGAATTCGGGATTTTGGATAAACTTGAACTTCTACATTTTGGGGAGCTCGTTGATGATGAAAAAGAGATGATTTATGTCAAACTGCCTCTTCTCATGCATACTCTGGGTATTCCTGCATTTTCTGAGGTAATTTGCTCACTTGCAACTGTATTTTGCAATGTATTAAGGAAGGTCGTGTCTAGATTCGGGTGTGAACTGGGGAAGTATAGTTTCAAGGTCCGCATATCTCCATGTTGCGTTCACATGGCACTAATTATGCAATGTCCTCGCTTGAGGGATTCTATCATGACGTATATGTTTTTGACAAGGATCGCTTTTTAGATGTCACCTACATAGTTTTGCCAAAGATCATTTGAACCACTCATGGTTTTGGCCAGAATTTTACTCTCTCTCATGTACAATGGGGTCTTGTTAACGAGTATACCAATAGCACTTTTTAATCACACCTAATAAAAAAAAAAAAAAAATCTATAAATTGGTTGTGCATAGCACAAGGAGCACGGTGCTTTAGAAAAGACAGAGTTTCTTTATTTGGATGTTTAACGGGTGCCCTTGGGGCATTCATTAACAGAATCCTATACAATAATTTATAGTGGAATATCTATGTGATGAGCAATGTCTTGGACCCAAATTATATAGAGATGTGATAAAGAATGTCAAAGAATGTTCCTTGGCTATGTTTTGATCCAAGTTCATTAAAGAGGCACCAATAGTGAGCTAAAGAAGAGCTTATCTGGAAGGAAGAATGTACAATGTTTATCAATGCAATTCAATCCATGTAAGTTCATTCACCATTCCAAGAATACAATGGTCTGGACATCCATCTGTAGTGTTATTATTAGAAGAACCTTGACATAATAAAATGACTCAGATGAGTAAACTTGGTGAATTTGTTGTCTCACCAAGAAGTTTCAAGATTTGATGGTTCGGTAGCACCTAGCATGGCCAAAACAACTGAACTAGGCAATATTTCTTTAACTTCTTAAATGAGGGATCTCCAAGTCTAAGGCTATGATCAATATGCAATGCTATGACTAGTGACATCGACAAGAATAAGTCTTCAGCTTTATTGATAGGGTCATTTACTTCAGGTCTTGTACTTCTCTTCCTCATCTTCAATCATATAGCAACATAGCCTATCAATGCTCTTCCCACTACAAGGTGGGCTTTTAGTATACATGATTTTTCCTGATTAAGTACTATACTATATCCTTTAAGAGAATCAAAATCATTGCTCTTTAGCATAAAAAGTGACTAGGCAATGTCACTTTACATTCAGGACATGGGAGAGACGGAGTAGTCAGAAACAAGATACTTTGAAAAGAGTGTCTAGCACATCTCAGAATTTGATGGTGTATATTCGGTGCTTTGCTAAGTGGTGCTGTGTTGTTGCTCAAGTTACAAGAAGTTTCTAGTGAGTGATATTTCCATGTGATCAAGTGATTAGTGAAGAAAAATGTTTTCTCTACGTATGTGATGTTGGAGTGGAAATAAAATTCCTTTTAGTATATTTTACGTGTGAAAACTACTAAATTCAACAGAAATCTTAAAAAGAAACCTAACAAAAGAGTGGCAAAGATTCGTTGAGCTGCTTCATGAAAATAAGCTTTTATGTTTCTAAACTTTTCCCCTGTTTTGGCCTTCAAAAATTTGTCAAAGCTATACTGGAATTACTGACTTCTTTCAAAGCAAAAGCACCTTACCCAAAATAATTCAACGGGAAGAAACAAGTATGCCAGGTCTGGCAGTATATCCATTTATCATAGTGACGTTGGGGAATGATTTTATTGCATATTACTAGAGAAAAGACCAGCAAGCAAACATTATGGTCAGCGAGTCCTTGTTGACCAAGATATTTTTGTTCAAGTAATTGTTCAGTGTGCAGTGATCATGGTTTAAATGATAGAGAATGGTATATAAAGCAGAGACTAAAACTCTAGAGTGACAAGAATGTTAATTTTGCAGTAGCTGATTGCCTTAAATATGAATACATACAGTACAGATTTTTGTTGATTGACCTTATCAAGTTCAGCACCTAGAATAAATTTCCAGATTGAAGTATTTGGTTTACTGAAATGGATATTGTAAAAATTGTAAATACGAAAGTACTTTAGATCCTACCCAATTTAAAAGTTTTTTTAAAGAAATGTTGTGCTGTATCTACTAAATAGATTTAGTGAAAAAGAACGTATTTTTGAATTGGTTCAACTTGTATTACCTTAATCTGTTGTCTAGGTTTTGGTCAAAACAGAAAATCTGTTGTCTGGGTTAATTCTGGGGATTCAAGCACATGTTCCAAGCAAAACGTTTAAGTTGGCTCCCTTTTATTGGAGATTTTGTATGAAGCATCAACTTAGTTGTTAGTTATTATAGCAAATTCTTGACTGGCAAGTTCATCAAAAACACACTATTGAAATCATATGCTCTGGGACTGTGAGATTGTCATGCAAAATACTCATCATCTTATTTACTATCTCAAACTTGGCATTTATGCAGGTCGTAACTCGTGAAGCTATATATTACGGTCCAATGGATTCTAGCTCCAAGGCTTCTTTCGTAAACTGGGTTCTTCCTTATGCTCAGCGTTATATATACTTTGAACATCCTAACACATATGCCAAACTTAAGCGGTCTGGATTTTCTAATTTGAGTGATTTGCGTGTTGTTGTTGTAGAGAGGTTATACTATAGGAATATCATAAGGGATTTGAGCATTGCTTCTGAAAGGCGATTGGAGACCACATCAGTTCTTCAGGTATGTCTTAGAAATTTGGGAATGTTCTGGATGTTTCCTTTTCCTTTGTTTAACCCAAGAACATGTAAGGCAGCCTACAAGCATGGTAAGGATGGAGGACATCTAGATTTCTTACGTTTCTTTTCGTCATATAAATGTTGCTTGTACAAAGTGAGAACATCAACCTTGAGACTTACATATTGAAATCTGACCGAACTCCAAACCTTGTTGGTTTCAACTTTTAAGTATAACAATAACATCCTGATTTTGACAGGGCAATACTTTATTTGTCACTCCAGAGTCCAATTCTCATGCCTTGTACATGGAGATTTCTCGTCTATGCTTTGATGGCACTCCGACCATTCACTTGGCAAATTTTCTTCACATGATCACAACGATGGCGGAGTCAGGTTCTCCAAAGGAGCAGGTAGAGTCTTTCATTATAAACAGCCAGAAGGTGCCAAACCTACCTGGTGATGAACTGGTGTGGGCCCTTTCCTCCGTATCTTTGTGTGAGGATGATGGATCACTAGAGAACGGCAGCTTTTCAGTGACAAGAAAAGTACAAAAATCCTTTCAGGCCAAGAGAAGGGCCGGAGTTACCTCAAACTGGCCTCCTTCGGACTGGAAAAGTGCACCAGGGTCAGTTTGTTCTCCTTATAGCCAAGTTAAGACACAGGCAGTAACCGTAAACACGAGCACTTGCTCACAAGTGATAAAGGAGGATTATCATGAATTTACTGGAGGAAGTGGTTGTGACCATGAGGCGAGTATCGATTTTACCATTGAAGATGTAGCAGCAGTCTCTCCAATCGAATTTTCAATTTCTGATAGAGCAACAACAGATGTCAGCAATTTGGATTCTTGCACTGATGTCTCAGCTAATCAAATGGGTACGACTCCAGTGTCTGATCTACCTGACTTGGAACAACCTCAGTTGATTGGAAGAACAATGCTCAATATCGGCACATCTGATCCAGAACAGGCAATGTTAGTGGGAAAACTAGGAGAACTCGTCGCTTTCAAATATCTTGCCAAGAAATTCAGTCGAAGTTCTGTTAAGTGGGTCAATGAAGATGGTGAAACTGGTCTACCCTATGACATCACCGTTGAGGATGGAGAAGGACTTCAATACATAGAAGTCAAAGCAACGCATTCAGAGGAGAAAGATTGGTTCTCCCTCTCAACAAATGAGTGGCAATTTGCAAATCAGAAAGGTCGAAATTTCAGCATAGCACATGTCATTTTGGTAGGCCACAGCAGAAACAAAATCAAATTATTTTCAAATCCAGTTGAACTCTGTCGCTCCGGGAAGTTGCAATTGGCCATTGTGATGCCAAGCTAGCCATTATGCCCTTAGTGGCTCAGCTTGTGTCGAGTCTCTCATGCCTTAAGCAGTGTATGTAGTAGTGACACCGAACCAACAGTAGTGCTGATGAGTACCTTGCTTAAATACAGAGAAGTTTGGTTTTAATCTTTCATGTTTGGCAATGGAAGGAGATGCAAGTGACTTGAAGAGGTCATTTTTCTGTGACTTCTGCATATGGTTAGGCTTTGTACAACTAGCCTTTAGAATGAGCTGCATTCAGTGCTTTCAAGCATGACTGCACAACTTGTGACGTGTAGTTATTTAGATGGAGTTATATTAATCATCCTCTTTATTCTCATTCTCTTCTCTCTCCATCGAAACAGTCCGAAGGAAGGACTAATTTTAGTTCTCATAATCTTTCTTGATTCCTGCTCTAAAAGTCCGTTTGTTTCATTGAAAATTTCACAATAAAGGAGAATATTTTTCATGGAAATCATATTCAAGGAGAGGTTAGTGTTAATTTATTCGATGATTAAGAGAAAATGATTTTTTTTGCTAGAAAATGAAGTCATATATCTCAACCTAAGCTTGTCATTTTCTGGTTTTTCTATAGATCAGTTACTTTTATGTCATTCAAAGACCAAAAAGTCAAAAAACAGTTTCCTCAAAACAGTTTTCTTTAAATAAATGGACCCTAAAACTTTAAACCTCTTTTGGCCCGAGTGAGAACCATAAGTGAAGTTGAAGGTCAGCCCTTGTATGCAAGAAGTACCGGAACAATGTAGAAAATGATTGTTAAGCATTTTTTTACGGTACAATGGGTGATGCCGCGGACTAGATTTGACACAAGCGAGGCAACCATGGTGCACCAGGTGCCCCTCCTTGAGCAAGCTTTCTCATAGCTTTTCTTTTCTTTTTTCTTTTTTTCCACCCGTCCTTCTTTTCTTTATTTGTTCCTCATTTCAATGAATATTATAATTTTTAATAGTTTCCTGCAAATTTATTCCCATTTGATGATTAAAAAAACGTCATGTCACTCACGTGGTCAAATGAAGAATACTTGACTGAACAATGGACCAAAGTCAGAGGACACCATTGGAGTTAGACCAATAAAAAAAATGAAGATTCAATTACCAAGATCACACAAATTAGGAATCAATTGTGGATTTATCCCTTATTAGTAAACAAATTCAAAGATAGATAAATCCAAAAGACATCATTGTAAGAAATATTTCTGTGAATTGCTTAAGAATGTTCAACTATGATTAAATGTGGATGATCACACTCTATAGTTACTTCTAGAATTGGGAATTCTATTTCTTGTAAATACTTTAGATCAAGAATTATACTATCATATAACTAGTGTACTTGCCCATGCTTGGCATCGGTCTTATATGTAAAAATTTATTGAAAATTCATGTTTACTTAAACTTTTACTCATACTCTGCACATTCAATTGTATAGTATTTTTAAAATTATATAATCATAACACTAAATAAACGGAAGGAAATATTATGCTAAATAACACACGTCATTTGCCATTAGGTATTAATTATGCGTTCATCTGCATTCTGTATAAAATCACTCTACACCTATCAAATATCTTATAATTTCCAAAAATTAAAAATTTATAATAAAGTCTACTTTACTTGAAGATTTATAAACATTGATATTTTTCCATTCTTGTTAAGTTAATTTAATTAACTTTTTTTTTGGGTAAAAGGTAATGAATATATAGAACATTGACCAAGTGTACAAAAGATCACGGCATCAAAACTTACACTCAAGACAATAGAACGTTATGAGTGGAAGAATGCCGGGATGTAAAAGCCACAAGTGGTAACCAAAACAGCAAACACAAAGGGACACGAAAAGCACGGCATGAACAACCGGCCCCCAAAAACACAAAAATCCTCAGCTAGGGAAGAGAACAACTGCCAAAAATAGCAAGCCGCTACTCACAAGGCCAGACAAACACGCACCAGCTAAAAAGGAAGCAACTAAGGATCCCCAGAGAAGATGACCGGATCAATGCCCCAGCTCCTCTGCAATCTTCTATTCCTGAAGTTATCTTCGACATTCCTAAAAGTGATTGCCTTATCTCTGACCACTTTAAAAAGATAGTTCTTCATAGCCGGAATAGCAAGAGGTTGTTCTCTGAAAAGGATGTTATTCCTGTTTTTCCAAATAATATGACAAAGCGCTCCAAAGAAGAAACGAGCTATGCACTTATAAAAATCATTTCCCATCAGCAAGGTAGTGGCCCAGCAGAGATTCTCCTCCCATGACCTGTTACGCCAAGGTAGATTGCATCTGGCCACCCAAAAAAAAGCAACCCCGACTATAACACGACAACCAAAAAACAAGTGGTCAATAGAATCAGGCACCTCATTGCAAAAGGCACAAGCACCACTATCTATCCTGCCATGAGACAATAAAAGCGCATGTGTGGGAAGCCTACGCTTGGCCATAAGCCACAGGTTTAGTTGATACCGTGGTGCCATTGCATTGTTCCAGACGAACGTATGCCATTAGACCCGAGTCCTCTTCCGCCTAAAGGTCTCCCAAGCCGTAGCAACAGTGAACCGGCCTGAGGAACTCTCCCCCCAACAAAAGCAATCCGAGTTCTAAGTGAGGCTCGGGAAAGGGTGATCCCACGACTCAAGCACCAACCTAAGAGGTTGCCTAGCATCAAAGAAAAGATCTGCCACTGTCGCCTACCTAGATAGTCCAAAGCTATAGATGATTGAGTCTGAAAAGATTGAGTTCAAGGGACCCCTAGGGTGCTAATTGTCAAACCAAAGAGAGGTAGAGAGGCCGTCCCCATTCCTCCAAAAGAAAGAATTTCGGACCTCACTTCTGAAAGATTAGATTTTCTTCCAAGCCCAAGAACAGAAAGTGGGTTTTCATTGATTTTAAAAACATGGAATGAATCCACCTGCACCACAAAGCCTCATTGTCTGAAAACAGGAGCCAGATATGTTTCAGCATGGCGGCCTTGTTGCAATCCCGAAGCCTCCGATACCAAGGCCTCCTTCCACTTTTGGGAGGCACACATCCTCCCAGACAACCTTAGCTCCCCCTCTACCCAATTCTGGTCCTTTCCATAGGAATTGCCTAAGTACTTTCTCAATCTAGTCCAGCATAGCTATAGGTAATATAAAAACACTCGGCCAGTAAGCTTGGATAGCATGAAGGACTGACCTGATAAGTTGAAGCCGGCCAGCAAAAGAGAGAAAGCGGTGAGTCCAAGCTTGAACCCTCGCAGTAATACGGCTGACGAGAACGCAATAATCCGCCTTGCTAAGCCTCAAGGTGATTATAGGAACTCCCAGGTAGCGCACTGGTAATTTGCCTTCCTGAAAATCGAGATCGAGGAGGATCTGATTCCTTAAAGAAGGTGAACCACCAGCCAAAAAGATATCACTTTTGGAAGGATTTAGACTCAATCCACTCCACACCGAAAAGGTTTGGAGGCCCTCTTTGAGGAGATTAACCGAAGCTAAGTCCACCTCACAAAATAGAAAAACATCGTCTGCAAAGAAAATGTGCGAGAGATTCGTTGCCTTGCATCTCTAGAAGAACTTAAACTCTGGCTTGGAAGAGCACCTAAATAGAATTCCAAACAACACCTCCATAACCAACGTAAATAGGTATGGAGAGATAGGATCACCTTGGCGAATGCCACATCCACTTGCAAAGTAACCATGAAGTTCCCCGTTCAAAGCGATGGAAAACATGGGAGTGCGTACACATATCATAATAAGCCGAGTCACAAAGTCGGGAAATCCAAAAGCAAGGAGGACTCTCTCAAGGAAACCCCAATCAACTGTGTCATAAGCTTTCCTAAAGTCAACCTTAACCGCACACTTGGGAAGGTATGGTTCAAGGTGGAAACCAGAAAAGAGTTCCTGAGCCATCAAAATATTGTCTCTGATCCGCCTGCCTTTTACAAATGCACTTTGAAAAGGGCTAATAACACTCTTTAGAACAGCTGCAACTCGATTAGCCAGCACCTTTGTAATACATTTATAAATGGTGTTGCAGCAAGCGATGGGCCTGTAGTCATCAACAGAAGTCGCATTGGGCACTCTAGATACAAGCACCAAAATGGTGTTATTTATCTCCCTCAAGAGCTTCCCTGTGACGAAGAAATCCATCACTACTGCTGTGACCAACTGTCCAACGGTCTCCCAATTTTCCTTGTAGAATTCAACCGTAAAGCCATCCGGGCCATGGGCCTTACCCCTAGCTAGAGAGAAGAAAGTATCCCGAATCTCCACCTCAGTGACTGGTCGAGCAAGAAAGTTAACCTAGTCGTCTGAAAGAGGATGCTGGATAGTCTCCCGGATCTCCCCAATCAAAGGCCCTCCTTGCTCCACCCACCGCGCCAGAATGTCCTCAAAATGCTCCACAAAATGCTATTGAACTAGTTGCGGCTCAATAATTTGGTTACCTGAGGAATCCAGAACAGAAAGAACTCTATTTCACAATTGTCTCTTTTTTACGTACTGATGGAAGAACTTGGTGTTGTGATCTCCCTCCTTGAGCCACCTGACTCTTGATTTCTGTCTGAAGAAAGACTCCTCACTAGATCGAAGGTCAGTAAAGATACGCCACTGGTCCTTCTCCAACTCTGCAAGATCAATCAAGAAGGGATCCCTCTGAAGACCGGCTTGCGTGTTCTCCAAGGCAACCCTCGCTTCTAACATCTTGGCAGATATATTTGAGAATCATTCTCTATTAAGCTACTTGAGACGACTTTTGAGAGCCTTGAGCTTGCGCACCAGCCTAAACATAGGTACTCCCTCCCTCGAGTCCTCCCAAATTCGAGTAACAATTATATTGAACTCAGGATGCTTCATCCAAAAATCAAAGAACTTGAAGGGTTTCCTCCGAAAAATCGAGTTAAGCACTTTAACCACCATAGGTGTATGATCTGAAATACCTGGGGCTAGAAAGGAAGCTTCCGAGTACGAGAAATCTAAGCACCACCTAGAGTTCACAAGGACTCGATCAATCTTTCTAGCCTTTCTAGTAGAACCTGAGGAGGTTGTCCACGTGTATTTGAAGCCAACATACCTAAGGTCTTCCAGCTCCCGCCTGCACCAAGCACTGTCCGAAATCATTGAAGCATGGGATCCAAGCATCAGAGCCACCAACCCTGTCGGCGGGGTCATTAATAGTATTGAAATCTCCCATCACTAGCCAAGTTGAATTCTATAGGGCACTACTTCTAGAGGTAATATCCCCCCAAAGTTGTCTCCAAAGAGTAAAAGAGTGCTCCCCATAAACAACTAACACATAGCAGGACATTCCCGAGTCCAACAGCTTAAGAAAGCCATGTACTGCCTGACTAGAAATAGCGAGAACTTCAAAGTTAACCCTTTAGGGGTCCCAACCAACCCAATGCCTACCCCTAGGGAAGAATTCATAGTTGGCAATCCAGCACCAGTCCCTTAACAGTCTCCCAGAAATGGAATTGAAGAAAGCCTACAGCACCTTCGTTTCCAAAAGACCAACCAATAGCAATTGATTTGAAACGACTAGACTACGGACCTCCGCCTGTCTAATGGGATTAACAAGGCCTCTAACATTCCAACAACCCGTATACATATATACAATAAAGAAGAAGGACCAAGGGTTACCTCCTTTTCGAGGGCAGCTTGCGCCGAGAAGGAGGCGGTGCCGCACGGGGCGAAGGAGGAGGCGGGTCTGGAGACAGAGCCAGAAGCTTATCTTGCATGGTCACAACCATCAAACTAGACGATGGGGCCTTCGGCGACGAACAAGGGGAGAGCAGGTCATAATCTGAACTGCCAATATGTCTGGATACACTTTCGGACTCCTCGCCAGGGTTGGACAGACGTGTCAAGCCATCCACAGGGCTGATGGGATCATCCATTGTGGCGGGGAAGGTGACATCCGACTTTGTGAGGATCTGCAAGCCACTCTGGGCCCTACGAGTTGATGTGGAGGGCAAACTCCTCTCAAAAGCAACAGCCTTCATCTTTAGCAAGCGCCCTTCCTCACTCGAAGCGGCTGGTAAGGACTAGACTAACTCCATAGGAGGGGGAGGCTTCTTCTTCTTCCCCTTGACTTGTTTCCAAGCCAGGTCGGCGTCACCAAGTCCATCCACCCCAACTGGATCAGGTTCGAGCACCTAGGAAGCAACGAGGGGGAGGGGTTGGCCTGACCTTGAGGTGAGGAGGCCGCCGGCCTTGGAGGCCCATCCACCACTACCGAAGCAGGATCAGGAAGGCGGGCTACAACGGGGGAGGTGGGACGAGCCTGATCTTGCTACAAGACCTCCACTAGCTTTGGAACCGTAGGAGCAACAGCACAATTGTGTCCAAAAGTTCCAGATCTAGCACATTCAACCGATCTCAATTCATATTCAATAGCAACTGATCGAGTCACCCCATTTGAGGTTACCTTCACCGAAGACACTCTCGGTTGGTTGGCTTGGATCTCCACGCACACCCTTGCGAAGGAAATCATCCTCATTTGTTCTGTACGTTGATCCACATAGAGGGGTTTTCCAACAGCGCTTGCGATAGCACTAATCGCCGGCGCGATCCACAAATCAAAGGGGAGATTCTTCAATCTAACCCAAATCGGCACCGAAGTTTGCTTGTCTCTTTTCAGCTCTAGAAAAGGCTTCCATTGTTGCAAAATGAATGGCACCCTTGCAACCGTTAGAGGCTCATCCTCCAAAATCTTCCTCCAGAATAACAGATCAGGAATGTGGAAGACAAAAAACCCCTGATCGTTGGCCAAGACCTCGACTAACTTCGGCCCCCAAGTGTGTTTGAGCGAATGCTCCATGAGCTGAAACGGAAGCCTTCTCCCCACGAAATAGCCAACTAGGCATTCATGCCACTTAAGATCCACTGCATCAAGCACCTCTTTCGGGAGATTAACAACCAGACCATCCTCCTTGAAGGAAGGGGGTACATAAGTGAGATCGTACCCCTTGGCAGCAAGCCTAGCAACGCTCGCCCAAGAACGGGCAAGGGGGGGCTTCGAGTTGGTCGGATGGCTATGAGGGACCTAAGGTCTCTTAAAAGTAGACCTCGCACGACTACGTCCTCTGGATTGTCTAACACGGGCTAAAGTCTTCGGGGGATCTCGTTTCTCCTTCAAAGCAACAGCAGGGGCCTTACCCATGGCTAGGGAAGGCTAGCCCAAACGAATACGGGAAGAAGGGTTAAGCCCCTCCTCAAAACCAGAACCAGGCTGAGCCTCAAAACTTACTCCACCCACCACAGCAGATGAAGAAGCCATAACTCATCGGCAGCCCTCTACATAGTCCAACCCTTCTATAGTACAGGTATTGTAGAGAATTGGACCATAAGAGGGAAAGGGAAGAACCAGTCTGAAGAGGTATGCTGAAGATCCGAAAAACCACCGCAAAGCCCCACGAACCAGCTCCAGCACTCTACACGAACAGAGCTCGAGAAGATCGCCGCAGCAACGAAACGCCAGGTCCCGGAGAAGCTCCGAACTCGACCAAGATAGCAGCAGGTCGAGAGAAGAACCGGGCTGAAGAGTCGAAGAACCACCACAAAGCCCCACGATCCAGCACTAGCAGCCCGCACGAACAGAGCTCGCGAAGACAGCCGCAGCAGCGAAGCGACGGAACCTAGAGCAGCTTCGAACACAACCAAGACAAGGGCTAACCGGAATGAGGATAAGAGCTGAGAAGTCCAACCTCCCCCACAAGAACCCCCAAGGAAGCAACGGCAACCCGCGCAAGCAGAGCCCAAGCAAGCAGCAGCAACAGCAAATCGGGCCAATCGGAGAGTGCGGGGGAGAAGGGCAATCGGTGGAGGCAGAATCAGGCCGCGGCACTCGACCTAGGAGCTCCTTGGAGGACCGGCAATGATGGGGAAATCGACGACGATTCGGAGCTCCGGCAACATCTTCCCGACCCGAGGTCTTTCCTCAACCCCAGAAACGAAGGGGAACGAAGCGAGCGGACGAAGGAAGGAAGCGGCGAGAAACCCTAGGGAATCACCATGAACGCCCTCAGAGTTCCTTATGCAAATGCTTGCGCTGAGCCCCTTTGATCTGCAGCCTGAAGACGACAGCGATGATCAGGGTGGCGCCGGCGTCGGCTCAAAGTTTGATCGCCGGGGGGGACAAGCGAAGCTAGAAAGCCACGAGCGACCCTGAGCTAAGAGGGCTAGATAGTTAGTCCATGAGTTAAGACTGCATAATTTCTGTTAGCCAAAAAGGTAATTTAATTAACTGTTACTTTGGACTTAGATAGTATTATACATGATATTTATAATAATTTATTGAGAGGTTTTCTACTAAAATTTTACTTTTTCTTGACGAAGCTCTTCAATTTTTTACTGGGAGCAAAAACGAATTATTTCATGAAATATGAATGCGTTTAATGTGCAAAAGTCAATTTTAATATGATATATTAGGTATTCTAAGCAGATTTTACTTGATTTTCTTGAAAGAGTATATCGTCATATTTTTTTCATACTTAATTTTCTCCTTAGGTTTGATTTGGTATGTGTGAAGTTAGATTTGGCGTGTGCATATGTAATTTGATTTGTTGATGGAATGGCTTGCTAATAATAAACTAGAATTGAGGCACATGCTACATGATGGATGTGTTAAGTATGAAGAACTTTGGATCATTTTTTTGAGGAATCGAGTAATTATTTATTTGAGTGTAAGTGTACTAAATAATTAAGGGTTAATACCATGAAAAATCTTAAACTAGTATACTTGTGACAAATTTATCTTAAATGACCACAAAAAAAAAAAAAAAAAAAACCCAAAATTGGTATACTTGTGATAAATTTATCCCAAACTAATTTTTTTATCACCAAAAATCCCAAACCGGTCCATTAAATTAGATTAATACAAAAAAAAAACCATAAAACTAGTACAACTTTGACAAACATAGAATAAAATCTCAAACTGGTACACCAGTTAACTATCATGTGTCATCCAACTCAGCAATTTGAGGGTAAAATTTAACGAAAACTAAAATATAATTTATTTTTCATAAGTGTACAAGTTTGGGATTTTTTGTAGTCAAAAAATTAGTTTGAGATAAATTTGTCACTAGTGTATCAGTTTGAGATTTTTCATGGTATTAACCAATAATTAAATATGTGAATTGGGTGCTTCCTTGATGAAGAGAACGTAATGGATACTTTTAACTTATATGCCAGGATAAATTGAAAAAAAAAACGATAAGAAAAACGTTTTGGCGTGAATGTATTTAATGAGTATAATGAACTCTAGAGTCCAACTTTTTTTTTGGTCTGTATACAAATAATCCAAATAATTATTTATTGTAGAGTCTTCTTAAATAAATTTTCATTAATCCTTTTTTTCTAACAAGTCTCCATCAGGTGGGCTAATTCTTGCCACGAGTCCACTATAACGATAGTATCATCCAAATATCTTATAGATAGTCCAAAAATCATCCAGAAGGCTAAACAGTTATTAGTGATGCTTCTGGGAAAAAAAAAGAAAAAAGAAATAGCAAGTTATTTAATATCAAAGATCATATTGGGATGTTTGACGAATGATGGGCTAGTGTGTTTGAGTTTTCTATGTGTCGTAGATGTCGAAAGCAACTCCATTATGACCTTACGGAAAGCTTTTCCCTTTCAAATGCGAAGAATCCTAGTAAAGGGCAAGGACTTTCATCCACACAACATCAATACTAAGACATCAGAAATTGTCGATTTATGAAATTTAATGAAAAGGCATTGATATTGCAATTCGCAAATACCTAAATTTTTGCTCATTAAGTAATCGACTAGGTCAACTTTATTTTCAATTAAGTACCCTACCTTTCGAACGGCTCCACGTGAGACTCCGTAACAAAATTACTTTGGATCATAGTAATCTTGCCCTCCTTTATTATGTTCACAGTAATTTTAATGAACTTTTTGGGCCAAACCACTTTAAGAATTTAAATAAAAAAAAGGCCGTATTTTTCTCTATTTCTAATTAGATGCAATCTCCTCCAACTAAAACCTATCAATCAGTAACTTGGTCGAAGGAATTGGTTACAAGAACCGACAATGGAGGAAAACATGGCAATAAATTGTATTATGAAGAGTAGAATTGGCCATACGAGTTTCTCGTTTGCCTTTCTTATATGAAATCATTTTATTAAATGAGAAATTATTTCTATTGAAAACAAAAATAAGTACTGGTGATTTAGCTTTAGCATGATAAGTACTTTATTGAGTTTCATAAGTATCGTACTCGATATGATGAAAAGATAATATATAGTCTATAGATTATGTAGATCATATCTATCTCAATCTTCGTAAAACTTCACTCAGCAGAGTTCAACCAAGGGATGCTCGACCTACTTCTCGACTTAATGAGAAATCAAGTAGCTTCCTCGGCCAACTGAGACTTCACAGTGCAAGTGTTCGATGAAAAACATGGGAAAGTTGTGGCAAGGATGCTGTAGAAGGAACCAAAGAAATATGTACACGTAGTGCGGTCAACAAAAGAGAGTAATTTTGGTGCCCATTTTAGAGGGAAAAGTATCAAAAAAATCATAACATGTTGCATTGGTACCAATTCAGTTCTAAATATTTCAATTAAACCAATTTAATCTTAAACATTTTCATATTTGTATCATTTCAGTCCATCCAGCCATTTTGGTTAACCTAACATTTACGTGGCAATTTTGAAGAATATATATTTTTTTTTCGAATTTTTTATTCAATTTTTCCTTTTTCTTTCTTTTTTCTCTTCTTCTTCCTTGGGCATCTTCTCCCACAGTGGTTGGCAAGGCTTGCCAGCCACTAGGTGAGGGCCGTGAAGCCCTCAACCGCCCTCTTCTAAGGCCGTGGGAGAGGTTGGCCTTGCCCAGATTTGGGGCAAGCCACCTCGCCCTGCAATCCCCAAGCCTCGCAAGAAGATGAAGAGAAAAAGGAAAAGGAAAAAGAAAAAAAATTAATAAAAAAATTTAAAATTTAAAATTTAAAAATTGCCATGTCGGCGTTGGTCGAATGGCCAGCATCGGCAAGCATCCATATCAGCACCAGCCCACCAAACTTGGTCTAATGGACTAAATTGATATCAATGTAAAAAGGTTTATGATTGAATTGGTCCAATCAAAAGGTTTAAGATTAAATTAATACCAACGCAATAGGTTTATGACTTTTTTGATACTTTTTCCCTAATGTGGACAATTGTTTCCCTAGAAATAGAAGGAAGTGGCGCACTCACAAACCAAAGTTGTTCCTCAAAAAAGATAAGGATGCAAATAGAGGGAAACCATCCAAATAGTTCTTAAATTTTGATTTAATGTGCGATGTTATCTCTAAATTTGTAATTGTTTCATGTGGTCCCCAAACCATTAGTAATTGTCCAATGTAGTCATTATGTTTGCTCAAACGACGAATTAGACATAATTTGATAATATGGATTATTATATGTTGAGTTGGATTTTTTTAAATTGATGAGTCGACATGTCCATCTCATACATCTTCTTTAGAAAAGGAGGGAAAAAAAAAGACTTGAGCGTTAACATTCCCATAATTACTTGATGACATGAATTATTATATCTTGATTTGAGATGAAGTGTAACTTACTTTTATTGTCCATCATTCAAACTTAATGGATTGGAAACCATATTGGTAGATTCCATTAAATTAAATTAACAAAAGGATGACATAGAATATTTTCATAGTTGATGGATTAGATTAAATATTTACTAATAATTCAGGGACCACACCAAACAAATTAAAAGTCTAGGGACAATATTGGACATTGAGCAAAAATTCATGAAGTATTTGTATCATTTTCCCTACAAACAACTATTACAATCAGTTGTCCCTTATTATGAATTCAAGTACTATCTCCATCATAAGATAGTATTATCTGTCCGCTAAGCTATAGATTTCCCAATTGGTGTTAGCGAAAATGGTTGCGAGCCCGAAAACCCAGACCAGACCAGCCTCGAATTTTAAGCCCGGATAGGCCTAGGTCAGGATTTCAAGCTCCCCTTTTTTTCTCCAGCCGGTATGCCATGAGATGCTCAAGCTCAAAATAGTCCACAATTGTCCGAATTGTTTTTGAAAAATAAAAAAATTAAATCCTAAATATAAACTATAGAAAAAAAATAACAGAAAACATAATATCTATACTGAAAAATACTTAATTGAAGTCATGAATAAGTTTATACTATACATGTTGAGAAGTGATTTTTTAGCCAAAAATATAATAAGCAATCTATTTTTAATAAGGATAAAGAAAAAAATTTGCGCTAGACCCAAAAATCCCGGACCGGCCCGATCTCTTCTCTTTCCTCTTCCTCCACCTCGTTGGTAATGCCCGTTGTGCCTACCCCATCTTCGCCAAATTCGGGCCCAACCACCACCGCCTATCAAGCCACCGACCAACACCACTGCCGCTACCATCGGTGCTTTTCCTTCTCCCATCATTAATCTGCCATTGTTCTAGACTTGCCTCGACCACTGGTCTCAATGGCTCCTCCACGGCCGTCGTGTCTCGCGGCCATGGAGGAGCCGCTGCCTCCAAATCTAGATGCCCAACGCCTCCATGGATGCCTCGGACTCTATCCATTTTGAGAAACTCAACAGTGACATCAAGTTTAGATAGATGAGAGAGAATCGGTTAGATCGAGAAAGTGGAGGAGATTGGGATTGACCGGCGGCAAAGACTGATGGGCAAGGAGTCGCTGTTGGGGGTAAAGGCTAAGGAGGGTGGGGTAGAGAGAGAAGAAAGAGCGAAGGATTTGATCGAGGGGACTTAAATTCGCTTTGATTTATGACTTTATCCAAGCCATGCTCACGCACTTTAGTGCTCAAGTTTGGAAAGGCTCTCCAATTGTTTGAAGTTTGGATAGCCTCAATCGATTTTAGTCGGTAGGTCCACATGATGTATTGACTATGCGATAACTTGTCATATATGATAATCCTTATAAAGGAAACTCTCTTCTTCAGGACGTTTCCTCATCTATCACATTAGCTAATCGGCTCAAAAATCTTGTTGATGTGTGCAAACCTCATGTGATGGAAAGAATAAAATATGCATTTTTTTTTCTTTTGTATTTTTCTAATTTGGAAGGGCATTTTATTTGGTCATTGATCAGAGCTCAGGTTCGGGAGTTGGTTTGCGCGCGAGAAAGATGTTAGCACCCCCTAAAACGCTCATTTATAAATCATTACCCGAATTCATTATTACAATTATTCCGTTATCATATGTACGAAAGAAAACCAAACTTACAAGAGAACGATGGAAATGTTGGTACAAGAATATTAATGAATACCTTTTAGTGACTTTTACAAACGGACCCCCATGACCGACCTTTAGTTCATAGTATTAAGTTCAAAAAGAAGAGAAGAAGACACCACCGTCCTTTGTCTCTGCTTTTATGGAACTCTCCCTCTCCTCTTCCCATATCACAGTGGAAGGAAGGCAAGCGAAGGACTTATTCCGCGCTTTTTTATTTTCAAAGGATTTATTCGTTGCTTAATTCTAGAGCTGTTAAACGGGTGGATTGAGTCGGGTTTGGGTCGGGTCATTAATGATCCGACCCAAATTGACTCATTAACCCATTTATGACCAATTTATGCATAATGTAAATTTTCTGATCCATACCCGACCCAACCCATATTATATTTAACCAAATTTAGAAAAACTTAATCCTATGTTTTTTTTTTAAAGATTATATTACTAAAATACTTCCAAACTTATTTCTTATATATATATATATATATATATATATATATATATATTAAATTGTATTGCTAAAATAGTTTTATACAACACAAATTTAATGGACAAATTTTATAATTTTTAAAATAATTATTTTAAAAATCGAATTTTAATTATTTTTTTATTTTTAATTATTAAATTTTTAAATATTTTTATTTTATTTTTAAATATACTTGCCCGACGCCGGTGAGCTCGAGTCTCCCAGATCGGCGAGGCTCGAGCGTCACTAGGCGTCAACGAGCTCGAGCTCGCCTAGTCGATCGCCGGCCATCGCCGTGCCAACAACCGGAAGGAGGAAGGAGAAAGAAAGGAAAGAAAAAAAAGGAAAGAAAAAGAAAGTAGCATTTAATATCTTTAAAGTTTTTCTTATCGGTATGAGGTTTATTTTGATTATTCTGGTGTCGTTTATTTTTATGAGGTTGAGGGTTTATTGCTATGTTTCTTTGTCTCTTTTCGGGGGCAAGTTCCCTTGCATTTTGATTTTGTCTTTTCATTATAAGAGGGATCATACGAGCACGAAGTCTCCCTAGGCTTCTATTGGTGGATTGTTCTTCTTTCGGTTGTCTTTGTAATTTAATCGTATTACACATTTGTGTTCCTTGTCGTAAAACCTTGGAGACTATTTCTCCATAGGAAAGAAGATCATAAGGTATTTGGCCCTTTGTATTCTTCTCTAATTCTATCTCTAACTTGGTCACCTATAATTTGAGGTAAACCGGCTAAGAATTTTCTTTCCAAAGGGTCGATTGCGGTCTGGTCTCACAAGAACCCTTTGAAGAAAGAGTTCTTTGTATTCTCGAATCTTCCTAAGGATTTACAACGCATAGAGAAAATTTTTAAAAAATTATAATTTCGATTTTTATAATATATATATATATATATATTTATAAAGTTAAATAGGGAAGAGAGATATTATAAGATTTTTGTTGAAAATAGGTTCTCAACCCAACCCATTTAAAACCTACTTAAGACCCACCTATCTTAAACATTTAATTGTGAAACCCATTTAACTACTTTTTGTCAAAAACAAGTGACCCATTTATGATTTAAATTGGTCATATATGGGTTTATGACCCATTTTAACACCTCTATTGATAGGTAGAGGTGTCAAACGGGTGGATCGAGTCGGGTTTGGATCGGATCATTAATAGGTTGATCCAAATTGACCTATTAACCCATTTATGACCCATTTAAGCCTAATGTAAATTTTTCGACCCATACCCGACCCCGACCTGACCCATTTAGTAAAATATTTTCATATTTAACAAATTTAGAAAAACTTATTCCTATGTTTTTTTTTTAAGATTATATTACTAAAATACTTCCAAGTTTATTTCTTATATATATATATATATATATATATATATATATATATATATATTATTTTTAAAATGTTATTGCTAAAATAGTTTTATACAACACAAATTTAATGGACAATTTTTATAATTTTTAAAATAATTATTTTAAAATTTTGAATTTGAATTATTTTTATTTTTAAAATTAAAATTTTAATTATTTTTATTTTTTAAAAATATAATTTTTCTTTTTTTCTTTTTGTTCTTCTTCTTCTTTGGCCGGCCGGCAACCATGACGACGGCCGGCGGCTGGCCCACGGGCGAGCCTCCCGGCTCGCCGGCGTCGGGCGAGCTCGAGCTCACCCCTCGCCAAATCTAGCGAGCCTCGAGTCTTGCCGGCGTCGGCGAGGCCTCTGCCTCACCAGATCCGGCGAGCTCGAGCTTGCCTGGCCGGTCGCCAGCCATCGCTATGCTGACGACTGGAGGAAGAAGAAAGCAAAAAAAAAAAAAAAAAAAGAAAAAAAAAATAAAATAAAATAAAATAAAAATAATTCTAATTTTGGTTTTGTTTAAAAAATATTTTTATAAAGTTAAAGAGAGAAGAGAGAGATTGTAAGGTTTTGAGTGAAAATAAATAGGCCCATTTTTAATGGATTGATAAATGAGTCTTAAATTGGTCAGCTCTCTAACCTATTTAAGACCCATATATCTCAGTCTTGACCCATTAAAACCCATTATGAGTGCTTTAGGAAATAAGGCTTGACCCATTAACGATCAATTTAAACATAAATGGGTCAATGACCCATTTTGACACCTCTACTTAATTCCGAAACAAAGTATTCGCGAGACAATTTTATTATTATTATTAGATTTCCAGTTCAAATGGATATCACGTTTCTCTTTTATTTATTTATTTATTATTTGCTTGGTAAAGTTTAATTTAAAAGAGCGAGTGAAATGATCGCATCTCCATCACTGTACGTATGCCGTAGTGCTACATCAACAGGTTTTAGGCCTCCGTCCTCTCTCCTTTGGCTTTTTAACTTAAACAGTAGAGAAAATTCTAAATAAGGGTTTAAGGCGGCAAACTTAATATCAAACAACGGTCGAAGCTCGTCGGCCAGTGAAGGCCAGTTAGCACAAGACCTTTTTGTATAAGCCAAAGATTATAGGAAAAAGAATTAAAAATGCCAAAAAAAAATTCAAACTAGAATGCACTGTAGGCCAGAAATTGAGGTGAAATTCATCTCCTTTGCCGCAGGAAATTACTTTCAAGGCATTTCAATTATCCAGTGACGATGAATCTTAGAATATTAAAATAATAAATAACACATTCATTTAAAAGCTAACTTTTAGATGAAGGCGTATTTAAATCTAGCTCTGATACCTTATATTTTATGGAATCACTATCAACTATAATAAAAATTTAAGTTATTATATGAAAGCATGATTTATTATTTAATTATTTAACAATGGAGAAGATGAGAAGCCGAGGGAGAGGCTGCTCGGATATATATTAATCTCGACAGAGAACTGATCCGAAGGCAAAATCCTCGGCATCTCCGAGATTGTATGCTACATTGAGTCCTTGGTGGAGTCCCCAACGCCCATGGAGATGGGAATTATAAAGCGGCTCGATCCGCTTGAACATGGGGCCGATGATCGAGAAACCCCAATCGATCGAGGACTCGCGCGTGGAGACGAAGTTCTTGGAGACGCCGTCGCTGAGGCAGCTGATGGTGGCAGAGGCAGCAGTCGCTTGAAGTGATTGGTTTCCGATCTTGTCCGATTCCAAAGACCGAAAGGATCGGTTCCCAAAATTGGGAACTCAAGACCGGACCATGATCCTCGACCGGGAACTAGTCATTGTCCAAAGCATGACTGGAACAAATTTAAACCTTGAGACAAATTCTATGCTTCCATCAGAATATCTTATTATCCAATTAGAGGCTCTTATTTTCTAAGAAACAATAAGCTAAACTCACTATATTTTTTAAAGAAATAAAAAAATATATATATATAGTTGGTCCAGTCTAGTCCAGTTCTCCCTTGAAATCGGGAACTTGACTGCCACCAATTCCCTTTTTAGGAATTGAAAATTGGACCGATACTCTTAGGAATCGGACCCAATCGGCCGGTTGAGTCCTTTTCGAGCGGTTCTCGATTCAGACGATCCATTTTGCACATCCCTCATGGCAGCGGCTGTTGCTGCTGCTTCGACAAGAAGTCAGCAACGCGGTAGAGCCTGAAAGCTCGAGCGAAGGTTGCCATCTGAGGGGCTATGGACATGTGGAGAGAGCTCGCAACGTCAATTTCTGGGAGTCATCTTCATCTTCAAAATTGCATCGTGAGGGCTTCGAATTTCTCCTCTCTTTTTTCTGACTTTTTTAGTTTTTTTCTTTTTAATCATTATTCAGACATTTTTCCCAGCCGCTGGGAAAAATCAAGTCCTCAATTAGAGAAAATTTGGCCAGCCAGCGAGTTTAGGTTCCTGTTTAAGATTGATTGTACCACTTCAAACTCTTGATTAAAATAAGATCCATTTCGAACCTTCTCTTGAGAAAATTATCGCATTTCAAGTCATTATTTGAAATTTTCCCTACAATATATATATATATATATATATATATATATATATATATATCTAATAGAAAACATGAAAACAAACTATTACTTATTATAATAATAATAATAATAATAATAATAATAATAATAATAATAATAATAATAATAATAATAATAATAATAATAACAACAACGATAGTGATGATGGCAAAAATTACGTGTACCCAAATGTGAGATAGAATAAATTATCTATCGTGACAAGGAAGATAATAAGGTAGAAATAAACCACTGTTGCATTACAAACATTGTCGAATAAAATGGGGGTGTCTACATATCTAAATTGTATTCTTTTTGCTTTCATTGGTTATTTTTTGGCAAGGGATGGAAACGAGAACTATTATATGGTCATCCTGCACGTGCGGTTGTTATTGATGCAGTTGTTACCTTGGCTTCAGCAATATGAAATGGATTATATATTCCTATAGCGGCTCTCCCTTCATTGCAAGAAAAAGATTTTGGTGCTTTCTCCACGGAAGTAGCACCGCCTAAATGTCGCCTTAGCAAAAAAAATTAATAATCTACTTATTTTTTAAGTTGAATATTAATTTTACTGTTTCTTCTGCTAACAAATTCGTAATATAAATTGTCTGTTGTCACATCAAATTTTACTCTTGACTCATAAAGTGTTAAGTTTGCATGGAGTTGACTAAAGGTTGACCGACCAGATATAAGGTCCAAAATACATTTTCTATATCAAAGATGGATTCTATACATCAAAACAAATCTTTTGATACTCATGTCATCGCCTCAAATCGACAGTCGATTTTTGACCATTTGTGCTTTGTTACCTTAATGATAAAATATCTCTGGACATCCCAATCTCTCTAGAGAGCTCTACTTCACCGGTTACCTCGTTCCCTTAAAACAATATAATGGATGGATCATGGATGAAATAAATAGATACATAACAGTTACTTATAGTATGTTAATGAGAAGTGGTATAGAGAATAATCCAAAAGCTTGGTGCTTTTTTAGCAATTAGTACAAAGATTAGACCAAACCGAATAAAGAAGCTAACCCCCCCTCTTCCCTGCACGGCGCTTCACAGTGCTTTTCCGACGAAGAAGATGTACCGGACAGCGCCAGTGCGCGGCTGCGGCAGAAGACTCAACCGAGGCAGAGGCGGCTGTGAACCGCCACCTCCTCTGCAGCAACACCAGAATCCTGACGGTCCTATGCCCTCTCCTCCTAGCTTAATAGCTGTTGAAGGGCAGGTAGAGGTTTCTCATCGTCGTTTAATGTTCGTCTCTTCTCTGTTTTTAGACTGCTCGAAACTATGCGGAATGAGTAATGGCTCTCTCTCTCTCTCTCACATGTTTTACTTAGCGCTCAAGTAAGAGGCTAGAGAATTTTGCCTTATAAAGTTGCGTTGCATTTACTTGGACGATCTGTGAGTGCCTTCTCTCTCTGCAATCTGGAATGGCAGTTTTTTTTTTCCTGGGTTTTCCCTTTTTGGGAGAGGAAACATAGGAAATGAAGATGCTTGGTACTGTCACGGTTGTTAGCTGAGGCCATGAACTCGTTGGTCCATTTGCCTTTTGCCTTTTTGCTCTTCTTTTTGCCTTCTACCAATGTGTTTTGGTTCTTATGGGAATCTATACTCAAATTCGTTGAACATAATGCCAATGGACTCCATCCAATTTTTTCAACTGACTTGTGCATATTTGTGGGTCAGTTTAATGAGCTCTTTACAAAGACAAACAAGAGATGAATTCAAGCGGATTTTCCATTACTTTTTACGTAATTTAGTGTCATGTTAAGGAGTAAGTTTTTCTATTTGTCTTCCCGTTGCTTTATCATTCTTCCTCGAGTTAGTGTTTTCCAATTGAGATATTTAGGGGGTGTTTGTTTATGTTCTTTATTTTTGTTTAAGAACAAAAATTCTGTTTTTTTGTTCCCGGGAACAAAAAAAGAACAGAAAACAAGAAAAAAAAAAAAATGTTTCTTGTTTCGGAACAATTTTTAAGAACAAATTTTCTCTCTCCTCTCTTTTCTTTTCTTTTTCTTCTTCTTCTTTTTTCTGTGGCCGGTCGCTGACCTCGGCCATGGTCGACGACCGATCGTCGAGGGCCGGCGACCTCGCCGGAGCGTCGCCGGCCCCGGCAAGGCCGAGCGTCACCGGCCCCTAGCGAGGCTCGGCCTCGCCTTGGTTGGCGAGCTCGGCCTCGCCGAGGGCCGGCGAGCCTTGCCATGGCTAGGCGAGGCCACCGGCCCTCATCGATCGGTCGCTGGCCATGACCGAGGCCGACGACCAGCCACAAGGAAGAAAAAAAGAAAAAAGAAAAAGAAAGAAAAAAAATGAAAAATAAAATAAAAATATTAAAAAATTAAAAGAAACAAAAAAAGAACACAAATTTACCAAACATGTTTCTGTTCTTTTTTTATTCTTGGAAAAATTTACCAAACGCGTTCTTTTGTTTAAAAACTGTTCCCCTGGAACAAAAAAAGAACAAAAACACAAACAAACGCACTCTTAGATAGTCTACAATAACCTTGATTCATTATTGTTCTCTTTCCTTTGCTTTTTTTTTTTCATGATTTTTTAGCAAATGGCTGCAACCTACTTAGGTTTCTCTTAAAAAATGTGGGATGTATGAATTAATCATGGATAACTCATAGATAAATTATTATCCAAATCCTAGAAAACTTGAAGTTAACAGTCAAATAGGATTTCCATATGTTTCTATCTAGTATAAGTTACCAATATAGTTTAAACTATGTTCGGAAGGGTCTTTTAAGAAGTTCTTTTGCCGCTCTTCCATCTTTTTTAAGAAGCCAAACATCTCTAAGGTCTGGAGATAGATTCTTCTTGCAAATTTGGAGGTGTTGTCATTCTCATGGATGAGCATCCGGTCTCTGATGTTAATGTTACCCACTTCTGAAATCGACTGCAACCTTGGTATTTTTATCCTCCCTCGCTTGATGGCGCATCACTTGTCCCCCCTATTCCGACTTCTCTGGCTGAGTACAGTGAGTATTTCTTCTCGCGTGTTCAGTTTCTGTTCTTACGGGTATTTCTTCAGCGATGAAGATGATAAGATCCACTACCGACCAACTCTTTTTCGATAATAGCTGCTGCAGATGCACAGAACTCCAACCCACAAGGTATGTCTACTATCGTCAGTGTAGACAGTCAAAGCCGACTGGCAGAAACTATTCATACTGGTCCGTCACCTCAGTTTTCACAAGGTATTGAAGAAGTTCCCTTACCTGCTTCATCACCATCGAGGAGTTAAATGCCTGGTTTGGGATCTTCCTCGATGGTCCAGAGTGAAGATACTCATGATCCCACGATAGTCGACGTTCAAGAATCCTCACCAATGGTCAACCATCCTATCGCTCCAGCATTAATGTCCTCTGGGGATCCATCATCGACCATTTCTGTCAACCAATGGATCAAATCGATGCGGGACGATCACTTGGTTCTTCCGCTAAGGCAAAGCTTACTCTTGAAAGGGCTGCGAGAGCTTTACATCCCGAAGCTACCGACTCCGGTAGTATTGCGTCCGAGCTTTCATCAACATTTGTCATCACTGATGAGGTAGCCAAGGCCAAATGGACTGAATACTTCGAACTCTCTAAGGGCAGCTACCTATCGGTTGCAGCTTACCCAACAGTCAACAAGACGCTCAAAACTTTATTGCACGAACTGTGTGGTGGTGTTATTTTGAAGTCTTCTAGGTTCAAGAAGCACTGTGAAGATTTTCTGAATGAATCTCTCGATGGGGTCGAGACTTACCAGCAAAATTGCGAGAAGATCGCTGTCCTGGTAGTCTCGGAAAAAGATGATCAATATCCCCATGACTCTATCAAGGAGATTAATCACACCTTGAAGATTAACCAGAACATTCTACAGGCTTTAGTTGATGAGCGGACTAACCTTGCTGCTCAAGAGGCGGACCTTGAGAAACAACTTGCTGGAGTTCGACATCAACAAAAGCTCAAGGATGCCGAGATATCTCGGGCCGACAAAGTTCTATGCAAAGATCTTGACACGTTTGACACATTGATGGGTGAGAAAAATCGACTTGAAAGGGAGATGGCCGAACTACGACGTGTCAGAACCAGCTAATACTCGAGAATAGTCACTTAGATCATAGCATGTCGACTTTT